>LR738715.1:677292010-677313662 GCA_902687465.1 Secale cereale | reverse complement strand
GGGGTCTGGGGACAAGCGTTTAGATCACAATATTACTATATCTGCAATGATAATTGTTGGCCCTAACCTCAGCAACTGGTGAGACTTCCATACTGAAATTGAAGCATACAAGCTTCTTAGTATTCCCTAAGAAATACATACTCCTGAATATGCACGTGGGGACACAGAAAATGGTCATGGGATAAAAATCTAAATGTCTCTGATTTGGATTCAAAAAAGAGGATCATCCACCTTTAAAAAAAAAGTGTTTATCCTACAGAACCAAGAAGCTGATGGGTGAACATTCACCAAAAAAATCTTGTGAACAGCATACATGATGACAACATATAATTGCCCAAGGAGTTGACAACTTAGCAGAAAATAGAAACGTATAGTTAGATGCATTCATGATTCACCACATTTGGATCTAGAATGTTCACCAATTAGACAACCTCATAATAGAAAGCATATGGTGCAAGACTGCACCACAGTTATTATGCATGGTACTATGGACAAAAATCTAAAAGGCATGGAAGGCAACACCATGAAGCCCACAACACAATAGGTCCCTAAGGTCAAATTTATGGTCCGCGGCAGCAATATAACTCGTATGCTGTATGCAGGCCCAAAAATTAAATGCAATTCCTCTTCCCCCTTTCTTCAAGGGGCAACCATCGACAAATTAAAGGGGCATATAATAGCTACTGCTCCCTCCGTCCCAAAATATAAGATCATTTTCGACACAACTTTATTTTGGGACGGGGGGAGCATTTCTCTACTAAGCCCTTGCAGACATAATAAACGGAAATTCCAGGGAATAAATTCTGAATGAGTAGTACTAAAACATGCTAATCAGAAATCTGAAATGAAAGGGAACTCCAAAACGAACACATAATGCAATTGGTAAGTTGCTAGTGTCTCATTTACTCCCCCAAGCATATGGGCACATGAATGGTGCTCGGTAAGACACAACAGTGTAGAATTTTATACATGCAACGGTGGACTGCATGTGAATGAACAAGATACTAGATCAAATGTGCTTTCTTCCCTCTCGGCTTCTCAGTCTCAGTTCACCATTTTCTTCCTAATTTCTCCAAAAGCCTACCATCCCGCAGATAGTTCCTACTTCCTAGCTTCCTAGTGTCTTGCTCCCTACCAGGAAGTATCAAGCTACAGCATCTAAATCCAGCAGCCTAGGACGCAAAAATCGTTAACAGATTCCCCGTCGAAACCAGCGTTATCACTAGTTCACTACTCGGTGGCCGGTGCATACTAGTACTAGTACTAGTACAAGTGACAATACGCACAAATCCAAAGACGCATTGTTCTCGAAAGAAGGAAATTCGAAGGCGGAAAGCAGTCACCAGAAAATAGCCCCAAACAGGAACCTACGTAGTACTATTAGTTTGACGCATCAGTTTGGACAGGAACGTGCATGTTGCTTTTCACTTTGTTTTCCTTTTGAGGCTGGATTTGTAGTCTACAAAGCGCAACTGTGCAATCCATCCATCCCGATTCCGTCCTTGCGATACATGAACCGTCAAAGCAGCAAGCCCCGGATGCACTCCGATGGAACCAAATCTAACGTACGGCCCACGAACACATGGTGCTACGCGTCGTTAACTCGCGCATCGTCCGGAAATGCACACAGACTAAGCGGAGCGCTACCCTCGAAGTTACGAGCCGAAGCGGAAAGCGACCAGATCGAACTGCTCGCACCGCACTGCTACTAGGAAACACAGAAACAGAGCAAGGGTCGAAGCCGCGCGCCAGGACGAGCGACGCCGTACGGGTCGTTCTCGTCGCCGGCGGCGCCGCATTGAAGCGTAGAGAGGCGCAGGAGGAGGAGGAGGGGGCTGACCTGAGACGGATGGCCGGAGGAGGCCGCCGACTCGGAGCACGACGCAGGAGATGCAGCGGCGAGCAGCGAGGGAGAGCGAGAGGCGAGGACAGGGGGTGGACGGGGCGTTGATGGGGTGGGTGAGAGTGGGTTGGATCTAGGAGTAGGAATTAGTGGGGCACGGCACGGGTCGCGAACGTGATCGTGGGAGGGAGGGAGCCTCTGCCTCCTGCGTGCGCGCCTGCTGGTTTGGTTGTTTTCACCTTTTTCTTTTCGTTTTTCTCTATTTTTTTTAGCCCGCTTTGGTGTGGTTTGGTGGGCGGTTACGGTGGTGTGAACGTGGGTGGGACGCAGACGGATTACTCGTGATGGGGAGATTCCCTGGTGCCTTGGCAAACGGAATGCTCGTCGGGGTCGGTCGTCTCGGTCGGGCCCGTGACAGCGTCGCGGGGCCCGCTGCGTTGTCGTTGTGCGTTGGCACGTTACGGTGCTATGGCGGATATCCCGTCGGTCTTTCATTAATGTATACTGTATATATAAGGACACTCCATTTATATTAGTGAATGGAATACGGCGTTTTGCTTTTATTTTATTTTTCGAAAAAGCATATCGCCTTATACTCAGTATTTTTTTTTGCGGGAGCCTTATACTCAGTATCACAAGGTTTTTACAAGCACACCCTTGTAGAGAAATTAAATTAAATTTCTTAGTGGTGCCAAAATTTTACCCAAATGATAACCACACGCGTGGCATGAATCAACATGGCACAAACGCCTTCACTGTCATCCATTTTCCCACGCCAAAACATATGCCATCAGCGGGATATTTTAACCCAAAAAAAAGTCGTCGGAAAATATCGATATGAGATATAATTTCGAAGATCTCGTCGTGGAGGATTTAATGGTGAAAACCGATTTTTCATTTAAGAGATAGAACATTTCAAAAACAGGAAATCCAACAAGATTTTCACATGCATGCATGCGGTGACGTGGCAATATATTTGCTTTAGAGACGTGTGGTGCGCCTCCCTCCCAGCCACACGTGTGGTAGATATCAGCGTCCAGATTTTATTCCTCCTCCATCCATTTGACGGTGCACCGTGAGCAAAGCTCGATGCCGTCTCCCGGCCTCTTCCTGGAAGAGCAAACTTGTTTAAACCCAGGAGTTTGTAGAAACAACGATTGGGAAGTCATCGATGTAGACTAGAAGACGTCGAGGCCGTGATCTGCGTAGCATATCATCGCTCCGGAGAATAAGACGTCACAAAGAGGTCATATATACTCCAAATGTCATGAGTGTCGACTGAATTCAGACTAATCCACAAGAGACTAGAACCAACCGGATCCAACAAGATCTATACGAAACCCAATTCCACTGGTGTTAACTGAACTGATAATCCATAAGTATAGAAGATCATTTGTAGACTTTTTGATAAATAAGAGTGTCGAACACAACAAAAAGCTGAAGGTAAGAATTATATTCTTCTCAAGTTTTATTGACCACCAATACAAATCTACGCACACTAACGTTTGCTTTATCTGAAACAAGAATAAAATTGTTTTGCGAGAATAAAACTAGGAGTACTTTGCAAGATAACAAAAGTTAGTTTGTTGTTTAAAGTTTTTGGAGAACGATGAGAAAGATTTTCCATAGGCAATTGAATATGACACGTGTGATACTTACCATATGCTACGAGGGAGAGTCAGACACTAACATACATTCTGTATTTGGATCATATGTTCTTCTGATTGGAACTCTAGCAAGCATCCACAACTATTAAAGATCATGAAGGTAAAACCCGACCATAGCATTAATTGTAAAGGCCCATTTCCCATACGCAATAGCCCCCTTACTCCGGTTTAACTTTCTGGCACTCTCGTAACCCACTATAAGTGAATCATGGACATATGCAACAACCTATAGTGGTAATCCCAAATGCTTGTGCGACACAGAGGGCAGCATAAGACATCACCATAATAAGATACAACTCACGTCAATCATATCATACCACAGTTAACTTGTAGGGCAAATTGCCACATATCATCGGATAATACTATATAGTGTAAAGCACCATCTTCACGTAGAGATTACAATGGATAGAGAGAGGTTACACCTCCGAATAGATGGGAAGAAAGTTGGTGATGATGACAGCCAAGTTGTTGATATAGTTTGTCGTCATGATGGTTCCCCCGGCAGCGCTCAGGCACCAACGGGAGAGAGGGGAAGTGACCCCCTCCTTCTTCTTGCTTGGCCTCCCCCCTAGATGGGAGAAGGATTCCCCCTCTGGTCCTTGGCCCCCAAGGCCCCCAAGGTGTGGGAGCCCCTCTAGATTGGATCTCTCTCTACTTTCTTCTCTGTTTCGCATCCCCGTTTCTGGCCAAGCACTATTTCTTAAATATCCGGAGATCCACTCCGATTGGGCTAAAATTTCAGCACAATTCTTTCCCGATATTAGCTTACTTGCCCGAAGGACACAACCAATCGACCTCCGATGAGGCTGTAAGGGCTGATGGCGTGCACCAGGGGGAGGCACCCATTGAGCTTGCGAAGCCCTGTTCCCTCCCTTGTGTTGATTCTTGCGCCAAAATTTTACATATATTCCATAAAAAAATCTTTGTAAAATTTATCGCATTTGGAATTCGTTTGATATGGATTTTCTTTTAAACAAAAAGCATGCAACAAACAGGAACTCGCGCTGGGTACTGGATTAATATGTTAGTCGAAGAAAATCACATAAATCATTGCCAAAAGTATGTGGAAATAGTAGGATAATGATATGAAGAAATCAAAAAAAAATAGATACGTCAGAGACGTATCACTAAGCGCACCGATGGAATGAGGACAAGATGGGAAGGGCACTATTTCTAAACTGGGGCAACGTCGCCGTCTCGCTATCCGACCAAGACACGGACTCTCGCCATATCGATGCACCAAGACACCATCCACAAGTAGGACCTTCATGTCACGGCCGACGTCGTGTGAGCTTTGCTCGATGACACACCGGGGCCAGTGAGAGGCGAAGGAGGCGACTGTAGACGACCTAGCTTTCCTTGGCGGTGGTTATTTTCATGCCTTAGTGCTCCAAGACATCGCATACTAATTATGTGGGAAAAGCTAATTATGGTCGTTGATGGATCCAATAGAGACAATTAGCATTGTAAGTTTTTTCATTAAAACAGGGGAGTAGTGTAAAGCACGCACTTTGTTGCATGTATTATTGTAAGTTTTTGTGATTTTATCTTAAAACATTCATATATATTTTTTGTATTTTCAAGTATACAGTTGTAAATTTAAAATTTTATTGATGTGCATAGACAAATTAAACAATTACATTTTTGTACATTAGCTTTCTAGCACGATAAAAGCAATTTCAGTGGCGGCATTGGGGTAGTTACAATTGAATTTTAATTTCCTAAGACAATTATTATGCTTGCTTTCCAGATTTGTCTAATACTTTTTTCCTGTGAGCTTAAAGAAACCATATAAATTTGTAAGATGGAGTAGATGTGATTTAGGAGGAATAATACCGTCATGTGCATAACGGTTAGCCCTCATGTGTTCGAGAAAGTCGATAGGTATCATATAAGGTTTTGTAGAAGGTGGAGGTTTTCTCGTATCCACATTGCGTAGGCAACCCCTCCTAACAAGTTATTAGCACGAAGCAAATCCATAGTGGACTAAAGTAGCAAATGAAGGTAAAAAACAACAAGCATACAAAATGTTCCTCTTACCAAATTTCACTTATCAAGAGTGCTACACTCCCTGGTAACAACACTAGGAAATAGTCTTATAACCCAAAATTGTAGGAGATCTATCATAGCTTTTTTGATAAGTAAGAGTGTCAAACTCAATGATAAACATAAGCACTTGGTTGGTGAAACTAGTAAAAATCACTAAAAACGCAAAGATCATTGATGGTTTATTCAATGACAAGAGAAGATGCATGAACTTAAATTGTAAAAATATGCAATGGTGCAGAAAGGCCATATCCTTAATTATGCTAAGGACAAGCAAGTTGTTTTACTTATAGGGATTAAATGGCTCTCGAGAAGACATGGGAATTTCACCAAAGTTACTTTATCTAGTTTCATTGAGTTAGTGTTCATTGCTTTGATAATTTGTTGTGCGGTGGAACCTACGATAATGTGATGTTCTTACTTGAACAAGAACATACTTATGATTATACCATCTATGCCAGCATCCGCAAATAAAAGAGAATAATTCAGATAACATATAACCATAGCATTAAACCTTGGGTGGTAAATTCCAAGATCCAATCTCGGGGGTGGCTCTCGCCCCCGGGAGATCAAGAATACCATGAACTAGAGGGAGAATGCTTCTCCCATCTAGGGAGAAGTCCACGGAATAAGAAGTAGAAGGATGCCCCCTCTCTTCCTGTGGTCTGGAGTGCCATCGGGGAACCATCATCATTGCCGTCGTCTCCATCAACTTTGTCGTCTTCATCAACATCACCATCGCCTTCCCCATTCTTTATAAAGTGGTCCACTCTCCCACAAACCACTGAAATTCCTTGCAAGAACATGGCGTTTGATGCTATATATTATTTACTGATGACCTATTGCATCACTATTATGTCCTAATAGATTATTTTTGTCATGTGATTAATTGGTGAATTGACATGGTGTTCGCACATGAACACTTCACCGTGTACCTCCAACGATGAGGGTGATGCACCGCAGCTCACGTCGAAGGAGACCCGTCCGGAAGCGCGGTACGTAAGCAATCCGGTAGGCACTTTTGTAGACCCAAAGCCCCACTCACCCGGGAGGGACCCCGTCTGGGCGCGCGGTGGCTATGGGCTGCCCTAGGTCGACCTGCCCGCCCCTAGAGCCTTGTGGATTCACTCCCTCCATTGCTGAAGAACGAGGAGAAAGATACAAGGGTAGGGGATAGATGCACACGAAAAAGTAGTAGATGTGTTTGTTCAATTGCGTGTTGTTCAATCGACCGTCACCTCTCATCTATTTATGAGGCGGATGGACTTCCCGTACAATAAAATGACTCCAAATCACGTCCAAATCTTTCCAAAATGAACCGAACTCGGATTTAGGTAAGTCCGGGACAATAGTTCGATTTTTAGGTCCCATAGGCCACAAAGAGCCTCGGATGAAGATGAGTCGAAAAGAAAATTTAACTGTTTCAACAAGAAGAACAACTTTCATGTTGAACATTTTTTGATTAGAGGCTGCCTTGAGGGCCGAATCGCTGGCGCGACCCGTCATACATCATGTCTGATGCCCCGAGCTAGTTTTTACTCATGATAGGTCTGCAGTGCATTGTCTCCAACTTTTGCATGCAACCTCGAAATGAGACAATTTTATATGAAAATCGATTCTTTCGATGAGATTAAGACAATATGTGTAAAACAGTTTCTCATATGAGGTCATCTTGAGGGCTTAATTGGCCAAACTATACTCTGTACATAAGATCTTAGTACTTTGAGCATTGTTTCGGCTTTCGAGATGAAATCGGACGCTGATGGCCCAAATTTTAAAGATGTTCATGTCGACTATACGAAACCTTTTCATGTATCGCTTCTCCATTTGAGGCCATCTTAGTTAAGTTCTTAACCGTGTCAAAATCTGGTGTCAACACATGCATGCCCCCCTGTTTTTCGGCAAAACTTGTGTCCCAAAAATAACTTGCACGGAGTTTGTTCTAAGGACAATGTCAACACTCGATTGTCAATTGCATGTTAATAGGATTATAAGTATATATCAACGATTGCTTGTTTGAACCTATAGATGCAAACTTGGGTGAAAACATCTCAACTTATATAATAATCTGGTGATAAAGTTCCATAGATATGTATCTCAAAACCATCCTCCGAACAATCTTGTTGACCCTTTTTCTAGGGTTTTGCAGATAATCATGAATGAACTTCTTCTAATCCTTGCTTCGCCTGCATAAAAGTTCCATTAGTGGCTGAAGCGATGAGCTCCAATACGGCCTTACCTATGCTGGCGAAAATAAGCATCGGCTATTGATAGATATATGCAATACACCATGATCAACATAGTAGCCGGATGCTTGTTGTGCCAACTCATTTTCTCTTGAATTTTCATGACCAGATATATGAGCAATATTAAAGCAACCCAAGGTAAATTTTACATCTAGACATACCTCAAAATAAATTATAAGTGATTCATCAAAACATTGATAATCCTTGGATATTTGTTGCACTTCTCATAACGAATCATCGGATGCCTCAATATGTATAGCACCTATGGCAACCAAAGGCTTTACTCTCTTTACTATTGAACTAAGGATGATGTTAGGATACTACACCGGCCATGCTTTGCCATATTCTTAGGACGATAGATAAATATCTGCCATTAACATAAGGTTCATGTAAACTTCATCCACCAACGCAAGTATAGCCGAAATAAACAAATGAAATGACAAATGAAATATTTCAGCCCTTTGGATCAGCAATAAACTTGTAGCTAATCAAATATGTAGTGATTTGGTAATACCCACTACTGCAGGATGCTACTAACGCGACACTACGATCAGAGACCCTTCGACAAAACTGTGTGCGATGCATTAATCACCAACGATGATGTAAAATAACCGTAAAAAAAGATGAAAAACGTTTGTGATGAAGGATGCATCAAACATGGTTCATATTTTAGTTGCGTGTGCGATTAGGGGCATATGGTTCAGTTGAATGAACTATATGCGACGAGGCAAAACAAAAGAAACGAGCAACTAGATGAAGGTGTGTGCGATATACACCATACGGTTCACTTAGATGAATTATTTGTTATTAGGCAACACAAAAGAAAAGCCAGATCAATGTGTGTGCAATATACGACATACGGTTCACTTGGATGAACTGTTTGCTTTGGCCCAAGAGAACAGAAACAGTTCGATTTAACATGATGTGTGTGATACGCGACAAACATGTCTGTAATCAAAAATATGTGCGAAGACCGATAATAATACAAACGATTGCTGCTAATAAGCCGTGTGTGTTGTGGGCAAACGCTTGGTGGTATACAATTGTTAGTGATTGATGAAATCATCACCGACGGGTTCCCCAGTATGGTCCATGTGCGATGTCATTGTACACAGAACAACATCATATGTACTTATAACTTACAGGGACTTGATTCCATAAACAGATTGAACATCTAATTACATATGTGGCTAGTACACACATGACCTTTGCACACACCAAAATATGTTCCAAAATTCCTAGAAAACTCAAATAATGTATAAAAAGGCAAAACGAACCATGGATAATTTCATATTTTTAGGACGACGCTACTATAATTGCATGTTGTCTCTGTAATATAAATCAAGGCAGGAAGAGACAACTCATGTCGTTTCACACACATAGGTGATAAGGCCCCTCTTGAAACCATGAGCCTTTTTGAGAGAAGCTCCGGTTCGTAAGAAGTTTGTACCAAAACTTGTCCCAAATTAGACTAATTTTTTACCACAATATGTTAGTGCTATGTCATAACACCATGCCAAGTTTCATGATTTTGAGGCGAGTTTTGGATTTACAGTAATTTTAAAACCAGGTTTCTCAATGTTTACTGTTGAGTCGGGACCGCCCTGGATAGGCTTTTTCCTCATGGGCCCCAAACAACAAATCCAAATCTGTCACTACCATGCAACTTTTCTTATTAAGAATTACAACCCATTTTGTGTGCTAGCTGAAAATAAGTTTGTGGGTGTTGGTGGGCGCTAAGAACTTACGGTTCTGTAATGAACAAGGATCTCAAGGATCCCGCGAGAGTGAGGTTCTTTCCCTATGTTGTGAATGCTTATAATATTTATGTCTTAATTAAAGAAATGGCAAGACATTGGCCTAGTATGAAAGAAAATATGGGTCAAAGCCAAGTTGAAAACGGCAACAATATCTAACTCCAGCTTACAAACATTATAAAAGCACGAGGATTAATTGCTCATCAGATTTAGACAAAATCCAGATTGAACAAGACAATGACATCTAACTCAACCAAAGTTTTCGGCAGTCATAATCAAATGGACCGGTCTGATCCATAAAATCAAGATCCTGGGCTAGAAATCCTACTGGTCCATGATGAAAATATGTTGTAAATAGAAGCCGAGCACGATCAGAAGCCCTTAGGTCCACGTGAAACTTCTTTTTATGTTGTTCAACACTTGTAGCCGTAAGAAATTTCTTGTCGAAAAACTTAATCCTCACGGACAATAGTTCCCTCGCATTCAACATGAAGAATATGACAAAGCTAGTGTGCATTGTTGGATGCATATCCTTCCAGCGTTACTGTCATCATGAGCTCTAAGAAAATCCCGGTGCTTCTTGAACCATCGATTGGTTGTACTTTTTCTCCATGTGTTAGTGCCTAAATAGAGACGAAGATTGACAACACTTAATGTCTAAAAAAGATTATGTTGAAAGAGTGATAGCCGACCGATTAATTATAGTAAATTATATATGGGCTTCCAATGTGCGTGAAATCATCACCTTTATATACAAATTCTCCAGACATGGAAAGCATTGCAGCAAGCCAATAATCATGTTCAGATCAAAACACCACATAGTGATATGTAAGGTCTTGACAGAATCCACCAGCACTGATAGGATGGACAAGCTCTTCATTGAGCATAGAACATAATATTACTACCAAAAGTGTACTCCAAGATGATACTTATGCGCACAAATGAAAAAAGAAGATTACAAAAGTTTACGTGAATAATATATAGTACCTCAATAGGTGTGGAGCCAAACACCATCTTGAACCATCTAAAAGGATCACGAATTGCACCCAAGGTCTCCAGTTTAGGCGCAGAGACTACAGTTATTTGCGAAGCTACTATAACAGAATCAAGGAGCAACCTTTGAAGTGAAGGGGCATCTTCAATGATGAGATTATGTCCAAAAAAACAAATTCCCATGCTTACAAGGTGGGGCGACTTTATTTAAGACAACATATACAAATTTCCATTCCAAAAACAAGCAGCAAGCGCTCCAGGGGGCAAAGCAGCTAGAGTGGATGATGTCGTGCAATGCGGCCTCCGACAGATCAACCACCACAAGCGCAAGTTTTTTAGAAGTGGGATTCAAAGCATTTGTACCAGATTGTCTGCTAGATGCCACCAGGCGAAAGTGGCGGTGTGGAGAGAGGAGTAAAATTACGAGATGGACATCGGTGGTGAGGCCACAGTTACATCGATTCATGGTATGTTACATACATAGTCATGGTAGAACTCAAGCTGTTGGAGATAATCGAATCCAGGCGGCCACCGTGCATGGTATGTTCAGCCGGTAGCATGCCGGGATGCATGCATTGAACGAAGCCCTGGTCGGAGGAGATGATGGCTCCGGGGAGTTCAGTATCATCATCGACAAATAGCTGACGACAGTCGAGATTAAGAGGCTCGGCGCGCCATAGAGTGCGCCACTGAGATGCGAGGACTTGTGTGCGGCTGCCATCCTTGGTGGGGAGAAGGGAGATGATATCCCCAAGGATGCCTTCTGAGAGATCGCTGATGCGGTCCGTTGGAGATTCTACTCTTTACTTAGGTCCAGTGGGCATGGCCGCTTCTGGCTGCGTAGCCGGGTCCAAGATCTACATCTAGCGGCGATGCTGGTCGGAGCCTCATCTGTGTACATACCAATCTGAAAGAAAAAATGGCATAAACATACATGTAGGACATTCAAAATCAATTCTCAAGATCTGGAAGAAAAAAAGAACAAACATATATGTAGGGCATTCAAAATCAATTCTCAAGATGTGGCCACGGATTATTAACACGCAAGCTAACCCTAGTCGGATTATTAGCAAAAACCATCTGTACAGAACAAACAATTAATCACTAACTCTATACGGATAACATTCAAACAATCAATACACTACATGCATCTAAGGGATCTTAATTACTCCGATTTCATGGACGGAGAGAACATAACCATAGGATTTGTATTCCAAAAAAAATATAAAGTGGGGATTAACTAGAGAAAACACATGATATGTTTGCCACACAAATGGGTATATAGATGACTAACCGGTTTTCCGTCGGAGTCGTAGTCGTAGTCGTTGCCAGAGTTGTTGTTGACCTCCGGCTCTAGCTGGGGGGGGGGGGCACGACGGCGCTGACGAAGTCAAGGTCGTGCTGCTGCCCGCGTGAGACCTTGTCGGCGGCGACGGCAACCTCTGTGCCCAGCTTCATGCGTTGCGCAGGTGCTTCACCAGCCCTGGCGTCGCCACTCCCTCTGATGGTGCGCTTCAGCGGAATCCTCATACACTCTAGAGTCCAGACATTGGTGACCACTGTGGACCGGGGGTGCGGCCGCCTATTATGGCTAGCGGCTCGAGCACGCAATTAATATGGACCAGTGGGAGCAAGGTAGGCCGCGGTCAAAAGCTGTCTCGCCTCCCGGTGAGCCTGCGCGGTGGACTTTTGCCATTCCTACCATCATTTCACACATCTACTCGCATGCCTCCCATCAATACACACACCTGCACGCATGCCTTCCGGTATGCTTGCATGGTGGACTACTTGCATGCGTCCCGTCAACTCATGCCTGCTTGCACGGCACACGGGGTGTGTGGCAGCACATATATTTTTTGGTTTATTGATGATTCATTCTGCCGCTTTACTGCTTAACTGAAGCATGGCATGGTCTAATGCACACGGTCCGAATAAATAATCCATATGAAATATTGGTTGCCAGTTTTTAATAATCTCCCGTTTATAAGAAGATTATATCAAAACAGGTCTCATTGACGAAAAATACAATATCACAGTCTACTGGTGCCCATATATGACACCACGATAAGTTACATGAATTTCAACTAAGTTTTGGATTTACTGAATTTTAAAAATATATATTCTCAATATTTTGAAATCTCTTGCACAAGGAAACATGCACCCAGGGACACATATTATTTTGCAACCCATTGTGGTGCACATGTAGCTCAAATTTTATTTTTGCACATTAAATCCGTATAAAATCAATCAATGTATAAAAACGCTCGAATGATGTTTTTTTATTTTAACACGACACTCCCCCTTTGGTCACATGTTCACTGCAGAAAATGTTTGACATGCCTCACAGTGGCTAAGTTGGTGCGGGATGTGTGTGTTTGTGTGTGGGGGTGGGGGGAGGGGTCCGGCAGTACACTACGAGTCGTGAACCTCGTGTGGGTTTATTGATCATTTTGTGAGCCATACATGCCACATCAAAGTCGTGAATTGGTTATTTAAAGCATTACACAACCCTTTCATACATAATGTTCGGGCCACATGCATGCATTGGTGGTCCTCTTGGACACTCTCCCGCATGCGGTTATCAGCGACGTGCCCATTCGTTAGCCCATAAAGGTTTTCAGTTTCCACCAACAACGAGAGGCATTTTACCAAAAGGTGGATTCATCTTGGCATGTGTGTGGTGTGGATCATGGTGGGATTCCATATCAAAGTTTGAGCACGTGCGTACACACTCCCACCGGCTTGAAGTGAGAGGGCTACACGCATCGTGGTGTAGTGCGTTTCCGGTTTGCGAAGCATGTGCCACGTCAAAGTTGTGCATTAGGTATTCAAACATCACATAACACATGGGTGCATGCACGTGGTGGTTTTGTCCTATGACATCACTGGCATGTGCCTCTCTCTATGGGCCCATGAGGTCGTCATCGACCAGTTGAACGTACAACGAGAGAGAGGTTAATTTGACCAACAATGATGGTTCTTTTTTGGTTTGTGTTACGTATATGCACGGTATAAGAGTATGTACATGTCAAAGAGGGGGCAACATGAATACTCTATATATATGTGTGTCATAACCTTGCTCCATGTGTGGACTTTCCGGTTCCCGAGGCAGGTGCCACATCAAAGTTGTACATTATATTGGTATTCAAATATCACGCAATACCATGCAAGCGGTGGTTGCCCTATATATAGGAACTCACTCGCGTGTGGCGCTTCCATCCATGGGATGTGAGGTTGTCCTCCATCACTTTGACCTAGTGAGAGAGAGGTTAATTTGATCATCAAGCAATGATTCTTTTTTGGTTTGTGCTATATAGTAGAAGTACATATATACCACTGCTACCTCTTGAGCATGCGTTGTTTTTCCCTTGAAGAGGAAAGGGTGATGCAGCAAAGTAGCATAAGTATTTCCCTCGGTTTTTGAGAACCAAGGTATCAATCTAGCAGGAAACTACACACAAATCCCTAGTACCTGCACAAATAATTAAGAACCTTGCAACCAACGCGATAAAGGGGTTGTCAATCCCTTCACGGCCACTTGCAAAAGTGATATCTGATAGAGATAATAAGATAAATATTTTTGTTGCATAGACTGAAAAGTAAAGATTGCAAAATAAATGAACAATAAAGATAGCTAGTTGAGGAGAGATTAATATGATGGAAAATAGACCTGGGGGGCATAGGTTTCACTAGTGGCTTCTCTCAAGATATCAAATCTTACAGTGGGTGAACAAATTATTGTCGATCAATTGATAGAAAAACGCATAGTTATGAGAATATCTAGGCATGATCATGTATATAGGCATCACGTCCGTGACAAGTAGACCGAAACGATTCTGCATCTACTACTATTACTCCACACATCGACCGCTATCCAACATGCATCTAGAGTATTACGTTCATAAGAACAGAGTAAAGCCTTAAGCAAGATGACATGATGTAGAGGGATAAACTCATGCAATATGATATAAACCCCATCTTTTTATCCTCGATGGCAACAATACAATATGTGCCTTGCTGCCCCTGCTGCCACTAGGAAAGGACACCGCAAGATTGAACCCAAAGCTAAGCACTTCTCCCATTGTAAGAAAGATCAATCTAGTAGGCCAAACCAAACTGATAATTCGAAGAGACTTGCAAAGATATTAAATCATGCATATAAGAATTCAGAGAAGAACCAAATATTGTTCATAGATAATCTTGATCATAAACCCACAATTCATCAGATCAAGACAAACACACCACAGAAAGTATTACATCGAATAGATCTCCAAGAAGATCGTGGAGATCTTTGTATTGAGATCCAAAGAGAGAGAAGAAGCCATCTAGCTAATAACTATGTTCCCGAAGGTCTGTGGTAAACTACTCACACATCATCGAATAGGCTATGGTGTTGATGTAGAAGCCCTCCGTGATTGATTCCCCCTTCGGTGGAGCTCCGGAAAAGGCCCCAAGATGGGATCTCACGGGTATAGAAGGTTGCGGCGATGGAAATAGGGTTTCGTGGTGCTCTCGGATGTTTTCAGGGTAGATGAGTATATATAGGAGGAAGATGTATGTCGGTGGAGCTACGAGGGGCCCACGACGGTGGGGCGCGCCTACCCCTGGGCGCGCCCTCCTGCCTCGTGGCCACCTCGTGGCTTCCCAGACTTGTACTCCAAGTCTTCTGGATTGCATTTGTTCCAAAAACGATCCTCGCGAAGGTTTCATTCAGTTTGGACTCCATTTGGTATTCTTTTTCTGCGAAACACTAAAATAGGCAAAAACAACAATTTGCACTGGGCCTTTGGTTAGTAGGTTAGTCCCAAAAATAATATAAAAGTGCATATTAAAGCCCACTAAGCATCCAAAACAGATAATAAAATAGCATGTAACAATAAAAAATTATAGATACGTTGGAGACGTATCAAGCATCCCCAAGCATAATTCCTGCTCATCCTCGAGTAGGTAAATGATAAAAATAGAATTTTTGATGTGGAATGCTACCTAACATAATTATCAATGTAATTCTCTTTATTATGGCATGAATGTTCAGGTCTGAAAGATTCAAGACAATAGTTTAATATCAACATAAGAATAATAATACTTCAAGCATACTAACAAAGCAATTGTGTCTTCTCAAAATAACATGGCCAAACAAAGTTCATCCCTACAAAATCATATAGTTTGGCTATGCTCCATCTTCGTCACACAAAATACCCAAATCATGCACAACCCCGGTTTCAGCCAAGCAATTGTTTCATACTTTAGTATTCTCAAACATTTTGAACTTTCACGCAATACATGAGCGTGAGCCATGGATATAACACTATAGGTGGAATAGAGTGGTGGTTGTGGAGAAGACAAAAAAGGAGAAAATGTTCTCACATCTACTAGGCGTATCAATGGGCTATGGAGATGCCCATCAATAGATATCAATGTGAGTGAGTAGGGATTGCCATGCAACGGATGCACTAGAGCTATAAATGTATGAAAGCTCAACAAAAGAAACTAAGTGGGTGTGCATCCAACTTGCTTGCTCATTAAGACCTAGGGCATTTGAGGAAGCCCATCGTTGGAATATACAAGCCAAGTTCTATAATGAAAATTCCCACTAGTATATGAAAGTGAAAAAACAAGAGGCTCTCTATCATGAAGATCATGGTGCTACTGTGAAGCACAAGTGTGGAAAAAAGAATAGTAGCATTGTCCCCCTTTTCTCTCTTTTTGGGCCTCCCCTTTTTTATTTTGCCTTTTTTCGGGACAATGCTCTAATAATGATGATCATCACACCTCTATTTATTTACAACTCAAAGATTACAACTCGATACTAGAATAAAATATGACACTATATGGATGCCTCCGGCGGTGTACCGTGATGGGCAATGAATCAAGAGTGACATGTATGAAACATTATGCATGGTGGCCTTTCCACAAATATGATGTCAACTACATGATCATGCAAGGCAATATGACAATGATGAAACGTGTCATAATAAACGAAACGGTGGAAAGTTGCATGGCAGTATATCTCGGAATGGCTATGGAAATGCCATAATAGGTAGGTATGGTGGCTGTTTTGAGGAAGATATATGGTGGGTGTATGGTACCGGCGAAAGTTGTGCGGTACAAGAGAGGCTAGCAATGGCGGAAGGGTGAGAGTGCGTATAATCCATGGACTCAACATTAGTCATAAAGAACTCACATACTTATTGCAAACATGTACAAGTCATCAAAACAAAGTACTACACGCATGCTCCTAGGGGAAGGGTTGGTAGGAGTTAACCATCGCGCGATCCCGACCTCCACACAAAGGATGACAATCAAAGAAATACCTCATGCTTCAAATTTGTCACACAACGGTTACCATACCTGCATGCTACGGGACTTGCAAACCTCAACACAAGTATTTCTAAAATTCACAACTAATCTACTAGCATGACTCTAATATCACCATCCTCATATCTCAAAACAATCATCAAGCATCAAACTTCTCATAGTATTCAATGCACTTTATATGAATGTTTTTATTATACCCATCTTGGATGCCTATCAATTTAGGACTAATTTTTATAGCCAAAGCAAATTAACATGTTGTTCTAAAGGACTCTCAAAATAATATAAGTGAAGCATGAGAGATCAATAATTTCTTTAAAATAAAACCACCACCGTGCTCAAAAGATATAAGTGAAGCACTAGAGCAAAATTATCTAGCTCAGAAGATATAAGTAAGCACATAGAGTATTCTAATAAATTCCGATTCATGTGTGTCTCTCCCAAAAGGTGTGTACAGCAAGGATGATTATGGTAAACTAAAAAGCAAAGACTCCAATCATACAAGACGCTCCAAGCAAAACATCATGTGGTGAGTTAAAATATAGTCTCAAGTAAAGTTACCGATAGACGAAGACGAAAGAGGGGATGCCTTCCCGGGGCTTCCCTAATCTTAGGCTTTTGGTTGTCCTTGAATTTTACCTTGGGGTGCCTTGGGCATCCCCAAGATTAGGCTCTTGCCACTCTTCATTCCATAGTCCATCAAATCCTTACCCCAAAACATGAAAACTTCACAACACAAAACTTAACAGAATATCTCGTGAGCTCCGTTAGTAAGAAAACAAACGACCACTTTAAGGTACTGTATTGAACTCATTCTTTATTTATATTGGTGTTATACCTACTGTATTTTAACTTCTCTATGGTTCATACCCCCCGATACTAGTCATAGATTCATCAAAATAAGCAAACAACACACGAGAAACAAAATTTGTCAAAAACAGAATATTCTGTAGCAATCTGTAACTTTCGAATACTTCTGTAACTCTAAAAATTCTGAAATAAATTGGTGGACGTGAGTAATTTGTATATTAATCATCTGCAAAAATAATCGACTTAAAATCACTCTCCATTAAAAAATTGCAGCTAATCTCGTGAGCGCCAAAGTTTCTGTTTTTTACAGCAAGATCGCAAAGACTTCACCCAAGTCTTCCCAAAGGTTCTACTTGGCACAAACACTAATTAAAACACAAAACCATATCTAACCAGAGGCTAGATGAATTATTTATTACTAAACAGAAGTAAAATAAAATAAAATAAAATTGGGTTGCCTCCCAACAAGCGCTATCGTTTAACGCCCCTAGCTAGGCACAAAACAAGAATAAATCTAGGTATTGCCATCTTTGGTAGGCAATCCATAAGTGGCTCTCATAATAGATTCATAAGGTAATTTAATTTATTTTCTAGGAAATTGTTCCATGCCTTTCCTTAACGGAAATTGGAATCTAATGGTTCCTTCTTTCATGTCAATAATTGCACCAATCGTTCTAAGGAAAGGTCTACCAAGAATAATAGGACATGTAGCATTGCAATCTATATCAAGAACGATGAAATCTACGGGCACATAATTCCTATTTGCAACAATAAGAACATCATTAATCCTTCCCATAGGTTTCTTAATGGTAGAATCCGCAAGATGCAAATTTAAAGAATAATCATCAAGTTCATGGAAACCTAACACATCACACAAAGTTTTTGGAATCGTGGAAACACTAGCACCCAAATCACACAAAGCATAGCATTCATGATCTTTAATCTTAATTTTAATAGTAGGTTCCCACTCATCATAAAGTTTTCTTGGGATAGAAACTTCTAATTCAAGTTTTTCTTCATAAGATTGCATTAAAGCATCAACGATGTGTTTAGTAGTAAAAGATTTATTTTGACTATAAGCATGAGGAGAATTTAACACGGATTGCAAAAAGGAAATACAATCTATCAAAGAGAAATTATCATAATTAAATTCCTTGAAATCCTAAATAGTGGGTTCATTGCTATGTAAAGTTTTGACCTCTTCAATCCCACCTTTACCAATTTTTGCATCAATATATAAAAACTCCGAATCATTGGGACGCATTTTAACTAAAGTTGACTCATCTCTAGTCCCATCTTTATCAAGATTCATATTGGAAAACAAAGATTTAATAGGAGACACATCAATCTATTTTAGATCTTCATCTTTATTATCTAGATCTTCCGATTTAGCGGCCATATTATTAACTAAGGTGGCTTGCTTATCCAAAATTTGGGCTATTAAGTTCTCAATATGAGCAAACTGAGATTTCAAACCATAAAATTCTTTAGACATATCATCAAGCTCTTTATTCATGTACTCCATAAAACTTTTCAGTTCTTTAAGCTCGTTTCTGAAGAAATTATTATGCTCAAATTGCAAAGACATAAAGCTTCTAACATAGTTTTCCATTTTTTCCAACCTTCTAAGGTGAGGATCAACGCTATTTGGTAGAGCCATTGTGAAAAACAATCAATCCAACACACAAGCAAACAAGAAGCAAGCGAAAAGAGGCAAACGAAGAAAGGGAGGATAAAACGGCAAAGGTGAAGCGGGGGAGAGGAAAACGAGAGGGAAATGGCAAATAATGTAATGCGAGGGATAAGAGTGTGTGATGGGTAATTGGTATGTCTTGACTTGTGCGTAGATCTCCCCGGCAACGGCGTCAGAAATTCTTCTTGCTACCTCTTGAGCATGCGTTGTTTTTCCCTTGAAGATAAAAGGGTGATGCAGCAAAGTAGCGTAAGTATTTCCCTCAGTTTTTGTGAACCAAGGTATCAATCCAGTAGGAGACTACACGCAAATCCCTAGTACCTGCACAAACAATTAAGCCTTGCAACCAACGCGATAAGGGGTTGTCAATCCCTTCACGACCACTTGCAAAAGTGAGATCTGATAGAGATAATAAGATAAATATTTTGGTATTTTCGTTTTATAGTCTAAAAAGTAAAGATTGGAAAATAAAAGAACAATAAAGATAACTAGTTGATGAGAGATTAATAAGATGGAAAATAGACCCGCGGGCCATAGGTTTCACTAGTGGCTTCTCTCAAGATAGCAAATCTTACGGTGGGTGAACAAATTACTGTCGAGCAATTGATAGAAAAGCGCATAGTTATGAGAATATCTAGGCATGATCATGTATATAGGCATCACGTCCGTGACAAGTAGACCGGAACGATTATGCATCTGCTACTATTACTCCACACATCGACCGCTATCCAGCATGCATCTAGAGTATTAAGTTCATAAGAACAGAGTAACGCCTTAAGCAAGATGACATGATGTAGAGGGATAAACTCATGCAATATGATATAAACCCCATATTTTTATCCTCGGTGGTAACAATACAATATGTGCCTTGCTGCCCTGCTGTCACTGGGAAAGGACACCGCAAGGTTGAACCCAAAGCTAAGCACTTCTCCCATTGCAAGAAAGATCAATCTAGTAGGCCAAACCAAACTGATAATTCGAAGAGACTTGCAAAGATATTAAATCATGCATATAAGAATTCAGAGAAGAACCAAATATTGTTCATAGATAATCTTGATCATAAACTCACAATTCATCGGATCTCGACAAACACACCGCAAAAAGTATTACATCGAATAGATCTCCAAGAAGATCGAGGAGAACTTTGTATTGAGATCCAAAGAGAGAGAAGAAGCCATCTATCTAATAACTATGGACCCAGAGGTCTGTGGTAAACTACTCACACATCATCGGATAGGCTATGGTGTTGATGTAGAAGCCCTTCGTGATCGAGTTCCCCTTTGGCGGAGCTCCGGAAAAAGCCCCAAGATGGGATCTCACGGGTACATAAGGTTGCGGCAGTGGAAATAGGGTTTCGTGGTGCTCTCAGATGTTTTCAGGGTATATGAGTATATATAGGAGGAAGAAGTATGTCGATGGAGCTACATGGGGCCCACGAGGGTGGGGGCGCGCATACCCCCCTGGGCACGCCCTCCTGCCTCATGTCTACTTCGTGGCTTCCCAGACTTGTACTCCAAGTCTCCTGGATTGCGTTTGTTCCAAAAATGATCCTTGCGAATGTTTCATTCTGTTTGGACTCTGTTTGATATTCCTTTTGTGCGAAACACTGAAATAGGCAAAAAATAACAATTTGCACTGGATCTTTGGTTAGTAGGTTAGTCCCAAAAATAATGTAAAAGTGCATATTAAAGCCCACTAAATATGCAAAACTGATAATATAATAGCATGGAACAATCAAAAATTATAGATATGTTGGAGACGTATCAACCACGCGTCGAATGGGGGAGCACATATAGAACATACCACACGTCATGAACCTCGCGCTCTCTGTGGGGCCTTTTTGGATTATGTGTGGTGCCACATCAAAGTTATGCATTTGCGTATTCAAACATCACACAAACATCTCTTTGGGCCACATGCAGACTGTGGTACGTAGTCCTATATAGGATGATCACTCGCGTGCGACGTACATTTCGCTTCTGTGCTGGGCCCGCGAGTTCGTCGTCCATCCCTTTGACCCAGCGAGAGAGAGGTACGTTTGACGAACAAGGAGGATTAATTCTTTTAGGGCTATGTTAGTAGGTATATATAGAGTACGTGTCGAGGGGGGGGGTGACTAGCTTGGTCCATCACTTTCACTGACAGCGCGAGAGAGGTTAACTACTCTGACTTAGGAGGGGACTAATTTTGTTTGTCTAGATATAGAGCATGATTTGAGATTACATATATATATAATAGTGCATCTGTACACATGAATCCATGCCGCTGGATCGAAGGGGGGT
>LR738715.1:677267846-677291929 GCA_902687465.1 Secale cereale | reverse complement strand
ACATGACACGTCATGAATGACTGTCGCGACCGGCCTTTCAGTAAAATAATTACCGGAAGACCGATCTCTTTAATTAACCAGCGAGGAATAATATTCATGCTGGCAGACAAATCCTTGATACAGAATTTCAGTACACTGAATATTATACAAGGTTGAGCTAGGGGTTGCTCAACAATTTATTACAAGCGCGCCAATATAATACATAGAGGCGGATATGACACAAGGTAGGGTGGCATACTAATGACTCGTAATAACAGGTCGTGGAATATGTCACAGTGAAGTGGGTGATGTGACTCCAATATAATACAGTTCACCGAGTGTCGGAGTGAGACCCGATGAATTTATTTGGTGGTAGGCGGAAGCGGTTATAAAACAGTGATCAACTCCAGGATCACAAGAGACTGACTGGGACCCCTCTAAGCGTCGGACTCGCTATCGAACTCTTCATCCATGAGATCGCCTTCGTCCACATCTGGCCAAATCAACAAGCCAGGTGAGTACTTTGAATGTACTCGCAAGATAGTTCGGACTTAAGATATAACAAATGCCAACATGAATGCATCTGAGTATTTCAGCAAAAAAAATGTGATCGGAATAAATATGAATGCGCTGAAGGTAAAGATGGAAGTCGGGCAGTAATCCTCCCAAAGTCCAAAAGATAATAAAAGAGAGACCGAATGAGGGTCTGGGAGACGCCTCGTAGGGAAAATAATAAATGACAACAGGCCACAGTCAGGCGTCTGGGCGACACCACATAAAGGGCTTATAACAAAATAAATAACAAGAATGCCTCAGTCGGACGTCTGAGCGACATCACATAAAGGGCTTATAAATAAAAGAATGCCACAGTCGGATGTCTGAGCGACATCACATAAAGGGCTTATAAATGAAAAGAATGCCACAGTCGGATGTCTGAGCGACATCACATAAAGGGCTTTTAACATAAATAAATAACAAGAATGCCACAGTCGGACGTCTAAGCGACATCACATAAAGGGCTTATAAATGAAAAGAATGCCATAGTCGGACGTCTGAGCGACATCACATAAAGGGCTTTTAACATAAATAAATAACAAGAATGCCACAGTTAGACTGCTAAGCGACATCACATAAAGGGCTTATAAATGACAATATATGATGATGAAATACTTCGTAAAGAAATATCAATACGGAGATAGTGGTGAGTTCATTTACCAAATGAACTCGATGATAACACTATTTTGGTTACTCACAAGAATATACTAGAGACGATCACCGGGTTGACATGAATATTGATCCTAGGCCATAAACATGGCTACGGATGGGATTTAACTCTGCAGAGCTTGTACTAGTAACTCATAGCCAACGGGTTCTACTAGCCACGTGGGCTAGTCCCGTCTACGGTGTTTTAGTAGAAACCCAACTAACCAGTACACACCCATTTAACATCCCGTCGTCCGGAATCACCCGCGACGACATTCACGGAAAACTTTAAGACGGGGAGGCTACAACCTCGAATAGCATGGGATCAAATTTATATATGCGCGCTCTAAGGGGTGCCCCCGTCTCGGTCCCAACCGGAAACACCCATGCCCCCTGACCGGATGACGGGCTTTAATCCAGGGCCATGGAACCCTCATCCCGGTCCCTCTACTTGGTGTTTACTCGGAAAGTGGTTTACAACCGACTAGACCGTAATCCCAACGGACGGCCTATGATAGTACTGAAAAGGGAGACGAACAGAATCATGACATGATCTCCGTTGATACTGAATTAACCAACTACTGGCATGCTTCAACAATACCAGCATTCCACCCATCATATCACCATATGATCAAGGTGGTACAATATGCTCCTTCAGGACGCACCCGAAGCTTACTTGCATGAAATATGCCATACACATATGCTCATATGATCATGCTTATGAAACGAACTACTCGAGCAAACATGCAACACACTCATCATATCAAGAGTTCAAACATGCTTGCCTGGTTCTGAAAAGTCGGAGCCTAACTCGGTGTGATTCGCGTCTCCGTCGCGGCCTCCGGTATCTAAGTATTCAAACAAAATACATACTAACATAAATACCGCGCGTGCAAATAAAGTTGCTCAAAATATTTCCACATAAATATGACAAAAAACTAGACAGAAAACCAAAGTGGACAGAAAAAGAATCAACTAAAAATCACTTTTAGTTTAAAAGATATTAAGGTTTCTGTCTAGGGACCCATCTGTAATGAAACAGAAAAGATCCAGGGGCTAGAACAGAAAAAGACAAGCGAATCGGTATGCGGTACGCCAGCCGCAGAGGGAAGACGTATTTTGCCGATTGCGCTAACAGAAAACATTTCGAAGGGAGAGAGATGAGAGATTGACAGAGGGCCCCTCGTGTCAGGTTTGAAAAAGAAAGCAGAGCCGCGCCGGCGTCGGTGCTGCGGTGATCATCGGCATCGATCCGGGGCGAGCTAGGGGAGGGAAGGGGTACCTACAGCTTCACGGTGGTCTTCCGCGTCGAATGGTGGTAGAGTTGGGTGCCGGCGAGCCCCACGTCGACGGCGAGCTTATCTCCGGCGGACGGCGGCTCGGGTGGTCATGGACCTCGTCGGAGAAGGTTTCTGGAGTGAAATTGAGTAGGGGGTTAGGACTAGGTGGATGCCAGGGTACTACGTTCAAGTTCACGGCGGCGGAGAAGCCCTCACAGGAGTGAACGGAGCTGGAGCCCGATGCAGAGGCAGCTGGGCGGAGCCGGGGAAGAAAAGCCTCTCGTGGCTCTCCCAGAGGTTGGGCACGGTCTAGGGAAGTAGTGGAGGCGTGTGTGCTCGAGCACGAGCTTGGGGGTGCCTTTTATAGGCGGCTCGAGGTGGCGGCCGCGAATGGATAAGTCCGGCGAGCTAATTACGGCGCTGCTGTGGTCGGACGGGGGGGTTAGGGACTCGAGCATCATCTATGATCTGTAGGAGCTCCATTCCCGCGCTTAACTCGGCAGTTGGGGTGAAGTTACGGCCTGTCCTCGACGGAATTGCCGCGCGGCTTGTCGGCGGCAGAAATGGCGCTCTGCGCGTGCCAGGCCACGGCGACGGTGTGCCAGGCGTGCGTTGGCTGTGGAGAGGGACACGCGGAGCACTGAGGTGGTATGGGCGGCGCGAAACGGCGTGGAGCTGCGGCGTTGCTTCTGTCAGCCGCCACGGGCGGCGCTGTGGCCGTGGCAGTTGATGACCCACAACCGTAAGGGATCTATTGCAGCGTTTTCGATAAGTAAGAGTGTCGAACCCAACGAGGAGCAGAAGGTATTGATAAGCGATTCTGAGCAAGAAATTACTGCAAGCACTGAAAGATAACTTTTTAGGGGTTTTCTCGATATAGGCAACAGGAAGGTAAAAGAAAGCAATGTAAAAGGCACTGAGAGTAACAAGTGGCCCAATCCTTTCTTAGCAAAGGAGAGGCCTAGCAACTGAACTTATAAAGACTAAAGCGTTCCTGAGGACACACGGGAGAGGTAGTCATGTGCTTTCACCATATTCCGTATCGATACTATGTTATGTGTTGATAAGTGTTGAGTGGGTGGATCTATGCTAGTACACTCTCTAGACTAAGATGAGTGCACTCTTATGATTAAACACCTTGCAAGCATCCGCAAATACAAGATATAATTTAAGGCAAAAGCCTAACCATAGCAATACGATCGAGGATCCATTATTCCCTTATGCAAAAGCGTGCGAACTGGGGTTCAGGTTTCTGTCACTCCGGCAACCCACCATAAGCATTCTTTATACACAATGTATTCTCCTAGGTCCTTAATAAGGCGAAGTGTTGGGTGTTCGACTCACACAACACCACTAGTAGAATGACAGCGCAACTTAAGTATCAAACAACACATATTACTTCAACAGCATATGACTACTAACAACAAGACTTTCCCCATGTACTCAAGAACTAAGGTAACTACTCACGAGACATAAAGGAGATCATGATCAGTGGGGATAAATAGGTGATAAACAATCTGGACATAATAATATTTCTCCAACAAAACTCAATAGCATTCACCACAAAGTAGTGATCAACACCGATGGAGTAGAGAGGATAGGTAGTACGAGTTACAACACAAGTTACGATTGTAAGATCAGATTTGGATGAAGATGGAGATGGTGCTGGTGTTGGGGATGATGTTGATGATGATCTCGATGATGCCCGTGACGATGGTGATGACGATGGCGACGATCTCCCCTTCCGGGAGGTGATCTCCCCGGCGGAATCTGCCCGCCGGAGATGGCTTTTTCTTCTCTGTAGGTTTCCGCCACGGAGCGGCGGCGGAACTCCGTAAAAATTCCCGTCTCTAGGGTTTTTGGATAACGGAGAGCATATATGCAAAAGGGGGCGGCCAGAGGTGGGCCAGGGGCTCCAGGCGCCCCCCCCCGGCGCGGCCAGGGGGGGCGCCCCCAGGGCGCCTGGGCACCCTGTGGCCCCCCTCTGGTTGCCCTTTTGCGTGCCTTCGTGATCCGTCTGAAAAATATCTCCCGTCAATTTTCAGGTAATTTGGAGGTATTCTTCTTCAGCAACTCAGTGTCCACTTTTTACTGCTGAATCCTGCGTCTGCTGCTTCGGCATCGGAAAGTTTGCAAACTGTGTAAAATAGACCAAAACAACATAAGAACATCACCGTAACGTGAAATATATCAATGTATAAGGATAAATTATGATACAAAATAGTGATGCATTTTGGACGTATCAACACCCCCAAGCTTAGACCTCGCTTGTCCCCAAGCGAATATGAACTCGGTAAACCTGTCCACAAGTTTAGAGAGTGAAGTGTCGATAAATAGAATACGGACAAGAAGCATCATAGCTTCTTTACCAACTCAAATATCCTCAACAGCAATCTTCAATTCATAAAGCCCTTATAAAAGAGTGATAACACTTATATTCGAAAGTAGGGCTAAGGAAACTCATTATATCACGGCAATCATGTCCTTTGGTCAAAGAACAACAAATAGATTTAACTTTTGCTCTTATATTTTGATGAGATCAATTAAAGCTTTTTGAGATAACATGTTAATAGGCAAGAAGTGAAAGTGTTAACACAAAGGAAGATATTTGCCTTAGCTGGGCATGACAAACAACTTACTTATCGAATGATAATGTCAACAAGGATATGATATGACAAATCTTAATGCAACTTTATATGAATGCATCCTTATCAACATCAAATGTCTGCTCTCTTTAAGAATAGAAGGAAGTAGGAATAACTGACTCAACTTAAAATTAAAAGATGGGCCCTGCTCTAGGGTAGTAGGGAAAACTCATGTGCTATCCTTAAATCAAACAGAATGAAAACAAGTTTTGAGAGGTGCATGATTTGTCAACGAATGCTAATAGATAACTCAATTGTTGTTTTGAGCTGGACAAGTTTCGAGGAACGGCTCCCGCACGAAGACGATAACATCCTCTTATTCTCCTTTGTTTATCACTGCCAAAGTTTTCTGATTTCTCATGAACAAAGCGTGAAGGAGGGTTTGTTTGTTATATTATTTTTAAGCCGGGCGCACTCTTTGCCAGTTTCTTCTCGTATTATGGGTTTGCACATTAGACATGCAATCCCGGGGTGAAGCTTGTGCAACTCAAGAAGACCATGAATTAGCTATTACTTCCTCCTGAGCTAAAACAGAGGCACAAAACAAAAGATTTTGAACATTTAAGGATAACACATAAATTATATACTTTAGGAGGTGGTAGTGGAATACCACGAATAGGAAGGTATGGTGGACTCATATGGAAGGTATTGGTTTTAAGGGTATGGATGCACAAGCAGAATACCACTTAGTACAGAGTTAGGCTAGCAAAGGTTTTGAGAGAGCAGACAACTGATGATGACTAAGATGCAAAGCAATATAAAGCATGAACATTGAAATAAGCATAACACATCAAGTTGTCTTCCTTGTCAGCATAACACTTCAAGCATAATAACATAAAGGTTTTGGCTATGTTGATACTTTAAGAAAATCATGCTTGTTGTTATGACCAAAGCTATGTTTGCCAAGATTAAATAAAGTTTTCACACCCATACCTGATATAACGTCAATACTCCCCATAAGAATCATCATATAAGGTCGATTGCGTGAAGAGAATACCGAGTGCAGCAAAAGGAACCAATAAACTTCTCATTAATATTCCATCATAGACGACTCCACACTCACGGATACAATTTTTCACCGAAGGAGTGATAGACCTCAATGCACACACCTATCTCATATAATAACCTCCCTAGGCATGATACGACTCTACTTGACTCTAAAAGACAAAAGGTAAAGATAAAGATACCGGGCACTCCCCCAAGCTTGGAACAAGCCAAGGGAATGCCATTACCCCAGGAGATTTCACTCATCATCCTTGTTGGCGTTGATCAAGTAGTCCTTGGTGAAATGCTTCCATGGAAGGGGTTCTCCAGTCTCATATGAGAAGCTCGTCTCCTGAATCCTGCATTCAGCACCCAAACCCATGCGCAGAAACCTTAGTTCATACTCACAGTTCTGGTTATGTAGATCATTAATTTTCCCTTGGAGCTCTATAATTCTTTCTTCAGACGCAGTGATGCTTTTCCACATCTCCTTCATCTCCTTCAGGAAGTAGTTCTTCAGCTCGTTGGTGATGTTAAAGTTAGCTTCAACACCACGCCCGATCATCTCTTGTACTTGAAGATTTCTTGCTCCACTTCTTCCAGCCTGGCCTGGATGCTCCCCTCCTTGATAGGTCCCTTCAGATCTTCTTGATGAAGGACACCGTCCTCCATCCGAACAACCTAAGGGTGCTTCTTCACCTCAGCGAGGTAAGGGTTGATGACGTTGACGACGAACTCGTCCTTGGGGGAGCTTGGAGAAGCCATGGCACCTAAATTCAGCTGAAAGATTCCCTGGCAGAAATAGATCGAAGAGAAAACACGCAAAATCGCAAGATACGTTGCCGGAACAGTCCGGGAAAATATATAGGAAAAATTTATGCACAGAAAGGAAGGTAACGGACCAAAGCGGGGTCGGAGACGGGCTCCCGGGTGTCCAGGCGGCCTCCCGGCACGGCCCAGGGGGGGCGCGCCAGGGGGGCGCCTGGACTCCCTGGAGGTCGTCTCCGGCTCCACTTAGGTTCGGAATTTTACTAATTTTGCAGAAACTCGTAATACAGAACTTTTATGGCGGTTCGCGATGTTTCCTTACCGTACTACATACCTTTTCTTTATTCTGCTTCTGCTGGCGTCTGAAACAGGGCTGCAACATGTTCTTCGTGGGTTGTTGTGTATATTATATTCACATCAACATTGACAGGGTCTCCTGCTATGTAATGTTTAAGCCTTTGCCCATTCACAACTTGAGGTTTGGTGCCTTCAAAATTATTAATCTTAATTGCTCCAGACCGATAAACTTCTTCAATATGAAATGGTCCTTCCCACCTGGAAAGTAGTTTACCTGGAGAAAACCTGAAACGGGATCTGAACAACAAAACTTTATCACCAATATTAAATTCACGTTTCAGAATCTTCCTATCATGCCACTTTTTTACCTTTCCTTGAACATTTTAGCGCTCTCGTAAGCTTCACTTCTCCATTCATCTAGAGAAGTCAAGTTCATGATATGCTTCTCACCAGCTAGTTTTGGGTCAGCGTTAAGCTCTCTAACAGCCCAGAAAGCTTTGTGCTCTAACTCTAATGGCAAATGGCAAGCCTTGCCATACACCATCTTATAGGGGGACATGCCCATGGGGTTTTTGTAAGCAGTTCTATATGCCCACAAAGCATCTCCTAACTTATTTGACTAGTCCTTTCTATTTCTGTTTACTGTCTTCTGCAAGATCAACTTAATCTCTCTATTGGTGAGCTCAACTTGCCCACTAGTTTGAGGATGATATGGTGAAGCGATTCTATGATTAACGTCGTATTTAGCCAAAGCTTTTCTAAAAGCTCCGTGCGTGAAGTGTGATCCCCCATCAGTCATGAGGTACCTTGGTACACCAAACCTAGGAAAAATTACATCTTTAAGCATTTTCAAAGATGTCTTGGGATCAGCACTTTCAGTGGGGATTGCTTCAACCCACTTGGTCACATAATCAACAGCTACTAAAATGTGAGTGTACTTGTGCGAAGAAGGAAAAGGACCCATAAAATCAAAACCCCAACAATCGAAAGGTTCAATCACTAGTGAGTAATTCATAGGCATCTCATTCCTTCTACTAATGATACCAACTCTCTGACATTTATCACAGGCTAAAACATAATTTCTAGCATCTTTAAAGAGAGTAGGCCAATAAAAACCTGATTGAAGAACCTTATGTGCAGTCCTCTCACCGGCATGATGTCCTCCGTAGGGACTATCATGACACCGTCTGAGAATGTCCTTCTGCTCATGTTCCATAATGCATCTTCTCACGATCCCATCGGGACCTTCTTTGAAAAGATGTGGGTCATCCCAAAAGTAGTGCCTCAAATCATGAAAGAACTTCTTCCTTTGCTGAAATGTTAGACCTGGAGGCAATTACTTTGCAACAATAAAATTAGCATAATCTGCATACCAAGGATCGGAAAGAGATTGTACTTTTACAACGGCAAGTTGCTCGTCTGGAAAACTATCGTTAACTGGGATGGGGTCGTGCGGTATATCTTCCATCCTTGAAAGATTGTCCGCCACCGGATTGTCTTCCCCTTTCCTATCAACAATCTGCAAATCAAATTCTTGAAGAAGGAGTACCCATCTGATAAGCCTTGGCTTGGCATCCTTCTTTGTCATAAGATACTTAATGGCAGCATGATCAGTATGAATAATAACTTTGGAATCAACAATATACTGCCTAAACTTATCACAAGCAAAAACTACAGCTAAGAATTCCTTCTCAGTAGTAGCATAATTTCTTTGAGCACTATCAAGGGTTTTACTAGCATAATGTATAACATTCAATTTCTTATCAACTCTTTGTCCTAAAACAGCTCCAACAACAAAATCACTTGCATCACACATAATCTCAAAAGGTAAATTCCAGTCAGGTGGTTGTACTATAGGAGCAGTTATTAAAGCTTTCTTAAGGACTTCAAAAGCTTCCTTACAATTTTCATCAAATACAAAAGGAACATCCTTCTGGAGAAGATTAGTGAGGGGTCTCGAGGTTTTAGAAAAGTCTTTAATAAATCTTCTATAAAAACCTGCATGACCGAGAAAACTGCGAATACCTTTGATGTCCCTTGGATAGGGCATCCTCTCAATAGCTTCGATCTTAGCCTTGTCCACTTCAATTCCCCTTTCGGAAATCTTGTGACCAAGAACAATTCCTTCATTAACCATAAAGTGGCACTTTTCCCAGTTGAGTACCAAATTTGTCTCCTCGCATCTCTGCAAAACTTTATTAAGGTTGTGAAGACAATGGTCAAAAGAAGTTCCATAGACGGAGAAATCGTCCATGAAGACTTCCATAATATCCCCGCAGAAACCATGAAAGATAGCAGACATACACCTTTGAAAAGTAGCAGGGGCATTACATAAACCAAAAGGCATACGCCTGTAAGCCTAAGTACCAAAGGGACAAGTAAAAGTGGTCTTCTCTTGATCGGCAGTGTTAACATGAATTTGAGAGAAGCCAGAATAACCATCGAGATAACAAAAGTGGGTATTTTTGGATAACCTTTCAAGCATTTGGTCGATGAACGGCAATGGATAGTGATCCTTCCTGGTTGCCTTGTTCAACTTCCTGTAATCAATACACATTCTATATCCAATAATAATTCTCTGAGGTATTAATTCATTTTTATCATTAGGAACCACAGTTGTACCTCCTTTCTTAGGAACGCAATGTACCGGACTTACCCACTTACTATCAGCTATAGGGTAGATAATACCTGCGGCTAGAAGCTTGAGAATCTCAGTTCTCACAACATCCATCATCTTCGGGTTCAACCGTCGTTGATGATCAACAACTGGTTTAGCATCAGGCTCAAGGTTGATAGTATGTTGACAGATAGATGGACTAATCCCCTTAAGGTCATCAAGGGTGTAGCCAATTGCGCCTCGGTGTTTACGAAGTACTTCCAATAATCGCTCCTCTTCATATCCTGAAAGGTTAGAATTGATAATAACAGGATATACTTTCTTTTCATCTAAATAAGCATACTTGAGCGTATCGAGAAGAGGTTTAAGATCGAACACCGGGTCTTCTTTCGGTTTTGATAAAATTCCCAAAGGTTCAACCGGAAGGTTGTGCTTCAGGATAGCAGGCTGCCTCAAGAATATTTCATCTAGTTCATTTCTTTCCTGCATATGCAAATCATTCTCGTGGTCCTCCATGTATTGCTGCAAAGGATCATTAGGGGGAATAGCAATAGAGGCAATACTTTCAATAATTTTATCATCACTAGGTAAATCAGTACCATGAGGTTGCTTAGAGAACTTAGAAAAATTAAATTCATATGGCTCACCATCGAATTCAACAGAAACTTTACCTTTCTTGCAATCTATTATAGCTCCACAAGTTCTAAGAAAAGGTCTACCAAAAATGATTGGACAAAAATTGTCCCTCTCTGAACCAAGTACTAGAAAGTCGGTAGGGTATTTTACCTTTCCACATAGGACTTCAACGTCCCTCACAATTCCGATAGGAGAGATAGTTGTTCTGTTTGCAAGAAGAATAGTAACATTAACTTCTTCAAGTTCACAAGGGGAAATCTCACCGATGATCTCTTCATAAAGTGAATAGGGGATAGCACTTGCACTCGATCCCAAATCGCATAGCCCATAATAATTGTGATCTCCTATTTTAACAGATACCACTGGAGTACCTGAAATTGGGCCTTTATTCTTGGCTGTGACAAGGTTAGTGGAAACATCACAAAAATTTATATTGGAATCCAAAACATCATTAGTAGCAAGGTCTTTAATCAATGCAACTTGAGGATCGACTTTGATCTGGTCCTCAGGCTCATCAACTCTTCTCTCACTTTTATTTATTATGCATGTCACAAGAGAATGCTCCCTCATCCTCGTGGGAAAAGGAGGCTTTTCATATATAACTGCAGGCAAAATAGGGTCAGCAACATAAATATCAATAGGTGGTTCTTTAAAAGGTTCATGGTGCTGGTCTCTCTTCTTTTTAAAAGAATCAACGTGAGAGGCAAAATTCTTACACAAATCAATCACTAGATGGGAATCAAGACCAATCTTAGAGCAAAACGTATTGAAGTAATCAGTTTTCACATAGCTCTCAATATAATCATGTTCATAATTTATAGCGGGTTCAATACCTTTATCAATTTCCCAATCTTCGGTATTCCTCTGGATTCTTTCAATGAGATCCCACCTTTCTTCAACACTCTTCTTCTAAAATACCCCACTAGAGGAGGCATCCAGCATCTCCTTATCCTGACGAGAAAGCCTGGCATAAAAATTTGTAAGTATAATTTCCTTGGGAAGCTTATGAATAGGGCATTTGAGCATTAGGGACTTCAATCTCCCCCAAGCTTGAGCAATGCTTTCTCCATCACGACACCTAAAGTTATAGATATAATTCCTGTCTCGATGAATTTCATGAAGAGGATAAAACTTAGTATAAAAGAGAGACATAAGCTCTTGCCAGTCCAGCAAGTGTGAGTTATCGAGAAGCCCATACCAATCTGAAGCTTTATCTATAAGTGATACGACAAACAATTTCCTCATGACAAACTCCCTCGATACACCTGCAAGCTTAAATAATGAACATAGTTGTGACAGATATAGCAAGTGTTCACCGGGATGTCTGTCTCCTGCATAACGATTAGCCAAAACATAATCGATAATGCCAGCTGGTATTTTATAAGGCACAATTTCAGTAGGGGGAGGATCAACCACCACAGGTGTGGGGCGTATTCCCACAAGCAACGATCCAATAACAGGGTTATCCATAAGGACAAAGAGCAGCAATAGCAAAAACAAAAACAGAATTATATAAAAAAAACTTCCTTACCAGTTTCACTTTACCAATAGCGCTACGCTCCCCGGCAACGACGCCAGAAAACGGTACTTGATGACCCACAACCGTAAGGGATCTATTGCAGCGTTTTCGATAAGTAAGAGTGTCGAACCCAACGAGGAGCAGAAGGTATTGATAAGCGATTCTGAGCAAGAAATTACTGCAAGCACTGAAAGATAACTTTTTAGGGGTTTTCTTGATATAGGCAACAGGAAGGTAAAAGCAAGCAATGTAAAAGGCACTGAGAGTAACAAGTGGCCCAATCCTTTCTTAGCAAAGGAGAGGCCTAGCAACTGAACTTATAAAGACTAAAGCGTTCCTGAGGACACACGGGAGAGGTAGTCATGTGCTTTCACCATATTCCGTATCGATACTATGTTATGTGTTGATAAGTGTTGAGTGGGTGGATCTATGCTAGTACACTCTCTAGACTAAGATGAGTGCACTCTTATGATTAAACACCTTGCAAGCATCTGCAAATACAAGATATAATTTAAGGCAAAAGCCTAACCATAGCAATACGATCGAGGATCCATTATTCCCTTATGCAAAAGCGTGCGAACTGGGGTTCAGGTTTCTGTCACTCCGGCAACCCACCATAAGCATTCTTTATACACAATGTATTCTCCTAGGTCCTTAATAAGGCGAGTGTTGGGTGTTCGACTCACACAACACCACTAGTAGAATGACAACGCAACTTAAGTATCAAACAACACATATTACTTCAACAGCATATGACTACTAACAACAAGACTTTCCCCATGTCCTCAAGAACTAAGGTAACTACTCACGAGACATAGAGGAGATCATGATCAGTGGGGATAAATAGGTGATAAACAATCTGGACATAATAATATTTCTCCAACAAAACTCAATAGCATTCACCACAAAGTAGTAATCAACACCGATGGAGTAGAGAGGATAGGTAGTACGAGTTACAACACAAGTTACGATTGTAAGATGAGATTTGGATGAAGATGGAGATGGTGCTGGTGTTGGGGATGATGTTGATGATGATCTCGATGATGCCCGTGACGATGGTGATGACGATGGCGACGATCTCCCCTTCCGGGAGGTGATGTCCCCGGCGGAATCTGCCCGCCGGAGATGGCTTTTTCTTCTCTGTAGGTTTCCGCCACGGAGCGGCGGCGGAACTCCGTAAAAATTCCCGTCTCTAAGGTTTTTGGATAACGGAGAGCATATATGCAAAAGGGGGCGGCCAGAGGTGGGCCAGGGGCTCCAGGCGCCCCCCCCGGCGCGGCCAGGGGGCGCCCCCAGGGCGCCTGGGCACCCTGTGGCCCCCCTCTGGTTGCCCTTTTGCGTGCCTTCGTGATCCGTCTGAAAAATATCTCCCGTCAATTTTTAGGTAATTTGGAGGTATTCTTCTTCAGCAACTCAGTGTCCACTTTTTACTGCTGAATCCTGCATCTGCTGCTTCGGCATCGGAAAGTTTGCAAACTGTGTAAAATAGACCAAAACAACATAAGAACATCACCGTAATGTGAAATATATCAATGTATAAGGATAAATTATGATACAAAATAGTGATGCATTTTGGACGTATCAGTAGTCGCCGGCGTGGTCGGGCCAGGGCGCCACCGACGCCCAGAAGCTACCAAGCGACCGTGCGACGCGTGGATAAGAAGAAGCTGCAGTGCAGCGTCGAGCCAAGGAAGATACATACGAGTTTTGTCGCCGCGCCCGACGACTGTCGAAACTGACGAAACTGACGAAGTGTTGAACTGTCGACAGTTTCAGTTAACAGCTAACAGTCAGTGTAGGCTAGGTGTTTGATGAAATGATTCTGGTATGTGCACAAGGTTTTTGGAGCTGATTTTTGGTGGAGTGGTCTCTTGATGGATCTAGAGGCTGCATGATTTTTCACAGAATTTTTGGATGAAGATAAATATGAATTTCACCAAATTTTGCAAATCTGGTCCAAACTTGCAGCAGGTGAAATTTGAAAATTTTGAACTATGGACCAGTGAACCAAGATGGATCTATGTAGTGGGTGCTAAAGACCATCCAGGAGAGTTGGTTTGGAGTCAAATAGGTAGACGAAAATGGTGGTTCCTTTGTAAATCACCAAGGCTACTATAAAAGACAGAATTAATTTTGGAGTGAAATAAATAGGAGAAAAATCCCAATAAGCTCACAACTTGCTGGAATTGATGAAATGCTTGTCCCATGGTGTGAAGAGAGTCTTGGAGAGGATTGTTCCTGTTGGGATCATGACAAGATGAGGGTTTGGAGGGGAGATAAGTCAAGGTTAAACTTGAGAATTTTAAAACAAGAAGAGGAGAACTCAAACAACTACTTTTGAATCTCAACTTGGGCTTGAGCCAAACCCAAAAGAAAAACCTCAAGGTCAAAAACCAAGCTTGAGAAAACCCAAAAACTTTGGCCCAAAGGAATTTTTTGAAGGGCAAAAGAAAAGATCAAACAATCTCCCTTCCAAAAGGCCACAGGTTTGAAAGAAAATCCAACTCAAAAATTTGGGGTGTTACAACACCTACCCCCTTAGGAAAAATCTCGTCCCCGAGATTTCAGCTGATCCTCAAATAGGTGTGGATGTTCGGTCCGAAGGAAATCTTCTCTTTCCCATGTTGCCTCATCCTCTGTGTGATTACTCCACTGAACCTTGAGAAATTTAATAGTTTTCTGACGGGTCCTCCTTTCAGACTTCTCCGAAATCGTTACTAGGTGTTCTCGGTAGGTGAGATCCGGTTGCACGTCAAGGTTTTCATGTGACACATGCTTCTCTGGGTTGCTTACACACTTCCGTAGTTGCGAGACATGGAACACATCGTGGACGTCAGACAGTTCCTTGGGAAGGTCCAGTTGGTAAGCTACTGTGCCTCTCCTTGCAACTATACGGAAGGGTCCGATGAATCGTGGTGCTAGTTTCCCTTTGACTTTGAATCATTGTAGCCCCCTCATCGGTGACACACGTAAGTATACGTCATCACCGGGCTCAAAACTTATTTCCCGATGCTTTTGATCGTAATAGCTCTTTTGTCGGCCTTGGGCGGTCTTGAGTCGATCCCGTATCATTTTTATTCTCTCTTCAGCTTCTTTTAACATATTTGGGCCGAATATACGACTGTCCCCTGTTTCTGACCAGTTCAGCGGAGTACGGCATCTTCGTCCGTACAAGGCTTCGAAAGGTGCCATTTGCAGGCTAGCTTGGTAACTATTGTTGTATGCAAACTCGGCATATGGTAAGCTTTCCTCCCAACTGGTCCCATAGGTGAGGACACATGCCCTTAGCATGTCTTCGAGTATTTGATTTACCCGTTCCGTTTGTCCTCTAGTTTGGGGGTGGTAAGCCGTGCTGAACGTTAGTTGCGTCCCGAGGGCTTGCTGCAACTGGTCCCAAAATTTTGAGACGAATTGAGTGCCCCTGTCGGATATTATAGTCTTGGGAACACCATGTAGGCATACTATCCGGGCGAGGTAAAGCATGACGAGCTTTTGAGTGGTGTGCGTTGTCTTGACGGGTATGAAATGTGCCACCTTGGTCAGTCTATCTGTGATGACCCATATGGCATCGTTACCGTGTTGTGACCGTGGTAGTCCAACAATAAAATCCATTCCAATATCGTCCCATTTCCATTCAGGTATCTTGTTTGGCTGTAATAGCCCTGCGGGTTTTTGGTGCTCGGCTTTAATGCGTTGACATGAATCGCAGCATGTGATATAAGTAGCTATATCCCTCTTCATGCCGTGCCACCAAAATCTTTCCTGAATATCTTTGTACATTTTCGTACCTCCAGGGTGGATCGAGTATGGAGCGGTATGACTTTCCGCTAGAATTTGCTGTTTAAGGTCGTTGCTGTTTGGTACGCAAAGTCTGTCTCCGAACCATAATATTCCTTCACTGTCTATGGTGAATTCTGAAGCCTTGCCTTGACTTACTTTTCTCTTTATTCCTTCGATGCTGGGGTGTTCGAGTTGAGCCTTCTTTATTTGCTCTATCAGCGTAGGCTGTATTTCTAGTTTAGATACTTCGCCTTCCGTGACCATGATTAGGTTGAGTCTGGCGAATTCTCGCTGAAATTCGGGTCTCAGGTTCTGTATGCTGCCGCTGTTCGGGCTGGGGTTACGGCTGAGAGCATCTGCTACCACGTTGGCTTTTCCTGGGTGATAGTGGATACCAACACCGTAATCTTTTACCAGTTCCAGCCAGCGTCATTGTCGTAAATTGAGATCTGGCTGTGTGAAAATATAGCTGAGGCTCTTATGGTCCGTATATATTTCACATCGATTTCCAAGCAAAAAGTGCCTCCACTCCTTGAGTGCATGAATGACCGCTGCCAACTCCAAATCGTGCGTATGGTAATTTTCTTCATGTTTTCGTAGTTGCCGGGAAGCGTAGGCGACTACTTTGCCTTCTTGCATCAGTACGCACCCGAGGCCTTTCCGGAATGCGTCGCAATATATATCAAAGCTCTTTTGTATGTCTGGTACAATTAATACTGGGGCTGTGGTTAATCTCCATTTGAGCTCTTGGAAGCTCTTCTCACATGCTTCGGTCCACTCGAATTTCTTATCCTTCTTGAGTAGCTGGGTCATTGGTTTGGCTATGGTGGAAAATCCTTCAATAAACCTTCTGTAATATCCGGCCATACCGAGGAAACTGCGTATATCCGTCACACTGGCTGGCGACTTCCAGCCAAGTACAACCTTGACTTTATCTGGGTCCACAACAATTCCTTCTTGCGTTAATACGTGTCCTAGGAAACCCACTTGTCTCAACCAAAATTCACATTTGCTGAATTTGGTGTAAAGCTGGTGTTTCCTTAATACTCCCAGTACAATGCGGAGATGTTCAGCATGTTCTTCCGGTGTCTTGGAATATACCAAAATATCATCGATAAATACCACCACAAATTTGTCCATGAATTTCATAAATACCTTGTTCATGAGGTGGACGAAATATGCGGGGGCGTTGGTCAGTCCGAACGGCATTACTGTAAATTCATAAAGTCCGTATCTTGAGGTGAATGCTGTTTTCGGGATATCTTCTGTGCGTACTTTCAGCTGATGATATCCTGACCTTAAGTCAACCTTTGAGAAAACCTTGGCTTGCGCGAGCTGGTCAAATAAATCATTTATCCGTGGCATCGGATATTTATTCTTGATTGTGACCATGTTGAGTGCTCGGTAGTCTATACACAACCTCATGGTCCCATCCTTCTTTTTGGCAAACAATACCGGCGATCCCCATGGTGAGGAGCTGGCCCGTATAAATCCCTTGTCCAGCAGTTCCTTTATTGGCTTCTTTAATTCAACCAACTCGGATGGCGCCATTCTGTATGGTTTCTTATATATGGGGGTGGTTCCCGGTGTTAGTTCAATGATGAATTCTATTTCTCTGTCCGGCGGCATGCCTGGTAATTCTTCGGGAAATACATCCGGAAATTCACATACAACTGGAACCTTGCTTAACTCAGATGTATCGACTTTGTTTAATTTTGGTTGCCGAGATACTGGTCTCTCCTGAGCTGCGACTCTTATTGTTTTTCCATGATGATGAGTAAGAATCACTGTTCTGTTGAAGCAGTCGATAAATCCTTTATTGGTGGTTAGCCAGTCCATACCCAGGATAACATCCAGTCCTTTGTTTTCCAACATGATGAGGTTTGCGTGAAATTTTAATCCCTTAATTTCAATGGTTAAATCTCGGCAATAATTCTGAGTGATCTGCTTACTTCCGGGGGACTTGATAGTCATTGATTTCCCCAAGGGTAGCATTGAAAAACCATGTTGCAAAGCAAAACTCTTTGAAATGAACGAATGAGAAGCTCCAGAATCAAACAAAACCGTGGCAGGTATTGTGTTGACAGGAAACGTACCGAGTACGATATCTGGGGCATCATGTGCCTGCTCCTTGGTCACATGGTTCAGGTGGCCTTTCCTGTGATTGTTATTGGGGTTGAAATTATTACACTTGGGCGCGGAACTGTTCCCGTTGCTGTTTGGCTTCGGTGCTGAGTTTCTTGGCTTAGGGCACTGTTTAGCATAGTATCCCTCTTCTCCACATGCGTAGCAGGTAACACCCGGGCGATAGGTGAAATCCTTGTCTCTTGCATGAAAATTCTTATTTGGACGTGTGTCGTTGGTCATGGGTCTGTTCACAACGTTCCTCTGGAAATTTATTTTATTCTTGTTGTTGCGGGGGTGGTTGGTCTGATCCCTTTTTCTCTTGCGAATATCCTCCAGACTGCGACGTTCATTTTCCAGTGTAATGTCTTTGTCTACCAGTGTCTTGAAATCTGGAAAAGTGTGTACGACTAACTGGCATTTTAGTGTTGGTGCCAGTCCGTCCAGGAATTTCTCCATCTTTTTATTTTCCGTCATTCGCTCTTCGTTGGCATAACGTGATAACTGCGCAAACTGACTGTTGTACTCCTGTACTGTCATGCCTCTTTGCTTGAGATCATCAAATTCTCTTTTCTTGATTTTCATAATACTCTTAGGGATGTGTGCCCCACGAAAGCCTTCTTTGAAATCTTCCCAGGTGATATTATTTATGTCAGGATGCATAAGCAGAAAATTTTCCCACCATGACGCGGCTGCTCCCGTAAGATAATGCGGTGCGTACAATACTTTTTCACGGTCTGAGCATTGTGCCATAATTAATTTCCTTTCAATATCTTGAAGCCAGTCGTCGGCCTCAAGAGGCTTGTCTGTGTGTGAAAATGTTGTTGGACGCGTCTTCTGAAATTCAGACAATTTTGAGTGCTGCTGGTATGGTTCACGGTGATTCCCCATGTTAATGACGTGGTTCATCATTTCTTGGTACTGTTGCTGACTTTGCTCATAAAGGCGGCATACTTGAGAAAATGCTGTCTCACTGCCCTGCTGACTTGACTACCCCTGTGAGAAATTGTTGTTTGTCTGGGTGCCATAATTTTCCTCCGACGGACTTGGCATGGAACGTGTCCAGGTACGAGTCATTTCTTACTCTGGGGGTAACAAAGCAGAAAAACCTGAGAAGAACCGAGCAGCAAAATAAACCAAGGTTTTGCAAAAGCGATCAAACACGAGCTCGAAAAAGATTTTTGGAAATAAACTGGTCTATTTGCGCACGGAGAAGGCTGCTAGTACATATATTACACGCCGGTCCTAATTATACATATGTCACTCAGGGTGTGCGTACACATCCTGACATGTTATTTAAAACTAGTGCACTCCTCCAAGATCCTACATGATGCGCAAACAGACTACTCCCATCAACCTATTATACACAAATATTACAAGCGAGTGCGGTGCGTCACGGAATGACGCGCTAGTCGGAGATGTTGAAGATTTCCCTCGGCCTGCCGAGGGTAAGGCCCAGTGGTGCTGGAGACTCAACTTCCTCACTGATGGGCTCCAGGCACGGAGTATGAGTACGAGGTGTCGAAGCAGGTGCAGGAGGCGGTGCAGCTCTGACTAGAGTAGGAGCAATGAATTGGTCAAACTCCTCAGTGGTAGGCAGACGGCGAGCGGTGGCTATGATGGAAGGTGCGTAGGATGCGGCGGACAAGACAAATGTCATTGGTGGTGCAGTATGGAGTAGCTCCCTCCTGTTGGCGGAGCCACTCTGGACCATCTCCATACGGGCGGCCACCAGGTCGTCCACAAGATTATCAAAGGCTGCCTCAAGATCCTTGAGGTACTCAACCATTGATTCAATGGCCTCGTCACGCTCCCCATTTGCACATGCAAATGCATAGTGACACGTTTAAGGCACGTGACATGGGAGGTAACGGAAGCGATGAGTCTTCATCGAAGGAAGGATGTCCCGGAGACGAGCTATCACCTCACGGGCAGCCATCTGCATAGCATGCCTCTCCGTAGGCATGTCTCTGCCCACAAATCGAAGGCGGCGCGCTTCAGAACGCCCACCTTTGAAGTGTATCACAGCCTGATGCATAGACACGCTGTCGTTGAGCTTGTGACGGTAGAGTGTAAATTCGGGACGTGTGGATGGCCCGATTGCGACTTTGGTGATGGCGATGAGGAGCTTGACAAACCCCTCAGGAATGTTGGCGAACACCTGTGCATCACAGTCGTTGTTGGCCATCTACAAAAGTAGACAAAAATTCCGAGTAGTCAGGCCATAAATTTATGCTGACCAACAGAAGATTGCTACAGATGTAAAAATGCTGAAAAGCAGACTTTTGCTAATAACCGATTAGCGAGCGCACCTAGTGGCTTCCTATAGTCAGCCTGGCTCTAATACCAAGGTTGTCGCGACCGGCCTTTCAGTAAAATAATTACCGGAAGACCGATCTCTTTAATTAACCAGCGAGGAATAATATTCCTGCTGGCAGACAAATCCTTGATACAGAATTCTAGTACACTGAATATTATACAAGGTTGAGCTAGGGGTTGCTCAACAATTTATTACAAGCGCGCCAATATAATACATAGAGGCGGATATGACACAAGGTAGGGTGGCATACTAATGACTCGTAATAAAAGGTGGTGGAATATGTCACAGTGAAGTGGGTGATGTGACTCCAATATATTACAGTTCACCGAGTGTCGGAGTGAGACCCGATGAATTTATTTGGTGGTAGGCGGAAGCGGTTATAAAACAGTGATCAACTCCAGGATCGCAAGAGACTGACTGGGACCCCTCTAAGCGTCGGACTCGCTATCGAACTCTTCATCCATGAGATCGCCTTCGTCCACATCTGGCCAAATCAACAAGCCAGGTGAGTACTTTTAATGTACTCGCAAGACAGTTCGGACTTAAGATATAACAAATGCCAACATGAATGCATCTGAGTATTTCAGCAAAAAAAATGTGACCGGAATAAATATGAATGCGCTGAAGGTAAAGATGGAAGTCGGGCGGTAATCCTCCCGAAGTCCAAAAGATAATAATAGAGAGACCGAATGAGGGTCTGGGAGACGCCTCGTAGGGAAAATACTAAATGACAACAGGCCACAGTCGGGCGTCTGGGCGACACCACATAAAGGGCTTATAACAAAATAAATAACAAGAATGCCTCAGTCGGACGTCTGAGCGACATCACATAAAGGGCTTATAAATAAAAGAATGCCACAGTCGGACGTCTGAGCGACATCACATAAACGGCTTATAAATGAAAAGAATGCCACAGTCGGATCTCTGAGTGACATCACATAAAGGGCTTTTAACATAAATAAATAACAAGAATGCCACAGTCGGACGTCTAAGCGACATCACATAAAGGGCTTATAAATGAAAAGAATGCCACAGTCGGACGTCTGAGCGACATCACATAAAGGGCTTTTAACATAAATAAATAACAAGAATGCCACAGTCGGACGACTAAGCGACATCACATAAAGGGCTTATAAATGACAGTTTATGATGATGAAATACTTCGGAAAGAAATATCAATACGGAGATAGTGGTGAGTTCATTTACCAAATGAACTGGATGATAACACTATTTTGGTTACTCACAAGAATATACTAGAGTCGGTCACCGGGTTGACATGAATATTGATCCTAGGCCATAAACATGGCTACGGAAGGGATTTAACTCTGCAGAGCTTGTACTAGTAACTCATAGCCAATGGGTTCTACTAGCCACGTGGGCTAGTCACGTCTACGGTGTTTTAGTAGAAACCCAACTAACCAGTACACACCCATTTAACATCCTGTCTTCCGGAATCACCCGCGATGACATTCACGGAAAACTTTAAGACGGGGAGGCTACAACCTCGAATAGCATGGGATCAAATTTATATATGCGCGCTCTAAGGGGTGCCCCCCTCTCGGTCCCAATCGGAAACACCCATGCCCCCTGACCGGATGACGGGCTTTAATCCAGGGCCATGGAACCCTCATCCCGACTCCTCTACTTGGTGTGTACTCGGAAAGTGGTTTACAACCGACTAGAACGTAATCCCAACGGACGGCCTATGATAGTACTGAAAAGGGAGACGAACGGAATCATGACATGATCTCAGTTGATACTGAATTAACCAACTTCTGGCATGCTTCAACAATACCAGCATTCCACCCATCATATCACCATATGATCAAGGTGGTACAATATGCTCCTTCGGGACGCACCCGAAGCTTACTTGCATGAAATATGCCATACACGTATGCTCATATGATCATGCTTATGAAACGAACTACTCAAGCAAACATGCAACACACTCATCATATCAATAGTTCAACATGCTTGCCTGGTTTTGAAAAGTCGGAGCCTAACTCGGTGTGATTCGCGTCTCCGTCACGGCCTCCGGTATCTAAGTATTCAAACAAAATACATACTAACATAAATACCACGCGTGCAAAGAAAGTTGCTCAAAATATTTCCACATAAATATGACAAAAAACTAGACAGAAAACCAAAGTGGACAGAAAAAGAATCAACTAAAAATCACTTTTAGTTTAAAAGTTATTAAGGTTTCTGTCTAGGGACCCATCTCTTATGAAACAGAAAAGATCCAGGGGCTAGAACAGAAAAAGACAAGCGAATCGGTATGCGGTACGCCAGCCGCAGAGGGAAGACGTATTTTGCCGATTGCGCCAACAGAAAACGTTTTGAAGGGAGAGAGATGAGAGACTGACAGAGGGCCCCTCGTGTCAGGTTTGAAAAAGAAAGCAGAGCCGCGCCGGCGTCGGTGCTGCGGTGATCGCCGGCGTCGATCCGCGGCGAGCTAGGGGAGGGAAGGGGTACCTACAGCTTCACGGTGGTATTCCTCGTCGAACGGTGGTAGAGTTGGGTGCCGGCGAGCCCCATGTCGACGGTGAGCTTATCTCCGGCGGACGGCGGCTCGGGTGGCCGTGGACCTCGTCGGAGAAGGTTTCTGGAGTGAAATTGAGTAGGGGGTTAGGACTAGGTGGATGCCAGGGTACTATGTTCAAGTTCACGACAGCGGAGAAGCCCTCACCGGAGTGAACGGAGCTGGAGCCCGAGGCGGAGGCAGCTGGCCGGAGCCGGGGAAGAAAAGCCTCTCGGGGCTCTCCCAGAGGTTGGGCACAGTCTAGGGAAGTGCTGTGGCCGTGGCAGTCGCCGGCGCAGTCGGGCCAGGGTGCCACCGACGCCCAGAAGCTGCCAAGCGACCGTGCGGCGCGTGGATAAGAAGAAGCTGCAGTGCAGCATCGAGCCAAGGAAGATACATACGAGTTTTGTTGCCGCGCCCGACGACTGTCGAAACTGACGAAGTGTTGAACTGTCGACAGTTTCAGTTAACAGCTAACAGTCAGTGTAGGCTAGGTGTTTGATGAAATGATTCGGGTATGTGCACAAGGTTTTTGGAGCTGATTTTTGGTGGAGTGGTCTCTTGATGGATCTAGAGGCTGCATGATTTTTCACAGAATTTTTGGATGAAGATAAATATGAATTTCACCAAATTTTGCAAATCTGGTCCAAACATGCAGAGGTGAAATTTGAAATTTTGAACTATGGACCAGTGAACCAAGATGGATCTAGGTAGTGGGTGCTAAAGGCCATCCAGGAGAGTTGGTTTGGAGTCAAATAGGTAGATGAAAATGGTGGTTCCTTTGTAAATCACCAAGGCCACTATAAAAGACATAGTTAATTTTGGAGTGAAATAAATAGGAGAAAAATCCCAATAAGCTCACAACTTGCTGGAATTGATGAAATGCTTGTCCCATGGTGTGAAGAGAGTCTTGGAGAGGATTGTTCCTATTGGGATCATGGCAAGATGAGGGTTTGGAGGGGAGATAAGTCAAGGTTAAACTTGAGAATTTTAAAACAGGAAGAGGAGAACTCAAACAACTACTTTTGAATCTCAACTTGGGCTTGAGCCAAACCCAAAAGAAAAACTTCAAGGTCAAAAACCAAGCTTGAGAAAACCCAAAAACTTTGGCCCAAAGGAATTTTTTGAAGGGCAAAAGAAAAGATCAAACAATCTCCCTTCCGAAAGGCCACAAGTTTGAAAGAAAATCCAACTCAAAAATTTGGGGTGTTACAACGACCTCTTTCTCTATGTGGGGACCTCTGCGACTTTCAATGCATGCACCACATCAATGTTGTGCATTGGGTCGGGTATTCAACACTTATGCATGCATCACACACCTCTATAAATATGTTTGGGACACACCATGCAATAATGGTTGTCTTTGGACACACTCTCACTCGCTTGGTTATGGGCGGCAAGCCTATATAT
>LR738715.1:677135200-677267810 GCA_902687465.1 Secale cereale | reverse complement strand
ATATATATATATATATATATATATATATATATATATATATATATATATATATATATATATATTCATGGGCCCGCGTGGACATCCATCATTTCGACCAACGACGAGAAAGGTTACCAGGATGGATTATTCTTCTTTGCTTCGAGTTACCGTATGGTAGGTCGACCCATTCTAAGCCTAATTAAGTTTGAGCGCATGCTACGCGTCGTGAACCCGCGCCCGGTGTGGGGATTTTACGATTCCAAAAGCATGGTGCCACATCAAATTTGTGCATTGGGCATTCAAACACCACACACACCACTTCCATATACATACTTGGGCCACATGCACAGAGTGGGTTTGTCTTCATACAGTACTCCCTCGTGAGGTTATCGGCTACAAGCTAGCCCATTTTTCAGGGCCGTGTGGACGTCCATCACTTTGACCAACAACGAGCGGGGAGAGGTTGTACGACCAAGTTGGATTCTGCTTGGTTCGTGTACAGTACGTCTTGGTGAGATACCCTGCCCCGACGTGTGTCTGTGGGGGGAGGGCTACTTCGTGCTACCTGCAACCTCCGTGGGGTCGGGGAAGTCCGGTTAATTTGCGAGGCACACGTGCCACATCAAAGTTGTGAATGGTAGTTAAATATCACACACGGCACCAATTTCATAGATATAGTAGGGCCACCCGCATGTGATTCATATGTGCTCTCACCCATCTCGCGCCATAAGCACACATTTATGGGTCGGCACACAGTCCACCTTTGCCGGGAAGCAAAAGAGAAAGTTTGACTATATATATATATGATGGACTCCTATAGGTTTTGTGTTACGGCAGGGTGAGATTTCAGACCTAGCTATTTGGGGGCATGCATTCGTAGCTAGGATTCCCTTACCGCAGACACAAAGTGAGGTTCGTAGGGGGTGGCTGACTAGCAATACTGTGCTTTTGTGCAACAGGTGCAACATCAAAGTTGTGCATTGGGTATTCAAACATCAAACCACCCTTTTCATACATATATTTGGTCCACATGCAAGTGTGTTTGTGTTCTGACCCTCTCCCGCGTTATTCTTGCTGCCAAATCTATAAACAACACACGAGTTGGATGTAGATATCGTCTGCGATTGGGTATGCAACAGACACGGTTCGGTCAGACTACCCGTGTGCCAGGCCCGTGCCTGCTGCCCCTCACATCAGCACAGTAGATTGGGCTCCACGATGCTTGCATCCCGGTCTTTTAAATATCTACCACCTCATAATCTCGAAAATATCTACTGCCTGTAAGGTTCTAATGTCTGATAGCACACGATTAGTATGTGCGGACCGTGTGCGATGTCTGTTACTCCCGCTCTACTTCAGTCCCTTGATTCAAATTTTCAGTAGCCCTGATATTTTACTCCTGCCTCTTCATCCCTCGCAATCTCAAAAATATCTGCTCGTCCTTGATCCAAATTTTCAGTAGCCCTGCCTTGTTACTCCCGCCTAGTAAATCTTTCAGTTGCCGCGGTATTTCCTCAAACACCACCTTGCACTAGTGCAGGATGCTTCAAACGCGACACTACGGTCAGAGACCCTTCGAGAAACTGTGTGCGATGCAATCATCGCAAACGGTGGTGCACAAAAACGTCAAAAATGTGTAAAACGTTTGCGAAGACGGATGCATCAAACACGGTTCAGATTTTAGTTGCGTGTGCGATGAAGGGCATACAGTTAAGTTCAATTAACTGTTTGCGATGAGGAGGAACAAAAGAAATGGGCAGCCAGATGAAGGTGTGTGCGATACACAGCATACGGTTCACTCGAATGAACTGTTTGTGATTAGGCAACACGAAAGAAACCGACAGCTAGATGAAGGTGTGTGTGTGATATATAGCATACGGTTCACTCGGATGAACTGTTTGTGTTTAGGCAACACAAAAGAAATGGTCAGCCAGATCAAGGTGTGTGCGATATATGGCATGCGGTTCACTCGGCCTTGTCGTTAGTGTGTGACCTATGTGGCAACCGTTCACTCCCCACCAGCCTCTTCTTGTACCGTGGGAACTGTCCACCGCCTCTTCGCCTTTCCCTCTCGATTTGGAACTGCTATCGCACGCTCTTCCTCCCTCCATTTGTCTTCACCCTTCCTCTCTGCCATTGTTCGATCGATCGTCTTCTCCATGGAGGGAACATGCCGGAAACGACCCCGTTATTCTTGCCCCGATATGAAAGATGACGTGGTGGAGGAATTCATTGATCGGTGTGACATCATCACCTCGACTAGCATGGCAGGTTCGTATAAGACCATTGTTGACTCAACAAATAGGATCATTACAATGAACCCAAGGGTTCAGGAGCGCTTTGATCTCCCCTATCTTCTTCGCCATGACCCTGGTCGCCGTCGCGAGGATGACGGAAGCCTTGCCTTCTGCAAGTTGATGCCGCTTGATAATGATACGTGTGATGTTAAGATGCCATCGCTTAAGGACAAGGCCTGGGCAGGCGCAAATGGAGATTGGGTTGTTTATATTGGGAACAACTGTGAGTGGGAACTTGTGAATGTGTACACTCGTCACCGGGTTCCACTTCCAAAAACCTCAGACTGCCATGAGGTTCAGCACACAGATAGTCTGCGTACGTTCAGGTACGATCATCATGACTGTCGTCTATGGAAGATAGTAATTTCTCGAGTTCCCTGCCGCTCTTGGGATTACAAGAACTATGTTGTTGTTGCTATCTTCGACAAGCTTGTTGCCGTCTCTGCTTCCACGGATGGATGGATATTACTCAAAAATCAATTTCTAGACATGAATGAGTACTGTGATGCAATTCAATACGAGCGTCTTGTGTTTGTTGTCACCACTCGTGGCACTGTTTTTGCATGGGATCCTTATTGTTTCGGTACGTTTGTCTTCCACCGTAATTATAATTGTTTCATCCACATGCATTCTAGTTAGTATCACCGTACTAATTAACCTTCTTATGTTTCCAAGGTCCTGTGAACATTCCACCACCTATACTTGAATTTTTTTATAACCAAGGGGGAGATGACGATGGTGATGATCACGAGCATGAGGAAGAGCATGACCCATATACTCAGTGGTACTTGGTAACTTATTCCGATGGATCACCTCTTCTTGTATGTATACAGCGCACTGCTGATGTTACTAACGAAGCAGGTGTTGTCTCCCATGGTCGCACTATCCGGACCTATTCCAACATCCGTTGCAGGGTATTCGGGATGGTTTCTAGTGTACTAGTGCCAGCACCTTCCGAATGGTTCCGTATTGAAAGTCTTGGAGGAAACTCTCTCTTCCTTGAAAAAAGCTATCCAATGATGGTGAAAGGCGATCCAGCTGCTGTTGACACAATGTTACTACCATTTATGAGAATCAACTGTATCTATACCTTGGACATTGCTATGGTTCCCTACCCTGGCTATCACAATATGCTTCCTGATATAGGCCGCTTCAGCCTTGATGGCCAGTCCTGCGTTGGTCTCGAGATTGACAATAGATGGCCCTTCCCAGAGAATCAGTTATGGTTCAAAGCAAGCGTTTCCAACGCCGAGGATTGGTTGAGCTGAAGCTCATTTCATCACTTTGTTATTTGTTGTGTGAGAAAAACTTTACTTTATTAGAATTTTTTGTTGGAAATAATCTAGAATCCAACATGTATCCTCGTTGTTGTTGTGTGTAATGAATAGTACATTTGCATATGCGTCCCATCAACTCACGCATGCTCACACGTCATACGGGTCGCGTGGTGGCACATATATTATTTTTCTATTTGGATGACAAAAAAGGTACAATGCCACTTTGTATTGGTGTCCATATGAACAGTGCTAATGATTTTAGTTGCAAAAATTAGATAGTGCTAGTGATTTTTAGCTGCATATTTTGACAGATCATAGTGTTACAAGGTTGACAAATGGCAAAGTTACTAGATAAACAAATGTCAATCTTTCCAGTTTGACAAATGGTAACATACCCGAAATGGCAGATATGCAAATCTTACCCAATTGTTTGTACGTGGTTGCACACGGGTCATGCAAAACAACCGTTTGCGTTGTAGGGGTGAAGAAATCCTGCTCGGCACATTTTCCATTGGCTTCCTGGGGAAGCTGTCGGTTTGCATCCGGGTGTTCTAACTAAAACGTTTGCGATGAGTGTTTTATATTTGAATACCATTGATGTTTTTTTCAAAAGAAAATCGTTTGATAAGTCTGTACATTAAGAGAGAAAAATGCAAGTTCGTTCAAACCATATCTTTCATTCCGTCACACAGCGAATTTATATTCATATGATCAATAATTCGAGATACAATATTAAACCCCAAAAAAACTATTTCCGGCGGCGGCGTGCCGCGCCGTCGTTGTCGTTGTCGTCCTCTGGGATATCGTTGTTGAACTCTTAAAGGCAGCACAAAATGTTCTTCACTTGTAAATTAAACATCATGTCGTCGCGCGATCGACGGGTGGGGCGCAGGAGGACGACAACTGGCGCCACTGAGAGGTAGCGGTCGACGGCAGCGTCCCGTGCTGCCGAGGGGGGCGCGCGCATGGGCACGGGAGCGGCGGGTGCAACCAAACGCACGGGGGTCGACACCACGGTGGGTGGAGGAGCGTGCACGGGCACGGGCATGGGCACTGGCGCTGGCATGTACACGAGCTCGTGCGTGTCCGTGGAGACCTCACTGACACCTGCGACTTCTAGCTCTGCGATAGTGCTTGGCGACCAGCCCGTCAATGCTACGGGGATGGTCGCTGGTGCAGGCACGGGGAAGGGAGCTGGGACGGGAGCGGGGGCAGCAACTGCCGCGGCCAGCTCATTCTGGGCCATGTCCATGAGGCCCCATTCCTCCTTATTTTCTATCTCCTCTGGCTCGGAGTCGACTTCACCAACATTTGAAGACTAGTGGCAAATGATCGTTCTGCGCCATGGCGTTGGTGAAGGACCACGGGAGGGAGGGAAATGGGAGCCTAACAGTAAGGCCGCCCATATTGAAAGGGGCTCGGGCGCCATTAATGGATAGGAAGGCGGGCGGCCATGGAAGTCAAAGGGCTCGCTTCCCAATGAGCCTGCAGCGTACAACTCACACGCTTCCCGGTGAGCCTACGCATTGGAGGACAACTTGCACACCTCTCAGTCAGCCCGCGCACCAGACTGCGCTCGCACGCCTCCCGTTCAGTCAAGGTCAAGGAGCTGTCCGCACGGCACCTCCTACAGCCATTAAAATCAAGACACATGGCGTCATGTGAATGGTTAACAGAACGCACACGGTTTGAATTCTTCAATCGTTTAAGATATTAAAGTGGCAGCTATTTTTTCAAAATGCCTCCGTTGACTGTCATTATTTGAGTGCGCATTCTCTCAAAATGGACACGAAAAATGCCACAGCATGTCGGGTGCCATTCCATGATAGCATGCCAAGTTTCATGAATTTCGGACGAGTTTTGGATTCACTAGAATTTAAAAACCAGGCATCTTAATGTTTTGCCGGTAATCAACGGTGCCGTGGTGTTTGAAATTCATTCCCATTTCTTGCATGGGTCCTAAGCATGCACCCAAGGACACATATTTGATTTTTCAACTAATTTATATGCACTGGAGCATGTGCATTTAGTTCAAATTTGAATTATGCACATAAATGCATTGAAAACTCAATTAATGCATAAAAATGTCCAAACACTTCAAAAGAACTCTGAAAAGGCTGAAAGTTGGCATGGTATCATCATTTCACCAACATAGCATGCACAAAAAAGTAGAGAGGGTCACAGCAAAAACTTGATGCATTTCGTGTACAAAATGGACAATCTTTTTCGAAGTATCGGGGTTTGGGACGAAAACTCATGTGTTACAAACACATTTTTTTTTGAACTTATTTGAAGTCCAAACTTTCTGTTTGTTCAAAACGCACCATTCAAATCCACATAATCAATTATCAAACCTTTCTGAATTCATTTGGTATTTTTCATGCATTTACTGAATTTTTTAGAGCTAAATGACCCTAAAATTGGAAAACACTTCGAATGAACTCTGAAAAGGTTGAAAGTTGGCATGGTATCATCATTTCACCCACATAGCATATGCAAAAAAGTAGAGAGGGTTATGGCAAAAAATGGATGCACTTCATGTACAAAATGGACAATCTCTTTCGAAGTATTAGGGTTTCGGATGAAAACTCATCTGTTACAAAAGCATTTCATGTTTTTGAACTTATTTGAACTCCAAACTTTTGGTGTGTTCAAAATGCACCATTCAAATCCACATCATCAATTATCAACCCATTCTGAATTCATTTGGTATTTTTCATGCATTTACTTAATTTTTTTTAGAGCTAAATGACCCTAAAATTGAAAAACACTTCGAATGAACTCTGAAAAGGTTGAAAGTTGGCATGCTATCATCATTTCACCCACATAGCATGTGCAAAAAAAGTAGAGAGGGTTAAGGAAAAAAATGGATGCACTTCGTGTACAAAATGGACAATCTCTTTCGAAGCATCAGGGTTTCGAACGAAAACTCAATTTTTACAAAGGCATTTCATTTTTTTGAACTTATTTGAAGTCCAGAATTTTGGTGTGTTCAATATGTACCATTCAAATCCACATCATCAATTATCAACCCTTTCTAAAATAATTCGGTATTTTTCATGCATTTACTAAAATTTTTAGAGCTAAATGACCTAGAAATTGAAAAACACTTCAAATGAACTCTGAAAAGGTTGAACGTTGGCATGGTATCATCATTTCACCCATATAGCATGTGCAAAACATTAGAGAGGGTTACGGCAAAAACTGGATGCACTTCGTGTACAAAATGGACAATCTCTTTCAAAGTATCAGGGTTTTAGACGAAAACTCATCTGTTACAAAGGCATTTTGGTTTTTTTAACTTATTTGAAGTCCAGACTTTTGTGTGTGTTCAAAATGCACCATTCAAATCCACATCATCAATTATCCACCCTTTTTGAGTTCATTTGGTATTTTTCATGCATTTACTGATTTTTTAGAGCTAAATGACCCTGAAATTGAAAAACACTTCGAATAAACTCTGAAAAGGTTGAAAGTTCGCATGGTATCATAATTTCACCCACATAGCATGTGCAAAAAAGTAGAGAGGGTTAGGGCAAAAAAAGGATGCACTTCGTGTACAAAATGGACAATCTCTTTCGAAGTATCACAGTTTCGGACGAAAACTCATCTGTTACAAAGGCATTTCATTTTTTTAAAATTATTTGAAGTCCAGACTTTTAGTGTATTCAAAATGCACCATTCAAATCCACATCATCAATTATCAACCTTTTCTGAATTCATTTGGTATTTTTCATGCATTTACTGAATTGTTTTAGAGCTAAATGACCCTGCAATTGAAAAACACTTCGAGTGAACTCTAAAAAGGTTGAAAGTTGGCATGGTACCATCATTTAACCCACATAGCATGTGCAAAAAAGTAGAGAGGGTTATGGAAAAAACTGGATGCACTTCGTGTACAAAATGGACAATCTCTTTCGAAGTATCACGGTTTCGGATGAAAAACTCATCGGTTACACAGGCATTTCATTTTTTGAACTTAGTTGAAGTCCAAACTTTTGTGTGTTCAAAATGCACCATTCAAATCAACATCATCAATTATCAACCCTTTCTGAGTTTATTTGGTATTTTTCATGCATTTACTGAATTGTTTTAGAGCTAAATGACCATGAAATTGAAAAACACTTCGAGTGAACTCTGAAAAGGTTGAAAGTTGGCATGGTATCAACATTTCACCCACATAGCATGTGCAAAAAAGTAGAGAGGGTTACGGCAAAAAACGGATGCACTTCGTGTACAAAATGGACAATCTCTTTCGAAGTATCACGGTTTCGGACGAAAACTCATCTCTTACAAAGGCATTTCATTTTGTTGAACTTATTTGAAGTCGGGACTTTGGTGTGATCAAAATTCACCATTCAAATCCACATCATCAATTATCAACCCTTTCTAAATTTATTTGGTATTTTTCATACATTTACTACTTTGTTTGAGCTAAATGACCCTGAAATTGAAAAACACTTCAAATGAACTTTGAAAAGGTTGAAAGTTGGCATGTGCAAAAAAGTAGAGAGGTTTACGGCAAAAGCTGGATGTACTTCGTGTACAAAATGGACACTCTCTTTCGAAGTATCAGGGTTTCGGACGAAAACTCATCTGTTACAAAGGCATTTCATTGTTTTGAACGTATGTGAAGTCCATACTTTTGGTGTATTCAAAAAGCCCCATGCAAATCCACATCATCAATTATCAACCCTTTCTGAATTCATTTGGTATTTTTCATGCATTTACTGAATTTTTTAGAGCTAAATGACCCTGAAATTGAAAAACACTTCGAATGAACTCTGAAATGGTTGAAAGTTGGCATGGTATCATCATTTCACCCACATAGCATGTGAAAAAAAGTAGAGAGGGTTATGGCAAAAACTGGATGCACTTCATGTACAAAATGGACAATCTCTTTCGAAGTATCAGGGTTTCGGATGAAAACTCATCTGTTACAAAGGCATTTCATTTTTTGAACTTATTTGAAGTCTATACTTTTTGTGTGTTCAAAATGCACCATTCAAATCCACATCATCAATTATCAACTCTTTCTGAGTTCACTTGGTATTTTTCATGCATTTACTGAATTGTTTTAGAGCTAAATGACCCTGAAATTGAAAAACACTTCGAATGAACTCTGACAAGGTTGAAAGTTGGCATGGTATCATTATTTCCCCCACATAGCATGTGCAAAAAAGTAGAGAGGGTTAGGGCAAAAAATGGATGCACTTCGTGTACAAAATGGACAATCTCTTTCGAAGTATCAGGGTTTCGGACGAAAACTCATCTGTTACAAAGGCATTTCATTTTTTTGAACGTATTTGAAGTCTAGACTTTTGGTGTATTCAAAATGCATAATTCAAATCCACATCATAAATTATCAACCCTTTCTAAATTCATTTGGTATTTTTCATGCATTTACTGAATTGTTTTAGAGCTAAATGACCCTAAAATTGAAAAACACTTCGAATGAACTCTGAAACGGTTGAAAGTTGGCATGGTATCATCATTTAACCCACATAGCATGTGAAAATAAGTAGATAGGTTTATGGCAAAAACTGGATGCACTTCGTGTACAAAATGGACAATCTCTTTCGAAGTATGAGGGTTTCAGATGAAAAACTCATCTGTTACACAGGCATTCATTTTTTGAACTTATTTGAAATCCAAACTTTTTGTGTGTTCAAAATGCATCATTCAAATCCACATCATCAATTATCAACCCTTTCTGAGTTCATTTGGTATTCTTCATGCATTTACTGAATTGTTTTAGAGCTAAATGACCCTGAAATTGAAAAACACGTCGAATGAACTCTGAAAAGGTTGAAAGTTGGCATGGTATCATCATTTCACCCACATAGCATGTGCCAAAATGTAGAGAGGGTTACAGCAAAAATGGATGCACTTCGTGTACAAAATGGACAATCTCTTTCGAAGTATTAGGGTTTCGGACGAAAACTCATCTATTACAAAGGCATTTCATTTTGTTGAACTTATTTGAAGTCCGGACTTTTGGTGTGATCAAAATACACCATTCAAATCCACATCATCAATTATCAACCCTTTCTGAATTTATTTGGTATTTTTCATGCATTTACTGAATTGTTTAGGCTAAATGACCCTGAAATTGAAAAACACTTCAAATGAACTTTGAAAAGTTGAAAGTTGGCATGGTATCATCATTTCACCCACATAGCATGTGAGAGGTTTACAGCAAAAACTGGATTCACTTCTTGTACAAAATGGACAATCTCTTTCGAAGTATCAGGGTTCCGGACGAATACTCATCTGTTACAAAGGCATTTCATTTTTTTGAACGTATGTGAAGTCCAGACTTTTTGTGTATTCAAAATGCACCATTCAAATCCACATCATCAATTATCAACCCTTTCTGAATTCATTTGGTATTTTTCATGCATTTACTGAATATTTTTTAGAGCTAAATGACCTTGAAATTGAAAAACACTTCGAATGAACTCTAAAAAGGTTGAAAGTTGGCATGGTATCAAGATTTCACCCACATAGCATGTGAAAAAAGTAGAGAGGGTTATGGCAAAAACTGGATGCACTTCGTGTACAAAATGGACAATCTCTTTCAAAGTATCAGGGTTTCGGATGAAAACTCATCCGTTACAAAGGCATTTCATTTTTTGAACTTATTTGAAGTCCAAACTTTTTGTGTGTTCAAAATGCACCATTCAAATCCACATCTTCAATTATCAACCGTTTCTGAGTTCACTTGGTATTTTTCATGCATTTACTGAATTGTTTTAGAGCTAAATGACCCTGAAATTGAAAAACACTTCGAATGAACTCTGAAAAAGGTTGAAAGTTGGCATGGTAGCATCATTTCACCCACATAGCATGTGCAAAAAAGTAGAGAGGGTTACGGAAAAAAATGGATGCACTTCGTGTACAAAATGGACAATCTCTTTCGAAGTATCAGGGTTTCACACGAAAACTCATCTGTTACAAAGGCATTTCATTTTGTTGAACTTATTTGAAGTCCGGACTTTTGGTGTGATCAAAATACACCATTCAAATCCACATAATCAATTATCAACCCTTTTTGAATTTATTTGGTATTTTTCATGCATTTACTGAATTGTTTGAGCTAAATGACCTTGAAATTGAAAAACACTTCAAATGAACTTTGAAAAGGTTGAAAGTTGGCATGGTATCATCATTTCACCCACATACATGTGCAAAAAAGTAGAGAGGTTTATGGCGAAAACTGGATGCACTTCCTGTACAAAATGGACAATCTCTTTCGAAGTATCAGGGTTTCGGACGAAAACTCATTTGTTACAAAGGCATTTCATTTTTTGAACTTATTTGAAGTCCAGCCTTTTTGTGTGTTCAAAATGCACCATTCAAATCCACATCATCAATTATCAACCCTTTCTGAGTTCATTTGGTATTTTTATGAATTTACTGATTTTTTTAGAGCTAAATGACCATGAAATTGGAAAAAATCTGTAGATGCCGCTCCATGTTAGCATGCCAAGTTTCATGAATTTCAGACTAGTTTTGGATTTACTAGAATTTAAAACCCAGGCATCTCAATGTTTTGCTGGCAATCAACAGTGCCCTTGTGTTTGAATTTCATTCCCATCTCTTGCATGAGACCTATAAATTCACCCAAGGATAGACATGTGATTTTTCAACCAACTTTGGTGCATTGGAGGATGTGCTTGTAGTTAAAATTTGAATTATGCACATAAAATGCCTAGAAAACCCAATTAATGTATAAAAAAGGCCAAACGTAACCTGAAAAATTTATTCCCATTTATTGCATGGGACCTAAGCATGCACTGAAGGACACAAATTTGATTTTCCAACCAATTTGTATGCACCAGAGCATGTGCATGCAGTTTAATTTTGAATTGTGCACGTGAAATGGCTAGAAAACCAGTTTAATGTATAAAATGTCCAAACGAACCCTGAATAATTCCAATTCTTTTACGACACACCTATAGTTGCATGTTCACTACAGATAAATGGTCTAGCAATTCAAATAGTGTCCATTGCCGCTGTGACCCCATTTTGTAATTCAAATCAGGTATATCCCACATAGTTTATTATCACGAATCGTGTGAGATGTAGTACAAAATATCTTGGAGCACCTTCGGTGTATAGTACGCGAGAAGGTGCGTTGGCTACAGTCCACAGCCGGCGTGTCAAGCACACTAGCTCACTCCCCAAAAACTCCCGCCTTTGCATCCCTCGCAATCTCGAAAATATCTACCGCCTGGAAGGTTTTAATGTTTGATAGCACACGATTAGTATGTGCAGACCGTGTGCGATGTCTGTTACTCCCACTCTGCTTCAGTCCCTTGATTCAAATTTTCAGTAGCCCCGACATTTTACTCCCGCCTCTGCATCCCTCGCAATCTCAAAAATATCTCCTCGCCCTTGATCCAAATTTTCAGTAGCCCCGCCTTGTTACTCCCGCCTAGTAAAATTTTCTGTTGCCGCAATATTTCCTCAAACACAACCTTGCCCCTGATGACCCACAACCATAAGGGATCTATTGCAGCGTTTTCGATAAGTAAGAGTGTCGAACCCAACGAGGAGCAGAAGGTATTGATAAGTGATTCTGAGCAAGGAATAACTGCAAGCACTGAAAGATAACTTTTTAGGGGTTTTCTTGATATAAGCAACAGGAAAGTAAAAGCGAGCAAAGTAAAAGGCACTAGAGAGTAACAAGTGGCCCAATCCTTTCTGAGCAAAGGAGAGGCCTAGCAACTGAACTTATAAAGGCTAAAGTGTTCTTGAGGACACACGGGAGAGGTAGTCATGTGCTTTCGCCATATTCCGGATCGGTACTATGTGATGTGTTGATAAGTGTTGAGTGGGTGGATCTATGTTAGTACACCCTCTAGAATAAGATGAGTGCACTCTTATGATTAAACACCTTGCAAGCATCCGCAAATACAAGATAGTATTTAAGGCAAAAGCCTAACCATAGCAATACGATCGATGATCCATTGTTCCCTTGTGCAAAAGCGTGCGAACTGGGGTTCATGTTTCTGTCACTCCGGCAACCCACCGTAAGCATTCTTTGTACACAATGTATTCCCATAGGTCCTTAATAAGGCGAAGTGTTGAGTGTTCGACTCACACAACACCACTAGGAAAATAACAACACAACTTAAGTATCAAACAACACATATTACTTCAACATCATATGACTACTAACAACAAGACTTCTCCCATGTCCTCAAGAACTAAAGTAACTACTCACAAGACATAAAAGAGATCATGATCAGTGGAGATAAATGGATGATAAACAATCTGGACACAATGATATTTCTCCAACAAAACTCAATAGCATTCACCACAAAGTAGTAATCAACACCGATAGGGTAGAGAGGATAGATAGTAAGGATTACAACACAAGTTGCAATTGTGAGATGAGATTGGATGAAGATGGAGATGGTGCTGATGTTGGGGATGATGTTGATGATGATCTCGATGTTGCCCGTGACGATGGTGATGACGATGGCGATGATCTCCCCTTCCGGGAGGTGATCTCCCCGGCGGAATCTGCCCGCCGGAGATGGCTTTTCTTCTCTGTAGGTTTCCGCCACGGAGCGGCGGCGAACTCCGTAAACTCCCCTCTTTTTAGGGTTTCTGGATGACGAGGAGTATATAGGCCAGAGGGGGAGCCTGGAGTGGGCCAGGGGCTCCTGGCGCCCTCCCGACGCGGCCAGGGTGGGGGCCTCGCCAGGTGGCCGCCTGGGCACCCTGTGGCCCCCCTCTGGTTGCTCTTTTGCGTATCTTCGTGATCCTTCTGGAGAATACCCTCCGTCGATTTTCAGGTAATTTGGAGGTATTCTTCTTCAGCAACTCAGCATCCACTTTTTACCGCTGAATCCTGCGTCTGCTGCTTCGGCACCGGAAAGTTGCAAACTGTGTAAAATAGGCCAAAACAACATAAGAACATCATCGTAATGTGAAATATATCAATGAATAAGGATGAATTACGATATAAAATAGTGATGCATTTTGGACGTATCAACACCCCCAAGCTTAGACCTCGCTTGTCCCCAAGCGAATACTGAGCTCGGTAAACCTGTCCACAAGTTTAGAGAGTGAAGTGTCGATAAATAGAATACAGACAAGAAGCATCACAGTTTCTTCACCAAACTCAAATATCCTCAACAGCAATCTTCAATTCATAAGGCCCTTATAAAAGAGTGGTAACACTTATAATCGAAAGTAGGGCTAAGGAAACTCATCAAATCATGGCAAACATGTCCTTTGGTCAAAGAACAACTAATAGCTTTTACTTTTGCTCTTTCTCTTTATGTTTTGATGAGATTAATTGAAGCTTTTGAAAGAACATGTTATTAGGCAAGAAGTGAAAGTGTTAACACAAAGGAAGATGTTTGCTTTAGCTGGGCTTGACAAACAACTTACTTATCAAATGATAATGTCAACAAGGATATGATATGAAAAATCTTAATGCAACTTTATATGAATGAATCCTCGTCAACATCAAATGTCTGCTCTCTTTAAGAATAGAAGGAAGTAGGAATAACTGACTCAACCTAAAACTAAGAGATAGGCCCTGCTCTAGGGAAGTAGGGAAAACTCATGTGCTATCCTTAAATCAAACAGAATGAAAACAAGTTTTGAGAGGTGCATGATTTGTCAACGAATGCTAATAGATAACTCAATTACTTCTCAAACTAGACAAGTTTCGAGGAACGGCTCCCGCACGGGGACGATCACATCCCCTTAATCTCCTTTGTTTATCACCGCCAAAAGTTTTCTGATTTCTCATGAACAAAGCGTGAAGGAGGGTTTGTTTGTTGTATTATCTTTTATGAGCCGGGCGCACTCATGCCAGTTCCTCCTCGTATTAGGGGTTTGCAGATTAGACATGCAATCCCGGGGTAAAACTTGTCCAACTTAAAAAGATCATGAATTAACTACAACTTCCTCATGAGCTAAAACAGGGGCACAAAATAGAAGATTTTGAACATTTAAGGATAACACATAAATTCTATACTTTAGGAGGTGGTAGTGGAATACCACGAATAGGAAGGTATGGTGGACTCATATGGAAGGTATTGGTTTAAGGGTATGGATGCATAAGCAGAATTCCGCTTAGTACAGAGTTTAGGCTAGCAAAGGCTTTGAGAGAACAAACAATTGATGATGACTAAGATGCAAAGCAATATAAAGCATAAACATTAAAATAAGCATAACACATCAAGTTGTCTTCCTTGTCAGCATAACACTTCAAGCATAATAACATAAAGGTTTTGGCTATGTCGCTACTTTAAGAAAATCATGCTTGTTGTTATGACCAAAGCTATGTTTGCCAAGATTAAATAAAGTTTTCAAAGCCATACCTGATATAAGGTCAATACTCCCCTTAGGAATCATCATATAAGGTCGATTGCGTGAAGAGAATACCGAGTGCAGCAAAGGAACCAATAGACTTCTCATTAATATTCCATCATAGACGACTCCACACTCACGGATACAATCTCTCCACAGAAGGAGTGATAGACCTCAATGCACACACCTATTTCATATAATAACCTCCCTAGACATGATACGACTCTACTTGACTCTAAAAGACAAAAGATAAAGATAAAGATACCGGGCACTCCCCCAAGCTTGGAACAAGCCAAGGGGATGCCATTACCCAAGGAGATTTCACTCCTCATTCTTGTTGACGTTGATTCTTCAAATCTCTTATGACACGACGAAGGGTTTGGTTTTCCTTCTCCAAGATCTCCACTTGTACCTTTAGTACACGGAAATCTTCGCACAGCTGATTGGTGATGCGATAAGCCTCGGAGATGGTGGAGAGCGTACGTTGATCTTCAAGTGAAGTAGAGGGCCCTGAAAGGTTGAGAGAAAGATCATAATGAGGTTGGACAGATCCCACCATGATGGGATTGCTTGGGCCTCCTTGTTGTTGGGCAGTGATAGTCTTGACTTCCTCCCTCACGGAGCGCTCCATCTCCGCTTGTCTTGCGGTAATCTCTTCTTCGGTAGCCCAGTCAACGTGCTTCCCTTGATTAAGATCCTTCTGGACTTGACGTAGACGCCATCCCAAGAAGTCCTCTCCGCTCGAGCCACAAGAAGACATCTCTAACAATAACCTTTTACCCTGGCAGAAACAGATCGAAAAGAAAACACACGAAATCGTGAGATACGTTGCCGGAACAATCCGGGCAAATATATAGCAAAAATTTCTGCACAGAAAGGAAGGTAACAAGCTAAAGTGGGGTCGGAGACGGACTCCTGGGTGCCCAGGCGGCCTTCCGGCGCGGCCAGGAGGTAGGCCGCGCCAGGGGGGCGCCTGGGCCCCCTGGAGCTTGTCTCCGGCTCCACTTAGGCTTAGAATTTTCCTAATTTTGCAAAAACTCATAATATGGAACTTTTATGGCGGTTCGCGATGTTTCCTTACCGTAATACATACCTTTTCTTATTCTGCTTCTGCTGGTGTCTGAAACAGGGCTGCAACATGTTCTTCGTGAGTTGTTGTGTATATCATATTCACATCAACATTGACAGGGTCTCCTGCTATGTAATGCTTAAGTCTTTGCCCATTCACAACTTGATGTTTGGTGCCTTCAAAATTGTTAATCTTGATTGCACTAGACCGATAGACTTCTTCAATATGAAATGGCCCTTCCCACCTGGAAAGTAGTTTGCCTGGAAAAAACCTGAAACATGATCTAAACAACAAAACTTTATCACCAACATTAAATTCACATTTTAGAATCCTCCTATCATGCCACTTCTTTACCTTTTCCTTGAACATTTTAGCGCTCTCGTAAGCTTCACTTCTCCACTCATCTAGAGAAGTCAAGTTCATGAGACGCTTCTCACCAGCTAACTTTGGGTCAACATTAAGCTCTCTAACAGCCCAGAAAGCTTTGTGCTCTAATTCTAATGTCAAATGGCAAGCCTTGCCATAAACCATCTTATAGGGGGACATGCCCATGGGGTTTTTGTAAGAAGTTCTATATGCCCACAAAGCATCTCCTAACTTATTTGACCAGTCCTTTCTATTTCTGTTTACTGTCTTCTGTATGATCAACTTGATCTCTCTATTGGTGAGCTCAACTTGCCCACTAGTTTGAGGATGGTACGGTGAAGCAATTCTATGATTGGCATCATACTTGGCTAAAGCTTTTCTAAAAGCTCCATGCGTGAAGTGTGATCCTCCATCAGTCATGAGATACCTAGGTACACCAAACCTAGGGAAAATCACATCTTTGAGCATTTTCAAAGATGTCTTGTGATCAGCACTTTCAGTGGGGATTGCTTCAACCCACTTGGTCACATAATCAACAGCTACTAAAATGTGAGTGTACTTGTGCGAAGAAGGAAAAGGACCCATAAAATCAAAACCCCAGCAATCAAAAGGTTCAATCACTAGTGAGTAATTCATAGGCATCTCATTCCTTCTACTAACGTTACCAACTCTCTGACATTTATCACAGGCTAAAACATAATTTCTAGCATCCTTAAAGAGAGTAGGCCAATAAAAACCTGATTGAAGAACCTTATGTGCGGTCCTCTCACCGGCATGATGTCCTCCATAGGGACTATCATGACATTGTCTGAGAATGTCCTTCTGCTCATGTTCCGGTATGTATCTTCTCACGATCCCGTCTGGACCTTCTTTGAAAAGATGTGGGTCATCCCAAAAGTAGTGCCTCAAATCATGAAAGAACTTCTTCCTTTGCTGAAATGTTAAACCTGGAGGCAAATACTTCACAACGATAAAATTAGCATAATCTGCAAACCAAGGATCGGAAAGAGATTGTACTTTTACAACGATAAGTTGCTCGTCTGGAAAACTGTCGTTGACTGGGATGGGATCATGCGGTATATCTTCCATCCTTGAAAGATTGTCCGCCACCGGATTGTCTTCTCCTTTCCTATCAACAATCTGCAAATCAAATTCTTGAAGAAGGAGTACCCATCTGATAAGTCTTGGCTTGGCATCCTTCTTTGTCATAAGGTACTTAATGGCAGCATGGTCAGTATGAATAATAACTTTGGAATCGACAATATACTGCCTAAACTTATCACAAGCAAACACTACAGCTAAGAATTCCTTCTCAGTAGTAGCATAATTCTTTTGAGCACTATCAAGGGTTTTACTAGCATAATGTATAACATTCAATTTTTTATCAACCCTTTTCCCTAAAACAGCTCCAATAGCAAAATCACTAGCATCACACATAATCTCAAAAGGTAAATTCCAGTCAGGTGGTTGTACTATAGGAGCGGTTATTAAAGCTTTCTTAAGAACTTCAAAAGCCTCCTTACAATCTTCATCAAATACAAAAGGAACATCCTTCTGGAGAAGATTAGTGAGGGGTCTCGAAGTCTTAGAAAAGTCTTTAATAAATCTTCTATAGAAACCAGCATGACCGAGAAAACTGCGAATACCTTTGATGTCCCTTGGATAGGGCATCCTCTCAATTGCTTCGATCTTGGCCTTGTCCACCTCAATTCCCCTTTCAGAAATCTTGTGACCAAGAACAATTCCTTTGTTAACCATGAAGTGGCACTTCTCCCAGTTGAGTACCAGATTTGTCTCCTCACATATTTGCAAAACTTTATTAAGGTTGTGGAGACAATGGTCAAAGGAAGTTCCATAGACGGAGAAATCGTCCATGAAGACTTCCACAATCTCCTCACAGAAACCACGAAAGATAGCAGACATACACCTTTGAAAAGTAGCAGGGTCATTACATAAACCAAAAGGCATACGCGTGTAAGCATAAGTACCACAGGGACAAGTAAAAGTGGTCTTCTCTTGATCAGCAATGTTAACATGAATTTGGGAGAAGCCAGAATAACCATCGAGGTAACAAAAGTGGGTATTTTTGGATAACCTTTCAAGCATTTGGTCGATGAACGGCAACGGGTAGTGATCCTTCCTGGTTGCCTTGTTCAGCTTCCTGTAATCAATACACATTCTATATCCAATAATAATTCTCTGAGGTATTAGTTCATTCTTATCATTAGGAACCACAGTTGTACCTCCTTTCTTAGTAACACAATGTACCGGGCTTACCCACTTACTATCAGCTATAGGGTAGATAATACCTGTGGCTAGAAGCTTGAGAATCTCAGTTCTTACAACATCCATCATCTTCGGGTTCAACCATCGTTGATGATCAACAACTGGTTTAGCATCGGGCTCAAGGTTGATAGTATGTTGACAGATAGATGGACTAATCCCCTTAAGGTCATCAAGGGTATAGCCAATTGCACCTCGGTGTTTATGAAGTACTTCCAATAGTCGCTCTTCTTCATATCCTGAAAGGTTAGAGTTGATAATAGCAGGATATACTATCTTTTCATCTAAATAAGCATACTTGAGCGTATCGGGAAGAGGTTTAAGATCGAACACCGGGTCTTCTTTTGGTTTTGATAAAATTCCCAAAGGTTCAACCGGAAGGTTGTGCTTCAGGATAGCAGGTTGTCTCAAGAATATTTCATCTAGTTCATTTCTTTCCTGCATATGCAAATCATTCTCGTGATCCTCCATATATTGCCGCAAAGGATCATTAGGGGGAATAGCAATAGAAGCAATACTTTCAATAATTTTATCATCACTAGGTAAATCGGTACCACGAGGCTGCTTAGAGAACTTAGAAAAGTTAAATTCATATGGCTCACCATTGAATTCAACAGCAACTTTACCTTTCTTGCAATCTATTATAGCTCCACAAGTTCTGAGAAAAGGTCTACCAAAAATAATAAGACAAAAATTGTCCCTCACTGAACCAAGTACTAGAAAGTCGGTAGGGTATTTTACCTTTCCACGTAGGACTTCAAAGTCTCTCACAATTCCGATAGGAGAGATAGTTGCTCTGTTTGCAAGATGAATGGTAACATCAACTTCTTCAAGTTCACAAGGTGAAATCTCACCGATGATCTCTTGATAAAGTGAATAGGGGATAGCACTAGCACTCGATCCCAAATCGCATAGCCCATAATAATTGTGATCTCCTATTTTAACAGATACTACTGGAGTACCTGAAATTGGGCCTTTATTCTTGGCTGTGAAAAGGTTAGTGGAAACAGCACAAAAATTTACATTGGAATCCAAAACATCATTAGTAACAAGGTCTTTAACCAATGCAACTTGAGGATCGACCTTGATCTGGTCCTCAGGCTCATCAATTCTTTTCTCACTTTTATTTATTATGCCTGTCACAAGAGAGTGCTCCCTTATCCTTTCGGGAAAAGGAGGCTTTTCATATATAACTGCAGGCAAAATAGGGTCAGCAACATGAATATCAACAGGTAACTCTTTGAAAGGTTCATGATGCTGATCTCTCTTCTTTTTAAAAGAATCAACATGAGAGGCAAAATCCTTACAGAAATCAATCATTAGATGGGAATGAAGACCAATCTTAGAGCAAAAGGTATTGAAGTAATCAGTTTTCACATAGCTCTCAATATAATCATGCTCATAATTTATAGCGGGTTCAATACCTTTATTGGTTTCCCAATCTTCGGTATTCCTCTGGATCCTTTCAATGAGATCCCACCTTTCTTCAATGCTCTTTGTCTGAAATACCCCACTAGAGGAGGCATCCAGCATCTCCTTATCCTGACGAGAAAGCCTGGCATAAAAATTTGTAAGTATAATTTTCATGGGGAGCTCATGAATAGGACATTTGAGCATTAGGGACTTCAATCTCCCCCAAGATTGAGCAATGCTTTCTCCGTCACGAGACCTAAAGTTATAGATATAGTTCCTGTCTCGATGAATTTCATGAAGAGGATAAAACTTGGTATAAAAGAGAGACATAAGCTCTTGCCAATCAAGCAAGTGTGAGTTATCGAGAAGCTTATACCAATCTGAAGCTTTATCTATAAGCGATACGGAGAACAATTTCCTCATGACAAACTCCATTGATACACCTGCAAGCTTATACCGGGGTTCATGTTTCTGTCACTCCGGCAACCCACCGTAAGCATTCTTTGTACACAATTTATTCCCCTAGGTCCTTAATAAGGCGAAGTGTTGAGTGTTCGACTCACACAACACCACTAGGAAAATAACAACACAACTTAAGTATCAAACAACACATATTACTTAAACATCATATGACTACTAACAACAAGACTTCTCCCATGTCCTCAAGAACTAAAGTAACTACTCACAAGACATAAAAGAGATCATGATCAGTGGATGATAAACAATCTGGACACAATGATATTTCTCCAACAAAACTCAATAGCATTCACCACAAAGTAGTAATCAACACCGATAGGGTAGAGAGGATAGATAGTACGGATTACAACACAAGTTGCAATTGTGAGATGAGATTGGATGAAGATGGAGATGGTGCTGATGTTGGGGATGATGTTGATGATGATCTCGATGATGCCCGTGACGATGGTGATGACGATGGCGATGATCTCCCCTTCCGGGAGGTGATCTCCCCGGTGTAATCTGCCCGCCGGAGATGGCTTTTCTTCTCTATAGGTTTCCGCCACGGAGCGGCGGCGGAACTCCGTAAACTCCCCTCTTTTTAGGGTTTCTGGATGACGAGGAGTATATAGGCCAGAGGGGGGAGCCTGGAGTGGGCCAGGGGCTCCAGGCGCCCTCCCGGCGCGGCCAGGGTGGGGCCGCGCCAGGTGGCCGCCTGGGCACCCTATGGCCCCCCTCTGGTTGCTCTTTTGCGTATCTTCGTGATCCTTCTAGAAAATACCCTCCGTCGATTTTCAGGTAATTTGGAGGTATTCTTCTTCAGCAACTCAGCGTCCACTTTTTACTGCTGAATCCCGCGTCTGCTGCTTCGGCACCGGAAAGTTGCAAACTGTGTAAAATAGGCCAAAACAACATAAGAACATCATCGTAATGTGAAATATATAAATGAATAAGGGTGAATTACGATATAAAATAGTGATGCATTTTGGACGTATCAGCCCCCCCTCCACACACACCCCAAAACCTCCGCTCACACAGACACACACATCCCTCGAAACTGTTGGTAGGTCGCCGCCATCACCGGCGCCTCCATCCTAAACCTCTGCCTGTGTGTTGGGGAGCTCGAGGAGCCAATGACCAAAAAGAGGTTTATCGCGGCCTTTTCGCCCGACGCCGGCGAGGTGGCTGCCGAGGTGTCCCCGTCATCGTCTACGGGCCCGATCCGTCGTCGCCGGTCCCCCGATCCGCCCGCCGCCGCGCCCCTATGCCGGTTCGAGGACTTCCCCATCCTCCCTCGGACCCACCAGCCGATGAAGTCCTACCTCGAGGTCTGGCAGCGGCGGTATGGGTCGTGGGTCGCCGATATTACATATCGAGAGACCCACACCTGCCGGTGACTCGGTAGCTTCCACATGGTCGAGCTCACGGCCATGGAGTACGACCGCTGGCAGGTCCGCTACCATGGCGCGGCGGCTAGGCTCAATTTCCCCTTCGGCACACGTCCGGTCCACCTTGTTCCGCCGGAGCCTGGGGTGTTGAGCTCGGCAATGGCGCAGGAGGACCGCGAGGCATGGGACCGCCTCGAGGCCGAGGCCACCGATGAGTCCTACATGCAAGAGCTCCGCCGCCAGCACCTGGAGCTCATGTAGGTGGAGCGAGCAATCTTTGCTGGCACGGAAGGCGGCGAGGTTATCGCGCTCTCCTCCGATGACGAGGTCGAAGGTGGCGAGGATGGCGACACGGAGGGCGGCGAGGTTATCGCACTCTCCTCTGATGACGAGGTCGAAGGTGGCGGCGATGGCGGCACGGAGGGTGTCGAGGTGGCCCCGAGGACGAGGAGATCGACGTTGACCAGTGGAGGAGTGCCTTCCCCAACGACCCCGATGACAGTACTGGCCCGGACCCGGCTCGTGGCACACCGTACATGATGAGGAAGGATTGGCTCGACCTCAACTTCGACCGAAAGTAGTTTAGCTTAGTTTAAATTTATGTTTTATGTTCGGTTATGCAAAACTATCCATATTTATGTTTGAATGCATGCTACTTTAGGTTGAACATGCTTTGAACTTGACCAAATTGAAGTTTACAACCTTAAGTTTGGGGGATCAACTAGAAAAGGCCAAAAATTGCTAGAGTATAAATATATATATATATATATATATATATATATATATATATATATATATATATATATATATATATATATATATATATATATCCACTAAGGGTTTTAGTCCTTTAACTTTTTAAGGATTGCCTAGAGATGTACTTATGACTTGTTTATTTCAGTTCTTCACAATGTGATGCTCTATATGTGCAACTATTTGCTGTGCAGTTCAATTTCATCAATAACAGTTTCAACAATACCACTATGAATTATGATATTTGGTTGCTGTTAAGGATACTGCAGTTAACATGCCTTTTTGTTTTTCAATTGGTGTTTAGCAACATGCATTGTACTGAATGACTAAATATGCAATCCCATGCTACATAGCAACAAGGAAGAATGTTACCTTAATGTTCTGATGATGTCTAGATATACATGTAATAAAATCTTATATAATGGGATGGATGGAGTGTTGTACTACATCATTTTCAATTGTTGTTTAGCTTCTAATATTAACTTGATGCTTTTAGGTACATATATCATTGCCAAAGATCCACACTTCGACCCTTTCTGCGTATGGGGCAATGAGATATTCATGAACCAACATCAAGTGAGGAAACTGATAAGATTGTTCCTAAAATGGGTCAAAAGATGTCAATTGAACTATTTGTTTACACTTTATGCAAGACAATAGTGAATTGTAGGATGGTAAGTAAGAACCCTGTAGCCTTCTTTTTACTGCCCATAATGAGTTGTGTTAGATGAAAATATCTAAATCTTTTTTCTTTTGTAGTGGATCCTAAAGCAGTTTACTCAAGATTACCTCTCAAACTACATTATTGGCGGCCGACCATCACAAGGGGTTGGACTAGAGTCTTGCATGCCTTCTGCATCCAGGAGAGCATAATAGGGCCATTTCGCTTCACCTTGTTCAACAACTGGAATGTCTATCGCCTCTTTCTTTACCATCTGTAATGGTATAAGTATAGAACCCTAGTACATCATTCTTTATTTGGTGCTTATGTAATTCTTAAACATATGTACCTGTGAATCGAATAATGCATTGGTTGTTTGAACCTGATGGATATGAATAAAGCTATAGCCTATTTTCAAGTTTAAATTAGGTACAATTATAAATAGCAGCAATTAAATTAGGGCGAAATTACACTGTGCATGTCATTACGCCACACACGGTTGGTAAAACACAAACATTTGCGATATACACCATAATCCGAGATGGTTCACAGAGAGGAAACGTGTGTAAGAATGCACATAGTTGCCGTTCGCAAAGTGTCGTGGAATTAACACGGCAGATGTCCGGTTTAGCGGACTTGATGATGGAACCATCGCACGGGTTAGCTTGAGAGGGTTCATGGCGCACAAAGGACACAAAGGATTTTATACTAGTTCGGCCCCTTTAAGAAGGTAAAAGCCTACGTCTAGTTGGTTTGGTATTGCTTGAGCGTCGGTTTACAGGGAGCGGAATTGCTAGCCTGCGTCTCGACGGATCGATTGTTGCTTGTCCTTGAACCGGCACCGGGTCGTCCCTTTATATAGAGGTGATGCCTGGTCCGGTTTACGGAGTCCCGAGGTCGGCTCATAATCGTGTCCGCCTCGGTCTCTGTCCCTTTCTTTCTTATCTCTCAAGTTACATCTCTTTGGCGGTTTACAAACCGTATTTCTATACATGGGCCTTGAAATCTCATGGGCCGTAATCTCTACTAAAATAATAAACCAAGTACGATATAGCTAAGCCGGTTTACAATATCCGGTTTATACCTATTAACCGTATCCCTGACATTAGGCCCCAGAATGATTTGAACTTGTTCATATCAGTCTCCATTGTCTTCCGCAACTTCTCTTCTGTCTTCATTTTTTCCTGTAAACCGGCTTTGACGTCATCTTCCGAAATCATTAAAGTCAGACAATGACATCAGCTCCGCATTTATCGCCGCGAGCTGTACTGTAGCTTATTTTTAATGGTTATCTCGAGAATCGAGGCGTTCAACGGATCTTTATCCGATTTTCTTCCTTGATTACCGCACCTGTCGTTTCACATCCGCCTCTTCGTCTATAAATAGTGCCGCCCCTCCTCATTCTTCCTTCTCGCTTCTTCTTCCTCCTTCCGCTCTCTGACCCGCACATCTCCATTGCTATTCGAGCTCAAGAACGCATCGACGACCGCAAGATCTTCAGCCTTTGACCGGCCGCTGCATCAACCTGAGCCTTGACCAGATTTTCTCCGCCGCCGATTCTCACCGTCCCTGGTATGTTCATTCCCCTCTTGGTAGATCTATGACCACCATTGTTTCGCCCGTGTTCTTCCGCCATTAGGGCTGTCGGTGAAGCTTTTGTCCCTTCATAAATCTTAGTACATAAAAAACCTTGTAATCTTTAGGCCCTGATCTGTAGGTTTCTCACACCGCACCAGATTAGATCTCACTACAACCGTGTATTTTCCTCCATCCTGCCATTAGAGCTTCTGCCTTTCCGCCATTAGAATTTCACCGGTAGAACCTTCACTAATTTCGCTTATTTGGCTGTTACACTTTGCCCCTTAAATCTTGTTGTTTTTATTTTCGCCATTTGCTTGCCTTGGACCTCCTTTTTATGCATCTCCTATGGACTCATCTGCCCTATATTGGACCTCTGTAGATTTTCCATGCGACTTTCGTTTCTTTATCTCCGCATGCTCAGATCTATTTTTCCTTACTGATGCATTGAAAACTTGTTTTTCTCTTTAATAGACCTACTAAGTATGCTCCGGTTTAGATCACCATGTCGTGAACCGGAAATGATGTAACCTGATATGATAACTTTAAATGATTCCCCTTCAACTGCCATTTAAACCGGAAATCATAACACTCCGTTTCATAATTCCGGTTTAACCTTGCGAAATAATTTTTCTTCTTAACCATTGCATATCATGATCATATTCCGGATCATTACTCTTTCATAATCCGTCTTTGCACTTTTCTCTTCTTCAGTACTTCGCTCGAATGGCCAAGCAATATGTTTCATGCGACTGGGTCCGTTCTGTTATAACTGAAGAGGATTTAGTCAAACTATCCAGCATTGGTACATTAGGCCCTCAGGCTGAGCTGAAATGGCGCGCTCCTGGCAATGAATGTCCTCCCGCTCCTAGGTCCGGGGAAGTGATTGTATTTCTGGATCACATCTCCAGGGGTTTCTCTCCCCCCGGTTCAAAATTTTTTCGGGATGTCCTTGCCACCTTCCAGCTGCATCCACAGGATATTGGACCGAACTCCGTCTCCAATATCTGTGATTTCCAAGTTTTCTCTGAAGCTTACCTGCAAGAAGAGCCTTCGGTTGATCTTTTTCGGGATTTCTTCCACTTGAACCGGCGTACCGAGTTCACCAGCGGGCCTCACCAAGAGCTTGGCGGTATCAGTATTCAGAAGAGGAGGGATGTAGTTTTCCCTCATGCCTCCTTGCACACTCATCCAAAGGACTGGAACAAGTCCTGGTTTTACTGCATAGACACGTCTCCTGAAGGTGAAAACCCTTTGCCGGGCTATCGTGAGACTCGTATTCCGGCAAATCACCCCTTGCCGCAACGATTAAGTGCTGCTGAACGGATCCCATTTTCTCCTCAACTCTCTAAGTTGAGGGCCTTCATAGCGAACGGCCTGATTGGCACAGATTTTCTTCGTTGCTGGTTATCATGGAGTATTCTTCCTTTAAGCCGGCGCCCTGATCTGATGTGCAATTACTCTGGTAAATCGGATGACCCTCAGAGATTTTCTAAGGATAAGTTATCTGAATCGGAAGTAATTGAATCGGCCAAAAAGATTGTCAATCCGGCTCTAACAGACTGCACCAAGGTTGGCTTGGCCCCATTCTTCAAGAAAAACAAGCAGCCCGAGGTAAATATCTTTAACATGTATTTTATAAACTGTCGTCTTTGAACCGTCTTTCACTTGCCTTCCCTTTTTTCATTTAGGCTGATGATCCTTTCTGGAGGAGGAAACCTCAAGAAAAACCTGCAAAGCAAACTCGCCGAAAGACTCCTGCCAATAAGAAAAGGAAAGCTGCCGTTGATACCGGTTCTCCTTCTGAAGATGATGATCCGGACTCCGAGGTATGCTTTATTCCGGTTTACATTTGCTTTTATATACTTGTTCATATCTTTAATGATGCCCTTTTCACAGGATCCACTCGAAGTTGATAACCCGGCGGAGATTGAGGTAACCCTTATTTCTTCCGATTCAGAACCCCCTCCTCAAAAGATCCGTCGGACTGTTAGAAAGTATCAATTTTCTCATCCTTATGCTAAGTTGGATCCCAATTTTGATTTGAAGAAACAACAGCACGAAGCCTTGCGCCGGACCACGCGCCATAGCGGTTTAGCAGTGGAATCCTCTGGGATTTCGCTAACTCTGACTCGAAAACGCCGCGCTGAGGTGATGCTCTCTCCAACTCTTCTTCACCCCAAGGCCGGTCTTATCAGACAACCACTTAAACCGACTGATCCTGATTATCAGGAAACTCCGCTGTCTTCATCTGGCGAATCAACTGCGACACAGCTTCCACCCTTGAAGACAGCCCCAGGGTGATTCTCTTTACTTTTTCCGGTTTATAACCTTCCTTTTTCTTTATAATGCTGACTTATCTTCTCTTGTTTGCCAGCAAACCGAAACCCAGCAAAAGAGCTAAGGGTAAGAAGCCTGTTGCTGACCCTTCAACTGATGAACCAGTGATTGAACCGTCAGCAACTGTCCCTCCTGAAAATATTCCTGCCACTCCGGTTCAAGAACCCGTTCTTGATATTCCTGCCACCGATGCCGCCCAAGATCCACCAAGTCCGGCCCGGGTTAGCTCTCCTCAAGCTAATCCGGTATCTCCTGATCCGGCCCAAGCTGAAGTCACACCTCCCCATGCACCCACTTCTCCTGACGTTGTGGTTACTGGTGCTGCTTATGTTGCACCAGCCAAACCCACCGTTTTAGCAAAGCATACTGCTAAATCGGAGAAAGTAACTCAGGAAAAGGGGAAATGGAGCACAGACTTATCCAATCTTTCAAACATGAGTGCTCAAGACCTTTATTCCGGATATTTGAGCCGGCTCCACAGTAGCCGGGATTTTGAAGCCAACTTAGTAAATATGATGAGAGAAAAATATGAAGTAAGTGCTCCTGCTCTAACTTTGTTTTATTTTGACGCATCTTTATCTTCTAACAGCCCCCAAGTTCCGGTTTATCTTATTCATTGAAGGTAATCCGGAACTTTATAGTTTTTAACTGCTGATCCGTACATTAGCCCCCAAGTATCAAGTAGATAACTTGGTTATGTAGTTGATACTTGTAGAAATTGTCTCTGATGTTTTAGCTTCAACTGCCATTAGCCCCCAAGTGTCAAGTGTACAACTTTGTTGTGTGCTTGAGACTTGCATTTTCAATTTGCATTACCGGATTACTTCAACTGCCATTAGCCCCCAAGTGTCAAGTATACAACTTTGTTTGTGTGCTTGAGACTTTGTAATTCTAATCCTCACTTGTGAACTTTGTCTGTAGGCTGAGCTGAACCGGAATGCTGTAGAAAACAGTGAACTTCGAAGCCGGCTTATAGATACAGAGGCAGCCGCTTCAAAAGCGAAAAAAGATCTTCAAGTGAGTTTGAAAACTGCTGAAGATTTGAAAAAATTCTTTGATGAAGAACGGACCGCTTTTGAAGTCCAGCGGAAGGATCTTGAAAAACGTGTTCAAGATGCCGAAGGAGCTCTTAACCCGGTTACCGAAGAATTGGCCGGGCTGAAGCGCCAAGTTGATTTGATGATTTCTGCTATTTTCGGTAAGCCGAACCTGAATTCTTGTCTGTTATCTGTGCCATCTGTGTTTTGTACCGGTTTAACCTTTCTTGTTGTATGCAGGACGCCGTGTCTCCCATCTTGGGGATGATGTTCGGAAGAAACTGAAAGCCTGCTACACCTTAGTAGAGCAACTATACTCCGGGGCGCAAAGGATTATCAGTGCTACCTCCTTCGGTAAACCGGCTCCTTCAACCATCAAAGCTACTTTGAACAGCTTGTCGATTCTACCAACTCGTCTTGAAGAGGTGAAGAAATCAGCTGCTCGAGGAGGTGCTCTTCTGGCCTTGACAAGAGCTAAGGCTTGGGTTCCAGACATTGATCCGGCAGAAGTGCTAACCGGGTTTCCTGACACAAAGGAAGACGGTTCAGCCTTTGGTGAGAAAGATCTATATGTTCTGACGAAGGAAATGCGTCCACTCTCTAGCAAGATAGCGGTGGAAGCTGATTTATCCCGATACCACCCTGCGTACAACCTTCAAAACGAGCGTGTGGAACGTCCGGTCTATGATGTTGCAAACTTAACTCCGCCGGTTCGTCCTCACACTTATGCTCCTGATATTGAACCTACCGAGTTGATCAACGATGAAGTGTATTTCCGTGCTTTGGCCAAGATTGATTGGCGTGCACCAGATTTCCCGCCGCTTCATGAGGAGGAAGACGTTCCGGAACCAGATGGTGGTCAGTCATCCCGGCAGGGAGGAACGGAATCTTGAATGTTATTGCTGTAATCACAATTGCTATTCCTTAAACAAATGCTTCCAACTGTTTGGCTTTCATGCCTTGTAATAGGCTTTAGCTGAAATTTAATGCACTGTGATCCGGCTTTTGGTCTTTATAAAGTATTCCTTCACTGACTTGTTGATTGATGCGGATCTCTTGCCCTGTTCACAAAAAAGATGAAAAATATGCCCTAGTGGTATGACCACCGGACGGATTAACTTGCTCTCTTGGTATGATAAACAAGCATACCTTTGATAAATAACTTAGATACCTTAATTGCATGCAGCCAAAACACCTTAAACCGGCAAGATGTTTAAAATTACCTTAATAAGTACTTGGAACTCTTCAGTCCTAACTTGTCCATGAATTTTTCTTTTCTTTGTTCAGCAATTCGTAACTTGTATCTGACCCCGTGCTGCCGATTATCAGCTCATAATGGTACCAGGCCGGTTTAATAAACACCGGTCATTATAACTGATCATGTACTGCCAATTTGTTGGCTCGTCAGGAAGGCCGATCCGGGTTATGATGCACGCCGGTTTAATTCTCGCTGGTGTTCATGACCCAGACTTATGATGTTATAAATAGGTGGTCAACTTCTGGAGCTGTTCCACTCGGTTTAAAAGGTTATAGAATACAAGAAACACCAAGAAACACACAATTTTTGTAAATCAAACTATGTAATCGAGGCTTTTTTCAAAGAGCTGCCAGGCTCAAAACTGTTCAAAGAGCCAAGCCATCATTTGAACGCGGATTGATACCGACTGCGGATTGATACCGACTGCGGATTGATACCGACTGCGGATTGATACCGACTGCGGATTGATACCGACTGCGGATTGATACCGACTGCGGATTGATACCGACTGCGGATTGATACCGACTTGTTCAGGGAGCCCAAAATTTCATAATATAGCCATTCAAGAGGTGTGTGGGCGATACCACTGTCCTCAGAGGCCTCTGACATTCCTCCTAACCCGGCCGGGGTTTTTTCCTTTTTATGAGGTTTTTCTTTTCTTGAACCGGATAAGAGCTCATATTCCGGTGAGTTCTATCGCTCCTTCACACACCCTGCAAAGGTTAATTTCTAAAAACCAGCCAATATTGAAATACGATTCTTTGATAACAAACTGATATGGACATTTGCCGCAAATTTGATGTATGTGGAAAAAGGGCTGAGCCCCCGGTTTACCGAGGGTGCCGGTTTATTCATTATTTCATAATATATACATAGGATACATGGGAGCCTATGGCTCAAGTGTAATATGGCCGTAGATGAGCAATGTTCCATGGCCTTTTCGTCTCCTCTTCTGATGTCCGTGAATCTTTGTGCTCTCGAATGTCCACCAAATAGTATGACCCGTTGCGTAAATTTTTGCTGATTACAAAGGGCCCTTCCCAGGGCGGGGATAGCTTGTGCATGTCCGTTTGATCTTGGATAAGCCGGAGCACCAAGTCACCCTCCTGGAATGTCCTGGTTCTGATCCGGCGGCTGTGATATCTGTGCAGGTCTTGCTGATAAATCGCCGACCGTGCTGCAGCTATGTCACGCTCTTCATCCAACCGATCCAAACTATCCTGCCTTGACTCTTCGTTGATGGCTTCTACATAGGCCGCCACCCTTGGGGAATCATGGCGTATGTCACTTGGAAGAACTGCTTCTGCACCGTAAACCATGAAGAAAGGTGTATAACCTGTAGACCGGTTTGGTGTAGTATTAATACTCCAAAGGACAGACGGTAACTCTTCAACCCAACACCCTGGGGTTCTCTGCAAAGGTGTCATAAGCCGGGGTTTGATTCCTCGCAAAATCTCCTGATTTGCCCTTTCTGCCTGACCGTTGGATTGGGGGTGAGCCACAGAAGATACGTCCAAACGGATATGCTCTCGTTGACAGAACTCTTCCATCTCACCCTGAGATAGGTTGGTGCCATTATCTGTGATGATGCTGTGTGGAAAACCAAACCGGAATATTACTTTTTTGATAAACTTAACCGCTGTGGCCGCATCACACTTGCTTATAGGCTCTGCTTCAACCCATTTTGTAAACTTGTCCACTGCTACTAGTAGATGAGTTTTCTGATCTTGGGATCTCTTGAAAGGACCAACCATATCAAGCCCCCAAGTTGCGAAAGGCCAAGTTATTGGTATCATCCGGAGTTCTTGTGCCGGAACAAGGGCACGTCTTGAGAATTTTTGACAAGCATCACACTTACGGACCAGGTCTGTCGCATCTGCATGTGCGGTTAACCAATAAAAACCATGTCGGAAAGCTTTAGCCACTAACGATTTTGATCCGGCATGATGACCGCAATCCCCTTCATGAATCTCCCTTAGGATCTCACAACCTTCCTCAGCCGAAACGCACCGTTGAAATACTCCAGATGTGCTGCGATGATGCAGCTCCCCATTGGCGATTGTCATAGATTTGGAACGCCGGATTATCTGTCGTGCTTCCCCTTCGCCCTCTGGTAATTCTCCCCGGTTTAAATATGCCAAATAAGGTACCGTCCAATCCGGGATGACATGGGTTGCCGCAACCAACTGTGCCTCTGGGTCCGGAACAGCCAGATCATCCTCTGACGGTACTTGAACCGAAGGTTTATGCAATTCATCCAAAAAGGTGTTCGGTGGTACCGGTTTACGTTGAGACCCTAGCCGGCTTAAAGCGTCAGCTGCTTCGTTTTTCCGCCGGTCTATATGTTCCACCTGATACCCTTTGAAGTAACCTGCCACCATTTCAACCTCTCGTCGATAAGCCGCCATGAGGGGATCCCTTGAATCCCACTTGCCCGAAACTTGCTGCGCCACTAGGTCTGAATCGCCCAAGCACTTAACCCGGCTTAAATTCATCTCCTTTGCCAATCGCAAACCATGAAGTAGCGCTTCATATTCCGCTGCATTATTAGTACAAGGAAATAACAACCGAAGGACATATCAAAATTTATCGCCTCTGGGGGAAGTTAAAACCACTCCAGCCCCTGAGCCCTCCAACTGTTTTGAACCGTCGAAGTAAATCGTCCAATAAGTGAGATCCGGCTTTTCTTCTGGGGTCTGCAACTCTGTCCAGTCGTTGATGAAATCCACCAGTGCCTGAGATTTGATAGCAGTACGTGGTACGTATTTTAACTCATGTGGACTGAGCTCAATGGCCCACTTGGCTATCCTGCCTGTTGCTTCTCTATTCTGAATTATATCTCCCAACGGAGCCGAGCTGACCACAGTTATCGGATGCCCTTGGAAATAATGCTTCAGCTTCCGGTTTGCCATGAACACCCCATATACCAGTTTCTGCCAGTGAGGGTATCTTTGTTTAGACTCAATGAGTACCTCACTTACGTAGTAGACCGGACGCTGAACCGGATGTTCTTTCCCTGCTTCCTTGCGCTCAACCACAATTGCAACGCTAACTGCCCGTGTGTTCGCAGCAACATACAGTAGCAAAGGCTCCTTGTCAATAGGGGCGGCTAAAACCGGCGGCTTCGCTAGTTGCTGTTTCAGATTCTCAAACGCTGTATTCGCTTCATCGCTCCAAATAAACCGGTCCGTTTTCTTCAGCATTTGATAAAGCGGGATCGCCTTTTCTCCTAAGCGACTGATAAACCGGCTTAACGCCGTGATCCGGCCGGCTATGCGCTGAACATCATTAATGCAAGCCGGTTTTGATAAAGATGTGATGGCCTTGATCTTCTCCGGGTTGGCTTCTATTCCCCTGTTCGAGACCAGGAATCCCAAAAGCTTACCGGCCGGGACACCAAAAGCACATTTCTCCGGGTTAAGCATCATCCTGTAAGCCCGAAGATTATCAAAGGTTTCCCTGAGGTCTTCTATCATTGTCCTTTCCTCCTTTGACTTAACCACAATGTCATCCACATATGCATGTACATTCCTTCCTATCTGCCCTTTCAAACAATTCTGAACACAACGCTGATAGGTTGCCTGCGCACACTTGAGCCCAAAAGGCATAGACACATAGCAAAAAGCACCAAAAGGGGTTATGAATGCTGTCTTCTCTTGGTCTTCAACTGCCATTTTGATCTGGTGATAACCTGAGTACGCATCCAGAAAACTCAGCCGCTCACACCCTGCTGTAGCATCAATAATCTGATCAATGCGAGGTAGAGCAAAAGGATCAGTTGGGCAAGCTTTATTGAGGTCTGTGTAGTCCACACACATCCTCCACTTCCCATTCTTCTTTAGAACGAGCACCGGATTGGCCAACCATTCCGGATGAAAAACTTCCACTATGAACCCTGCTGCCAAAAGCCTGGCCACTTCTTCTCCTATAGCCTTGCGCCTCTCTTCGTTAAAGCGGCGCAGATACTGTTTTACCGGTTTAAACTTCGGATCGATATTCAACTTGTGCTCAGCGAGTTCCCTCGGTATACCTGGCATGTCAGAAGGTTTCCATGCAAAGATATCCCGGTTCTCACGGATGAACTCGATGAGCGCACTTTCCTATTTGGGGTCAAGGTTAGCGCTGATAGTGAACTTCTTGGACGAATCTCCTGGCACAAAATCAACTTGCTTGGTCTCCTCTGCCGATTTAAATTTCAAAGCCGGATCATGCTCGGTGGTGGGCTTCTTCAGCGGAGTCATATCTGCCGGATCAACATTATCCTTATAAAATTTTAACTCTTCCGTGGCACATACCGCTTCTGCATAGGCTGCATCACCCTCTTCACATTCCACTGCTATCTTACGACTGCCATGCACCGTAATTGTGCCTTTATGACCCGGCATCTTGAGCTGCAGATAAACATAACATGGCCTAGCCATAAATTTAGCATAAACCGTCCTCCCAAACAAAGCATGATACGGGCTTCTGATTTTAACAACTTCGAAAGTGATCATCTCCGATCTGGAATCATGCTCATCCCCAAAGGTAACCTCTAAGTCAATCTTACCAACTGGATAAGCTGACTTACCTGGGACCACCCCGTGAAACACTGTGTTTGATGTCCTCAACTGTTTATCTGTCAGACCCATACGGCGAAAGGTCTCGTAATATAATATATTGATACTGCTACCTCCATCCATGAGTACTTTAGTAAACCGGTATCCTCCCACCTGAGGTGCCACCACCAAGGCTAAATGTCCCGGATTATCTACCCGTAATGGATGATCTTCTCTGCTCCAAACAATGGGCTGCTCCGACCATCGTAGAAACTGTGGCGTCGCCGGTTCTACCGCATTAACGGCCCGCTTTAAAACCTTCTGGTCTCTCTTGCATAAACTCGTGGTGAAGACGTGATACTGACCGCTGCTCAACTCCTTCGGATTACTCTGGTATCCGGATTGCTGTTGTTGTTGTGGACGCTGCTGCTGCTGATTTCCTTGGTTACTGTGACTCCCCTGGCCCTGCTGCTGATTATTCTGATTGTTGTAACCACCTTGATGATACGATTGATTCCCCTGACCATGATAACCACCGTGATACTGATTTCCTTGACCATTGTAGTTTCCTTGAATACCTTGGCCGCCCGGCCGGGGTTGATAACCACCGTTGTTCCCTTGATAACCGCTGTTGCCCCTATATCCTGAACCGGAGTTGTTCCCTTGGTAACCCGGACCAAAAAACCCGGGCCCTGAACCGCCATTCGGGAGCCGGCTAAGGGGATTAAAACGGCCGTTCCCTGGGCTCATGCATTCTCTTCCAGTGTGCTTCGCAGGCCCCCTTGCTCCGCTATGCTTTAGACAGGGCTGATCCGGATCCTGCTCCCAACCCGGGTTTCCTCCCCCGATTTGGCGAGTGGGACCTTGCTGATTAACCCGAAAACCACCTTGAACCTGTGTATTAGCCACAAAATCGGAGCTATTCTCTGCCTTCCGTTTGCCCAAAAAGCTTGAAGTAACCGGATTAACCGGCGCCGGTTTACCAGACTTGCCGGCCTTCCCTGTTTTATCTCCTTCTGACTCCGGATACTTGGTATTATCTGAGTCCCCGTACTTCACCAGGGCGCTCATCAAAGTCCCCATATCATTGCACTCCCGTTTGAGCCGTCCGAGTTTTAATTTCAAAGATGGGCGCCAACTGTCGTGGAATTAACACGGCAGATGTCCGGTTTAGCGGACTTGATGATGGAACCATCGCACGGGTTAGCTTGAGAGGGTTCATGGCGCACAAAGGACACAAAGGATTTTATACTAGTTCGGCCCCTTTAAGAAGGTAAAAGCCTACGTCTAGTTGGTTTGGTATTGCTTGAGCGTCGGTTTACAGGGAGCGGAATTGCTAGCCTGCGTCTCGACGGATCGATTGTTGCTTGTCCTTGAACCGGCACCGGGTCGTCCCTTTATATAGAGGTGACGCCTGGTCCGGTTTACGGAGTCCCGAGGTCGGCTCATAATCGTGTCCGCCTCGGTCTCTGTCCCTTTCTTTCTTATCTCTCAAGTTACATCTCTTTGGCGGTTTACAAACCGTATTTCTATACATGGGCCTTGAAATCTCATGGGCCGTAATCTCTACTAAAATAATAAACCAAGTACGATATAGCTAAGCCGGTTTACAATATCCGGTTTATACCTATTAACCGTATCCCTGACACAAAGCGTGTGCGATGTCAGACACTATCACATACGGTGCGGGAAAACTAAATGTGTGTGATTGTATACCTATCGTACACGGTTTATAACCATGAATTGTTTGTGATCTGCTAGGCATCGTAAATCTCCGTGCCTGGAATATGCCTAGAATCTGCCTGGAAAGCTCCCGTGCATAGAATTTTCTTGGTTTTAGGCAGAACCACAAAACTCCGACTGCGATGGCAATGTGAGCACAAACGAGTAGCAAGGATGAAGCGTTTGGGATATTCGAGATATCGGAAATGGTTATATAGGGACAAATGTATGCATCAAGGCTCCCTATCCCCGACGGTTTCTGGGTCGTGTGGGAAGGACCCCCCCTATCGCCCACACTCACTTGGCGATGGTTCCAAATGACGTTGTGGAAAGGGGTTTTAAACCATTTGTTTAGGACCGACGCACACCGGTGTTGCCCCCCATCCACACACACACACACACACACACACACACACACACACACACCACACACTCCCCAAAACCTCCGCTCACACAGACACACATCACCCCTCCCTCGCTCGGAACCATTGGTAGGTCGCTGCTGCCGCCTCCATCCCTTACCCCTACCTGTGTGCCGGGGATCTCAAGGAGCCAATGGCCAAAAAGAGGTTTATCGCGGCCTTTTGACCCGACGCCAGCGAGGTGGCCGCCGAGGTGGCCCCATCGTCCTCCACGGGCACGTTATCGATCCACTATCGCCGGTCGCTCGATCGAACCGCCGCCGCGCTCCTACACCGGTTTGAGGACTTCTCTGTCCTCCCTCGGGCCCGGCCGCCGATGAGGTCCTACCTCGGGGTCCGGCAGCGACGTGGCGGGACGTGGGTCACGGAGATTACAGATCGGGAGACCCACACCCGCCAGTGGCTCAGTAGCTTCTACACGGCTGAGCTCACGGACATGGAGTATGACTGCCGGCAGGTCCGCTACCACGTCACGACGGCTAGGCTCAATTTCCCCTTTGGCACATGTCTGGTCGACCTTGTTCCGCCGAAGCCAAGGGTGATGAGCTCGGCTATGGCGGAGGAGGACCGCGAGGTGTGGGAGCGCCTCGAGGAGGAGGCCGCCGACGAGGCCTACATGCAAGAGCTTTGCCAGTAGCACCCGAAGCTCGTGGAGGTGGAGCGGGTGATCTTTGCCTGCGAGGTTATCATGCTCTCCTCCGATGATGATGCCGAAGGCGGTGAGGACGGTGACGCGGAGGGCATCGAGGTGGGCAGTGAGGACAAGGAGATCGACGTCGAAGAATGAAGGAGTGCCTTCCCCAACGACCCCGATGATGGCACCGGCACGACCCGATTCACGGCACACCGTACCTGACGAGGAAGGATTGGATCGACCTCCACTTCGACCGAAAGTAGTTCATCTTAGTTTAAATTTATGATTTATGTTCAGATATGCAAAACTATCTATGCTTAGGTTTGAATGCATGCTACTTTTGTTTGAACCTGCTTTGAAATTGATCAAATTGAAGTTTACAACATTAAGTTTAGGGGATCGACCAGAAACGGCCAAAAATTGCTGGAGTATATATATATATCAACTAAGGGTTTTAGTCCGTTAACTTTTAAAGGATCGGCTAGAGATGGCCTTATGCCTTGTTTATTTAAGTTCTTCACAATGTGATGCTCTATATTTGCAACTATTTACAGTGCAGTTCAATTTCATCAATAACAGTTTCAATAATACCACTATGAATTACGATAAGTGGTTGTTGTTAAGGATGTTGCAGTTAACAATAACTAGTGTACTTTAGACCTGCACAATACCAGTTTGAATGACTATTTGCGTGTTTTTAAATGTTATGCCTGATGCAGTTAACACACCTTTCCACTTGTTGTTTTGCTTAACTAGCATGCTTAAGCCTGCACACACAAGCTATCATTTGTAGATTTTGTTGTCTATCATGGATATATTTGTTTTATGTTTAGCCTGTTGTGCTTAACATGCCTTTATGTGTACTCATACAGGACAATATTGAGAACATTGTTGTTTTTCATCAATGTTAGGTTCATCGCATTGCTCATATGTACTCACTGTTCAGGATATCTGTAGCTGGTACCATATAGCTTAGGGGCTGATAAGGGATTAATCGTCAAATCAGACATTTCACTGAATATATATGTAACCCTTTATCAGTAGGTTAACTAGGGCCATGTTTAATATAAGTGAGGCAACATAGCGACATGCATTGTACTGAATGACTAAGTATGCAATCCCAGGCTACATAGCAACAAGGAACAGTGTTACCTTAATGTTCTGATGATGTCTAGATATACATGTAATAAAATCTTATATAATGGGATGGAGGGAGTGTTGTACTACATCATTTTGCAATTGTTGTTTAGCTTCTAATATTAACTTGGTGCTTTTAGGTACATATGTCATTTCCAAAGATCCACACTTCGACCCTTTCTGCATATGGGGCAATGAGATATTCATGAACCATCATCAAGTGAGGAAACTGATAAAGATTGTTATTAAAATGGGTCAAAAGATGTCTATCAAACTATTTGTTTACACTTTATGGAAGACAACAATGAACTGCAGGATGGCAAGTAAGAACCCTGTAGCCTTCTTTTTACTGCCCGTAATGAGTTGTGTTAGATGACAATGTTTGAATCTTTTTCCCTTTGTAGTGGATCCTGAAGCAGTTTACTCAAGATTACCGCTCAAACTACATGATTGCCTGCGGGCCGTCACAAGGGGTTGGACTAGAGTCGTGTGTGCCTTCTACATCTAGGAGAGCACAATAGGTCCATTCTGCTTCACCTTGTTCAGCAACTAGAATGTCTGTCGCCTCTTTCTTTATCATCTGTAATAGTACAAGTATTTAAAGCTCGTTCATCTTTCTTTATTTGGTGTTTATGTAATTCTTAAACATATTTACCTGTGAATCGAATAATGCATTGGTTGTTTGAACCTGATGGATATGAATAAAGCTATAGCCTACTTACAAGTTCATATTAGGTACAATTTTAAATAGTAGTAATTAAATTAGGGCGAAATTATGGTGTGCAGGTCATTACGACGCACACGGTCAATAAAGCACAACGTGTGCGATATACATCATAATCTGACATGGTTCACAGAGAGGAAACATGTGTAACAATGCACACAGTTGCCGTTTGCAAAGCGTGTGTGATGTCAGACACTATCACATACGGTGCAAGAAAACTAAATGTGTGTGATTTTCTACCTATGGTACATGGTTTATAATCATGAACTGTTTGTGATGTGCGAGGCATCGTAAACATAGAGCCAGTTTGGTACATGCGTGGAAAACTTTCGTGCTTGGAATCTGCCTGGTTTTAGGTAAAACCACAAAACTCCGACTGCGATGGCAATGCGAGCACAAACGAGTAGCAAGTATGAAATGTTTGGGATATTCGAGATATCAGAAACGGTTATATAGGGACAAATGTATGCATCAAGGCTCCCTATCCTCGACGGTTTCTGGGTCGTGTGGGAAGGACCCCCCTATCACCCACTCTCACTTGTCGGCGCTTCCAAATGTCGTCGTGGAAAGGGGTTAAAAACCGTTTACATAGCACCTCGCTGTACCAGTGACCCTTTCTTGATATAAGAAATTAAATTGCATGCATGGAACTAAATAAGCCCATGGAGGGTGATCGATCGTACCTGGGGATGAATTCCATGGCAAAGACATCAATGGTATGTTTGGTGAATATGGATGATGTGCTAACCGAAGATTTTGATGGGGTGATGCAAACCTTTGGCTTAATTGTTTTTGACTGTCATCCTTCTCTTTCTTCACTTTTGTAACAGTTGTTGCAATAGAAGGTCACACATCATTTTTATTTTGACCGCTCCTCTTGGGAAGCCATGCAATGTTCTTCTTTTTAGCTCTTGTGCACTAAGCTTTTGTAATTCCTTCTTTTGACAATACGATAAGCCAACTGGGCACCTCGACTGTGATTCTGTTTCAACCAATGGCAACTCCTTTTTGGCCTTATGCACCCGTAACTTCTTTTTTTCAGATTTGTCACTTGATTGATTCATCTCATTGTCTTTAGTAGCCAATGTCAACACTTTAATTGTATATTTATCCTTTAATATCAAATATGAAGTAGCACACTTACATCCATCTTTTTTAACGTGACGAAATTGCTCAACCACCTCCTTATTCTTCGTTGTGCTCCGGGCCGATTCTGTTGGAGTGAAACACTCTTTAACATATGATTGCTTATTGAACGTGGGCCTTTTTGGAGCTGCATGATCTTTGTGAGACGGTCTAAAATAAGATGGAAAATGTGCACTTGAATCATACCTGTCCCATGGTGAATATGGATAAAAATTAGCATGGGGAGGTATCGATGGCACCGGCATTGGTGGCCCACAATAATGATATGAATATGTTGTATGAAAATTCTCACTTTGCCAATATCAATCCTCATTTTTGCGCCATGGGGGTGATCTTGGTTTCTTTGCATGATTTTGCCGATAAGCATTCTTCTCTTCACTCTTATTTTGATATTTATCCAATAATTCAGTGAAGGTGATTATTGTTCTCTTACACTTGCGCTTATTTTGACCATTATTTTCTTTTGGTTTGGTTTCCTTGATCATTGGATTCACTTTCTGCCCCCAGTCCTAGGCGTCTTCATTGTAACTTTGATGGAATTCTCGCCCTCAAGATTATGTTCATTATGCTCTTCAACAACTTCTTTTCTTGAAAGCTTGATCCCATCACCTGCAGTTTTTACTTTCACTTGAAATGGATCGGCTTCAAGCAGCCAATGCAAAAAGTTTATACCATCGGGACCAATCGAAATAGACTTGTCATCTCTTGGTGTTTCAAAAAATTTCAATCGTCCTTTTTCAATGACCGATTTAACTATTTGACGAAACATATTGCAGTTCTCGAAATTATGTTTGAACGAATGATGCAACCTACAATACATTTGTCCTTCGATTGATGGCTTAACATGGTGATCAAGAATTCTAATATATTTATTTGTCAACAACAAATCAAATATTTGATCACACATGTTTTAATTGAAGGTATACTTCTTATTCTCAAGCCGATCTTGTTGTGAGAACAACTTTGGAACTAAGCACATGAGTTCAGATTTGGTGTCTTCCCATTCGACTATGCATTGTGTTTTGCATTCTATCTCCGATGTCTTTGGATAAGATATTATATTAGCATCGGTTTTCTCAATAGAATTTAAGCTTGGATTTGAATTTCTGAAACGAAGATAGTTAGAATATACATGTCTCAATTGATACCAAGTGTAAGCCAAGTAAGAAATAAGCAATGCTACCGAATTGGATACGAACTTCAGATAAATTAATGGGGAAAGCCTTGGCTGCAACAATAAGTCATTATCAGTCTTTATAAATGGCGCAATGAGTTGACCGATATGTTCTATAATAATTTTATTGCTAACAATTAAATTACCCTTCTTCATTGGTCTTTGAAAGTTACTTATGAGAATATTTCTAATAGATGCATCAATAATGAAGTTGCGACCAAATCTGAGCGTAGGTAAATTAGTTGCTATATGCATACCTCTTAAAATATGTTTGGAGAGCATGATGGTGGTGTGACTTGAACAATACCTTGCTTCGTCTTTGGATGACTCTCCAACGCCTTGTCATCATCTTTTTTTATTATGTGCATCATTACTTGAAGATCCTTGTTAGTCGAACTTTGTTCGGTTACTTGCTCTTGTCCTTGAGGATTGTCATTTTCTGTGACATGGAACTCATAGTGCAGGAAGTAGTTTCCATTAACTTCAGAAAAATCAAGTGCAATTGTTTTCCTATGCTTGCCATGCCCTTTCTCAATGATGTTTGCCCCTTTGGATTTGATGGATTCGGAATATATACTACTCGATTCGGCTTTTTCAACCAAAGCAATTTTAGTTTTCGAATCACCATTCTTTTTACCGGTTATATCAATTGGCATGGCTTCTTTTCTTTGAGACAATTCCCTATTAATTCTCTCATGGCGAAGTACTTCCACCCTATTATGCAAAGCTTTAAGTCCCTCTCAATTTCAGCTGGCTCAAGATCAGTTTGCCCCCCCAATGCTTTTAGGATCTTTCGGCAATGAATTGTTAGTGTTACCGAAATTATTGTGTAGGGGTGTATAATATGTTGCTGTACAAGGTGGAGGTGTATGCACTACTGTATAACCATATGTTCTTTCACCAATTCTAACAATTGATGAAGATCCATCTTCTTGCGAAACTCTAGCCTTTATTGCAGCATAATCAGGAAATAACCCATTTTCATATTGTTCAAGGCAAAGAGCACTAATCCTCTTGTGTTGTGCCAACCTCTTTTTAACTTAGCCACAACCGCTTCTGGAAGGGATTGCTCCATAATACTTTCAGATTCTTTCGGCAATGATTCGTGAGTGTTGCCGAAATTCTTGAATTGCTTAGAGCATGCATTACATGCTACAGTATTAGATGATGGCATATGTGTTCCTGCAAATTTTCACTTATTCGGCTATGACCACGAAGGTGCCGGGCCGAATTATGAACATCTACAGTTGCGTAGGGTGCTAAAAAATTACTAACATGATGTGTAGCATATGACAGTTGAGAGTAACTCGCCGAATAGCTAGCAGCAGGATGGACACTTCTCCCATCAATCAGCATGTTTGGATTCACATATTGCAAATTAGCTGCCGATGAATAAAAGGGTGAAACACTTTCTTATATGATATCGGAAATTTTTACATGAGGCATCTTAAATTGATTACCTAAACCCATCATGTTGTTCATCGGCATATGGATTTGTGGGGTTGCCGATGCATGAGAGTTAGGATACATATGTTGTCTGTTGCTAAACTCAGAAGAATTTAAAGCATGCTGATTATTTTGCATCGTCCCTTGCATGTAATTAGATGCATGATTGTTGGAACTAGGGCTAGCCGATACATTATGCTCATTAAGCGATCTAGCAACAACATATGAATTATTTGCATCTACAAAGGGGAATTTGGTATTCATATTACCTTTGTAGATCACAACTTCTTGATGACGATCTCTTCGCAACAAGAATGGGACGGAGACCGTTCGAAGCTTCGTCCCCAATGGAGTCGCCAAAAAGTGTGTTCGCACACGAACACGTCACCGTGTACCTCCAACACCGAGGGTGATGCATGACAGCTCACGTCGAAAGAGACCCATTTAGAAGCGCGGTATGCAAGAAATTCAGCAGGAACTTTTGTGGACCCGAAGACCCACTTGCCCGGGAGGGATCCCGTCTGGGCGCGTGGCAGCTATGGGCTGCCCTAGGTCGACCTAACCGCCCCTCCATTGCTGAAGAACGACGAACGAGAAGAAAGATACAAGAGTAGGGGAGAGATGAACACAAAAAATTAGTAGATGTGTTTGTTAGATTGTGTGTTGTTCAATCGGCCGTCGCCTCTCATCCATTTATGAGGCGGCTGGACTTCCCGTACAAGAAAAGGACTCCAAATCACGTCCAAATGTTTTCAAAATTATTCGAACTCGGATTTAGATAAGTTTGGGACAACAGTTTGGTTTTTAGGTCCCACGGGCCACAAACGGCCTAGGGCGAAGATGAGCCCAAATGAAATCATTTCGACAAGACGAACAACTTTTGTGTCGAACGTTTTTCGATTAGAGGCCGTCTTGAGGACCGAATCGCTTGCGCGACCCATCAGACATCATGTCTGATGCCAAGTCCAGTTTTTACTCATGATAGGTCTGTAGTGCGTGGGCTCCAAATTTTGCATGCGACCTCGGAATGAGACAATTTTATATCAAAATTGATAGTTTCGACGAGACAAAGACAATCCGTGTAGAACAATTTCTGATATGAGGTCGTCTTGAGGGCTTAATTGGCCAAACTGTACTCTGAACATAAGATCTTAGTACTTTGAGCATTGTTTCAGCTTTCAAGATGAAATCGTACGGTGATGGCCCAAACTTCAAAGATGTCCATGCCGACTATACAAAACCTTTTCATGTGGATCACTTCTCCATTTGAGGCCATCTTAGTTAAGTTCTTGACCGTGTCAAAATCTGGTATCAACACATGGTTGGAGTTTCATGTTGTGATGTTGCTATAATTTAGTGCCCTACCATGAGCATGGTCATGGATCACACCTTATGGTTAGTAGTATGTTGATAGCACTATGCATACGACATCTTGAGTGATAGAATTACCTCGTCATACCATAGAAATTGATGCCACTGGGATGAAGGGGGGCCAATATATCTTAATGGTATGGTTGGGTTTACCTTAATGAACTTGTTAGTATTTGTGGATGCTGGCTAAGTAGTTCCAATAATATTTACATATGATTCAAAGTAGGGACACCATGTTAGTATAGGCCTCTCCCACATATAAACTGCGATGATGGCAATCAGTCTAGAAATTTAGCCAAATGCCTGGGGACCAGTCTACATCACATACCACCACTGTTCCACACTTGTTATCCTTTATGTTATTATTATTTTATGAAATAACACCTGACCTTATTTACAAGTTCTTCATTATCTTGCAAAGCTATCCTTTCATACCCGCGAAGTACTTCTAGTTTTATTTTCTAGGTGAAGCAAACACTTAGCGTACGTAGGGTTGTATCAGTGGCAGATATGACCTAAGAGAATATTAATCCTATCTTTAGCTCCTTGTGGGTTCGATAATCCATACTTACCACCATCTTTGTAAATTTTAACGACAATTCCTCGCACTTGAGGATTATCAAGGTTCGCCCCAACCTACCTCCCGACAAGCCACACATCCTGATGGTGCAGTCAGGGGCGCGTGCGGGATTTATGTGTCCCATCCAATGGCTCCATGCCCCCTAGTACTCATGGTGATTAAACTTACGGATGTATTTTTAAATTTTTCCCACTCTGAAAAATCCTTTTTCTACAGTATACAAAACACTAGAAAACAGGAACTGGCCTTGGCACTAGATTAATATGTTAGTCCAATAAAAATTATATTAAAGGTGCCAGAACCATATATAAATGGTGCAAATATAATGTGCATACTTTCAAAAGGGGTAGTTCGATTTTTGCCCCTAACTAGAACCCACTACTCAAATTTACCCCTAATTTTCAGGCCTGCTTAGTTTTGCCCCTATTCCAGTGTGGTGTTATAGAAATAGCCCTGAGTGATGTTTCCTTGATATCTTCTCTACTTTCAAAGCTTCTTGAAATTCTTCTATAGACATCGGTGCTTTCCATTCTTTTGTAGCATTATCGAGCATCACTATGGATGGTAGTTTTTTTATGTTTTCAAGAAGAATAAATATTTCAAGGGATGTTGCAAAAGAATGGAAAGCCTTGGCAGCTACAAAGGAACGTCGTGAAGCTTAGAAAGCTGACAAAACCTAATATAAATGTCACTCAGGAGTATCCAGTACACTTAAGCGAGTCATCCAAATAATTTATTTATCTCAACATGCAAGCATGTGATACGTCTCCAACATATCTATAATTTTTTATTGTTCCATATGAGGGACTTGTGCCCTGTCTTGCACACTCCCCGGGGAGGCAAAGGAGCATCGCCTCCTAGCCAAGGTCGAAGAGTTTTCACACCATACGAGGGACTTGTGCCCTATGTTGTGGGTCAGCCCATGATAATGGAGGTCGGTAGAGAATACTGTGATCATGTCCGTGTTGTGTACTCCAGTTAATGAGTTATTGAGTTGGGAAGTAGCTTGATGTATTCCCTTAGAGTCTCATCTTATTGCCACGATTCATCCAACCTACCTACAAACTAGCACTTTAAGATTTTGTCCCATAAACTACCACCTTACATCTATTTTTTTCCTAATAACTACCATATTTGACAATTCCCGATTAGGATTTTTAATGCATTTTTGACTAGCTGGGCCCACCCATGAGGTTGACCCTTATTACAAATGGGGCCCACACATCTGTGATGCCCGGATAATCAAGCTATAGTAAACCTCTGCTAATGATGCCATGTCACCGTGGTTACTGTCGATAAACTCACGTTAGTTTAGAAACTGATTCTAGTTCAAATTTGAATAAAAGTCAAACGATGAAAGTTTTCAAATACTAAAACTAAAATGTTCAAAAATTTGCCAATTATTGCATAGGAACTTATGATGGAGAATTCACACTTTTATAAAGTAGTTAAATGCACTATAATAAATAAAACAACGTCAAAAGTATTATTAAAATGCTCTTAATATAATGAACAATTACAAATTACTTATTTAATGTGCCAAATTAGTTGTGACAGTAACATAAGTAGTAACACTAAAATTAGGTGCTACTTTTATGACCTTAGAAACTAAATACTACTAGAAATAAAAGTAAACAGATAAAATAAATAAAAGTGAAAAGAAGAGTAAAACTAATATAAACAAAAGAACACCCCCCACGGCCCACTGGCCCAGCTGGCCGGCCAGCCCACTGGCCCAAGTCGGCCCCCACTCCTCTATGACCAACCCTGAAACCCTAACCGCTACCCCTCTCGTCACCACACTCATCTCGTCTCCACCTTTTCTTGATCTGGATCGGAGCGCTCGGGCCCCGACCCCGCGGCCGCCGCTGGAGCGCACCTTGCTGGACCGTCGACGCCTCCCCATCTCCTCCCCAAGCCGCTTCTTCACGCCTCGCCGCCCGGTCATCTACAACGTTAGTGAGGCCCCAGGCCTCCGCTCTCTCTGCTCCCGCACCTCGCCGTTCTCCGCACACGTACGCGCCTACGGCTGCGGCCTCCTCTCTGCGCTGCGCCTGGACAGATGCGCCCCCTAGCACGACCCAGCTTCGCCCGCCGTCGATCACGGCCACGTAATGACCCTAGCCCCGCTACAGCTCGAAGGCCTCGTCACTCGTTGGGGTACCCCCGCTCCACTGCGGCGGCCCCGCCAGCCGCGCGCCCCCGTTGCCCCTTGGCCATGACCCCGCTCACCGCATCGCCCGTTGACTGCTGCTGTTCTCCGGGCACTGCGCTTGCCGCCGCCGTCGGCCATGCCTCTGCCGCCTCCCCTGCTTGCCGCCGTCGCCGCCCCGCCTCTTGTCACGCGCACCGACCGCACCTGCCCGACACCCGCCTCCGGCAGCGACTCCCGCACCCTCTGCCTGCTCGCCCCGGCTCGGCACTCTCCCAGCTCGCCTCGCCCCGCTCGTCCCGCATCGCCGCCACCGGCGCCCGATCGCGCCGCACGCATCCCCCGCCCGCACGCTGCCCCGCGCCCGCCTGGTCACTCGCCGGCCCGCCCGCGCTTCCCCCCCTTCGCCCCTCGCCGCTCCACTTTTGGCGCCCGGCGCCGCGCCTACGGCCATTGGCGCCACTGGCTGCGCCCGAGGCCAGCGTAGGGTTCGACCCGACGGGCACTCGAGGCTGCGCCCTCGAACCCGCACGCCCATGCGCCCGTTTGGCCCCCTCTTGGGCCATTGACAATGGGGCCCCACGCCCCCAACAAATTTAAAGAAGAAGAAAAAAATGAATTTTGAAAAATTATTATATATAATATAAATAAACTAGTATTAATTAATTAATTACAAAATTACTTAAGTTAATTAATTCTGTTAACTAAATTAATTGAATATGATTAACCTAATCTTCGAGTTAAGCCAATTAACTCTCATAGTTAAAACTCTGTCAATGACGTGCGGACCCACGCGTCAGTTTGAGTGGTTAACGGTCAACTTTGACCGCTAACGTCATGATGACGCAATATTTCTTTTTGAATTAAATAAATAATAATAATTCCAGAAAATGATTAAATCTTCGTAAATTAATATAAAATAAACCGTAGCTCGGATCGAAAAACTTTGTACATGAAAGTTGCTTAGAACGGTGAGACGAATCCGAATATGTAGTCCGTTCGTCCGCCACACGTCCCTAGCATAGCGGACATGCAACTTTCCCCCTCCGGTCCGTCTATCCGAAAATGCGAAACACCAGGAATACTTTTCGGGATGTTTCCCCCTTCGTCGGTATCACCTCCTATCGCGTTAGGTCACATGTAGCACCGCGTTTTGCCATGTTATGCTTTGTGGTGCGATGTTTGCTTTATAATTATTGTTTCTCCCCCCTCTTCTCTCCGATAGACATCGGGACTTGACTGTTGACGGTGCCACTGTGATCGACTGCGTCGACGACGACCCCTCCTTCTTGCCAGAACAACCAGGCAAGCCAACCCCCTTGATCACCAGATACCGCCCATTCTCTTCTCTCTTATTCTTGCATTAGATTTGCTACTGTTGATGATTCGGTAGCTCCTATTCTGTTGCATAGCCTTTCATTGTTGCTACTACTATTGATACCTTTACATGCTATCCTAAATGCTTAGTATAGGATGCTAGTATTCCATCAGTGGCCCCACATCCTTGTCCGTCTGCCATGCTATACTATCGGGCCGTGATCACCTCGGGTGGTGATCCCGGGTATATACTATATACATTTTACATGACACATGATGTGACAAAAGTCGGGTCGGCTCGATGAGTACCCGCAAGTGATTCCAATGTGGGGGCTGAAAGGACAGGTGGCTCCATCCAGGTAGTGGTGGGCCTGAGTTCCCGACGGCCCCCGAGTGGATCTTTATGGCGGAGCGACATGGCAGGTTGAGACATCCAGTCGAGAGGTGGCCTGGCCCTGGCCGTTGTCCGCGGTGATTTCATAATAACACGCTTAACGAGTTTGGATATTTGATCTGAGTCTGGCCGTTGGCCTATACGCACTAACCAACTACGTGGGAATAGTTATGGGCTCTCGATGTCGTGGTATCACCCGAAGCCTTCTTGACGTCAGCGACTGAGCGACGTGCGCCGGGTTGGACCGCGTAACGTAACTCCCTTAGTAATGGAGGTTGCTAGGTCTGCTCACCGGCCACCCTCGCAACGTGTAGGTGTGCATTGGGCGATGGGCCCAGACCCCTGTGTGCTTAGGACTTAGACCGGCGTGCTGACCTCTCTGTTGTGCTTAGGTAGGGCTGCGACGTGTTGGTCTTCCGAGGCCGGGCATGACCCAGGAAAGTGTGTCCGGCCAAATGGGATCGAGCGTCCTGGGTTATGTGGTGCACCCCTATAGGGAAGTTAATCTATTCGAATAGCCGTGTCCCTCGGTAAAAGGACGACCCGGAGTTGTATTCCGACCTCAAGACAACTAGAACCGGATACTTGATAAAACACACCCAGATGAGTTCCAGAGATAACTCGGTGGTTGCTCTCTCACAGGGTGATGTGCGGGGGGATCGCTGAGTAGGATTATGCTATACGTGTTACTTGGTGAACTTACCATCTATTCTCTTCTACTGCTGCAAGATGGAGGCTGCCAGAAGCGTAGTCTTCGTTCGGATTAGCTATCCCCCTCTTATTCTGGCTTTCTATAGTTCAGTCCACAAATATTAACCATATCATTGTTACCATTGCATATGTAGTATATATCCTTACTTGCAAGTACTTTGGATGAGTACTCACGGTTGCTTTGCTCCCCCTTTTCCCCTTTTGTCCCTTCTTCTCGGATGACGCATCCAGATGGTGGAGTCCAGGAACCAGAGGACCCCGAGGATGTTTCTACATGAAGTTCGGCTTCGAGGAGTAGTTAGGAGGTCCCAGGAAGGAGGCCTTGCCTTTTCGATCGTTGCTATATTTGCGCTAGCCTTCTTAAGGCAAACTTGTTTAACTTATGTCTGTACTCATATATTATTGCTTCCGCTGACTCTTGTGTTTTCGAGCTTATGTATTTGAGCCCTCGAGGCGCCTGGCTTGTAATATAAAGCTTGTATTATTTTAATTTGTGTCTAGAGTAGTGTTGTAATATCTTCCAGTGAGTCGTTGATCTGGGTCATACACATTTGCGTGCATGATTAGTGTACGGTCAAATCAGGGGCGTCACAACATCATTCCACTTCTTCCTCCTCTCTCTTTATTTTGCATTTCAACGACCATGTAGTGTGCATATGGAGCTCATGTTGTTCATCACGTGAGAGCAACCCACGGGCAAGCCATCGAACAAGGCATAGCGTTCGCAACTCGATCTAATGGCCTCCACTATGGAATCGAGTCCCCCGGCACCGCCACCGCCAGCCTTGCCTCCTCCGCCGTTGGTAGTGGCTTGGCCCACGTGTTAGTTTTGAATCATTGGAAAAAGTTCATAGTGAGAAGCTCATGTGCAAAGCAATGAAGATTTTAGTAATAGAGAATAGACCTAGGGGTGTAGGTTCACTGGAATCTCTCATTGATGTCTGCCAGAACTACGTCGGTATTTCCCCAAAGAGGAAGGGATGATGCAGTATAGCAACGGTAGGTATTTTCCTTAGTGATGAGACCAAGGTTATCGAACCAGTAGGAGAACCAAGCAACACAACGTAAACATCAACTGCACACAAATAACAAATACTCGCAACCCGACGTGTAAAATGGTTGTCAATCCCTTTCGGGTAACACACGTGATAGAGTTGTAAATATTGATAGATTGAACATTAAATAAGATAAATTGCAGCAAGATATTTTTGGGTTTTTGGTTTAGTAGATCTGAAAATAAAAGCAAAGGAAAATAGACCGCAAAGGCAAATAATATGAGAAAGAGACCCCGGGGCCGTAGATTTCACTAGTGGCTTCTCTCGAGAAAATAGCAAATGGTGGGAGAACAATTACAGTTGGGCGATTGATAGAACTTCAAATAGTCATGACGATATCCAGGCAATGATCATTATATAGGCATCAAGTCCAAGATTAGTAGACCGACTCCCGCCTGCATCTACTACTATTAGTCCACACATCGACCGCTATCCAGCATGCATCAAGTGTATTAAGTTCATGGAGAAACAGAGTAATGCAATAAGAACGATGGCATGATGTAGACAAGATCTATTTATGTAGAAATAGACCCCATCGTTTTATCCTTAGTAGCAACGATACATACGTGTCGGTTCCCTTTTCGTCACTGGGATCAAGCACCGTAAGATCGTACCCACTACAAAGCACCTCTTCCCATAGCAAGATAAATATATCAAGTTGGCCAAACAAAACCCAAATATCAGAGAAGAAATATGAGGCTATAAGAAATCATGCATATAAGAGATCGAAGAAGACTCAAATAACTTTCATGGATATAACAAGATGGATCTGATCATAAACTCAAAGTTCATCGGATCCCAACAAACACACCGCAAAAGAGTTATATCATATGGATCTCCAAGGGACCATTCTATTGATAATCAAAAGAGAGAGAGAGGAAGCCATCTAGCTACTAACTACGGACTCGTAGGTCTATGCTACCTCTTGAGCATGCGTTGGTTTTCCCTTGAAGAGGAAAGGGTGATGCATCAAAGTAGCGTAAGTATTTCCCTAAGTTTTTGAGAACCAAGGTATGAATCCAGTAGGATACTACACGCAAATCGCCTAGTACCTACACAAACAATCAAGAACCTTGCAACCAACGCGATAAAGGGGTTGTCAATCCCTTCAAGGCCACAAAAGAACATCATATAGCATGTGAAAATCACATCTAAGTCTAACATACTTCCTATGCATAGCCATTTTATAGGAAAACAAATCAAGACAAGCAATATCCAGCATGTGCAAGGAAGAAAAAGAAAAACAAGATCAATTTCAACATGAAGAGAGGTAATTTAGTAACATGCATGAAGATTTTTACAACCATATTTTCCTCTCTCATAATAATTGCATGTAGGATCATAAGAAAATTGAATAGTATAGCTATCACATAACATATTCTCAACACGATCCACATGCATGCGAAGTTGACAATCTTCCAAAATAGTGGGATTAACATTAACTAAAGTCATGACCTCTCCAAACCCACTTTTATCAAAAATTCATAAGATTGAACATTCTCCAAATATGTGGGATCTAAAGTTGACACTCTTCCAAACCCACTTTCAATATTATTGCAAACATTATAATCAATCTCATATATATCATGGGGCTTAAATAAGTTTTCAAGATCGTAAGAAGCATCACCCTAATCATGATCATTGCAACAAGTAGTGAGCATAGAAAAATAAGCATCCCCAAGCTTAGGATTTTGCATATTATTAACACAATCGACATTAATAGAATTCATAATAACATCATTGCAATCATGCTTTTCATTGAAGGAGCTATCGTGAATCACTTTATAATCTTCTTCTTTCAACACTTCATCACAATTTTTGGACTCACGGATTTCAAGCAAAACCTCATAAAGATAATCTGGTGCACGCAGCTCACTAGCAATTGGTTCATCATAACTGGATCTTTTAAAAAGATTAGCAAGTGGATGAGGATCCATAATTTAGCAAGCGAAGATGCAAGCTAATAGAGGGCACATGGCAACACAAGCAAACATAAAGGCGAACGGAAAAAGGCAAAGGTTTTTGAAAATCATTTTAGAAGTGGGGGGAGAGAAAAACGAGAGGCGAATGGCAAATAATGTAATGAGAGGGAGAAGAGTTTATGATGGGTACTTGGTATATCTTGACTTGAGCGTAGATCTCCTAGGCAACGGCGCCAGAAATCCTTCTTGCTACCTCTTGAGCATGCGTTGGTTTCCCCTTGAAGAGGAAAGGGTGATCCAGTAGGAGACGGCACGCAAATCGCATAGTACCTGCACAAACAATCAAGAACCTTGCAACCAACGCGATAAAGGGGTTGTCAATCCCTTCACGGCCACTTGCAAAAGTGAGATCTGATAAAGATAATAAGATAAATATTTTTGGGTATTTTTGTTGTATAGATTGGAAAATAAAGATTGCAAAATAAATAGTAAACTAGAATTGTAGATCGGAAACTTATATGATGTAAAGTAGACCTGCGGGCCATAGGTTTCACTAGTGGCTTCTCTCATGATAGCATAAATTACGGTGGGTGAACAAATTACTGTCGAGCAATTGATAGAAAAGCGCATAGTTATGAGAATATCTAGGCATGATCACGAACATAGGCAACACGTCCGTGTCTAGTAGACCGAAACGATTCTGCATCTACAACTATTACTCCACACATCGACCGCTATCCAGCATGCATCTAGAGTACTAACTTCATAAGAAAGGAGTAACGCCTTAAGCAAGATGACATGATTTAGAGGGATAAACTCAAGCAATATGATATAAACCCCATCTTTTTATCCTCGATGGAAACAATAGAATAAGTGTCGGTTCCCTTTCTGTCACTGGGAACGAGCACCGCAAGATTGAACCCAAAGCTAAGCACTTCTCCCATTGCAAGAAAGATCAATCTAGTAGGCCAAACCAAACTTATAATTCGAAGAGACTTGCAAAGATATTAAATCATGCATACAAGAATTCAGAGAAGAACCAAATATTGTTCATAGATAATCTTGATCATAAACCCACAATTCATCGGATCTCAGCAAACACACCGCAAGAAGAATTACCTCGAATAGAACTCCAAGAACATCGAGGAGAACTTTGTATTGAGAACCAAACAGAGAGAAGAAGCCATCTAGCTAATAACTATGGACCCAAAGGAATATGGTAAACTACTCACACATCATCAGAGAGGCTATGGTGTTGATGTAGAGGCCGTCCATGATCGATTCCCCCTCCGACGGAGTGTCAGAAAAGGCCCCAAGATGGGATCTCACGGGAAAAGAAGGTTGCAGTGGTGGAAAAGTGGTTTCGTTGCTCCCCTGGATGTTTTTAGGGTATAAGGGTATATATAGGCGGAAGAAGTACGTCGGTGGAGCAACGAGGGGCCCACGAGGGTGGGGGGCATGCCTACCCCCTGGGCGCGCCCTCCTGCCTCGTGGCTTCATGGACTTCTACTCTAAGTCTTTTGGATTCCTTTTGGTCCAAGAAAGATCATCACGAAGGTTTCATTCCGTTTGGACTCCGTTTGATATTCCTTTTTTGCGAAACACTAAAATAGGAAAAAAATCAACAACTGGCACTGGGCCTCCAGTTAATAGGTTAGTCCCAAAAATAATATAAAAGTGTATATTAAAGCCCATTAAACATCCAAAATAGATAATATAATAGCATGGAACAATAAAAATTATAGATACATTGGAGACGTATCAGTCTACAAGGAACTACCAACACATCATCGGTGTGACACCCCCGAATTGACCGTACACTAATCATGCACGCAAATGTGTACGACCAAGATCAGGGACTCACTGGAAGATATCACAACACAACTCTAGACACAAATTAAAATAATACAAGCATTATATTACAAGCCAGGGGCCTCGAGGGCTCGAATACATAAGCTCGGAAACACAAGAGTCAGCGGAAGCAATAATATCTGAGTACAGACATAAGTTAAACAAGTTTGCCTTAAGAAGGCTAGCACAAAAGTAGCAACGATCGAAAAGGCAAGGCCTCCTGCCTGGGACCTCCTAACTACTCCTCGAAGCCGATCTTCACGTAGAAACATCCTCGGGATCTTCTGGGTCCGGGACTCCACCATCTGGTTGCGTCATCCGAGAAGAAGGAACAAAAGGGAAAAAGGGGGAGAAAGGCAACCGTGAGTACTCATCCAAAGTACTCGCAAGCAAGGATCTACACTACATATGCAATGATATCTATGTAAGGGGGTAATATCTGTGGACTGAACTGCAGAATGCCAGAATAAGAGGGGGATAGCTAATCCAAACGAAGACTACGCTTCTGGCCACCTCCATCTTGCAGTAGTAGAAGAGGGTAGCTGGAAAGTAACAAGTATCCTCGTATCTCGCAGCCTCCGTCTTGCAGCAGTAGAATATAATAGATGGTAAGTTCACCAAGTAACATCGTATAGCATAAACCTGCCCGGCGATGCTCCCGCACATCACCCTGTGAGAGAGCAACCACCGAGTTATATCTGGAACTTGTCTGGGTGTGTTTTATTAAGTATCCAGTTCTAGTTGTCATGAGGTCAGAGTACAACTCCGGGTCATCCTTTTACCGAGGGACACGGCTATTCGAATAGATTAACTTCCCTGCAGGGGTGCACCACATAACCCAGCACGCTTGATCCCATTTGGCCGGACACACTTTCCAGGGTCATGCCCGGCCTCGGAAGATCAACACGTCGCAGCCCTACCTAAGCACAACAGAGAGGTCAGCACGCCGGTCTAAACCCTAAGCGCATGGGGGTCTGGGCCCATCGCCCAATGCACACCTGCACGTTGTGAGGGCGACCGGTAAGCAGACCTAGCCTCTCCTAATACCAGAGTAGGCGTTCCGGTCCAATCCGGCGCGCGCCGCTAAGTCGCTGACGTCAAGAAGGCTTCGGCTGATACCACGACGTCGAGTGCCCATAACTATTCCCACATAGCTGGTTAGTGCGTATAGACCAAATGGCTAGACTCAAATCAAATACCAAGATCCCGTTAAACGTGTTATTATGAAATAACCGCGGACAACGACCAGGGCCAGGCCCACCTGTCTCCTAGGTGGTCGCAACCCGCCCTGTCGCTCTGCCACAAAGTAACCATCAGGGGGCTGTCGGGAACCCAGGCCCACCACTACCTGGGTGGAACCACCTGCCCCTTCAGCCCCCATCTCTGAATCATCATCATGTGTATGTAAAGTATGTATATAGTATATACCCGTGATCACCACCCGAGTGATCACGGCCCGATGGTATAGCATGGCAGACGGACAAGAATGAAGGGCCACTGATGGAATACTAGCATCCTATACTAAGCATTAGGATGGCAGGTACAGGTATCAATAGTTGTAGCAGCAAAGACAGGCTATGCAACAGAATAGGAGTAACCGAACAGTAACATGCTACACTACTCTAATGCAAGCAATAGAAAGAAGAATAGGCGATATCTAGTGATCAAAGGGGGGGCTTGCCTGGTTGATCTGGCAAGAAGGAGGGGTCGTCGTCGATGTAGTCGATCACGGGGGCATCGGCATCGTCTCAGGTTCTACCGGAAAGGAAGTAACGGAGGGGGAATACAATAGTTAATAGAGCAATCAAAGCAACACAAAGTGTAACATGGCAAAACGCGGTGCTACGTGTGACCTAACGCGGTACTAAGTGATACTGGCGAGGATGGAAAACATCCGGGCAGGTATTCCTAGTGTTAGGCGTTTTCGGGCAGATGAAACAGAGGTGGAATGTTGCATGTTCGGTATGATAGAGATGCGTGGCGGACAAACGGACCGCGTATTCGGGTTCGTCTCGTCGTTCTGAGCAACTTTCATATATAAATTATTTTCATCTAAGTTACAGATTATTTTTTATGATTTACCAAAGTTTTAATCATTTACTAGGATTGTTTTAAATTCGAATAGTAAATTCTAAAGTGCAGTCAACCTAGTCAACTTTTGACTAGGCAATAGGACAGTGTGGACCACATTGTCATAGGCTATACCTAATAAATAAATAAAAACTAGCTTAATTAATTGGGGGTCCACATGTCATATGGTATTATACTAACTTGGCATTATTTTAATTTTTAAATCCTAAACTAAATTAATCCTAATTAACATAAGGGCCGGCCACACACGGCCGCAGCCAAGCCGGCTACACACACACCACGTAACTTACTATGCTAGTGGTTCATTTTGTTCTATATTAACACAAGATTGCATTTTGTGATTTTTGTAGGATTTAAACCATTCATCAAATGAATTTGGTCCAATGGGGTAAAATGAAGTTTGTCAAGTGTACTACCTACCCATAATTTCTTTAGTCCTGTTAACAGTTGTTTAACCGCATATTAGAGGCTGTTTAGGGGGTTAGTGAATGTATAAATTGAAAAGCTAGCTAGCATCTACAGTAGCTAGGAGTAGTAGTACAAGCAAAGCATTGGCAGTGGTGTGGCGGGCGATGCAGTAGCGAGGAGCACGTTGGGGAGGCGCAGGCGTGATGGCTTCTCGCCCCTCGTTGGTTACCCCAAGTGGAAGGTTTGAGATGCAGTGTAGCGGAAGTTTTCCCTTGGCAATACCAAGGATCGATTTCCCTGAGACTCCCAGTTTCAACAAGAAGGTGTCAACTGCTAACGGCGCCATATATTAGCAATCAACGTGGACCTGCACACAGATACAAATAACTTTGCTCCCAACGAGTACAGAGAAGTTGTCAATCCCTCCGGCCTTGTAGTTTACAAAGGATCAAACGCAAGTGATAGTAGTGATAGGTAATGCTGCAATAGTAAGTAAAAGCGTAAAGTAAATAGCGGATGTGATCAATGATGGTAATATGGACCGGAGTCTCATGATGTTCACTAGTGATGTCTCTCTCCCAAAAGACGATAAAACAGCTATGTGAGGTAAACGAATTACAGCTGGGCAATTGACAGAATTATGTGCGCAAACCAATGCTAACTATGTTACAAGAAAGGTAGAGGTTCAAAGCATGGGCGGTACGCCGAGGTAAGTAGACCGAAATCCATCTGCATCTACTAATCATCCACCTTGAGATATCTATCCAGAACATCTCGCTGGTATTAAGTTGCGAGTCCCACCCATAGTGTAAACTCAAAGCAACAGACAACTGCATTAAAAGAACTTTGCGTAAAGTAAACAATCCTTGCACCCGCGGGCACAAGCACCGTTGTTTTCCCCCTTGTGGCAACAACACATCCCCTAGACTCATGTTTCTGTCACTCAAGCTAGTCATCGAGGGGCATGAACCCACAATCAAGCATAACGTTCCCTCTTGGAGTCACTACCTACTACTTGGCCAAAGCAATAAATAACAACGGAGAACATGCAAGAATTAATTACGAACATAAATATAAAAGAGGTGAATCAAATATATTACTCAAACACAATCTGAACATAATCTCATAATCCATCGGATCCCAGCAAACTCATCATAGCAATAGCATAAGGATTACATATGTGCCTTGATCATGTAGGGCAGCTCACGAGGACTAATTAGTGAAGCACAAGAACGGGAGGAGAACATCACATAGCTACTGTTCATGGACCCATGGTCCAAGGGAGACTAATCACAACTCATCCGGGAGGCGTCCATGGTGGTGGAGAAGCTCCCGGTGGTGATCCTCCCCTCCGGCAGGGTGCCAGGAAGGGTTCTCCTGGTGCTCCCGATCTTGGAAGCGGCGGCGGCGACAGAACAGAGATGAGATCACGAAAAAGGGTTTTCCGTGTCGAGGGTTTTGGGAGATGGTCTAAATATATGCCAAAGGGGGGCACCAGACGAGGCTCGGGGGCCTAGGCGCCCCCCGGCGTGGCCCAGGGGGGCGCGCCACCAGGGCGCCTGGAGCCCTGGTGCCCCCCCGGCTGTACTTTGGCTACCGGGAACCTTCTGGAACACTGATTTTTTATATAATTTTTCCGGGATTTTTCTGGCAGTTCTCGTAACGGGAAAAACTGAAATACAAAAACAGCAGAAAACAGAAACTGGCACTAGGGTGCACTGAGTTAATAGGTTAGTATGATCAAAAGTGTATGGAAGTGTATAAATATCATAGCAATATCACCCAAAAGAGGCATGGAGCAAGCAGAAATTATAGATACGTTTTGGACGTATCAACATCCCCAAGCTTAATTCCTGCTCGTCCTCGAGTAGGTAAATGATAACAAGAATAATTTCTGTGGTGACATGCTATTTACCATATAGGACTTTTTCATAGTCATATGACAAAAGCTTACTGAGACAATGAATCTATAGTAATTAAGTTGCCTCATGAGAAAATCACAAAAAACCGAAAGTTTTACAATATGATACTGAAACATCAAATAGATTAGTAATGAACATGGTGTGCAAATATGATAAAGTGATATCTCGCTTGCCCCCTTTAGTGAAGCAAAACATAAATGCAGGGGCACCTCCAAGGTTTAAGTGATGACTAGATACAATGATTTCAGAATAAACGATATCACAATCATGCAAAAGACAATGCTACTTTGGGACAATGCACATTACACTCAGAATGACAATCATGCTCTCAGTAGTTGGTGCTTTAAAAGAAGGTGGAGACTCTCGAACCGTGGCTTTTGTTGGCAAGGTTGAAAACCCGTAGTCGGAAACAAAGACAAAACATGTACCAGAGCTCTTGGTTTTAAAACAGAGGTAATAATAATATATTTTTTTAGATCATGCATGTTTCGTCAACGAATGCTAGAAGACAACTCAATCACTTCTTGAGATGGACAAGTTTCGAGGAACGGCTCCCGAATGAGGACGATCACATCCTCTTAATCTCCTTTGTTTATCACTGCCAAAGTTTTCTGATTTCTCATGAACAAAGCGTGAAGGAGGGTTTGTTTGTTATATTAATTTTGAGCCGGGCGCACTCAATGCCAGTTCCTTCTCGTATTATGGGTTTCCACATTATACATGCAATCCCGGGGTGAAGCTTGTCCAACTTAAAAAGATTATGAATTAACTACTACTTCCTCATGGGCTTAAAACAGAGGCACAAAATAGGAATGCATTTTTCTTTGAATTATTTCGAGATGGTACATGCAAGTCTCCGTTAGGAATGGCAGGTAAATACCATGTAGGAAGGTATGGTGGACTCATATGGCATAACTGGTATAAAAGAATGTGGATGCACAAGCAGTCAGTCCGCTTAGTACAGGTGGAGGTTAGCAAAAGACTGGGAGCGACCAACTAAGAGAGCAATGACGGTCATAATCATGCAGAGCGACAAAGCAACATTGAATCAGGCATGGAAGTTATATCGCTACTCAGAAACAAAAGATCATCAATGCTTGACAGACTTTCTTTACAGTCTTAAATATGCGTGAGCATACGCCAAGTCAATCAAAATAAATTCTCGAAGGAAGATATTACTAAACCATACCACATCATAGGCAAACAAATCATGTTGGTACTCCAATAACACATTGGGAACCCCCCCAGCTATTTGAGACTAACCATAAGAAAACATGAACTACTAAGCGCCATTATGCACGTAGCATCTTTATCATAGACATATCAACCAATGCAACGGAAGCAAACTCTCTTAATAAGATAAGCATGATAACTAAAGAGAGTTCAAGCAACCAACTAAACGAAAGCTCTTTAAAAAGATAAGCATGAATACTAAGAGATAAGCATGATAGTAGCTATTAAAAGACAAAGAACACACACAGCAAGGATAGACATGAAAATTCTATGTTATGTTCTAGGTAGAAGTGGAGCGTGTTTCTCTCCCACATAAAGAAAGCTGAGTTCCGACTCGTTATGAAAAGCTAAAAGAAAACTAAAAAGAAAACTAAAACAAGACGCTTCAAGCATAGCACATAACCCATGAAGTGATAAAAATATAGTGGAACGAAAGACGAACTGATAATGTTGATGGAGAAGGGGATGCACGGGGGCATCCCCAAGCTTAGACGCTTGAGTCTCCATGAATATTTCTTGGGGGTGCATGGGGGCATCCCCAAGCTTGAGCGTTTGACACTCTTGAATCTTTTTATCATCTTCCCTCGCACACTTGAAAACTCCCTTCATACATAACTCATCATAATCTGATTAGCGAGGTTAGTACCCATAATAAAATAATTGTTCCTTGCTGGAAATAAAGATATTCTTGAAGTTCTACTGTTTCTCAAGATTGCCAAAAGGTTTTTGCAAAGAAAAAGCAAGCTCTAGGTTTGCAAAATGAAGGAAAGGCAAAACAGGACAGAATCTGTGAAAAACAGAACAGCAGGTAGTAAATGATTTTTCCGGGGCACTTCTGCAGCTCTAATCAAAAAACTCAAAACAGACGCACGAAAGACAATTATATAGAGCACGCTTTCCAAAAAATTCAGACCAAAAACATGATCTGGTTATTTTATACGAATTTTTCTATCCAAGGACAGAATCTGTTTCTTGGACAGCACGTCACAACTTTTGAACTTTCTTGCAATCAGAGGCTATACTTGGCACAAAATTGAAAAGAAAAGATACAATGATGATGCTACAGTAGTAACAACATCAAGACACAACAAAAACAAAATAAATTTATTCATGTGGGCTGCCTCCCAAAAGCGCTTTCTTTTATGCCTTTAAGCTAGGCATAATGCATAGAGATCAAGTTTTATCAAGAGTAAAAGAATAGCTAGCCCGTATAACGGACTCAAAAGGTAACTTAATCTTCTTTCGAGGGAAGTGTTCCATCCCTTTCTTGAGAGGAAACTGGAATTTTATATTCCCCTCTTTCATGTCAATGATAGCACCAACGGTGCGTAGAAAAGGACGTCCCAAAATAATTGGACAAGAAGGTTCACATTCAATATCCATAATAGTAAAATCAATGGGAACATAGTTGTCATTGACAATGAGAAGAACATCGTCGATCCTCCCCAAAGGTTTCTTTATGGAAGAATCAACGAGACGAACACCAAAAGAACAAGAATCAAAAGGTTTCAATTTAAGCATATCATATATTCTTTTGGGCATAACAGAGGTGCTAGCACCAACATCACATAAAGCATAGCAAGAGAAGTTATTCAACTTAATTTTTATCATAGGATCCCAACCATCTTCTAGCTTTCTAGGTATGGAGGCTTCTACTCTAAGTTTCTCCTCCCTAGCTTTGATAAGAGCATTAGTGATATGCTCTGTAAAGGCAAGGTTAATCGTGCTAGTGCGGGGATCTCTAGACATCTTGTGAAGGAAATCAATAACTTCGGTAAGAGTGCAATTGTCAAAATCAAGGTCACTACTATCAAGTAAGGTGGTAGTGGTGTCCTTTAGGTTCACTTGTTTGGTAGTTTCTATAGTCATAGCATCACCATTAATAGGTCCATCGGGACCAGGAGTGCATTGGGTGCTAGGAGTTTGGATATCCTCAACAACTTGGATAGTAGCAACAATGTGGTGGGTAGGAAGGCTCTTAATTCTATCTTCTTCCTCCCTTAGGGGTGCAATCACTTCGGGTTTAGCTACCATTTGGTTTATCAAAGTGTCTTGTGTGTGGGACATGTTGGAAACTTGGGTCTCAGTGATAGTGAGCCTAGTCTGGAGGTTAGAAATCTCAATATTTATGCTCTCTAATTGTCTACTAATGTTTTGCAAGATAGCAGTATGCTCATTTAATTGCCTCGAGAAGGTTTTGTTTTGTTCATATTGGGTGTGCATGTAATTCTTAGTGGCCTTCTCTATTTCTAGAAGTTTCTCATAGCCAGGCAAGTCTCTATCTTTTTGGGTGGAGTTCTTGGTGATAGGATAAGCATTGTTGTTCCCAAAGGAATTAGAGGGGAACGGTCTAGGATTGCTACCAAAGTTACTCCTATAAGCATGAGCAATCACATAATCTAAAGGATCATAACTAGGATCAATAGAAGATTGCTTCGAAAGTAGAGACATGATCAAGTCAACTTTTTCATTTAGGGAGGAAATCTCCTCGACAGAGTTTACCTTCCTACCTATTGGAGCGCGTTCGGTGTGCCATTGGGAATAGTTGGTCATCATCTCATCGAGAAGCTTTGTGGCAGCATCAAGTGTAGTTAACATAAAGGTTCCTCCCGCGGCCGAATCTAACAAGTTCCGCGAGGTAAAGTTCAAGCCTGCATAAAAAGTTTGGATAACCATCCAAGTAGTCAAACCATGAGTAGGGCAGTTCTTGATAAGAGATTTCATACGTTCCCAAGCTTGGGCAACGTGTTCATTATCCAATTGTTTAAAATTCATTATGTTACTTCTTAGTTGGATAATTTTAGCAGGTGGATAGTATTTTCCAATAAAATCATCTTTGCACTTGTCCCATGAATCTATGTTGTTTCTAGGCAAAGACTGAAACCAAATTTTAGCTCCTCCTCTCAAAGAGAAAGGAAAAATCTTAAGCTTAACAATATTACCATCTATTTCTTGGTACTTTTGCATATCACAAAGTTCAACAAAGTTGTTTAAGTGTAAAGCAGCATCATCTCCAGCACCGGAGAATTGATCTTTCATGACTAAGTTCAGTAAAGCAGGTTTAATTTCATACGAAGGTGCTGAAGTGGCAGGTGTAGTGATAGGTGTGCAGATAAAGTCATCGTTTTTGTGACTAGTGAAGTCACACAACTTGGTGTTCTCGGTGGAACCCATAGTAGCAAGCAAGCAAGATAACTATTTTTGTGATTTTCGATAAAAGATACTAAAGCAAAACTGAAAGGTAAACTAACAAGACTAAAAAGCAAAGGTAAAAGATAGCTTGCAACTCCCCTATCCTGAAGAGTGGAGTCCTCGGCAACGGCGCCAGAAAACTTTGCTTGATGGCTTCTCGCCCCTCGTTGGTTACCCCAAGTGGAAGGTTTGAGATGCAGTGTAGAGGAAGTTTTCCCTTGGCAATACCAAGGATCGATTTCTCTGAGACTCCCAGTTTCAACAAGAAGGTGTCAACTGATAACGGCGCCAGATATTAGCAATCAACGTGGACCTGCACACATATATAAATAACTTTGCTCCCAACGAGTACAGAGAGGTTGTCAATACCTCCGGCCTTGTAGTTTACAAAGGATCAAACGCAAGTGATAGTAGTGATAGGTAATGCTGCAATAGTAAGTAAAAGCGTAAAGTAAATAGCGGATGTGATCAATGATGGTAATATGGACCGGAGTCTCATGATGTTCACTAGTGATGTCTCTCTCCCAAAAGAGGATAAAACAACTATGTGAGGTAAACGAAATACAGCTGGGCAATTGACAGAATTATGTGCGCAAACCAATGCTAACTATGTTACAAGAAAGGTAGAGGTTCAAAGCATGGGCTGTACGCCGAGGTCAGTAGACCTAAATCCATCTGCATCTACTACTAACCATCCACCTTGAGATATCTATCCAGAACATCTCGCTGGTATTAAGTTGCGAGTCCCACCCATAGTGTAAACTCAAAACAACAGACAACTGCATTAAAAGAACTTTGCATAAAGTAAACAATCCTTGCACCCGCGGGCAGAAGCACCGTTGTTTTCCCCCTTGTGGCAACATCACATCCCCTAGACTCATGTTTCTGTCACTCAAGCTAGTCATCGAGGGGCATGAACCCACAATCAAGCATAATGTTCCCTCTTGGAGTCACTACCTACTACTTGGCCAAAGCAATAAATAACAACGGAGAACATGCAAGAATTACTTACGAACATAAATATAAAAGAGGTGAATCAAATATATTACTCAAACACAATCTGAACATAATCTCATAATCCATCGGATCCCAGCAAACTCATCATAGCAACAGCATAAGGATTACATATGTGCCTCGATCATGTAGGGCAGCTCATGAGGACTAATTAGTGAAGCACAAGAACGGAAGGAGAACTTCACATAGCTACTGGTCATGGACCCATGTTCCAAGGGAGACTACTCACAACTCATCCGGGAGGCGTCCATGGTGGTGGAGAAGCTCCCGGTGGTGATCCTCCCCTCCGGCAGGGTGCCGGGAAGGGTTCTCCTGGTGCTCCCGATCTTGGAAGCGGCGGCGGCGGCGGAACAGAGATGAGATCGCGAAAAAGGGTTTTCCGTCTCGAGGGTTTTGGGTGACGGTCTAAATATATGCCAAAGGGGGGCACCGGACGAGGCTCGGGGGGCCCAGGCGCCCCCCCGGCGCGGCCCAGGGGGGGGGGGCGCCACCAGGGCGCCTGGAGCCCTGGTGCCCCCCCGGCTGTACTTTGGCTATCGGGAACCTTCTGGAACGCTGATTTTTTATATAATTTTTCCAGGATTTTTCTGGCAGTTCTCGTAATGGGAAAAACTGAAATACAAAAACAGCAGAAAACAGAAACTGGCACTGGGGTGCACTGAGTTAATAGGTTAGTCCAAATATGATCAAAAGTGTATGGAAGTGTATAAATATCATAGCAATATCACCCAAAAGAGGCATGGAGCAAGCAGAAATTATAGATACGTTTTGGACGTATCAAGGCGCCCGCGTCACCGCGGCCAGAGAGTGGCCCGGGGCGGGGCTGAGCGCGGCGTGCAGCAGCAGTGGGGGCGGCGGGAGGTAGGCACGGCCAAAACAGCATCGACGGCACAAGGGACACCCAACAGCAGTTCAAGCAGCAAGTGAGCAGCAGAGCAGCATGGAGCAGAGTAGCAGCAAAGCAACACAGCAACAAGGCAAAGGCAACGGAAACTGCAGGTGCAAGCAGTGGCAGGCACGCAGGGCGCGGCCGGCGTTTAAACGCACACGCGCGCGAGCGACGAGCTTCAGGAGCGGCAGCTACGTCACGGATTCTAAGGGGGAAAGAAGGGGACTTGGACGAGGGCCTCACAGCGGTTCTCGATGACGTGTTCAGGAGGCCCGGGGAGCGCTGAGGGAGGAGATCCAAGGTGGGGCAGTGGCGACCGGACATGGGGAAGACGCCCGATGGCGAGCGCTCGGGCCGTCCTGGTTCGATTGGATGCTTGGAGAAGACGTAGTCGTCCGCGAGAGTCCTCCTGGACATCTCCTCAGGCGACGGGGAGGACGATGGCCGCGGCGACGACGACGGCCATGGCGAGCACGGCTCGGGCAAGATCTAAATTGAGAAAGATGGTGAACGAGGGGGAGAACGGGGATTAGGGTTTGTCCTGGGGGTTGGGGGCGGTCTTATCTTTCTCCAGATGATCGTGACTGCTCGACACGAGATCAATCGAGCGCGTGGACAACGTGCACGCGGCCATGGCAGGGCTCCTGTACGTGATGTGGGAGGAGACTGGAGTTGGGCTGGGTCATGCACTGTAGTACTGGGCCTAAGTACGTAGTGTCCTTCTTCCTTTTCCTTATTCCTTTTCTGTTTTCCATTTATAGTTTCTTTTATTTTAGTTTCATGAAATACCAAGTTAGCACATAAATTAGTATCATCAATATAGGCCACTGCCAAACCTAGTTTGTAGCCAAAATATATTAGTTTAATATTTTCACAATTTCAAAAGCAATTAAATTATTATTTTAGCCACTGCTTTTAATTAGTCTAGGGCAGTCAAACATTTTACAAAATTTTTGTTTCTTCACCAATATTACTTATGAATTATTTGTCACATCCAGAACATTTTAGTTTTAATATTTGAAGACTTTTATTGTTTGCTTGATTATGAATTTGAATCCGAACCGGTTTCGAACTAACACAAGATTATCAACAGTAATTGCGGTGACGTGTCGTCATTAGCAGAAGGTTACTGTAGCTTAACTATCCGGGCGTCACAATTCTCCTCCACTACAAGAAATCTCGTCCCGAGATTTGAGCGGTGGTGCACGGGGGGAAAGTGCTGGTAGCGAAAACCTAACGAGTCTTCTTGGTCTTGGCTGCCCTTTCGAAGAGCTTGATCCCTTTCGTTGATGTCTTCATTTCTCAGCTTCAAGTCATCATGATCATGTCATCATCCTTTCTTCGGGATCTCCATCGTCCTACGAACGCGACCAGGGGGGAAAAGTGCGAAAGAACGCAACTCCACAAACCTGGGCATCTGACGGTGAACTCAAGGGGAAATACACGAGGTACCTCACGAGTTGTCTTTCAGTGAACTCGTTGAGTGCAATATACGATGGTGCCAAAGTTTCAAATGGGTAGACAATCATTCGATGCCTAGTCAGAAGCTGGAATGGGGGCTTGAACAACAAGGGTAACATGGTGTTTGATTCTAGGATAATAATGGTATAGAATTTAGCTCGTGAATCACATACGAAGCCAGGTGCAAAGGATACATTAGGGTCCGGGTTGTAAAGAAGAGTCAGGTTTTGATCCAGTGGACCTGTGGGTTATGGGCCCACCATGTGCGTTACAAAGTAGGGAGGGTGGTGACATCTTGCATAGCCACGACAGGGATGCATGTCAGTGGATAGCTTGTCAGCTATGTCGGCTACAATGTCGGTACCAAGGACGGGGAACGAAGAGAACCATTTTCCTGCTCATTGAAACAAGACAGACCAATAGGCAAAGTTCTCGTTCATCGGTGGTTACCAGAATGTTACCAACAATATGAACATGGTCTTACTAACATAGTCGTACAACGAGATGTTTACATAAGCAGAGAATTATTACTGCTTAGGTTATATGTAGATCAAAGAAAGGTTAAACAAACAAATGGAAAGGAAAATGTGTTTAAACACAATTATTAGGAGTATATCCTTCCCATGGACAAGCAGAACACGACATATAGGGTAGGAGAGCAAGTACCCAACCATTCAGATAAAGAGGCAAAGATTAATCAAGATGTTAACCATACTACGGTGTTTGGATAACTGACCAAGAAACATTTAGCATCATGCCTCCAATGTTCTTTTGATGAGCAGGGTATCATACCATGCTTCGAGGTAGCAATGATATGGTGTTTCAATCAAGGGCCAGACTTTCGATACACAAATGATCCATCAGAAGCAACTTATAAAATAAGTCTTACAATTTCCTCCTAGAAGAATGGCTATCCTTGCAAAAGAAACTATGATGATGGGTCCTCCAGCTAGGGTGCTAGGCATGACATCATATTACTGGGCCATCAAAGGACCAACATTATAACTCTTGGAAAGTTGTCCCAACCATCATATCTGACCGAGATTCAGATCCGATTGGTGTCATGATACCTCAGACTCGGGATGTTCGAGAAGAAACGGTGCAACATTAATCGACGAAATGACATTGCAAGATTCTCGGGAAATGAACTACGACAGCGGGTTCCTGAAACAATAGTTCATCATTAAACCAAGGAGAGGATGAGGAGGTGGCTGATGGGCTCAGCGACAATTCATCGAGAATTCCAAACGGATGGATTTCCACAATCAGGTGAACAAGAAGATGGCATTAGTCAATTCAAATGATATAATGTTCTATGCTCGAGAAAAACATACACCATTAATCATTAGTTGAAAGATGTGCCCAAAATATGACCTTAGGCGGCAAGATCAATGTTTAGAGTGATGATTCAATAACCAACAGTCTATGAACGAACTGTCGATCATTAACTTCAAAGCAATAGGGTTGCTAGAAGTACAAAACTTAAACAACATCGTTAGCATATTGGTATCCCGGTTGAAAACAACACAGGGACCAAGGAAGAAAGGTGATGATGAGAAGTATCTCCATACCGAGAATTTCTAAGAGCTGGGGCAATCCCCACAACATTCTCGACATAAAAGACAGTAATACTTCAAGGCAGAACACAACACTCGCTAGAGAGCAAGTTGTATTCATAATGTGGACAAGTTCGCGATGAAAGGAAGTCAAGGGTGTTGTCGATGATAATAAAAATCATCGAGGGCAAGGAGGGCATTTCTCATCATGAACACAATTGACATCTCGAAAGAAGTCAAGGTGTTGAAGGTGATCCAACACATTTGCCGGGAGGTTTCAATAGGATGCAATCAAACAACAATGGCAACAAGCAAGGGAATGACAAAGTGGCAAGTTATAGGATCAATATATAAGATGCAACCTCGGAACCAAAGTTGCCTTTCAAGACAAGCAACATGATGTTGAAGGCTCAACGTAAGTCGTGCTCACACACTGAAGAATTCATGCACCAGAGAAGGACGAGGTAGCACAGTCAAAGATAGAAAGAGCAGGATATGGCCGATAGTCTGGGAATGACCGGATTGAGTTCAGAATTTACCAGTAAAAAAATTACTAGGGGTATTTGATTGGTAGTGCAGAATAATTTCACTAGTCGGTGTCCTCGGTTGACAACAACCCAGAACCCGTAGAGTGATTACGACAAGGAAAGACATTACTTCATCAAAGTTAGTAAGATGTGGAGCAATGGCAAGACATCTTCGAGATACCAGGGGGTAATACTCGAAGGTATAACATGATAGAAGTAGAACCGGGTCATTTACCTATGACAATAGATACTTCAACCTTGCCAAAAATAGACGAGGCACTGGAATGAATTCCCATCGGATATATTAGATCAAGACAGCATGGTCGGAACCATAACTCTAAGGAATCAACTCAAGAATGCCGAAAGAATCATACAGCTGGATAATCATTTTGCAAGAAGCTTCTGAGACGGTCTACATCATTTTCATGGGCATGAACACAAAGTTCAAGGTCGACTCCCACTTCTTTAATGCATATCATTTCATTCACCTCTCGCATTGATAAAACTGTAGTGTTGGAATTTTATCTGGTAGAACACCGAAAGAGTATGACTTGTGAAAACTTTTGGGTTCTCACGGATTGGGGGAAGGCATAGGTTCAACCCATCGGGCATCTTAGTAACACATACCACAAGTTTCAAAAGTAAAAACACAAGCTCGAAAGCATAGCATGGTTGGCCAAGCAGAGGATACAATTTACCAAATGCATTATGTATCAGGGGAAGAACTCACAAAGGTGATTGAATATGAAGGGCACTGTCGGATAACAATCCAATAACGGATTGTGCGATCCACAATAGAGATGATGTGAGTATCGGTACTCACTCAGAGGAAGAAAGAATGCAGAGGCATCAGATTCAAGTATCACCTGATTAGTCTGATGCTTAAATGGAAAGAAATTATGGTTTCCAAAATAAAGGATCAGAAGCAGACGCTCTGATCAAGATGGATAAGTTGAAAACACTTAGTTGGACAATCAATAAAGGTTTGAATTGCCGAGAACCAACTCATGTCCGGAATGACGTCTGAGTTGGCAAGATAACTTTTAGAAAGGATAACCGGATGACTGTGTGCATACGCACACATTGAATCAATAGGCTCAAAATGGATAAGGCAAGGGATGTTAACGAAGACTATTAGTCATATGGAATTAACCATAATGCAAGCAGGTAAGAATTTCAAGAGTAACAGGGTGCATAGGATTTCGGTCCAATCCGGCGCGCGCCGCTAAGTCGCTGACGTCAAGAAGGCTTCGGCTGATACCACGATGTCGAGTGCCCATAACTATTCCCACGTAGTTGGTTAGTGCGTATAGACCAAATGGCCAGACTCAGATCAAATACCAAGATCCCGTTAAACGTGTTATTAGTAAATAACCGCGGACAACGACCAGGGCCAGGCCCACCTGTCTCCTAGGTGGTCGCAACCCGCCCTGTCGCTCCGCCACAAAGTAACCATCAGGGGGCTGTCGGGAACCCAGGCCCACCACTACCTGGGTGGAACCACCTGCCCCTTCAGCCCCCATCTCTGAATCATCATCATGTGTATGTAAAGTATGTATATAGTATATACCTGTGATCACCACCCGAGTGATCACGGCCCGATGGTATAGCATGGCAGACGGACAAGAATGAAGGGCCACTGATGGAATACTAGCATCCTATACTAAGCATTAGGATGGCAGGTACAGGTATCAATAGTTGTAGCAGCAAAGACATGCTATGCAACAGAATAGGAGTAACCGAACAGTAACATGCTACACTACTCAAATGCAAGCAGTAGAAAGAATAATAGGCGATATCTGGTGATCAAAGGGGGGCTTGCCTGGTTGATCTGGCAAGAAGGAGGGGTCGTCGTCGATGTAGTCGATCACGGGGGCATCAGCATCGTCTCAGGTTCTACCGGAAAGGAAGTAACGGAGGGGGAATCCAATAAATAATAGAGCAATCAAAGAAACACAAAGTGTAACATGGCAAAACGCGGTGCTACGTGTGACCTAACGCGGTACTGTGAGATACTGGCGAGGATGGAAAACATCCGGGAAGGTATTCCCAGTGTTAGGCGTTTTCGGGCAGATGAAACGGAGGTGGAATGTTGCATGTTCGGTATGATAGAGATGTGTGGCGGACAAACGGACCGCGTATTCGGGTTCGTCTCGTCGTTCTGAGCAACTTTCATATATAAATTATTTTCATCCAAGTTACAGATTATTTCTATGATTTACCAAAGTTTTAACCATTTACTAGGATTGTTTTAAATTCGAATAGTAAATTCTAAAGTGCAGTCAACCTAGTCAACTTTTGACTAGCCAATAGGACAGTGTGGACCACATTGTCATAGGCTATACCTAATAAATAAATAAAAACTAGCTTAATTAATTGGGGGTCCACATGTCATATGGTATTATACTAACTTGGCATTATTTTAATTTTTAAATCCTAAACTAAATTAATCCTAATTAACATAAGGGCCGGCCACACACGGCCGTAGCCAAGCCGGCTACACACACACCACGTAACTTACTATGCTAGTGGTTCATTTTGTTCTATATTAACACAAGATTGCATTTTGTGATTTTTGTAGGATTTAAACCATTCATCAAATGAATTTGGTCCAATGGGGTAAAATGAAGTTTGTCAAGTGTACTACCTGCCCATAATTTCTTTAGTCCTGTTAACAGTTGTTTAACCGCAGATTAGAGGCTGTTTAGGGGGTTAGTGAATGTATAAATTGAAAATCTAGCTCGCATCTACAGTAGCTAGGAGTAGTAGTACAGGCAAAGCATTAGCAGTGGTGTGGCGGGCGATGCAGTAGCGAGGAGCACGTCGGGGAGGCGCAGGCGCCCGCGTTACCGCGGCTAGAGAGTGGCCCGGGGCGGGGCTGAGCGCGGCGTGCAGCAGCAGTGGGGGCGGCGGGAGGTAGGCACGGCCAAGACAGCATCGACGGCACAAGGGACACCCAGCAGCAGTTCAAGCAGCAAGTGAGCAGCAGAGCAGCATGGAGCACAGTAGCAGCAAAGCAACGCAGCAACAAGGCAAAGGCAACGGAAACTGCAGGTGCGAGCAGTGGCAGGCACGCAGGGCGCGGCCGGCGTTTAAACGCACACGCGCGCGAGCGACGAGCTTCAGGAGCGGCGGTTACGGCACGGATTCTAAGGGGGAAAGAAGGGGACTTGGACGAGGGCCTCACAGCGGCTCTCGATGACGTGTTCGGAGGCCGGGGGAGCGCTGAGGGAGGAGATCCAGGGTGGGGCAGTGGCGACCGGACGTGGGGAAGACGCCCGATGGCGAGCGCTCGGGCCGTCCTGGTTCGATTGGATGCTCGGAGAAGACGTAGTCGTCCGCGAGAGTCCTCCTGGACATCTCCTCAGGCGACGGGGAGGACGATGGCCGCGGTGACGACGACGGCCATGGCGAGCATGGCTCGGGCGAGATCTAAATTGAGAAAGATGGTGAACGAGGGGGAGAACGGGGATTAGGGTTTGTCCTGGGGGTTGGGGGCGGTCTTATCTTTCTCCAGATGATCGTGGATGCTCGACACGAGATCAATCGAGCGCTTGGACGACGTGCACGCGTCCATGGCAGGGCTCCTGTACGTGATGTGGGAGGAGACTGGAGTTGGGCTGGGTCATGCACTGTAGTACTGGGCCTAAGTACGTAGTGTCTTTCTTCCTTTTCCTTATTCCTTTTCTGCTTTCCATTTATAGTTTCTTTTATTTTAGTTTTATGAAATACCAAGTTAGCACATAAATTAGTATCATCAATATAGGCCACTGCCAAACCTAGTTTGTAGCCAAAATATATTAGTTTAATATTTTCACAATTTCAAAAGCAATTAAATTATTATTTTAGCCACTGCTTTTAATTAGTCTAGGGCAGTCAAACATTTTACAAAAATGTTGTTTCTTCACCAATATTACTTATGAATTATTTGTCACATCCAGAACATTTTAGTTTTAATATTTGAAGACTTTTATTGTTTGCTTGATTTTGAATTTGAATCCGAATCGGTTTCGAACTAACACAAGATTATCAACAGTAATTGCGGTGACGTGTCGTCATTAGCAGAAGGTTACTGTAGCTTAACTATCCAAGCGTCACAATCGGGGAGGTGGTGGACCTCTCTGTGATGGTGTCTAGATTGGATCTGGTGGTTCTGGACTTTGTGGCGGCTGGAATAGAACTTCGTCGACTCCTCTAGGTTTTCTGGAATATCTGAGTATTAATAGAGCGAAGAGGCAGTGCGGGAGGCCACCGAGGTGGGCACAACCCACCTGGGCGGGCCAGGGGGGCCTGGCGCGCCCTGGTGGGTTCTGCCCCCTCGGGGCACCCCCCAGGTGCAGCTCTGGACCATTGGGTGTCTTCTGTTCGTAAAAAATTTCCAATAAGTTTCGCGGTGTTTGGGCTCCGTTTGGTATTAATTTCCTGCGATGTAAAAAACTTGCAGAAAACAGCAACTGGCACTTGGCACTATGTCAATAGGTTAGTACCAAAAAATGATATAAAATGACTATAAAATGATTGTAAAACATCGAAGAATGATAATATAACAACATGGAACAAAATTTTTTTTATAGATACGTTGGAGACGTATCAGCATCCCAAGCTTAATTCCTGCTCGTCCTCAAGTAGGTAAATGATAAAAACAAAATTTTTGATGTGGAATGCTGCCTATCATGTCATATCATATTCTTTTCTTTATAGCATGGACATTTGGACTTTTATATGGTTCAAAGCAGTAGTCTAGTTTTGACATGAGATTTAAATACTCAAACATATCAACAAGCAAACATGTCTTTCAAAAATATCAATGCTAAAATAAGTTATCCCTAGCCCATCATGCTCAACCATTGATCCATTCATGAAAAACATTCGCATATTAGTTACACCCAATGCTCAAATATGATCATAGTGTTTCCTAGTTGGTGCTTTATAAGAGAAGATGGAGACTCAAATTCAAAATAAAAATTGCATAAGTAAAAGAAAGGCCCTTAGTAGAGGGAAGTAGGGATTTGTACAGGTGCCAGAGCTCAAAGCTTAAATTGAGAGACAAAATTATTTTGGGAGGTATACTTTTCCCACCAACGAAAATGACTCAAGGTTCCCAACACTTTCCATGCTAGATATATCATAGGTGGTTCCCAAACATAAAGTAAAGTTTATTCCTTTTCCACCAAACTTTCACAAGCCATGGCCAGCCGAATCCACGGTTGCCTTCTATACCAACACTTTCCAAGGAATTTATTATTTGACAACATAAAGTAAATTTGTTTTTCATTTCGGTACTGGGCATCCCTAATACCTTTGCCTTACTCTCGTGCAATGATAAGTGAATAAACACTCATCGTGAGAATAACACATCTAGCATGGAAAATATTGGCCACCCTCACCGCCTCACGAGCGGTACGGGCACACAAAAGGGAAATTTATTTCGAAAATTAGAGATGGCACATACAAATTTGCTTAGAATGGCAAGGGAATACCGCATATAGGTAGGTATGGTGGACTTATGTGGCAAAACCGGGATAAAGGATTTTGGATGCAAAAGTACTGATCATACTTAGTGCAAAATGAAGGCTAGCAAAAGACTGGGAAGCGACCAACCATGAAATGAATAGTCTCATAAGCAAACGTTGAGCATAAATAACACCGAATAATGCACCACAAGTAGGATGTAATTTCATTGCATGATTATTTACTTTCGTGCTTGCATAAGGAATCACAAAATTTAACACTAATATTTTTACTAAAGCATAATTACTCATTAACATGACTCACATATCACATCATCATGTCTCAAAACTATTACAAGGAATAAAGTTTATTTTGTCCAATGATCTTCATGAAAGTTTTTATTATATCCTTCTCGGATATCTATCACTTTGGAACTGATTTCTATGTCTTGCTTTTGATAAGTTCAAACAAATATAAGTGAAGATTATGAGCATAATATTTTTCTTTCTCTCAAAATAATTTAAGTGAAGGAAGAGATAATTTGTTTAAAATTTACTAACTCTCAAATAAGTCTAAGTGAAGCAAGAGAGTATTTCTTCAAAAATACTAAAGCACACCGTGCTCAAAAATCTATAAGTGAAGCACTAGAGCAAATCCATAGCTCAGAAAAATTTAAGTGAAGCATATAGAGCTATTCTAATAAGTCATGCCATAATTTTGGCTCTCTCTAACAGGTGTGTACAACAAGGATTTATAACTTGAAAAGCAAAACAGAACAAGCAAAGACTCATATCATACAAGACGCTCCAAGCAAAATACCTATCATGTGACGAATAAAAATATAGTTTCGGGTAAAATACCGATGGTTGTTAGAAGAAAGAGGGGATGCCACTCGGGGGCATCCCCAAACTTAGTTGCTTGCTTCTTTTTTGAATAATAGCTTGGGATGCCGGGGCATCCCCAAGATTAGGCTCTTCTTACTCCTTATTCCTTCATCCATCGTAAGATAACCCAAAACTAGAAAACTTCAATCACACAAAACTCAACAAAACTTTCGTGAGATCTGTTAGTATAAGAAAACAAATCACTACTATAAGTATTGTAGAAAACCAATTCATATTTTCTATTTTTATTATATCTACTATATTCTAACTTTTCTATGGCAAAAACTCATCAAAGAAAACCATAGAATCATCAAAACAGGCAAATAACACAATGAAAACAAAAGCTGTCCAAAACAGAACAGTGTGTAGTAATCTGGAAGTTTCGAATACTTCTGAAACTCTTTTTTTTTGAAAAAATAGGGCCATGTGTGAAATTTGTATATTAATCTTCTGCAAAAAGAATCGACCAAAAACCAGTCTTCTGTTAAAAATGAGAATTTTTCTCGTGAGCGCAAAAGTTTCTGTTTTTCAGCAAGATCAAATCTACTAACACCCAACATGATCCTAAGGCTTTGCTTGGCACAAACCTTCATTAGAACCACAAAAACACATCCAAACAGAAGTATTAAAGGGTATTTTATTTCACACATCAAGGAAATAAAAAATAAAAAAGATACAAGTTGGGTTGCCTCCCAACAAGCGCTATCGTTTTACGCCCTTAGCTAGGCATGATACCAAGATTTCAAGTGCTGTCATCCTTGTTGGATGTTCCATAAGTTGCCCTCATTATAGATTCATAAGGAAATTTGATATTGGTTCTAGGGAAGTGTTCCATGCCCTTTCTGAAGGGTAATTGGAATTTAATATTCCCTTCTTTCATGTCAATCACCGCACCAATAGTGCACTAAAACGGTCTACCAAGTATAATGGGACAAGACGGATTGCAATGAATGTCAAGAACAATAAAGTCTATGGGTACATAGTTCGTATTTGCAAGAATAAGAACATCATTGATCCTTCCCAAAGGCTTCTTAATAGTGGAATCCACCAAATGCAAATTAAGAGAGCAATCTTCAATATTGGTAAGACCAAGACCATCGCAAAGAGATTTCGGAATCGTCGAAACACTAGCAGCCAAATCACACAAAACAAAACACTCATAATTTTTAATTTTTATTTTCATAGTAGGTTCCCATTCATCATGCAACTTCCTAGGAATTGATACTTCTTATTCCAACTTATCATCTAAAGCTTTCATCATAGCATCAACAATATGTTTAGTAAAAGCTTTATTTTACTCGTAGGCATGTGTTGCATTAATCATGGTTTGCAACAAGGAAATACAATAATTCAAAGAACAACTATCATAATTAAAGTCTTTGTAATCTAAGAAAGTGGGCACATCACTAGTTAAAGTCTTCACCTCTCCAAACCCACTTTTATCAATTTTCTCAACAAGATTTTCAATATTCGAAATATTGGGACGCCTTCTACCTAAAGTTGACTCTTCTCCAGTCCCTTTATCATCAAGTCGAACTTTACTAAACAAAGAATCAATAGAAGAAACACCAATCATTTTAATGTCTTCATCATTTTTATGAAAGCAATCACTAGAAAACGCCTTTTCTAAAAACTATCGTTTAGCTCTAGGCATGGCGGTTCTTTTCTTAGTTTCATCCATAGAAACATAAAGAGCTTTAATTGATTCTTCAACTTTAGGCACACAAAATTTCAACTTGAGATTCTCTACATCATGAGAAATTGTATCAATACTAGGAAAAGGCCTAGTATTAAAATTATCTCTATAAGCATTGTTGTTAAAATTATTTCTAGAGGTAAAGTTCACATCTATGGCATCACTAGTTTTCTCAATCAAAGTAGACAAAGGCATATAGTTAAGATCAATAGGAGCACTTTTACTAGCAACCATTTTTATAAGAGCATCAACTTTTGCACTCAAAGAATCAAACTCAACCGAATTAACCTTTTTGCTAGTCGGCGCCCTTTCGGTATGCCATTGCGAAAAATTGCTACTTCTTGAGCTTGCCTTGTATTTCCTCGAAGAGGAAAGGGAGATGCAGCACAATAGCTCAAGTATTCCCTCAGTTTTTGAGAACCAAGGTATCAATCCAGTAGGAGACCACGCGCGAGTCCCTCGCACCTGCACAAACAAATAAGAACTTCGCAACCAACGCGATAAGGGGTTGTCAATCCCTTTACGGTCACTTATGAAAGTGAGATCTGATAGAGATGATAGTTGATATTTTTGGTATTTTTTATTATAAGAACAGAAAGTAAAAGCGAAAAAGGTAAAATAAGTGTAGATTGATATGTTGAGAATAGACCCGGGGGCCATAGTGTTCTCTAGTGGCTTCTCTCATGATAGCGATATGCTACGGCGGGTAAACAAATTACTGTCGAGCAATTGATAGAAAAGCGAATAATTATGAGACTATCTAGGCATGATCATTATATATAGGCATCACGCCCGAGACAAGTAGACCGAAACGATTCTGCATCTACTATTATTACTCCACACATCGACCGCTATCCAGCATGCATCTAGTGTATTGAGTTCATAAGAACAGATTAACGCCTTAAGCAAGATGACATGATGTAGAGGGATAAACTCAAGAAATATGATATAAACCCCATCTTTTTATCCTCGATGGCAACAATACAATACGTGCCTTGCTGCCCCTACTGTCACTGGGAAAGGACACCGCAAGATTGAACCCAAAGCCAAGCACTTCTCCCATTGCAAGAACTATAGATCTAGTAGGCCAAACGAAACCAATAATTCGAAGAGACTTGCAAGGATATTATAATAATACATAAAGAGTTTAGAGAAGAACCAAATATTTCTCATAGATAATCTTGATCATAAACCCACAATTCATCGGATCCCGACAAACACACCGCAAAAAGAGATTACATCGAATAGATCTCCTCGAAGACCGAGGAGAACTTTGTATTGAGATCCAAAGAGAGAGAAGAAGCCATCTAGATACTATCTATGGACCCGAAGGTCTGTGGTAAACTACTCACAACTCATGGTGAGGCGATGATGATGATGTAGAAGCACTCTGTGGAAGACCCCCCCTCCGACGGAGCTCCGAAATAGGCCCCAAGATGGAATCTCATGGGAACAGAAGGTCACGGCGGTGGAACTAGGGTTTTCTTTGTTGTTCTGATGGTTTCAGTGTACATAGGCATATATATGAGGAAGGAAGGCACCGGGGGCCATACGTGGGGCCCACGAGGCAAGGGGGCGTGCCCTAGGGGGGCACCCCCCACCCTCGTGGGCACCTCGTAAACCCTACTCGGTGGTTCTCAAGTCACCCGTGTGTGATTTTCTCCAAAAATATCTCTCCCGAAGGTTTCATTCTGTTTGGACTCCGTTTGATATTCCTTTTCTGTAAAACCGTGAAACAGGCAAAAAACAGCAATCTGGACTGGGCCTTTGGGTTAGTAGGTTAGTCCCATAAATAATATAAAAGTTTATGACAAAGGCCATTAAACATCCAAAACATCATAAATAATAGCATGGAACAATAAAAAATTATAGATACGTTGGAGACGTATCAAGCATACCCAAGTTTAATTCCTGCTCGTCCTCGAGTAGGTAAATGATAAAAATAGAATTTTTGATGTGGAATGCTAACCAACATAGTTTTTCAATGTAATTCTCTTAATTGTGGCATGGATGTTTAGATCTGAAAGATTCAAGACAAAAGTCTATATTGACATAAGAAATAATAATACTTCAAGCATACTAACAAAGCAATCATGTCTTCTCAAAAATACTATGGCTAAAGAAAGTTATCCCTACAAAATCATATAGTGTGGCTATGCTCCCTCTTCATCACACAAAATATTCATATCATGCACAACCCCGATTTCAGCCAAGCACTTGTTTTCATACTCTATTCTTTCAAATCTTTCAACTTTCACGCAATACATGAGCGTGAGCCATGGACATAGCACTATGGGTGGAATAGAGAGGTGGATGTGGAGAAGACAAAAAGGAGGGAGATAGTCTCACATCAACTAGGCATATCAACGGGCTATGGAGATGCCCATCAATAGATATCAATGTGAGTGAGTAGAGATTGCCATGCAACGGATGCACTAGAGCTAAAAATGTATGAAAGCTCAACAAAAGAAACTAGTGGGTGTGCATCCAACTTGCTTGCTCATGAAGACCTAGGGCATTTGAGGAAGCCCATCGTTGGAATATACAAGCCAATTTCTATAATGAAAATTCCCACTAGTATATGAAAGTGACTTAACATGAGACTCTCTATCATGAAGAACATGGTGCTACTTTCAAGCACAAGTGTGGAAAAAGATAGTAGCAATTGTCCCTTTTTCTTTTTCTTTCTTTTTCTTTTTTTGGGCCTTTTTTCTTTGGCCTTTCTTTTTTTCTTTTCTCTTTTTTTTGGAGGGGCTTTCTTGATTTAGCCTTTCCTCACATGGGACAATGCCCTAGTAATGATGATCATCACACTTCCATTGAATTACAAAATGATACTAGAACAAGTATGACTCTATATGAATGCCTCCGGCGGTGTACCGAGATGTGCAATGAATCGAGAGTGACATGTATGAGAAATTATGCATGGTGGCTTTGCCACAAATATGATGTCAAGTACATGATCATGCATGGCAATATGACAATATGATGCGTGTCATATGAACAGAACAGTGGAAAGTTGCATGGCAATATATCTCAGAATGGCTATGGAAATGCCATGATAAGTAGGTACGGTGGCTGTTTTGCGGAATATATATGGTGGCTGTTTTGAGGAAGGATATATAGTGGGTGCACGGTACCGGCAAAATTTGCGCGATACAAGATAGGCTAGCAATGGTGGAAGGGTGAGAGTGCATATAATCAATGGACTCAACATTAGTCATAAGAACTCATATACTTATTGCAAAAATTAACGAGTCATCAAAACAAACCAATCAACCCATGCTCCTAGGGGGGAGGTTGGTAGGAGTTAACCATCGCGCGCCCCCGACCTCCACACAAAGGTTGGCACTTTACAAATACCTCATGCTCTAACTTCGTCACATAGCGGTTCACCATACATGCATGCTACGGGAATCACTAACCTTAACACAGGAATTTCTCAATTTCATAATAACTCCACTAGCATGACTCTAATATCACTATCCTCATATCTCAAAACAATTATCAAGCATTCAACTTCTCATCATATTCAATGCACTTAGCGTGAAAGTTTTTACTACATTGATATTGGATGTCTATCATGTGAAGACTAGTTTTATAGCCTAAGCACATTACCATGCTGTTTTAATAGACTCTCAAATGGATATAAATGAAGCATGAGAGTTCAACAATTTCTTCAAAATATTATCACCACCGTGCTCTAAAAGATATAAGTGAAGCACTAGAGCAAAAACTATTCAACTCAAAAGATATAAGTGAAGCACATAGAGTGTTCTAACAATTCCTAGGCCATATATAACTCTCTCAAATAGGTGTGTCCAGCAAGGATAATTGTGGAAAACTAACAAGCAAAGACTCAAATTATACAAGACGCTCCAAGTAAAACACATATCATGTAGTGAATAAAAATATAGCTCCGAGTATAGTTACCGATAGATGAAGACGAAAGAGGGGATGCCTTCCCGGGGCATCCCCAAGCTTAGGCTTTTGGTTGTCCTTGAATTTTACTTGGGGTTCCTTGGGCATCCCCAAGCTTAGGCCCTTCCTACTCTTTGTTCCATAGTCCATCAAAGCAATACTCAAAACTTGAAAACTTCACAACACAAAACTTAGTCAAAAATCTCGTGAGCTCCGTTAGTATATGAAAGCAAACTACTACTCAAAGGTACTGAAATGAATTCATTCTTTGTTTATATTGGTGTTAAACCTACTGTATTCCAACTTCTCTATGCTTCATACTTCCCAATATTACTCATAGATGCATTGAAATAAGCAAACAACACACAAAAAACAGAATCTGTCAAAAACAGAACAGTTTGTAGTAATCTGCAGGTTTCACATACTTCTTTAACTCCAAAAGATTCAAACTAAATTGGTAAACGTGAGGAATTTGTCTATTAATCATATTCAAAAAGAATCAACTAAATAGCACGCTCCAGTAAAACCTGATGATCATTCTAGCAAGCTCTAACGATTCTGTTTTTCATAACAAGATCACATAAACTTCACACAAGTCTTCCCAAAGGTTCTCTTGGCACAAACACTAAACAAAACACAAAACCACATCTAAACAGAAGCTAGATGCCATATTTATTCCTAAGCATAAGCAAAAACAAAAAATATATAAAATTGGGTTGCCTCCCAACAAGCGCTATCGTTTTACGCCCCTAGCTAGGCACGATACATGGATAGATCTAGGTATTGCCATCTTTGGAAGGCAATCCATAAGTTGCTCTCATAATAGATTCATATGGTAATTTAATTTTCTTTCTAGGAAAGTGTTCCATGCCTTTCCTTAATGGAAATTGGAATCTAATATTTCCTTCCGTCATTTCAATAATTCCACCAATCGTTCTAAGGAAAGGTCTACCAAGAATAATAGGACATGAAGGATTGCAATCTATATCAAGAACAATGAAATCTACGGGCACATAATTCCTATTGGCAACAATAAGAACATTATTAATCCTTCCCATAGGTTTCTTAATAGTGGAATCCGCAAGATGTAAATTCAAAGAACGATCGTCAAGCTCATGGAACCCTAGCAAATCGCACAAAGTTTTTGGGATAGTGGAGACACTTGCACCCGAATCACACAAAGCATAGCATTCATGATCTTTAATTTTTATTTTGATAGTAGGTTACCACTCATCATAAAGCTTTCTAGGGTTAGATACTTCTAACTCAACTTTTTCTTCATATGATTGCATCAAAGCATCAACTATGTGTTTGGTAAAAGCTTTATTTTGATTATAAGCATGCGGAGAGTTTAGTACAGATTGAGACAAGGAAATACAATCAATCAAAGAGAAATTATCATAATTGAATCCCTTGAAATCCAAAGTAGTGGGTTCATCACTATGCAAAGTTTTAATCTCTTCACTCCCACTTTTAACAATTTTAGCATCAAGATCTAAAATCTCCGAATCATTGGGACACCTTAAAGTAGAATCATCTCCAATCCTATCTCCATCAAGATTTATGCTAGAAAATAAGGATCTAATAGGAGACACATCATTAATTTTCAGATCTTCATCTTTATTTTCATGATAACTAGAAGAACACGCTTTAATATAATCCTCTCTTTTAGCACGCATCCTAGCGGTTCTCTCTTTGGATTCATCAATGGAAATTCTCATGGCTTTGAGAGACTCATTGATATCATGCTTAGGTGGGATAGATCTAAGTTTCAAAGAATCAACATCAAGAGTAATTCTATCCACACTTCTAGTCAATTCATCAATCTTAAGCAATTTTTCTTCTAGCATATCATTGAAATTCTTTTGCGAAATCATAAACTCCTTAACACTAGTTTCAAATTCAGAAGGCATCTTTCCATAAGAGTTGTTGTAGGAATTACCATAATTATTAGAGGAATTACTAAGAAAAGGCCTAGGATTAAAGTTCCCTCTATAAGCATTGTTACCAAAATTATTCCTACCAACGAAATTCACATCCAAAGATTCATTGTTATTTTCAATCAAAGTGGACAAAGGCATATCATTGGGATCATAAGAAGCACTCTTAGCAGCAAATAATTTCATAAGTTCATCCATCTTTCCACTCAAAACACTAATTTCTTCAATAGCATGCACTTTTTTACTACTAGATCTTTCAGTGTGCCATTGAGAATAATTAACCATGATATTATCTAGGAGTTTGGTAGCTTCTCCTAAGGTAGTTTCCATGAAAGTGCCTCCTGCGGCCAAATCTAAAAGATTTCTAGAAGCAAAATTCAAGCCAGCATAAAAGTTCTGAATAATCGTCCATAGATTCAAACCATGTGTAGGGCAATTACGTATCATCAATTTCATTCTCTCCCAAGCTTGTGCAACATGCTCATGATCTAGTTGCTTAAAATTCATAATATCGTTTCTAAGAGAGATGATCTTAGCAGGAGGGAAATACTTAGAGATAAAAGCATCTTTGCACTTATTCCACGAATCAATACTATTTCTAGGCAAAGAGGAAAACCAAGTTTCAGCACGATCTCTAAGTGAAAACGGAAATAACTTCAATTTAACAATATCGTTATCTGTATCCTTTTTCTTTTGCATATCACACAAATCAAGAAAGTTGTTTAGATGGGTAGCGGCATCTTCACTAGGAAGGCCGGGGAATTGATCTTTCATGACAAGATTCAACAAAGCAGCATTGATCTCACAAGATTTAGCATCGGTAATAGGAGCAATCGGAGTGCTAATAAAATCATTATTGTTGGTATTGGAGAGGTCACACAATTTGGTATTGATCTAAGCCATAGTGACAAACAAGCAATCCAACACTCACAAGCAAACAAGAAGCAAGCGAACGATAAACACACGACAGAAGAAGGGCAAATAAAACGACAAGGGTGCAGTGGGGGAGAGGAAAATGAGAGGCAAAAAATGTAATGCGAAGGATAAGGGTTTGTGATAGGTACTTGGTATATGACTTTTGCGTAGGCCTCCCCGGCAACGGCGCCAAAATTTTTTTCTTGCTACTTCTCGAGCTTGTGTTGTATTACCTCGAAGAGGAAAGGGAGATGCAACACAGTAGCGCAAGTATTTCCCTCAGTTTTTGAGAACCAAGGTATCAATCCAGTAGGAGACCACGTGTGAGTCCCTCGCACCTGCACAAACAAATAAGAAATTCGCAGCCAACGCGATAAGGGGTTGTCAATCCCTTTACGGTCACTTACGAAAGTGAGATCTGATAGAGATGATAGTTATTTTTGGTATTTTTTATTATAAGAACAGAAAGTAAAAGAAGAAAAAGGTAAAGTAAGTGCAGATTGATATGTAGAGAATAGACCCGGGGGCCATAGTGTTCTATAGTGGCTTCTCTCATGATAGCGATATTCAACGACGGGTAAACAAATTACTGTCGAGCAATTGATAGAAAAGCGAATAATTATGAGACTATCTAGGCATGATCATTATATATAGGCATCACGTCCGAGACAAGTAGACCGAAACGATTCTGCATCTACTACTATTACTCCACACATCGACCACTATCCAGCATGCATCTAGTGTATTGAGTTCATAAGAACAGAGTAACGCCTTAAGCAAGATGATATGATGTAGAGGGATAAACTCAAGCAATATGATATAAACCCCATCTTTTTATCCTCGATGGCAACAATACAATACGTGCCTTGCTGCCCCTACCGTCACTGGGAAAGGACACTGCAAGATTGAACCCAAAGCCAAGCACTTCTCCGATTGCAAGAACTATAGATCTAGTAGGCCAAACCAAACCAATAATTCGAAGAGACTTGCAACGATATTATAATCATACATAAAGAGTTTAGAGAAGAACCAAATATTTCTCATAGATAATCTTGATCATAAACCCACGATTCATCGGATCTCGACAAACACACCGCAAAAAGAGATTACAATGAATAGATCTCCTCGAAGACCGAGGAGAACTTTGTAGTGGGATCCAAAGAGAGAGAAGAAGCCATCTAGATACTAGCTATAGACCCGAAGGTCTGTGGTAAACTATTCACAACTCATGGTGAGGCGATGATAATGATGTAGAAGCACTCCGTGGAAGATCCCCCCTCTGGCGGAGCTCCGGAACAGGCCCCAAGATGGGATCTCATGGGAACAGAAGGTTACGGCGGTGGAACTAGGGTTTTCTCTATTGTTCTGATGGTTTCGAGGTATGTAGGCATATATAGGAGGAAGGAGGGCACCAGGGGCCATACATGGGGCCCACGAGGCAGGGGGCACGCCCTAGGGGGGGCACCCTCGTGGGCACCTCGTAAACCCTACTCCGTGGTTCTCAAGTCTCTCGTGCGTGATTTTCTCCAAAAATATCTCTCCTGAAGGTTTCATTCCGTTTGGACTCCGTTTGATAGCCCTTTTCTGTAAAACCCTGAAACAGGCAAAAAACATCAATCTGGACTGGGTCTTTGGGTTAGTAGGTTAGTCCCAAAAATAATATAAAAGTGTATGACAAAGCCCATTAAACATCCAAAACATCATAAATAATAGCATGGAACAATAAAAAAGTATAGATACGTTGGAGACATATCAATAATTCGCTATGATTTTATCAAGCAATTTGGTGGCTTCACCCAAAGTAATTTCCATAAAAGTACCACCCGTGGCAGAATCCAAAAGTTTTCGAGAAACAAAATTCAGCCCCGCATAAAACATTTGTATGATCATCCAAAGATTTAACCCATGAGTTGGACAATTCTTTAGCATCATTTTCATTCTTTCCCAAGATTGTGCAACATGCTCATGCTCAAGTTGCTTGAAATTCATGATCTGGGTTCTAAGGGATATATTTTTTGCGGGCGGTAAATATTTAGTGATAAAAGCTTCTTTGCATTTGTGCCAAGAATCGATGCTATTGCGAGGCAAAAAAGAAAACCAAAATTTTGCATGATCTCACAAAGAAAACGGGAATAATTTCAATTTCACAACATCATTGTCCACATCTTTTTTCTTTTGCATATCACATAATTCCAAGAAGGTATTAAGATGGGACGCGGCATACTCATTAGGAGTGCCGGAAAATTGATCTTTCATGAGAAGATTCAACAAAGCAGTATTAATATCACAAGTCTCCGCACTAGTGGCGGGAGGAGCAATCAGAGTGCCAATAAAATAATTGTTGTTGGTATTGGAAAAATCACACAACTTAGTGTTCTCTTGCGTTATTTTTGAGCAATTGTAAACAAGAACACAAGTGGGCGATAGATCCGACCGGAAAACGGCAAACGGAAAAGAGGGCGAATAAAAATGACAAATGTTTGGGAAGTGGAGGAGATGAAAACGAGAGGCAAATGGCAAATAATGTAAATTACAAGTAGATGAGATTTTTGATTGGGAACCTGGTATATGTTGAAGGTGCTCCCCGGCAACGGCCCCAGAAATTCCTTTTGATTTCTGCTAAAACTACATCGATATTTCCCCAAAGAGGAAAGGATGATGCAGTATAGCAGTGGTAGGTGTTTCCCTCAGTGATGAGACCAAGGTTATCGAACCAGTAGGAGAACCAATCAACACAACATAAACAACACTTGCACACAAATAACAAATAGTCGCAACCCGAAGTGTAAAAGGGGTTGTCAATCCCTTTCGGGTAACATACGTGATAGAGTTGTAAATATTGATAGATTGAACGTTAAATAATCTAAATTGCAGCAAGGTATTTTGCATTTTTGGTTTAGTAGATCTGAAAATAAAATCAAAGGAAAATAGATCGCAAAGGCAAACACTATGAGAAAGAGACCCGAGGGACGTAGATTTCACTAGTGGCTTCCCTCGAGAAAATAACAAATAGTGGGAAAACAATTACTATTGGGAAATTTATAGAACTTCAAATAATGATGACGATATCCAGGCAATGATCATTATATAGGCATCTACTACTATTACTCCACACATCGACCACTATCCAGCATGCATCTAGTGCATTAAGTTCATGGAGACACGGAGTAATGCAATAAGAACGACGACATGATGTAGACAAGATCTATTTATGTAGAAATATACCCGGTCGTTTTATCCTTAGTAGCAATGATACATACGTGTCGGTTCCCTTTCTGTTACTGGGATCAAGCACCGTAAGATCGAACCCACTACAAAGCACCTCTTCACATTGCAAGATAAATAGATCAAGTTGGCCAAACAAAACCCAAATATCAGAGAAGAAATACGAGGCTATAAGAAATCATGCATATAAGAGATCAAAGAAGACTCAAATAACTTTCATGGATATAAAAAGATAGATCTGATCATAAACTCAAAGTTCATCGGATCCCAACAAACACACCGCAAAAGAGTTACATCATATGGATCTCCAAGAGACCATTGTATTGATAATCAAGAGAGAAAGAGGAAGCCATCTAGCTACTGATTACGGACCCATAGGTCTACAAGGAACTACTCACACATCATCGGAGAGGCACCAATGGAGATGGCGAACCTCTCTGTGATGGTGTCTAGATTGGATCTGGTGGTTCTGGGCTTTGCGGCGGCTGGAATAGAATTTCGTTGACTCCTCTAGGGTTTCTGGAATATATGAGTATTTATAAAGCGAAGAGGCAGTGCGGGAGGCCACCAACATGGGCACAACCTGCCTGGGCGCGCCAGGGGGGCCTGGCGTGCCCTGGTGGGTTGTGCCCCCCTCGGGGCACCCCCAGGTGTAGCTCTGGCCCATTGGGTGTCTTCTGGCCCATAAAAATTCTCCAAAAAGTTTCGCGGTGTTTGGGCTCTGTTTGATATTGATTTCCCGCGATGTAGAAAACATGCAGAAAACAACAACTGGCACTTGGCACTATGTCAATAGGTTAGTACCAAAAATGATATAAAATGACTATACAATGATTGTAAAACATCCAAGAATGATAATATAACACCATGGAACAATAAAAAAGTATAGATACGTTGGAGACGTATCACTCATCAGCATAATAGTGAAGTGTGGTGGAAAAATTATAGCCGGGTGGTGATTAAATTGCAATATTTATATTTAGGACTATGATCATTCATGGTATAATCTTATGTAAGCATTACGTCTGTGGTATGTAGACCACATCCAACTAAATCTACAACTAATACTCCACCCCAACATCGCTATCCAGCATGCATACAGAAGTATTAAGTTCATGACAAAGGAGCATTGCAATAAGCAAGATGACATAATGTAGACGATAAAATATCAACCAATATGACAAGAAACCATCATTTTATCCATAGTGCCAACAATGCAATATAGTACATGTCTTGTCCCATTCTGTCACTAGGATATATATCACCGCAAGATTAGAACCCACTACAATGCATTACTCCGTGTGAAGAAATACCCATCGAGCTTGGCGAAACAATATAGATAGATCGAAGAGAATACAAAGCTATTTAATTATAGGGATTTTTATATCTGTGCCCCTGGTTCCTTAGCCATACTCATTCATTCCCACGCTGTTAACATTTCCTAACTTTTCCCCACTCTCTTGTCTGAAACCCTCAGAAATGGTCACAAACTATGGATGCCATCGGGACAGTTCTTTGACCGTTAACTCTCACGAGTGGGGCTGCACTGGACTGTTTCGCCCGTTGGACCTGACAATTGGGCCGTGTCAGACGGTGCCGCTGTTTGCCCTATTGGGCCATGGTTAGACTATTGGGCCCTGCTCACGCCGCAACGACAGAAGCCTGTTATGCATGCATGACATGTCCAGCTAGCTTACCGGCATGCGCCGCTCGCTGCCGCCACAATGCGCTGACCGGCCTGTTTCTGCACGCGAGCTGCCGTGGACGCCGACCGGCCTCTTTCTTCACGCGAGTCGCCACATACGCAGGGACGGTCACTGCCGCTGGTTCTTCTCATCTCGCACGCTTGTCTCCTCGCTGTAGAGCATTGTTTGAGACTTTTTGATCCACTCGCATATATTCAACATGGCATATCGATCGACGCGACTCGTTTGAGCGTAGCAAATCCAAAGCACGGCCGGTCCCACCCCCCTTCGCTTCCCCTTCCCGTATATAAAACATCCACCCCTCCACCTATTCTCCATACATCCATTTGTGCCGCCCCCTTATCTTCTTCACCCAAACCCAGAGCACTCTCAAAGCGAGGCGAGGATGCAATACAAAGGCCCCACCTTCAAGCTCCCATCAACCATGCCGGAGAGACGGTATCCAACCGGCGTCGTCGTGGAGACGACATTCCGCGTGTGGGTGTTCTCACGCTAGAGGGGTGCAAGGGAGTTTTCCTAGTGGTTCCTTGGTGCGGGCTTTGCCCACCTCCCGGCGGGCTCGCCGGTGATGTTCCGACTGGAGGAAGTGCATCCAAACTCTGGCACTCCGCCGATAGGGCTCATCATCAACTTCACCAACATATGTGATTTGTACTACCTCCTCGGCAAGGTGTTTTGGTGTGGATGCGGATTCATCGCATTCACAACCCACAAAATCTTCATAAACTTCGACTGCATCTTCCCCACCCGCAACAGTACGCACAGCCTCCCCTACTACCTCGGCGAGGATAGCATGGAGGATGAGCTGTGAAGAGGAGGTGTAGTGAAGATGGTGGTGAAGGCCCGGTCTCATGAAGCGTGTCTTGCTCTAGGTTGTTAGGGCTTTTATCTTTTATATATTTCTATCTTAATTATGTTGTTAGTTGTACCATGAACTTTTTATCTCTGTTGTGTCCCTAAGAACTATGTTATGCTTGCTACCCTTATTTGATACGTAGTTGGTTATATGTGTTTTGCTTGCTAATTTTATATGTTGTTGGTTGTACCCTTATTTGATGTGAGTTGTCGCTAGATGGATATGGTGCCGTAGCCGAGCCCTTCTGCTAAATCAGTCAATGAAAGGGTATCCCTCAACGAAAACCAATAAGTTTTGGGGTTAGCCATGTAAACATGGTGGGTGGGTGTGATGCCCCGAGACCGATGCGCCAGGTGTCAGCCAGTTATTCGTCATCGTTGCCATGTCATTTGCTTGTGTGTTGCACTTTGTCATGTCATCATGTGCATTTCATCAGCATGTTTTCAAAACTTGCATTCGTTCGGGTTCCCCAGTTCTCTCTGTTGTCCGTTCTGAGTCCAGACACACTCGCACGCGCCCGCAGCACCTCCGAATATTTATTTTATATGTGGCCGGAAAATGTTCTCGGAATGGGTTGAACTTGGCGTGCGGTCTTATTATAGCGTAGGTAGACCACCTGTCAAATTTCATCGCATTCGGAGTCTGTTTGTTAGCCCAACCGTTAAACATATAGCGGCATTATAGCCGGTTTAAACATCGGATGTTTCAGTGCTCTGAAACCAGTCGCCGGCCCCCCTCTCTCTCCCTCTCTTCTCAGCCCAATGTCTCTACACAACCCAGTTTTACCCCCTCGACTGCACGTCCAAAACTGTCCTGAACCCGACCCGGGCAGTCGTGACTGATGGGTCCGGATCATCACCAAACATCCCTAAAACATCTCCGTTTCTTATTTAGACTTTCCTAGCCTATCTATTCTCGACCCTCGGATTTTGATCGAATGATCCAACTCCCCTCTTTTCCATATATATATATATGTAGTCTATCCCTAATCCATTTTGGATAAACCCTATTTTCTAGGGATCCTCCTCCCCGCCGCCACTCTCTTCCCAAATCCTCCTCGGAGTCCACATATAACCAACCACCGAGCACCAACCTCCTTCCCCATCGGCATCCCTCTCGATCCAAAATTCCCCTCCCACGTCATCCAGAGGCAGCCACCTCCAGCCCGCAGCCGTGTGGAGTTCCTCGGCGCCCGAGCTGCAATAGGCCCCGAGCGACCTCGCTCCCTTGCCGTCTCTGGGACCACGCCAGCGAGCGCCTCCGCCGGAGCTGCTTCCTCCATCGCCCGAACCTGCCAGAATCTCGACGTCGAGCTCCAGGAACTGCTCGCCGTGCCCCTTCCTTTTCTTTTCTCCCGCTTCCCCTGGTTCTTCTCTCCTTTGAGCGTCGTGTCTCCTCTCTAGTGCAGGGTCCTGCCTCGACGCCCCTTCGTCTTCTCCGGTCGTCCCAGTCCCATCTCCAGCCGACCCGTGCCTCGCTATCGCCCTCGAGCCCCGTGTCGCGTCTGAGTTCCGGCGCCTCCTCCCCACGGGCGCGCCTACCTCCCTCACCTCGCCGATGGTCAACCACGTCAGCTCGAGGCCTCCTGCCTCGCCGGAACCTATCTACGCCGGCCCACCACCGCATCAAGTCGCCCAAGATCCCGCCGCCCTTCGCGCCCCTTCGTCGGAGCTCTGCTCCATCCGCCGCCACACCCGTTAAGCTCGCCGAACCGCATCGCCAGCGCCTCGCCCCTTCACCCGTTGACCGCTTGCCCGATCCGCACGTGGCCAGCGCTAGCGCGTGCTGGGCCAGCGCCTCCATCGCCTGGGCCATGGCCAGCTACGCTCGCCGGCCCAGTGCCCCCTTCCGGCCTTCCTCTCCTCCAGCTAGGCCGAGGCCCATGGTGAGCGCCCAGTCCGCCCAGATTCGGCCCGATTCATATTTTTTTTCATGCGGAACATTTTTCCTATTTTGTCCGGAGCTGCTAGTTTTTCAGTTTGGACCCTAAACTTCATGCATATCATAACTCCACAACCATGCATCGGAATCTAATAAACTTTATATGAAAACTGCTTAGAATTTTATGTAGATTAATAATATGCCACTTTCACCACTGTTAAAAATGTTTAACTTTCTGTTTGCATTAATTTGTGAGAATGACATGTTAAAATGGTTTATTTCATAACTAAATAACCGTAGCTCGGTTTTTAATAAACTTTATATGTAAATGGTGTAGAAAAATGTGTAGAATAACATGGTGCCCCTTGTTTTGCTATTTAACAACATTAAAATGGTGTAATACACAGAACAGTACCAAATTCATAATATGCACATGGGGATTTTCCGGAATTGTTGTTTGTCATTTCGGCCTCATTTAAACTTGCCTAAATAGATAGTTTGTTTTTGCTTCACCTCTTGCCATGTTAACAAACATTTAATCTTGTCTTGTAAATAATAGAGAGTCAACTAAATATATAAAATGTGGTGTTTCGCCAATATGCAACTCGTTGCATATTGAGCTCCACTTAACTTGGCGTATTGTTTGTGCACCTTGCCATGCGATGCATGTTTAAACCGGACATGCATCATACTTGGATGTGCATCGTATGCCATGTTAATGCTTGTCTGTTTACCGTGTTGTTTGCTTCTTTCCGGTATGCTTCTCTTGTTAGCTTCGGGTTTGTTCCGGAGTTGTGAGGATCCGTTCGACTACTTCATGGACTAGAGCCACTTGCGGTACCACCCAGTTATCTGGGGTCTTCGGTTGCTGTACGTATAGCTCATCTGGACGTGGCCTGAGACGAGATACGTGCGGCTACTATTAGGGTGTCGGCACGCCGGGAGGTCTTGCTGGACTTGTTTTATCATTGTCGAAATGTCTTGTGCACCGGGATACCGAGCCTGATCGGATTTCCCTAAGATAAGGGGTAATAATTATTATTACTTCAGCTGATCGTGAGAGCTTGTGATGGGCTAAGTTAGGAGACCCCTGCAGGGTTATGATCTTTCGAAAGCTATGCCCGCGGTTATGTGGCAGATTGGAATTTGTTAATGTCCGATTGTAGAAAACATGACAGAGGATCCGAAGTAAAACACACAACTGTGTGAGTAACCGTGACTGTCTCTTTTCACTTTGAGAAGAGAACACAGTGGGGCTATGTTTGACTCGTAGGTAGCTCAGGATCTTTAGCGATCACTACTAGTTTGCGACCGTTTGCGTAGATGCTCATCTTATTCTTCTACTCGTAAGCTAGCCACCATATTATGCTTAGCCACTGCTGCTACCTCACCACTTTACCTCTTCCTACCCATAAAGCTTTGCTAGTCTTGATACCCATGGTTATGGGATTGCTGAGTCCTCGTGGCTCACAGATACTACAACACCAGATGCAGGAACAGCGGAGTACGATGCAGGAGATGGATTAGAACTTCAGTGCGAGTTCGATGAAGAGCATAGCCGTATATATGTGACGTTTTCGACGATCAGTAGTGGTTCCTACTAGGGGCGATCGGGACCTTGTGTTGTTTATTTGGCATCTTTCATTTGGATCTTCGTCCGTAGTCGGACTGTGATGTTATTTGGATGATGATTTGCTTATGTAATGTATTGTGTGACGTGGCGAGTGTAAGCCAACTATCCTTTTGCAATTTCATCCCTATTTTTACATGAGTCGTGCAAAGATACCAAACTTGAGATCATTCTAGAATGGGCTTATACCTTTAAGTCATGCCTCGACACGTAGGAGGTATAATCCCATCCTGGGCATTACAAGTTGGTAGTCAGAGCCTTCTCCGACCTAGAATCCCCCACTGATTGATCGTATCGTTGACGGTTGAGTCTAGGCACACACTTAAAATGTTTTGAGTCCTATATATATATATATATATATATATTGGAGAGTAGGATTTCTTTTGCTCCTCATCTCTTTTCACTCTGGTGAGGACTCCTGACGATTACTCTTGCCTCTTCTACTCTCAAAATTCACCAAATTTTTTTAGGTTCACGCGAGTATTGTTTGGATTGTTTCGATGTCTTTGTGACGAGAACATTGTTCTCGATGCCTCCTGTCATTTAGGGGTTGTGGCAGTGTCCCGAGGAGTTGAGCTCCGAGGTGTTGTAGTCACAAATATATCGCAGCAGTTCTGGAATACTTAAGACGGCCGACATCGAAAACTCTCCTATGCGGTTAGTGGCAAGATAACCCCAACATCACCCAGTACTGGGGAGGTAGTTCGGGAGTATTGCCATAGCTTGTATAGAAGATGCATTTCGAAGGTCCGAGGTAAACGGTTTTCGGAAATAACTGGTTATGTGTTGAAGGACGGATACAGCTGGATGTAGGATTAGAGTTGAGTGCGTGATGCTTCCCCTGTATCCCCAACACCTGATTGCATAACTGGAAACTTTCGAAAATTAATAGGTGGGTTCATCTAGTAGCTCGTAGGCATTCTTCCAACGAATGCAAGATACAGAGTTCGGGGTTCTACATTGAGTGAAGTAGTTTTATGGGCGTTTGTTCTGATCGGGAGTTGCATCTTAAAGGGTCCTTAGCATGCTGATTCGGGGATTGCAAAACCCTTTTGTAACACGTTCCATGAGCTTTCAGCACGAACATGTGGGACGAAGCTTCTATCTTGTATTTGTTCTATCTGCTCCTTGTTGTTTTCATTTACCTTGTGTTCTCCCAAGTGGCTTCTCGACAAGTTGATGTACCTACGGAATTCATTCGTTCAATTCTCTGTTCGAATGATATTGTGAAGATTATGTTGCAACATATCTATCCGTTGTTTTTGTTTCGATTCTGGTATTCGAGTTGCTTCGATGTCAAATGTTGATTCCATACCTTTCCAAATCGGTGTTCTCATATTTCTATGGGAGTGCTAATCCTTCTTGATCATCGAGATTGTCATGTTAAATTCTTTTCAACCGGCGTGATTCTCTTCAAGTTAACGTGATCCTTTCAATTTGTGCAAGACCAATTATCGGTTTTCTCAACGGTGTCTGTTTCATTCATCCCAAGTTGTCTTCTTTTTTTTCCCGCCCTCCCACCCTTTTTCTTTATGGAGCCAGAGTCCTTAATCAAGTGTGTTTATATTCTTGTGATGCCTCTTCATCAATCTTCTTTAATGTTTCATCCGGTGAATTCTCGCAAAAATGCTCAGGAAGATTCAAGTTTATCATTCTTCGTTCTCGTTTCTTCTCTGGTGGATGTAATTCAAGCTTCGGTGTTGATCACATATCTTCCTCTTGTTTCACATGTTTTCCAATGTTGTAATTTCTTATCCAAGGCTCTCTTATTTATTCAACTCTCTCTAATTCTTCTCCGGAGTGTTCAAGATATCTCGGAAGATTCGTGTTTCCATTCTTATTCTGTTCAAGCTGTTTTCAGGTTGTTATCTCATTCAAGCCGTTAATTCAACCGGTGCAATATCTCTTAAGTAATAAATTCCAAGGGTGTTCCTTTTGAGTTGGCCCTAACCCACAGGTCTTTTCCCATGATCTTACCTGACTCTTCTATTTGTCTGAAGTTATACTTAAATTCTTTCAAAGTGTGACATAAGAATGATTTTCCATCAGTCGCATGCCTTCTCCAAGCTTGTTTCAATTATTTCCATCTTTAGCTCCACCTTCCTCTTATCATTCGTCCGGAGTATCTCAAAATTCTTCAAGGTGTTTCTCATTGTCATTCTCAATATTTGAAGACCGGAGAAGAGTTTCTCTTAAATCTTGGCCCGTTCTCTTGAAGATTCGTGGTTCTAGCTTCATGCCATCCTCATTATTGTTCCGATTATGAGAAATTCTTTTTATACCCATCCGAAGCTTTTCAGAAATTCTTTCCATTGTGATCCTCAGAAGGCCATCATTTCAGAAGATTTCCTTGTTCTCAGTTTTCAACTTCGTCCTCCAAATATTCTTCATCGATGCCTCTCCTTCGTCTCCTTATTCTTCCGGTGCATCATTCAAGTATTCTTTACTCTGCTCGTGGTCCATTCGTTCTTTTGTATCTAAGATTGCCTCATGTATCTTCGTTCATTTTCTAAATCTTCATGGTGGTTTGTTCTCTATCATCACTCGGTTTCGATTTTTTACGGTGGTTCCTTCAACATTCATTTCCCTTTGTCATCACATCAATTAATTCGTTCTTTCTGAAATCATATCGGTAATTCGTTGTATACTTTCTCAAGCTTGTGCGAGATCTCTCTTTAATTCTTTCCAACAAGAATAAGTAGTATGCCAAATCCATTGCTTGTCATCAATTTAATTTGGTGAAGGATAAGCATACAATAAATCTTATTCTTATTTCCCCGAAGTGATTAATCTCTTTTTCCAGAGCTTGTTCATCATATCATATTCTCGGTTCTAAGTTGTTCATCTTGTTTTCCGGAGCTCCAAGTTATTTCTATTATATCATTTCAAAGCTCCATCTAATTCGCCGCAGGCCTTGAATCTTATTATTTTCATCTTTCACTTCCCATGCTTTCATTACCGGAGTTCTTCATGGTGATTCAACATGATTTTATTCATCCTCGAAGTCTTCATCAAGATTCTTGTTGGAGCTCAAGCATTCTTCTTCTTGCATTTCGAAGTGCAATTCGTACTCCCTGTTTCGTTGGAGATGGTGTTATGTCATTCTTGAGAATTTTCCTTCATGTTTCATGATTCACAAGTTGTGAGGAATGAGATATTTAAACCCATCATTTTCTTCATTCAGGAGATCTTTCTAACCTTTCAATTTATTCGTTGGGGTAATCTTGAGTCGTATTTCACCTAAAAGCTTTCCCTAAAGATTGTTGCTATCGCGGTGCTTATAAATGACCCAAATTCTTCATTTATCCACTCGGTGAAAGAAGTTTTTCATATCTTCGTTGATCTCAATCCAATCTATTGTTTCCCGTTAGTGGACGGTTGTCAACTCATAATTTTGAGATGTTTTCCATAAGCCCACAACAAGTTTATTCGTTTTACTGTTGATTTTCCATCAACCCCATTCAACCCTTCTTCGTAAGGATGCTTTCAAAATCATTTCTAGTTGAAGATGTTATTCTTCTTCGATCTTTTCACTCCATTATTCGTTCCGTAGGCTTTGTGATATTGCTCTCTTCAAACCATCATCTTGTCATATGAAGATCATGTTCTTTTCTTTTCTCGTCCATTTAATTTGATTGTTGTGTCCTCCACTCAAATTCTCTCATCTCATCAAGTTTTGCCTCTCTCTTCAACCGGAGTGCTGTCTGAAGCCTTTCTTACCCCTTGTTCCATTCGTTCAATAGTTTCGGAGGCAGTGTGTTGCCGATTTCATCAAGTATCACCCCATCTTCTCAAGTTCTTGTTCAATTCTTTCCATTTTCAGTCGGAATGCTGTCCAAATTCTTTCGTTCATATTCCTTCTCTAGCTCTATTCAACCGGAGTGGTTTAAATTCTTTTGGTTCGTTAGGCTCTTGTCTCATGTCTTTCAACCTACAAGGTTCTCATAATGTTCCTTGTTCCTCCTTTTACCGAAGTGCTCTTAACTTCGTTCATCTCCGTTGTATTCCTTCCTTCAAGATTGTTCAACCTCTCAAGGTTCGTGGTTTCACTTGGTTGTCCAAGAAGCAACTTGTTTTTACCTCTTCCTTTTCCGTTTTATCCGGTGCCATCTCTAGGATCTCGGGTCGAGATCCTCTGTTAGTGTGGGAGAGTTGTGACGCCCCGAGACCGATGCGCCAGGTGTCAGCCAGTTATTCGTCATCGTTGCCATGTCATTTTCTTGCGTGTTGCACTTTGTCATGTCCTCATGTGCATTTCATCAGCATGTTTTCAAAACTTGCATTCGTTCGGGTTCCCCAGTTCTCTCTGTTGTCCGTTCTGAGTCCACACACACTCGCACGCGCCCGTGGCACCTCCGAATATTTATTTTATAAGTGGCCGGAAAATGTTCTCGGAATGGGTTGAACTTGGTGTGCGGTCTTATTATAGCGTAGGTAGACCGCCTGTCAAATTTCATCGCATTCGGAGTCTGTTTGTTAACCCAACCGTTAAACATATACCGGCATTATAGCCGGTTTAAACGTTGGACGTTTCAGTGCTCTGTAACGTGTCGCTGGCCCCCCTCTCTCTCCCTCTCTTCTCAGCCCAATCTCTCTACACAACCCAGTTTTACCCCCTCGACTGCACGTCCGAAACAGTCCCGAACCTGACCCGGGCAGTCGTGACTGATGGGTCCGGATCATCACCAAACATCCGTAAAACATCTCCGTTTCTTATTTAGACTTTCCTATCCTATCTATTCTCGACCCTCGAATTTTGATCGAATGATCCAACTCCCCTCTTTTCCATATATATATATAGTCTATCCCTAATCCATTTTGGACAAACCCTATTTTCTAGGGATCCTCCTCCCCGCCGCCACTCTCTTCCCAAATCCTCCTCGGAGTCCACATCCAACCAACCACCGAGCACCAGCCTCCTTCCCCATCGGGATCCCTCATGATCCAAAATTCCCCTCCCACGTCAGCCAGAGGCAGCCACCTCCAGCCCGTAGCCGTGTGGAGTTCCTCGGCGCCCGAGCTACAACAGACCTCGAGCGACCTTTCTCCCTTGCCGTCTCTGGGACCACATCGGCAAGCGCCTCCGCCGGAGTTGCTTCCACCGTCGCCCAAACCTGCCAGGATCTCGACGCCAAGCTCCTGGAACTCCTCGCCGCGCCCCCTCCTTTTCTTTTCTCCCCCTTCCCCTGGTTCTTCTCTCCTTTGAGCGTCGTGTCTCCTGTCCAGTGCAGGGTCCTGCCTCGATGCCCCTTTGTCGTCTCCGGTCGTCCCAGTCCCATCTCCGGCCGACTCACGCCTCGTTGTCGCCCTCGAGCCCCGCGTCGCGTCTGAGTTCCGACGCCTCCTCCCCACGGGCGCGCCTACCTCCCGCACCTCGCCGCGGGTCAACCACGTTAGCTCGAGGCGTCCTGCCTCGCCGGAACCTATCTCCGCCGGCCCGCCATCGCATCAAGTCGCCCAAGATCCCACCGCCCTTCGTGCCCCTTCGTCGGAGCTCTGCTCCATCCGCCGCCGCGCCCGTTAAGATCGCCGAACCGCATCGCCAGCGCCTCGCCCGTTCACCCGTTAACCGCTCGCCCGATCCGCACGAGGCCAGCGGGAGCGCCAGCGCGTGCTGGGCCAGAGCCTCCATCGCCTGGGCCATGGCCAGCTACGCACGCCGGCCCAGCGCCCCCTTCCGGCCTTCCTCTCCTCTAGCTAGGCCGAGGCCCATGGTGAGCGCCCAGTCCGCCCAGATTCAGTCTGATTCATTTTTTTTCATGCGGAACGTTTTTCCTATTTTGTTCGGAGCTGCCAGTTTTTCAGTTTGGACCCTAAACTTCATGCATATCATAACTCCACAACCATGCATCGGAATCTAATAAACTTTATATGAAAACTGCTTAGAATTTTATGTAGATTAATAATATGCCACTTTCACCCCTGTTAAAAATGTTTAACTTGTTGTTTGCATTAATTTGTGAGAATAACATGTTAAAATGGTTTATTTCATAACTAAATAACCGTAGCTCGGTTTTTAAAAAACTTTATATGTAAATGGGGTAGAAAAATGTGTAGAATAACATGGTGCCCCTTGTTTTGCTGTTTAACAACATTCAAATGGTGTAATAGGAAGAACAGTACCAAATTCATAATATGCACATGGGGATTTTCCGGAATTGTTGTTTGTCATTCCGGCCTCATTTAAACTTGCCTAAATAGGTAGTTTGTTTTTACTTCACCTCTTGCCATGTTAACAAACATTTAATCTTGTCTTGTAAATAAACGAGAGTCTAATATATAAAATGTGGTGTTTCGTCAATATGCAACTCGTTGCATATTGAGCTCCACTTAACTTGGCGTATTGTTTGTGCACCTTGCCATGCCATGCATGTTTAAACCGAACATGCATAATACTTGGATGTGCATCGTATGCCATGTTAATGCTTGTGTGTTTACCGTGTTGTTTGCTTCTTTCCGGTATGCTTCTCTTGTTAGCTTCGGGTTCGTTCTGGAGTTGTGAGGATCCGTTCGACTACTTCATGGACTTGTTCTTCTTCCTTGCGGAATCCCTGGCAAGATGACCATACCCTTGGATACCTTTACTATCATTGCCATGCTTAGTTGTCTCGATGCTATCGTTATCTGTCATGCTACCCATCATTATTGTCAGCCCCTCTCCTTGTTGCCATGAAACCTCTAACCTTTGACACCTTCCTAGCAAACCATCGCTTGGATATGTTACCCGCTTGCTCAACCCCTCTTATAGCGTTGTTAGTTGCAGGTGAAGATGAAGATCGTTCCATGTTGGAACTTGTTGTTGGAATATCACAATATCTATTATTATTATTAACACACCTATATACTGGGCATGGGTGGAAGGCTTGGCCTTTTGCTCGGTGTTTTGTTCCACTCATGCCACCTTAGGAGCCGATAAGCTGGCATTATGTTCCTTGATTTTGCGTTCCTTACATAGTTGGGTATATGGGGACCCCTTGACAGTTCGTCTTTGAATAAAACTCCTCCAGCAAGGCCCAACATTGGTTTTAATTTGCAACATAATAAAAACTTAATTAATTAATTGCATAGGGGGTCATGTTCCCGGGTTCTTAATTTTACATAATAGGGGGGGCAGTGCTGATGGTGTTGGTCCCAAACTAGAGCCACTTGTGGTGCCACCCAGTTATCTGGGGTCTTCGGTTGCTGTACGTATTGCTCATCCGGACGTGGCCTGAGACGAGATACGCGCGGCTACTATCAGGGTGTCGGCACGCCGGTAGGTCTTGCTGGACTTGTTTTACCATTGTCGAAATGACTTATGCACCGGGATACCGAGCCTGATCGGATTTCCCTAAGATAAGGGGTAATAATTATTATTACTTCAGCTGATCGTGAGAGCTTGTGATGGGCTAACTTGGGACACCCCTGCAGGGTTATGATCTTTCGAAAGCCGTGCCCACGGTTATGTGGCAGATTGGAATTTGTTAATGTCCGGTTGTAGAAAACATGACAGAGGATCCGAAGAAAAACACACAACTGTGTGAGTAACCGTGACTGTCTCTTTTCACTTTGAGAAGAGAACACGGTGGGGTTATGTTTGACTCGTAGGTAGCTCAGGATCTTTAGCAATCACTACTAGTTTGCGACCGTTTGCGTTGATGCTCATCTTATTCTTGTACTCGTAAGCCAGCCACCATATTATGCTTAGCCGGTGCTGCTACCTCACCACTTTACCTCTTCCTACCCATAAAGCTTTTGTAGTCTTGATACCCATGGTTATGGGATTGCTGGGTCCTCATGGCTCACAAATACTACAACACCAGATGCAGGTACAGCTGAGTACGATGCAGGAGATGGATCAGAACTTCAGTGGGAGTTCGATGAAGAGCGTAGCCGTATATATGTGAGGTTTTCAACGATCAGTAGTGGTTCCTACTAGGGGCGATCGGGACCTTGTGTTGTTTATTTGGTATCTTTCATTTGGATCTTCGTCCATAGTCGGACTTTGATGTTATTTGGATGATGATTTGCTTATGTAATGTATTGTGTGACGTGGCGAGTGTAAGCCAACTATCCTTTTGCAATTTCATCCCTATTTTTACATGAGTCGTGCAAAGATACCAAACTTGAGATCATTCTAGAATGGGCTTATACCTTTAAGTCGTGCCTCGACACGTAGGAGGTATAATCCCATCCTGGGCATTATAGTGGTTAGCCCATTTGTATTGTTATATTCATGCTGTGTAATATTTGTATTTTGGACCTTATATTTCAGCCTATATTTTAGGGTCAAGTTTTGGCACGGACGGCTAATGGACTATTTGAAGTGTCAAAAAGGAAATTAAAGCTATAAAAATGAGCCATGTTGATGTTGAAAAGAAAAAGGAGAAAAGCTATTTTTTTGAATTGTTGGTGGCCCTATTACGTATATCGTATGGAAGAAAATAAGCTAATTTTCGAATAGTTTGTGGCCATTTGGTATGATGATTAATTTTGGCCCATATATTATAGATTTTATTGGTTCCAAGTTTTGGCACGGGCGGCAGTTGGACTAGTTGAGGTGTCAAAAAGGAAATTAATGCTGGAAAGATGAGCCATGTTGATGTTGAAAAGAAGAAAAAGAAGCTAAGTTTTTTGAATTTTTGGTGCCCATATATATATTGTAGGATACTTATATTGTATATGAACAAAAAGACGCTAATTTTTGAATAGTTTTTGGCCATTTGGTATGATGATTAATTTTGGCCCTTATATTATAGGTTTTATTGGTTCCAAGTTTTGGCACGGGCGGCTGATGGACTAGTTGAGGTGTCAAAAAGGAAATTAATGCTGGAAAGATGAGCCATGTTGATGTTGAAAATAAGAAGAAAAAGAAGCTATTTTTTTGAATTGTTGGTGCCCATATATATTGTAGGATACCTATATTGTATATGAACAAAAAGAAGCTAATTTTTGAATAGTTTGTGGCCATTTGGCAGGATGAAAATAATTTTTGAAGGGTAGCCCATTGTACGAACAGTAATTGTTGACTTCTTGGTGACAATATCAATTGTTCTATAATTTCAAATGATGTTACCTATTCTTGTAATGTAACCAACGTGCACTCAATCTCTGTAGGTGCAATCAAAACAATGAAGCAAAAAACAGAGCGAGTGCATGCACTAATTTTCTAGGCCTCTTTAATCTTTGTGGGCCTTCGATAGTCAACGAAATGTGACGGCCCAACCAGAGCTTGGTTTCATTTTGGGCACACTAACTACGTTTTTTCCTCTTGCCCTTGGTGTTGTCTGACGAAACTGAAAGTGTCAAAAACAAACACCTATAGAGATTCAGAGATGGAGATAGAGACATAGTTTAAGCAACACAGAGAGCACATGATCCACAAATTAAGCAACACAGAGAGCACAATATCTCTAACGAGTGATGACCAACAAGTAAGCAAATTCTGGAGCAACTATACAAAAATAAAATCCTAAAGCTATAAGATTCGCCTGCTTGTTCAACTGAATCATCTACCTCAAGTTCCTATTCATGTTCTTTAACCCCCCTTTAGATCCTCACCCCCAACTATCGAAGCAGCACCTTCAGAGACCAAATTCTGAGTGGCTGATGGTAGATTGACCTCCCGGGTTGTGGCCCCATTAAATTGAAGAAAACCCTCCCCTTGAAGCCTCCGAACGTAGTCATCCATGCATTCAAAATGTGTGCATTTCTTCATGATCTGAAATGAAATCATGAACTCTAAATCTCAGATCCAACAAAAAAGAATTAGAAGCAAAGAAAAAAAGAAAGGGTCGAAGAAAAATAATGAGATCTAACATGCCCCTCTGTCTTGCTCTCGCATTTCATGAACTCGCACCCAAAGTTGCCATTCTTGTCCTCCCTTGAAGTCAACCTTTTCAGTGGCGCGGTGTGTGGGTAGTCAGTGCATCGCTCCATGGGCACTGGACCATACTGGGGCCGCAAGGGACGGGAGCCCGAAGTGGCGCTCAACATATCTAGTCCCCGGAGAATATGAAGCAGACAAGTGGCTCCTCTGGTCACCGCAGAAGAATAAGAAGAAGAAGAATAAGAAGAAGAAGAGGGCTCCTGATACATCTCCATCGTATCTATAATTTTTGATTGTTCCATGCCAATATTCTATAACTTTTACATACTTTTAGCAACTTTTTATACTATTTTTGGGACTAACATATTGATCCAGTGGCCAGTGCCAGTTCCTGTTTGTTGCATGTTTTTTGTTTCGCAGAAAATCCATATCAAACGAGGTCCAAACGCGATAAAAATTTACAGATATTTTTTTGGAATATATGTGATTTTTGGGAAAAATAATCAACATGAGACGATGCCGGAGGGGGCCACAAGGTAGGGGGCACACCCTGGACCCTTGTGGCCACACCATAAACCGGTTGCCCTTGTTTCGCTGCAAGAAAGCCAATATCCGAATAAAAATCATGTTAAAATTTCAGCCCAATCAGAGTTACGAATCTCCGGGAATCGAACATATAAAGGATGAGCCCATGCGCCCATCTAGCGGCACCATCCACGTCACCTATGAATAGTGCTAGCGAGCGAGAGAGAAAAGCCGAGCGAGTGAGCAGCGAGAAAAGGCAGGCGAGCGCGACCTAATCTCCCCCGCAACCCCTGCCTCCTCTCCTAACCCTCTCCTGCCGTCGCCGCCGCCTCCTCCCCGCGACCCCGCCTCCTCCTCTCCTTTCCTCAATGTCGCCAAGGCCTCGCCCTCACCGGCCACCGACGACCTCCCAGCCCCCCTTCTCCGCCATCGCTGATTCTCCACCATCACCGCTCGCTGCTCAACTAGGTCGTCGTGGCCAGGCTCGGCCGCGGCCTCCTGGGGGCGGCCATGGTCGGCAACGCCTCATGGTGGCTCATCAACGCGGCGCAGTGTTTACGTCGGCGGCGACTCCTTCTCGGAGGCGTGGACTGGGTTCTCGCGCAAGGCGTTCGCCAGCCTCGGCGGCTTCGTCAGGCTCTCCCTCGCGTCGCTGTTATGCTCTGGTTTGTACTTCCGTTGCTTCCTGGTCTAATTAGTTTCTACAGACAAATTTCTTTCATCACCCATCAGCCTTTTGTTTTCTTCTGAGTAGGAGTGATTTTTGTGCTGCAGCTGCGAGATGCGGTACTACACGTCATTAATCGACGCCACCGCCGAGCAAGACGATTCTGGTGCTGTGCACGCACCTGGTCAGGTGGTTGTCATTTTCTCTGCGGACGGCACCAGCTGAGCTATAGGTTGGTCGAATCTGTTGTATGAGGCAGTAATGAATAACAGCAATATCAGCCTTTTAATGTTCAGGTTTGTGACTGCATTACAGATCTTGGTGGCTGCCTGTACATGCCCTTTCAGTAGTTCGATTATGCATTACCTGCAATTAGTCAAGTGAATAGTTATTACCTGTAGTATATGGACCTTCTTTGGTTTGGTCAATTTAGTCATTCATCAACCTGGAGGTCCCCCTAATGTGCTGCAATAACTATTTGGTCAATTAGATTATGCATTACCTGCAATTAGTCAGCACACTAATGTCACATCTTGTAATTGTTTTTCTACCAGGAAATCATATTATTAAGTTGTCTCTATTGCTATTGGATAATGAGTAAAAACTTCATTTATGAATATTATATGCAAAAACTACTTCCTTTGTGCTGCTCCTGTATCTTAGAAATTCACAGGGAGGAGGCTCTAGGATAGAGGGTTTGGCTTTTCTTTTCTGTTTTATTGTAGCACGATGCGATGAATTTCTCCTGGAGGTATGTCGTCATTCCTTCATTGACCATACGCAGATCCTGGTCTTTAATTTATTTTACTTCCCATGAGTGACCTGGCATTACTGTGATGCTATGCAAGCCTGGAGTGTAGAGTGAGTCAAATATGTTGTAGATGCACTAATTTGGCTCATTGCCTCACTTCATCATTGTGTAGATGCAAAACATTTTTCCCTTGTGCTGAATGTTTGCCACTCTTTTCCATTTTTGCTCGTTCTGATCTAACCAAACAGACCCCATGGATATGAGATTGTCATGCATGTAATGCTTGGATATCCCCTTATTTGTATCTAATAATATGGATGGTTGCTTTTTTATCATTTCCATCTATATATTTCACTTGACTAGCCATTAGCGTTGTGGGTTGCTACCGATTGAACAGTTTTTTTATTTGCATTGTTTGTCATTCTCGTGCTTATTGTTTTTCAGTTTCTAGGGGTTGTACGCTCCACCGTCTAAAATAAATCTAGCCAACCGGTGGTTGAGAGGCATTTTGTGGTGCCAATATTTTTTTTCAGGTTTAGGCACTTCGACTACTAACTTTAGCCAGGTTTGTATCAATCAGCTTGCATGCTGCCTTCCATTGGTGTATTTGCAAGCTATAGAGAATTGCCGATCAACATGTTCAAAGTTTTATCCTCTTATATTTTGCTGTCAATCTCTATGTTCACTGCAGTAATGTGTAATTTCGTGTTCTTTTATTTCTTCTGTACAGCTGCTATTCAATACAACCTTCATGTGCACCTTGACTTACAAGGATAATCTTGTGCATAATTCCCTCTTTTTTTATTGATGTGTGGTTTTATCGGTGTGATTAATTCCCTCTCTTTTTACTTTTTCATGTCAGGTACTACGTAGTATACATGTATCTTTTGTGATGGCAAGGGTAAATTACCAGCCAATTTTGGTACTAGCCAGATCAAAGATTCATCTCCTAAAAATGATTTGCTCGGCTTCATGCAATTGAATTGTTATCGCATATTTACGAGCAAGCTCATATTTATATCTCCACGATCTCTTAATAGCGAGAAAATGGCTTACTGCTCCCCTCTAAACTCATATATTTATTGATAAGTGCTGCAGTTTCTGTATCTATTTCTTGCAGTACTTTGTTAGGCTCCTCTTATGGCAGGTGGGAGGATCATTCACCTCACCAAGCACAGTATGATGGTAATATCAAATATGAGAATATTAAGGCATCTTTTCTGTAGGTATCATAAACAGACTCACTGTTGTAGTACCTTTCAGAATCAATTGTTAGGTTAATGATGTTGCAGGTTTCCCTTTGGCAGATTCCTCAAGCACTGGCAGGGCTGCGGTAAACGGGGAGTGTCAGCAACTACAGTTAATTCATTTATCCATGGAACGGGGATAACAGGAAGGGAACATGGCATGCATGATCACTCTTTTTTTAATGTAAAAAATATTAACTGGAATTTAAGAATGTTCACACCGCATCTCTGGTTCATTTAATGAAATTTTCTGTTCTTCAGTTTAACTTTCTGTGGCTGGTCGTGATAGTGAAGGTCAATATTTTGATTTCTAATGGAATGTACATCTTGATTTCCCTCTATCTCTGATTCTCTGTAGAGGTCTCAAGAAAGAGAAAAGAACTTCTGGTTTAAGGAACAAGAAGATAGCGAGCCTAAATGAATCAAACAAGAACAAGCATCGGGAAGTTACAAATGAGGAAGTGCAACTGGTATGGACCCTCTGTTTTTGTCCCAAATCAACCATAGAAAAAACCGCTGGACACTCATCTTCTTGCCATTTTATAGTTGACTTCCTGCCATGATTTGCTTCCTAAAAGAAATAACAGTCAACTTGAAATAAGTAATTTATCTAGCTACAAATGATTATTCTAGACTGATTATGTTTCTTCCAAATGCGGACAGTGGTTTATAGTTGACACTTTAGTCTACATGTCTGCTAGATATTTACATGTTTGCATGACCAAAAAAATCAGATACTGTACTTAAACTTTAGTGATGGGTTAAATATTCTACTTCTTTCGACTAAATGTTCATCAAGGACTGCACGCCTGAAACACTAACCAGACTTGCTTTTGGTACATGTTCCCTGTATATAACTCATTTTTCTGTTTCTTGAGGACAAAGCGCATGATGGTTCAAATTTATGCTACTCCTTACATGAGGGTCTGTGCTACTTTCAAACTTGAGCGGAGATTTTACTATATGATATAAATTAAATTGTTTGTTTATACTGCATGTTAAAGGAGTTGGCCAATGTTAGCATGAAGCCATAAAAGTTAGCTGGTTGTGGAGGATTTTGGTAGTGGTGATGAATTGGCACCTTTTCTTGCTTGCCATCATGCCATGATTCGAAATTTAGTTATGAGGCCAGGTAATTCACACTGAGACCAGCAAAAAGGATTACGTGCGCTCCATCATACATTTGCACCTCTAAACTTAGTTTGTTGACTAAACTGGGTAGTTCCCTTTTGCCGATCTCTAATCCTTTTGTCGTTTTAACCATAAAATATGATATATGATATAATGTTATTTGTACACTCACCAGGTGGTGTAATTACTTTCAATAGTGCTTCAGATTTGCAATCCACAGTTTGACCTCATGCTAGGGCAGCTTCAGCCAGTTGCCTCTTCTATCAAAGGTAAAGAACAAAAGAACTTTTTATTGATACTGTTGCATGTAAACTTTACTGGAAATTGTGATTCTTTGTTGTTTTAATTTCGTCTTAGGTATGCCTTCTATGGGAGAACAACGATGAACTCAGGTGGTTGCCCGAGTGAGTTATGATCAACTGGATTTGCACAACTGATTATCATGATGTGTGGTTTCTGAAAATTTAGACCTCCAGTTTTGGGGATGGTGCACTGTAATTTGGAAGTGGTATTTCCTAATGTATTCGTACAGTTAGATATCATACTATATAATTTGTCTCTTACTTGAAATTTCTTCCATGTAAAGCTAGGTTGTCTTTGATTGGTTGTCGTGTTCGGTATTTCGTAATGTATTCCTAATTGTAGACTCAACTATCTTGACCTACCGGTGATCTAATTTGTGGTATTATTACCTTAAAAAATATTAGCATTTAATTTCCTTTATATATAGGGGTATAAGTTCTTACCAAATGTACTCTAAATATACGGTTATTAAAAAATGCAAATATTTTCAACACGAACATGGTTTTAAACGGGTCTTTGCGCCATTTGGCGCAACTGGTCATCTAGGGTTGTGTAGTTGTGTAATACTGTCACATGTCTCCTGAACGACACGAATGCAAGTAATTTGTTTTCAACACCCTGGTTCCGTGAATTGTTGTCTCTCCCTAATGGTGCCGATTCATACATGATAATTCGATACACCTTTCACTTTATTTGATAGAAGTTCTTTATTATCGTTTTGCATGCTACCTGTATAATTTTGCAGTTTAGAGTGATCTGTAACCTGATAGCGGCTAAAATTAGCAGTTTAGAAAGATTAACTTTACAACGTCCAAGAATCTTGTTTTATTTGGTGAATTGAAATACAGTATCTATTATTGTTAATGCCAAATACAACTAGGAATAGTCGTTCTGTCTTTTTTTGGAGGCAACCACTACATAGCTGGTTACATTTTTTATATTGAGTCAAGTTCAGGAAAGTTAAAAAATAACACGAGTGGCTTGGACCTGGATGGGAGAATTGCCATTAAATGACGGTTAAAATTCAAAGAATCCACTGATGATTCCGTCCATATTACTGTTTTCTTGTAATTGGAAAACCATCCAAGCATTTTTGTGGAGCTTGAAGCACATCACCAAGAAATTGGAGATGATTTTTCCATGGGATCTTGCTAAAACAGAAAACAACACAACAAAGTACTCCATCCTTCCTTTATTTAAGGTGTATTATTTTTGGCGCGGTGACCAAGGCACATAAATATAGACATGTTAGGACAATATTACCCTTCACTATGAATTGTACCATTTTTTTGGAGCTTGAAGCACATCAACAAGAAATTGGAGATGCTTCTTTGTCCATGGGAACTTGCTAAAACAGAAAACAACACAATAAAGTATTCACTATGAATTGTACCATATTCAGATATTTTTTTGCTTGCTCAGAAATCCCAATCAGGCTTTTGCTCATTCTATTACATGTAAATGAATTACTTGAGGATTGTGAGACCTCTTATCATATTATATCCTTTGGATCTAACTCATGTTGCCTTATTTTACTCGCAGGGTTGCATTAGGTCTTGATGGATCATATCTATTATTATGAGGGTCACTGAAACAATTGCATTGTGAAATAGTTTGCCTTTCTTTGACAGTATGGCATGTTAGTCCTTTTCATTTATCGCATTCAGTACTAATAGTAGTTGTTTCTACCACTACTATTTTATAAACCATGTCATTTGTTTAGGATTTAAGTGGAGCTTTAATCAATCATATCAGCCTAAAAGATGATTTTTTTTTTCTCCATAGAGGCTTCTGGATATGTGGACACCTCTTCCGGCCTGCACCGTCGCCTCTTCCTCAGAGATAAATCCGAAAGGTATGATGCATATTGCCTTGTTTCAGAAAAAAAAGGGTCCATATTGCCCTGAATTTCCTGGTTTATCTCACATTTACCAATTACACGTTGAAATATTGTGTTCTTCAAGAACTTTGATTTATACTTCTTTGGAAGTTCCGGGATTGGAGACATCACCCTTCTTGTCCGCTGCCCAGCTCCGTCGTAGTCCAGGCCTCGCAGGAGACGCCGTCACCGTGAGGAATCGCTGCAAAGAAGCCGTGGGAGGAGGACCCCAACTCAGATGTCGGCTGCTGAAAGGTCACGCACTTCTTTGGCCCATAGACCGGCTCCTCTTACGGCTTATCCAAGGTATCTCCTTGTGCAGCTTCACTCTCGCTCGTGTGCCTCGTGCAAACAAATAAAGCTACATAGCATCGGCTCTTATCTCTCTGCCTGCGTACTGTTTGTGCCGATTCTTATTTATATGTGCCTACATGGAATACAATTCTTATTTGTCTGAACCAGTGAGCATTTTATTCAGTTTTTTCTGCGCATGAGTAACAATTTTTTGGAAGCATATGTGCATATTTAGGAATCCAGCTATGCTTTGTGCACTTTCTACCGAGCTAGGGAATGTTCATCTAGCAAGAACCTGTTAGTGGTTGTGATAGATCAAAAGTGAAAGGATTAGTGCACGCTTATTATTATTAAGATAAAGGACAACTCCACAACAATGGTGATGCAGATATATTTTCGGTTCTCATTCCCTTTGCTTAACCCAATTGAAATTTTTGTAGAAAGTGGTTTCTGCTCGTAAGTAATGTTGGAGAAGATTACGTATTTGTAGTGATCATAAGATGACAACATCATCGACCTAAATCTAGCACCCTCAATGGAAATCACATAGCAGCAAAAGAACTTTACCATATAATAGATGCCACCTTCACAGGAGGATCAACATCCAAAGATAACAATATAAGTCATGTTTTGTCACAGGTAAGATATGTTGCTGATCATCTGAATGGCGCAACTACACAGTCAGAGTATGATCTCCAACAGACAAACAGATATTATTGGAGCCTGCACGATGATATTGAAGGGATCTCTGCTTTTGGTAATGATGGACCGCCAATTGATATTTAGGATATATGTATCAATGGCTCTGCTTGATGATCGTCGGCTCATAACTACAACCATTTATATGATGCGCCAATACTATGTATCAGCACTGGGTTATCTTAAAACACTATGTATCAAAACTAAGTTTCTATTTGCTTACGCTCATTGTAAATTTCTTAGAACAGTATGTTTCAGCACTACGAGATCAATATATGCTATCATCAAGTAATATCATTGCTTCCTCTTTGTCTAACATCATATACATGCATTAAACTATGACATACACATGCTTTAAAAACTTGGCTGATCGATGCTTTTTGCGCCATTGGCGCAACGGGTCATCTAGTTTAAGAAACGGTGAAAGGCCAGAATCCGGGAGTGCAGGAACAGAAGGAGACCGAGAGACAGATCCAATCTCGGAGGGGTTCCCGTCCCTCCGCCGCCATGGGGGCAATGACCAGAGGGGACACCCTTCTCCCATCTAGGGAGGAGGTCAAGCAAGAATAAGGAGGGGGGCTCTCTCCCCCTCTCCCCGGGTGGCATCGGAACGCCGCCGGTGCCATCATCGTGTGACGGCGATCTACACCAACACCTCCGTCATCTTCACCAACATCTTCATCACCTTCCCCCATCTATCTACAGTGATCCACTCTCCCGCAACCCACTGTACCCTCTACTTGAACATGGTGATGATGCCATGGACCTACGATAGGGTCACATGCCTGACCTAGGTACCCTACCCAAGATCACTGCCCTGGGATCAAAGACGTTCCAAGGATGATAAAAGATACCTACTGAAATGAGCAAGGAGAGCAATCGACTCGACCATATACCTCACTCGGATATCCCAATTCCATTTGACAGAATGAAGCCACTCGACCATATAAGAAAACACTCAACCTACAGAAGGTCTAAGGTCATGCAAGGCTAGCAACGGTCAGGCATTCACTTCGCAGTCTTAATGGCCTTTACTGCTCTTTATTACATGCGTTTTGAGTAACATCCTGTCTTTATGTACATTGAACCCTCTGTAACATGGGGCGGCTGGGGTCCTGGTGCACTCTATATAAGCCACCCCCTCCAGTACAAGGGTTTGCACCCCCTGAAACGCACATACATATTCCAGTCGACAGCCTCCGGCACCGAGACGTAGGGATTTTACCTGCTCCGAGAGGGGCCTGAACTCGTCAAACTCATGTGTACAACCTTGCCGTAGCTAGGACCTTGCCTCCTCCTATGTACCCCCTACTCTCACTGTTAGACCTAGTACCATGACAGTTGGCGCCCACCGTGGGGCAAGTGTCTTAGCAACTTCCGGTGAGGTTGCAAGTTTTTCTCCGATCTTCAACACCATGGTTTCCGGCGGCGGTCTAGCGTTGGGTCGTGAGATCCGACTCGGCGCGCTCGTTTTCATCGCCGACGACTCCACTTGGCTCCAAGAAGCCCCCCTCGATGTCGAGGCACTTCCTATCCATGGGGCAGCGCACTTCCGCACGAGTGCTTGTGGCGTCCTTCTCCGATAGCCGTTGACCCTGTATCGGTCGGCTCCCTCATCGTCCACTCTCCCCGCTACACGCCATCGCAAGCAGTCCGGTCGGTCGCGGTTCCAGCGATGGGTGAAGCACGGAGTGGCTCGCCAGTCGGCCACCCCCCAAGTCACGTCCTTTGAGCCCGACATGTACCACTACGAGCCGGTCGACTGGATCCATGGACACGCTTTCTGAGTGCAGGACCAGTGACCCCGCGGTGGAGGTCCTCATGGTTGGCTCTCGACGCAGTCCACCTGGATACCCTCGCGGTGCTGGCGGCGGCAGCGATGATTGTTAGTCATACGATCATGATGGGTATGTACCCGAGCCTCTCATTGCCGAGCAAAGAGAAGAGTTGTGTCGTCGTAACGAAGAAGCATTGTATACCCCCATCTTGGGAGAAATTCCTAAGGCTCGGGCCCTGGAAGCCACACGTTTGGCCATAGTGGCCGAGCGTGCGCGGCTAGAGAACCTTGAGCATTCACTCGATGATCGAGCCCGCCGACTGATTCCCGAATCTAGTCGACGGCCACGACAATTGTTTCCTCCCGAGCCCTAGGTATTCCGCACACTGATTCAGAACCTCGCAGATGCGTCCCGTATTGCAGAGTCGATCCAACCGTCCCAATCGGAAGCTGGAAGAGGTCTGCAGCAGATTCGAGTCCTGCTCCGAACAGCCGATGAGGAAAATGCAACTGTGTCTCAGTCGCGCAACAGGATTCATAGCAGGTCTGTGGCATCGGACATAGTCTGGTCGGCCCATAGCCCAAGATCGCCCCCGTGGCATGAGGGTCGTGGACCCCATCAAGAACAACATCTGGGTCCAGATCCTGACCGATATGACTGTCGACTCGATCACAACGACAACCGTCAAATGCCTACGACACCTCCGGGGTGCGGATCGTACTCGCCTCGGCGGTATGAAGGCAGGCGCCCGCATGGTGATGAGTGATGGATCCCGGTGGATCCCCGAAGGCCTGGCTTTGATGCGAGATCGATTCTTGTGCAAGGTCTGGTCGGCAGGAACCGAGCGCATCGAGAAGAGCAGGATAGAGATCATCCGAGTGGCAGCAGAGCGTACATCTCTGGGCCCGAGTGTTTCAGCAACGCCATCAGGGCTGCGAAGATTCCCCCCAACTTCAGGTTGGCCACGGGAGTGAGCTAGTTCACTAGTGAGTCGAAGCCAGATACTTGGCTGGAGCATTATCGAGTGGCCGTGCAGATCGGTGGCGACATGGATTATGTGGCCATGAAGCTCCTCCCGCTGATGCTGGGAGGCTCGGCCAGAGCTTGGCTGAATCAGTTGCCCACTGGTAGCATATTCAGCTGGGAGGAGTTGGCCCGAGTGTTTGTCAGGACCTTTAAGGGAACCTGTAAATGGCCCGCCGGACTGGCGGAATTACAGCATTGCGTCCAGAAGCCGAATGAAACTTTGAGAGATTACATCTAGAGGTGGACCACTCTGCATCATACAGTGGAGAATGTGTCTGAGCATCAGGCGGTCTGCGCCTCTAAAGAGGGCGTACAGTACAGGGATCTGAACCCGAAATTCAGTCGGACAGGACATATGTCCATGACTCGGATGATGAGGATAACCGGTCGGTATGCTAACGGAGAAGAAGCGGTTTGACTCCGTAGCGGCAAGAAACCAGTCGCTCAAGATGATGGAAATACCAATCGGAAACCAAAGTGCAAAGCAGAACCCGCAGCTCCAGGAGAGGCTGCAGTCGTAAACCAGGGAAAAAACAAAGGGAAACCTAAAGGCCCCTCGATCCCCAAGAAGATGAAGGATCAATCAGGAAATGATGTGCTTGATTTTCCGTGTCCTATACACACAAAGAAGGATGAAGAGGGCAATTTCATTTACCCCAAGCATACCACTCGATAGTGCCGACTCCTGATTCAGAACTTCCAGAAGGACCAGCCAATGAGAAGGAGAAGGAATCTGAGGAGAGCGAAGATAAAGAAGGAGATGGAGGTTACCCCTAGATCAACTCCACCTTGATGATTTTTGCTGACATCGATAGCAAGAGTCGACTGAAAGTCATCAACAGGGAAGTCAACATGGTTGCTCCGACAACAACGACATACTTGAAGTGGTCTAAGACTCCCATTACATTCGACTAGTCCGACCATCCTACGCACATTGCTACCCCCAAGCAGCAAGCATCGGTGGTCGACCCAGTTGTTGACGGCACGCGTTTGACCAAGGTTCTGATGGATGGCGGCAGTGGTCTGAATATCTTGTATGCTGAAACCCTCCAGGGGGTGGGCATCCTGATGTCCAAGCTGAGGGAGAGCAACATGAGGTTCCACGGAGTCATCCCTGGGAAGAAAGCCGACTCATTCGGTCGGATCACTCTTGATGTGGTTTTCGGTGATTCGACCAATTACCGCAAGGAAAAGTTGACGTTCGAGGTAGTGGACTTCCATAGTGCTTACCATGCTATCCTGCGCAGGCCTGCCTATGCCCGTTTCGTGGCTCGACCGTGCTATGTGTACCTCAAATCAAGATGCCAGGACCCAAGGGCGTGATCACTGTCACTGGGGATCGGCAGAAAGCAGAAGAGTGCTTCCAGAAAGGCTCGAAAATTGCTGATGAGCAGATGGCAGCAGTGGAGATTGAGGAGTAACAGAAGAATGCAGATCCAAGTGATTTGTTGCAGGCCAAGATACCTGCTTCCGAGTCAGCGTTTCAGTCGGCCGGAGAGACGAAGCCTGTGCATATTCATCCGACTGACCCCAATGCCGCTTCGACTCTCATCTCAACAACACTTGACAACAAATTGGAAGAAGGGCTCATCTAGTTCCTTCGTGAGAACTGGGACATCTTTGCATGGAAACCATCCGACATGCCAGGTGTACCCAGGGGACTGTCTAAGCACCGTTTGCGAGTAAACCCTAAAGAAAAACCTGTCAAAGAACATCTCCGTCGGTCCGCCGCGGAGAAGAGAAAATCAGTTGGTGAAGAAGTGGCTTGGTTTCTGGCGGCTGAGTTCATCCGCGAGATTTACCACTCCGAGTGGCTCGCCAATGTGGTTATGGTCCCCAAGAAGGACAAATCACTCCGCCAGTGCATTGATATCAAACATATCAATCGGGCCTGCCCAAAAGATCACTTCCCTCGCCCCCGCATCTATCAAATCGCCGACTCGACTGCGGGGTGTGAGCGTTTGTCTTTTTTGGATGCATATTCCGGGTACCATCAGATCCGACTGTTTGGACCCGACGAAATAAAAACAGCCTTCATCACCCATTCGGGTGTTTCTGTTATGTTACCATGCCTTTTGGCCTCAAGAATGCTGGCGCGACGTTCATGCGCATGATTCAGAAGTTTCGGTTGAAGAAAATCAGTAGGGATGTGCAAGCATACATGGATGATATCGTGGTTAAGTCACGTAAAGGTTCCGACCTGCTGACTGACCTCGCCGAAACGTTTGCAAACTTAAGAAGTTATGATATCAAGTTCAACTCGTCGAAGTGCACATTCGGAGTCCCACGCGAAAAGTTACTCGGTTTTCTCATTTTCGAACGGGGAATCGACGCAAACCCAGATAAGGTCAGCGCAATCCTCCGAATGAAACGCCCCGTGTGTGTGCATGATGTTCAGAAGCTTACTGGTTGCTTGGCTGCATTGAGTCGATTCATATCACGTCTCGATGAAAAGGCATTACCTCTTTACCGACTGATGAAGAAGTCTGACAAGTTCGAGTGGAATTCTGGAGTTGAAGCAGTATTCGAGGAACTCAAAGGCCTACTTTCCACCCAGCCGGTGCTTGCTGCCCCAGTCAACAAAGAGCCTCTATTGTTGTATATTGCATCCACTGGACAAGTTGTCAGCACAGTGATCATGGTCGAGCGGGAAGAAGAAGGCAAGGCCTACAAGGTTCAACGCCTAGTCTACTACATTTCTGAAGTCTTGACTCCATCTAAGCAGAGATATCCACATTATCACAAGCTTGTTTATGGGATCTACTTGACCGCCAAGAAAGTTGCGCATTACTTCTCAAATCATTCAATTTCAGTTATCAGCGATGCTCCGTTATCTGAAATTCAGAACAATCAGGACGCAACCGGTTGAGTGGCTAAATGGGCAATTGAACTCCTTCCTCTAGATATCAAGTTTGAAGCAAAGAAAGCAATCAAGTCTCAGGCAATAGCGGATTTCGTTGCTGAGTGGATTAAACAGGAGCAACCGACTCAAATTCAGTCAGATCATTGCACTATGTTCTTCGATGGATCCAAGATGCTGAATGGATCCGTTGTAGGCATGGTTTTGGTGTCCCCCAGAGGCTACAAGCTCAGCTATGTCCTCCAAATTCACTCTGATTCTTCCAACAATGAAGCTGAATATGAGGCACTTTTGTATGGGTTGTGTATGGCCATCTCACTCGGCGTCCGTCGCCTGATGGTATACGGCGACTCAGATTTAGTGGTCAATCAAGTGATGAAGGAATGGGAAGTCAGGAGCCCAGCAATGACCAGTTATTGCAGCATGGTGAGGAAGTTGGAGAAGAAGTTTGAAGGGTTGGAGCTCCACCATGTGCCTAGAATCAAGAACCAGCTTGCTGACGATCTGGTGAAGATAGGTTCCACTCGTAAACATATCCCCAAGAATGTGTTCTAGGAACATCTCCACACCCCATCAGTCAGGGAATACCCCTTCATGGAAGAGCCCCCACAACCGATAAGGGCATCCAACCCGACTGAGATTGATGTCCCGGCTATGGTGAACTTGATCATGGAAGTCTTATTGATCACACCTGACTGGACAATTCCGTATATCGCGTACTTGCTCAGGCAGGAACTACCAGAGGATGTGGATGAGGCTCGCCAAATTGTCCATCGATCCAAAGCCTTCACGGTGATACAAGGGCAACTTTACAGAGAGAGCATCACGGGAGTCGCCCAACGTTGCATTACCCCGAAGGAAGGTTGAATGATTTTGAATGAGGTCCACTCACCATGCATCCACTCAGACCATTGTTGCCAAAGCATACTGAGCCAGATTCTACTGGCCATGTGCGAATGAGATGGCGAAAGATATAGTCGACAAATGTGAAGGCTGTCAGTTCTACTCGAACATGTCCCCCAAGCCTGCTTCTGCATTGAAGACTATCCCGTTGGTCTAGCCATTTGCTATCTGGGGATTAGACATGGTTGGGCCCTTCAAGACTGGTAGAAGCGGTTTCACTCATTTTCTCGTGGCAGTCGACAAGTTTACCAAATGGATCGAAGCCAAGCCCTTCAAGAACCTCGATGCAAGCACCGCCGTCAGCATCATCAAAGAACTAATATTCAGATATGGAGTTCCTCACAACATCATCACAGATAATGGCGCCAACTTTGATTCGGATGAGTTCAGAGCATACTGCACTTCCCAGGGCACTCGAGTCGACTACGCATCCATTGCACATCCGTAGTCGAATGGGCAGGCAGAAAAGGCAAATGGCTTGATCCTTGAAGGGTTGAAACCACGGCTGATGCATGATCTCAAGCATGCCGTGAGAACTTGGGTGACCGAGTTGCCATCTGTTTAGTGGGGACTGAGAACAACCCCAAAGTGATCAACTGATCGGACCCCCTTCTTCATGGTATATGGTGCCGAGGCCGTACTTCCGAGTGACATACTGCACAACGCTCCTCGGGTGGAACTCTTCTCAGAAGCTGAAGCTGAACAGGCACGCCAAGATGCAGTCGACCTCCTAGAGGAAGAGCGCAAAATGGCTCTGATCTGGTCGACCATATATCAACAAGACCCGCGTCGATTCCACGGCTGCAATGACCGAGGCCGAGCATTCCAGGAAGGAGACCATGTGCTGCCAGTAAGACAGAAACGACCTCACAAGCTTGCTCCGGCCTAGGAGGGCCCCTTCATCATCACCAAAGTGCTCCACAATGGGATGTATCACCTCTATAACGTGTCCAAGAAAATAGACGAGCCACGCTCATGCAATGCGAATCTGCTCCACCGCTTCTATACCTAAAGCACTCGAACACACGAGTTGTAATAAGAATCCTGCGTTTTGCTTATCAAAGACAAGTTTGTGGCAGTACCTTAATGGTTGTTGTCCCAAAAGTACTGTTCAAATCCCCCAGTGGGTGGCTTAGATGCGAATCCGATTTGCCTAAGTTTCAAAAACACTCCGAGTGAAGAGAAATCCTCTCACTCGGGGGCTTAGCTGCGACCCCGTAATCATCTAAGTTCAAAACACTCCGAGTGAAGAGCAACCCTCTCACTCAGGGGCTTAGCTGCGACCCCGTAATCACCTAATTTCAAAATACTCTGAGTGAAGAACAATCCTCTCACTCGGCAGCTTAGCTGCGACCCCGTAATCGCCTAAGTTCAAAACACTCCGACTGAAGAGCAACCCTCTCACTCGGGGGCTTAGCTGCGATCCTGTAATCGCCTAAGTTCAAAACACTCTGACTGAAGAGCTATCCTCTCACTCGGGGGCTTAGTGATGGCCCACAAGTGTAGGGGATCTATCGTAGTCCTTTCGATAAGTAGGAGTGTCGAACCCAATGAGGAGCAGAAGGAGATGATAGGCAGTTTTCGGTAAGGTACTTTCTGCAAGCACTGAAATTACAGGTAACAAATAGTTTTGTGATAAGGTAATTGGTAGCAAGTGACAAAAGGTAAAAGTAAATAAGGTGCAGCAAGGTGGCCCAATCCTTTTTGTAGAAAATGACAAGCTTGGACAAACTCTTTTATAAAGGAAAGCGCTCCCGAGGACACATGGGAATTATCGTCAAGCTAGTTTTCATCACGATCATCTGATTCGCGTTCGGTACTTTGATAATTTGGTATTTGGGCGGACCGGTGCTTGGGTACTACCCTTACTTGGACAAGCCTCCCACTTATGATTAACCTCTAATGCAAGCATCCGCAACTACAAAAGAAGAATTAAGGTAAACCTAACCATAGCCTGAAACATATGGATCCAAATCAACCCCTTACGAAGCAACACATAAACTAGGGTTTAAGCTTCTGTCACTCTAGCAACCCATCATCTACTTATTACTTGCCAATGCCTCCCTCTAGGCCCAAATAATGGTGAAGTGTCATGTAGTCGACGTTCACATGACACCACTAGAAGAGAGACAACATACATCTCATCAAAATATCAAACGAAGACCAAATTCACATGACTACTAATAGCAAGACTTCTCCCATGTCCTCAGGAACCAAAGTAACTACTCACAATACATAATATTATTCATGATCAGAGGGGTATTAATATGCATAATGGATCTGAACATATGATCTTCCACCAAATAAACCAACTAGCATCAACTACCAGGAGTAATCAACACTACTAGCCACCCATAAGTACCAATCTAAGGTTTGGGTACAAAGATTGGATACAAGAGATGAACTAGGGTTTGAGAGGAGATGGTGTTGGTGAAGATGTTGATGAAGATAGCCCTCCCCAAGATGGGAGAGTTGTTGGTGATGACGGCAGTGATGATTTCCCCCTCCCGGAGGGAAGTATCCCCGGCAGAACACCTCTGCCAGAGCCCTAGATTGGTTTTCGCCTCGGTTCCGCCTCGAGACGGCGGCGTCTAGTCCAGAAAGCCTCCATATGATTTTTCTAGGTCAAAACACCTCATATAGAAGAAGATGGGCATCAAGGCCTGCCGGCTGGCCCACGAGGCAGGTGGCGCGCCCTGGGAAGGGGGGGGGGGGCGCACCCCCACCCTCTGGACAGCAGGTGGCCCCCATCGTGGGTTTCTTTCGCCAGATATTTTTTATATTTTCCGAAACCATGTTCTGTTGAGTTTCAGGGCTTTTGGAATTGTGTAGAATAGGTTTCCAGAGTTTGCTCCTCTTCCAGCCCAGAATTCCAGCTGTCGGCATTCTCCCTCTTCATGTGTACCTTGTAAAATAAGAGAGAAAAGGCATAAGTGTTGTGACAAAACATGTAAGAGCAGCCCATAATGCAATAAATATCAACATGAAAGCATGATGCAAAATGGACGTATCAACTCCCCCAAGCTTAGACCTCGCTTGTCCTCAAGTGAAAGCCGATGTCGAACAATATGTCCACATGTTTAGAGATAGAGGTGTCGATAAAAACAACATACGGACATGAGGGCATCATGATCATTCTCATAATAGCAACTTATATAAATATAGTCATATGATTGTTATGCTAAAGTAACAATTCATCCACAATATCAAGTATGAATCATAAACTTCATTAGAAACTAACAAACCTTGATCTCGGTCATTGAAGCAATTGCAATTTATCACAATATCGGAAAGAGTCAATATAAGAGCTTTTCAGCAAGCCTACATACTCAACCATCATATAATCTTTCACAATTGCTCACACTCAGGCAATACTTATGTTTATGGAGTTTTAATCGATCACAGAGAAAGATATGGGCTTATGGTGTTGCCTTTTATGGACTGTGTGTCTGCTTCTTGGGCCTCTGTTTCTAGCAAAACCAGCATTACGACACAAATTGATAATAAGTTCAAATCTTTGAGGAGAGATCTTAAAAGATGGCACATGAACATCTCCAAAATGAAAAACCTGATTGCTAAATGTAACAGGGTGATCCTCATCCTGGATTGCTTGGAGGAGCTGAGGCCTCTTTATAGGCTTGAGTTTAACTTTTGTAATGTGGTTAAGCTGCATCTGGAGCATCTTCTACACCTTCAGTTTTTGTATTGGAAAAAGAGGTTCACTATCAGATCCATCAAAGTGGGTGAGGAGACACTAAATTTTTCCATGCCCTGGCTACTGAGAGATACAGGCATAATACCATAGCTTCTTTGCACTTGGATGATGGCTCCATTATTTCTGATCACGACAAAATGGCTTCTGCTATCTGGCAGAATTTTAAATGCAGGATGGGATCTAGTCAAGGTATTCAAATGTCCTTTGATCCCTCTTCTATTTTGAGCAAGGTGGAGGGCCTAGACTCCCTGACAAAAAATTTCTCCAAGGAAGAGATGGATAATACTGTTAAGAGCATGCCTATTGACAAGTCCCGTGGGCCAGATGGTTTTAATGGTCTATTTTTCAAGAATTGTTGGCCCATTATCAGTCAGGATTTCTATGCTCTGGCTTCTGCTTTTCATGAGGGGACTGCTAATCTGGAGAACATCAACTATTATTATATCACCCTAGTTCCCAAGAAAATATCTCTTGAAACTGTCAATGATTATAGGTCTATCTCTCTCACTGGTATCGGGGTCAAATTTCTTTCAAAGATGGCCGCAAACAGATTACAGTTGGATATTATGAGGTGTTTGCATAAAAACCAATATGGTTTCATAAAATCTAGAACTATTCAGGACTGTGTTGCTTGGACTTTGGAGTACCTACACCAGTGCCATCAGTCCAAAAGGGCTATTATCATTCTCAAACTAGATTTTGAGAAGGCTTTTGATTCCATTGAGCATGAGGCTATCTTTCAAATTTCGAGACACAAGGGATTTAATGAGAAATGGATTTCTTGGGTTAAGAAATTCTTGGCCTCTGGAACATCTTCTGTCCTCCCAAATGGAGTTCCAGGGAAGAAGTTTCCCTGTAAGAAGGGGGTTAGGCAGGGTGACCCTCTTTCACCTCTCCTTTTTGCCATTGCTGCAGATCTGTTACAGTCAGTTGTTAATGATATGCATCATAAATGTCTTTTAGAGCTCCCTATACCTTGCCATGATAAGGATTATCCAATTATCCAGTATGCTGATGACACCCTTATTATTTTGCCTGCTGTGGAATCTGAATTGCTGTCCTTGAAGAAAATGTTGCTTCTCTTTTAAAAATCCACTGGGTTGCATGTCAACTATCATAAGTCGTCCATGCTACCCATTAATGTGGGTTCAGTTGAGATTGCTAGGCTGGCTTCATTTTTTGGTTGTGTGGTGGGCACTTTTCCTTTTACCTATCTTGGGCTCCCTGTGGAAATTACAAAACCTAAGATCATGGACTTAATGCCTCTGGTTGACAGTATGGAGAGGAAAATCTCTGTGAGCTCCTCTTTCCTTGCTCATGGAGGAAGACTACAGTATCTTATCTCTGCCCTCTCTTATGTGCCAATCTTTTTCTTGTGTAGTCTGGACCTACCATCTGGTATTCTTAAACAGTTGGAGAGAATTCAAAGGCAATGTCTTTGGAGAAAGTATGGGCAAGAATTTGGTCAGTCCTTGGCTGCTTGGGGCTTGGTCTGCAGGCCCAAAAATAAAGGTGGACTGGGTATTTTAAATCTGAAGCTGCAGAATGAGGCTCTGCTTCTCAAACATGTCAGCAAATTTTACAATAAGGTTGATGTGACCTGGGTCCAATTCATCTGGAACACTTACTACCATGGTAGAGTTCCTCATGCGACAATCATTTGTGGCTCTTTCTGGTGGAGAGGTTTATGCAAGTTAATGGATAAATTCGGAATGGTTAGTGTTGTGCATGTTAATAAGGGTGACATAGTATTATTTTGGTCTGATTCTTGGCCCTTGGGGGACTCTAGTATCCCTCTTGAGCAAAGGTTTGCCAGATTATTCTCTTTTGCCATTGATCCTCTCATCTCTGCTGCTGAGATCTTTGAGTTGACTGAGCTCTCCTGCTTGTTTCATTTACCTCTCTCTGAGAGAGCTTATGGTGAGCTTCAGACTTTGCAAAACCTCCTTCAGCACTCCAAGCAAAACCTTTAGCTCAATAATATATGGGCATGGAAAGAGGATGGCCAAGGTTACACTGCTAAGAAATACTACTACTTCTTGCACAAGAATATTGTTGTCAACCCAATTTTATCCTGGGTTTGGGCTAGTTGTTGCACTATGAGAATCAAGTTCTTTGCTTGGATGATGATCATGGATAGGCTAAACACTCAGGATATGCTGGAAAGAAGACATTGGAATGTATCTGATTCAAACATTTGTGTACTCTATCCAGCATGCACTAAGAAGAGCAGAGACCATCTCTTCTTTCAATGTAATTTCAGTTGCAGGGTCTGGAATTACCTTCAAATTAATTGGATGGCTGGAGATGATATGATTGCCATTGCATACCGCGCCAGGAGGGATTTTGGCAAGCCTTTCTTCTCGGAAGTGGTCTTCATGGCATGCTGGAACATCTGGAATGTTAGAAATGATAAATTTTTCAGAAATATTACACCTTCTTTTCGTAGGTGGAGAGCTAGTTTTATTTTGTACATTTCCCTTTTGGCTCATAGAATTAAGCCTAAGTTCAAAGAAGAATTGCTTAGATGGATTTCCTTTTTGCCTCCTTGAGGTTAGCTTGTATTTTCCTCTTTATTTCCTTTTTTCTTTGTGTGTTTTGACCTTGTAAATTTTGTACATCTGTAAATATTATGGGAGGAATAAAATTTCTGTGGGGCCCTGGCCTTACAGTTTCAGGTAAAAAAAATAGTAATAGATCGTGAAAACTTACATCCAAGTGGGTATATATGTCAGGATCTTTCCAACACAATGTGCTTGCCAAAGGATAAACTGTAAAAAGGAAAGGTGGATTTCACCTTGACACTTATAAGACAGGAATAATAGATAGGCCCTTCGCAGAGGGAAGCAGAGGTTGTCATGTGGTCTTATGGTTGGATGCACAAAGTCTTAGCATAGGAGAACTTTGCTTTATATTGCCACTTGTGATAATGACCTTTATTATGCAGTCCGTCGCTTTTATTACTTCCATATCACAAGATCGTATAAAGCTAATTTCTCCCACACTAATAAATCATACATATTTTAGCAGATTTGCAACATGACAACTGACTTGGAAGGATCTTTCTTGATCCATAGGTAGGTATGGTGGACTCTCATGGCAAAACTGGGTTTAAGGATATATGGAAGCACAAGTAGTATCTCTACTTAGTTCTAGGAGTTTTGGCTAGCATGAGGGGGAAAGGCAAGCTCAACATGCTGGATGATCCATGACAATATACTTTATTTCGGATATAAGAAGACATAACCCATTATGTTGTCTTCCTTGTCCAACATCAACTCTTTAGCATGTCATACTTTAATGAGTGCTCTCAATTATAAAAGATGTCCAAGATAGTATATTTGTATGTGAAGCCTCTCTTCTTTTATTACTTCCTATTAATTGCAATGATGACCAAAACTATGTTTGTCACCTCCCAACAACTTTTATTTACCATACTCTTGTATGTGAAGTCATTACTTCCCATAAGATCGAAATGATCTCTTTGATACTCTTTATGTTTTCTTTTTATTTATCATGACCCAAGTGAGGAAATCAAGCCCTTGACTCAACACTAATCTTTATTATATAGCTCACGGATTCGATTACAAAGGATAAAGCTCACAAAGCAAAAGCTCACAACTAGATCATGCTAACTTTATTCTACTAGATCAAGATACTACCAAAAGGATCGAACTAAGTAAAATGGTAAAGATAGGAGTGATGGTGATACGATACCAGGGTCACTCCCCCAAGCTTGGCAGTTGCCAAGGGGAGTTCCCATATCCATATGATTATGTCTCCTTCTTCGGGGGTGGTGGTGATGGAGTTGTTGATGATGTAGGCTGGTTCTCCACCTTCCAAGGCATGGGTTCACCATCGTAGAAGGATGATCGAGTCTCCGGGATAGTCAAATCTGCAGCCAAACTCATCTTCTTGAATCTATATTCATACTCATAGTTTTGGTTTTGCAGGTCATAGATCTAGGCTAGGAGGTGTTCGATCTTCTCTTGAAGATTGGAGATAGCTTCCCCAAAGACCCTTGAGTCCAGCTTGAGGTTGTTGGCAAGCTCTGAGATCATCATGTGGTTGGCGTTGAGTCCTCGTTCCACCATACCTTGGAACTTGAAAACTTGTTGCTCCATTGCTTCGAGTCTTGTCTCCACGCTTCCGGTCCTCCTCGGCCCCTCAACATCACGGATGTACAGCACCCCCTCATGCAACTCCATGGTTTTGGGGTGGTGCAACACCTCCGCAAGGTAGGGGTTGATGACCTTCTCGAAGAATTTGTCCTTGGGGGTGTTGGAGGACGCCATGATGATCTAGATCTGTCAAAAACAGCAGCTCAGAACGAAAACAGAGGATTTCTGCATGATACAGAGGTCAAAACCTTCGGGAGTATATATAATGAATTTTTACCGACCAAAAGGAGTAACCCACAAGAAAACGGAGTCCGGGGGACACATGGGGTGCCCATGAGGCAGGGGGCGCGCCTCCACCCTCGTGGACGCCTCGTGTCTCTTCTGCACTCGGTTTATTTTTCTAATTTTCTAAATATTCCAAAACGGAGAAAAATTGCCTTTAGAACTGTTTTGGAGTCGGTTTACTTACCGTATCACGTACCTCTTCCTTTTCGGAGGCTGAATTGTTCTGGAAAGTGTCCCTTATGTATTCCTCCGGGGTTACGGTTTCAATAACATTAGTTTCAACATTTATAGGATTACCTAAGATATAATGTTTGATTCTTTGACCATTCACCACCTTCGTATTTGTGCCTTCGAAGTTGTTGATTTTTATGGCACCGGAGCGCTAGACCTCCTCGATAACGTAAGGTCCTTCCCACTTAGAGAGAAGTTTTCCTGCAAAAATCTTAAACGAGAGTTGTATAGCAAGACATAATCACCTACGTTAAACTCACGCTTTTGTATTCTTTTGTCGTGCCATCTTTTAACTTTTTCTTTAAATAGATTGGCATTCTCATAGGCCTAGGTTCTCCATTCATCGAGACAGCTAATATCAAATAACCTCTTTTCACCGGCAAGTTTGAAATCGTAGTTGAGCTCTTTAATAGCCCAATATGCCTTATGTTCTAGCTCAAGAGGTAAGTGACAAGCCTTTCCATATACCATCTTATATGGAGACATATCCATAGGATTTTTGTATGCAGTTCCATAGGGCCATAATGCATCATCTAGTTTCTTGGACCAATTCTTCCTAGACCTATTAACTGTCTTTTGCAAGATTAATTTCAACTCCCTATTACTTAGTTCAACTTGACCACTAGTCTGTGGGTGATAGGGTGATGCAATTCTATGGTTGACATCATAATTAGCAAGCATCTTATGGAAAGCACCATGAATAAAGTGTGAACCACCATCAATCATTAGATACCTAGGGACTCCAAACCTCGGAAATATAACTTCTTTAAGCATCTTAATAGAGGTGTTATGATCAACACTACTTGTTGGAATAGCTTCTACCCACTTAGTAACGTAATCAACAACAACTAAAATATGTGAGTACCCATTAGAGGCAGGAACCGGTCCCATATAATCAAAGCCCCAAACATCAAACAGTTCAATAACAAGTGAATAGTTCATAGACATTTCTTGACGTCTACTAATATTATCAACTCTTTGACATTCATCACAAGATAAGACAAACTTACGGGCATCCTTGAAGAGAGTAGGCCAATGAAAACCGGATTGCGATACCTTGTGTGCAGTTCTGTCTCCCGCATGGTGTCCTCCATAAGCTTTGGAGTGACACTTGCGTAGGATCTGTTCCTGTTCATGCTTAGGTACACAACGTCTAATAATACCATCTACTCGTTCTTTATAGAGATGTGGGTCATCCCAAAAGTAATGCCTCAAATCATAGAAGAACTTTTTCTTTTGCTGGTATGTGAAGCTAGGAGGTATAAACTTAGCAACAATATAATTAGCATAATCAGCATACCATGGAGCAGTACGAGAATTATTTATGATAGCTAGTTGTTCATCAGGAAAGCTATCATCAATAGATTGTGGGTCATCAAGTATATTCTCTAACCTAGACAAGTTATCTGCTAGAGAGTTCTCAGCTCCTTTTCTGTCAATAATATGCAAGTCAAATTCTTCCAGTAGGAGAACCCATCTAATAAGTCTAGGTTTAGCATCTTTCTTTTCCATAAGGTATTTGATAGCAGCATGATCAGTGTGAATAGTTACCTTAGAATCAACGATACATGGTCTAAACTTATCACAAGCAAATACAACTGCTAAAAATTCATTCTCAGTAGTAGCATAGTTTATTTGGGCACTATATAGAGTTTTACTAGCATACTGGATAACATTCAATTTCTTATCAACTCTTTGCCCTAAAATGGCTCCTACAGCATAATCACTAGCATCGCACATAATCCCAAAGGGTAAATTCCAGTCAGGAGGATGGACAATAGGTGTAGAGATCAATGCTTTCTTAAGTATTTCAAATTCTTCTAGACAATCATCATCAAAGACAAAAGGAATATCTTTTTGTAAGAGATTAGTTAGAGGCTTGGAGATTTCGGAGAAGTCCTTTATGAACTTCCTATAAAACCCGGCATGACCAAGGAAACTTCGTATACCTTTGATGTCCTTTGGGCATGGCATCTTTTCAATAGCATCAACTTTAGCTTTGTCAACTTCAATACCTCTTTCAGAAATTTTATGTCCCAAGACAATGCCTTCATTAACCATAAAGTGGCACTTCTCCCAATTCAACACAAGGTTAGTGTCTTCACATCTATGCAAAATTCGATCAAGGTTGCTTAAGCAATCATCAAAAGAAGTTCCTTAAAGGTAGCAGGTGCATTACATAAACCAAAAGGCATACATCTATAAGCAAAGGTACCGAAAGGACAAGTAAAAGTGGTCTTTTCTTGATCCCCTTTTGACACAGGTATTTGAGAGAAACCAGAATAACCATCTAGAAAGCAGAAATGAGTATGTTTGGACAACCTTTCTAGCATTTGATCAATAAATGGCAAGGGGTAATGATATTTCTTAGTAGATTTATTTAACTTAAGGAAATCAATTACCATCCTATAACCTGTAACTATTCTTCGCGGGATCAATTCATCTTTATCATTAGGGACAACAGTCATACCTCCTTTCTTAGGAAAACAATGGACATGACTTACCCACTGGCTATCAGCAACTGTGTAGATAATACCTGCCTCTAGAAGCTTTAGTATTTCCTTTCTTACCACTTCTTTCATCTTAGGATTTAATCGTCGCGAATGATCAATAACTAGTTTAGCATTATCTTCCAATTTTATCTTGTGTTGGCATATAGTGGGACTAATGCCCTTAAGATCATCCAGAGCATATCCAATAGCAGCATGATGCTTCTTGGGAGTTTTCAATAATTTTTCTTCTTCCTGCTTTGCAAGGTTAGCACTAATAATAATAGGATATATCTTCTTTTCAACAAGATAAACATACTTAAGATTATCAGGAAAAGGTTTAAGTTCAAACACGGGATCACCCTTGGGTGGAGGAGGATCCCCTAGGATTTCAACAGGCAAGTTGTTTTTCAGTACGGGTCCCTGTGTAAGGAATATTTCATCTATCTCCCTTCTCTCATTCATATGCATATAATTTTCATGGTCTAGCATGTATTGTTCTAAAGGATCATTAGGTGGCATGACAATAGAAGCAAGACCAATAATTTCATCCTTACTGGGTGGTGCCTTTTCAACGGGTTGTCTACGGAATTTAGCAAAGTTAAAATCATGAGACATATCCCCTAATCCAACCGTGACAATATCTTTCACACAGTCTATCTTGGCATTAACATTCTTCAAGAAGGGTCTACCAAATATAATGGGATAGAATGCATCTTGTGGGGAACTAAGAACAAGAAAATTAGCAGGGGATTTAACCTTGCCACACAAGACTTCAATATCTCTAACAATCCCAACTGGTGAAATAGTATCTCAATTGGCAAGCTTAATAGTAACATCAATCCCTTCTAACTCAACAGGTGCAATATGATGCATAATTTTGTTGTACAGAACAAAAGGAATAATACTCGCACTAGCACCTACGTCGCATAAACCATGATAGCAATGATCTTCTATCATAACAGATATGACAGGCAAGCCTACAACCAGTTTATGTTTATTCCTAGCATTGGGTTTGGCTATTCTAGCAGACTCTTCTTGGAGGTAAATAACATGTCCATCTAAATCTTCTACCAAGAGATCTTTAACCATAGAAACACTAGGTTCAACTTTAATTTTCTCAGAGGGTGTAGGTGTCCTAGTATTACTCTTACGAACTACAACTGAAGCTTGAGCATGATCCTTTATCCTAACAGGGAAAGGTGGTTTCTCAATATAAGCGGTAGGTATAACAGGATCAACATTATAAGTGATAGTCTTTTCTTCAACTTTAATAGGTTCAACTACTTCTATTTCATTAGGGGGATGGTATTTAAACACTTCTCCTTGGGGAGATCAACATGAGTAGCAAAAGATTCACAGAAAGAAGCTACTATCTCAGAGTCAAGTCCATATTTAGTGCTAAACTCACGGAAAACATCGGTATCCATAAAAGCTTTAACACAATCAAACTTAGGGGTCATACCTGACTCCTTACCTTCGTAGAGATCCCAATCTTCAGAGTTGTGTTTAATTCTTTCCAATAAATCCCATTTGAAGTCAATAGTCTTCATCATATAAGATCCAGAACAAGAACTATCGAGCATGGAGTGATTATTATGAGAAAGCCGAGCATAAAATTTTTGAATGATCATTTCTCTTGAGAGCTCATGATTGGGGCATGAATATAACATTGACTTAAGCCTCCCCCAAGCTTGAGCGATGCTTTCTCCTTCGCGAGGCCAGAAATTATAAATATAATTACGATCACGATGAACCTGGTGCATAGGGTAGAACTTCTGATGAAATTCCAACTTCAGACGATTATAGTTCCATGATCCCATATCATCGCATAGCCTAAACCATGCCAATGCATCTCCCTTCAAAGATAAAGGGAAGACCTTCTTCTTGATAACATCCTCGGGCATACTTGAAAGAGTAAACAATCCACAAACTTCATCCACATAGATTAGGTGTAAGTCGGGATGCAGTGTTCTGTCTCCTATAAAGGGATTTTCAAGCAGTTTCATTATGAATCTCAAAGCAAACATTTTCAATAGGTGCAGTAGGTTGAGGAGCAACTCTTTGCTCTTCTGATCGGGGTGAAGATACCCCGAACAAGCCCCTCAAAGGATTTTGAGCCATAGTAACAAGTGACAATAAATTTCAGCACACTATATAAATTTTTCCTACCAAATTCCACTTACCAAAGGCGCTTCACTCCCCGACAACGGCGCCAGAAAAGAGTCTTGATGACCCACAAGTGTAGGGGATCTATCATAGTCCTTTCGATAAGTAAGAGTGTCGAACCCAACGAGGAGCAGAAGGAAATGATAGGTAGTTTTCGGTAAGGTACTTTCTGCAAGCACTAAAATTATAGGTAACAGATAGTTTTGTGATAAGGTAATTGGTAGCAAGTGAGAAAAGGTAAAAGTAAATAAGGTGCAGCAAGGTGGCCCAATCCTTTTTGTAGCAAAGCACAAGCCTGAAAAAACTATTATATAAAGGAAAGCACTCCCGAGGACACATGGGAATTATCGTCAAGCTAGTTTTCATCACGATCATCTGATTCGCGTTCGGTACTTTGATAATTTGGTATGTGGGTGGACCGGTGCTTGGGTGCTGCCCTTACTTGGACCAGCCTCCCACTTATGATTAACCTCTAAGCAAGCATCTGCAACTACAAAAGAAGTATTAAGGTAAACCTAACCATAGCCTGAAACATATGGATCCAAATCAGCCCCTTACGAAGCAACGCATAAACTAGGGTTTAAGCTTCTATCACTCTAGCAACCCATCATCTACTTATTACTTCCCAATGCCTTCCTCTAGTCCCAAATAATGGTGAAGTGTCATGTAGTCGACGTTCACATGACACCACTAGAGGAGAGACAACATACATCTCATCAAAATATCGAACGAAGAGTAAATTCACATGACTACTAATAGCAAGACTTCTCCCATGTCCTCAGGAACCAAAGTAACTACTCACAATACAGAATATTGTTCATGATCAGAGGGGTATTAATATGCACAATGGATCTGAACATATGATCTTCCACCAAATAAACCAACTAGCATCAACTACCGGGAGTAATCAACACTACTAGCAACCCACAGGTACCAATTTGAGGTTTGGGTACAAAGGTTGGATACAAGAGATGAACTAGGGTTTGAGAGGAGATGGTGCTGGTGAAGATGTTGATGAAGATAGCCCTCCCCAAGATGGGAGAGTTGTTGGTGATGATGGCGGTGACAATTTCCCCCTCCCGGAGTGAAGTATCTGTTGGGGAACGTTGCATGGGAAACAAAAAAATTTCCTACGCTCACCAAGATCAATCTAGGAGATGCATCTACGAGGGGAGAGTTGGATCCACATACCCTTGTAGATCGCTAAGCGGAAGCGTTCAAGAACGCGGTTGATGGAGTCGTACTCGCCGCGATTCAGATCGCCGAAGATCCTAGCACCGAACGAACGATGCTTCCGCGTTCTTCACACGTACAGCTCGGGGACGTCTCCTCCTTCTTGATCCAGCAAGGGGGAAGGAGAAGTTGACGGAGAAACCCAGCAGCACGACGGCGTGGTGGAGATGGAGGTGGAGGAATTCCAGCAGGGCTTCGCCAAGCACTGCAAACTGGATGAAGATATTCGTGGGAGAGGGAGGGCAGCGCCGAGGCACGAACGTGTGTGGCTGCCCTCCCTCTGCCTCTCTTTATATAGGGGGGAGAGAGGGGAGGGGGCGCCCCTAGGGTTCCCCCTAGGGGCCGGCGGCCAAGGCAGATGGGGCCGGCCAAGGGGGGGCCCCCAGGCGCCTTGCCCCCCAAGACTAGGGGGTGCGGCAGCCCTAGGGGGCCCCAGCCCCCTTGGCGCAGGTGGAGAGGGCCCAAGGGGGGGCGCACAGCCCCATGAGGGCTGTTGCGTCTCCCACTTGTGGCCCATAGGGCCCGCAACACTTGCCGGGACCCCCGAAACCTCTTTCGGTCATCCGACGACTCCCCGGTGCTCCCCGGAACACTTCCGGACTCCGATCACTCTCATCCTATATATCAATCTTCGTCCCCGGACCATTCCGGAGACCCTCGTCACGTCCGGGATCTCATCCGGGACTCCGAACAACCTTCGGTAACCATGCACTGTTCTCACTAACAACCCTAGCGTCACCAAACCTTAAGTGTGTAGACCCTGCGGGTTCGGAAACTATGCAGACATGACCGAGACACTCCCAGGTCAATAACCAATAGCGGGATCTGGATACCCATATTGGTTCCCACACGTTCCTCGATGATCTCATCGGATGAACCACGATGTCAAGGATTCAGGCAATCCCGTATACAGTTCCCTTTGTCTCGTCGGTATGTTACTTGCCCGAGATTCGATCGTCGGTATCTCTATACCTAGTTCAATCTCGTTACCCGCAAGTCTCTTTACTCGTTCCGTAATACATAATCTCGTGACTAACTACTTAGTCACTTTGAGCTCATTGAGATGACGTATTACCGAGTGGGCCCGGAGATACCTCTCCGTCACACGGAGTGACAAATCCCAGTCTCGATCCATGTCAACTCAACAGACACCTTCGGAGATACCTGTAGAGTACCTTTATAGTCACCCAGTTACGTTGCGACGTTTGGCACACACAAAGCACTCCTACGGTGTCAGTGAGTTACATGATCTCATGGTCATAGGAACTTATACTTGACATGCAGAAAACTATAGCGATAACTGATACGATCAAAAGCTATGTTTAACGTTTGGGTCTTGTCCATCACATCATTCTCCTAATGATGTGATCCCGTTATCAAATGACAACTCATGTCTATGACCTGGAAACCGCGGTCATCTTTGATCAACGAGCTAGTCCTGAAGAGGCTTACTAGGGACACAAAGTTTGTCCATTTATCCACACATGTATTTAAGTCTCCAATCAATACAATTATAGCATGGATAATAAACGATTATCATGAACAAGGAAATATAATAATAACTCTTTTATTATTGCCTCTAGGGCATATTTCCGACAGTATCCCCAGCAGAACAGCTCTGCCGGAGCCCTAGATTGGTTTCCGCCTCAGTTCCACCTCGAGACGGCGGCGTCTGGTCCCGAAAGCCTCCTTATGATTTTTTCCAGGTCAAAACACCTCATATAGGAGAAGATGGGCATCGGTGGCCTGCCGGCTGGCCCACGAGGCAGGGGGGCGCGCCCCCCACCCTCGTGGACAGCCGGTGGCCCCCTCATGGGTTTCTTTCACCATATATTTTTTATATTTTCCGAAACGATGTTCTGTTGAGTTTCAGGGCTGTTGGAGTTGTGTAGAATAGGTTTCCAGAGTTTGCTCCTTTTCCAGCCTAGAATTCCAGCTGCCGGCATTCTCCCTCTTCATGTGAACCTTGTAAAATAAGAGAGAAAAGGCATAAGTATTGTGACAAAACATGTAAGAGTACCCCATAATGCAATAAATATCAACATTAAAGCATGATGCAAATTGGACGTATCACTTAGCTGCAACCCCCTAATCGCCTAAGTTCAAAACAATCCTAGTGAAGAGCAATCCTCTCACTCGGGGGCTTAGCTGCGACCCCGTAGTCACCTAAGTTCAAAACACTCCTAGTGAAGAGCAACCCTCTCACTCGGAGGCTTAGCTGTGACCCCGTAATCACCTAAGTTCAAAACACTCCGAGTGAAGGGCAACCCTCTCACTTGGAGGCTTAGCTGCGACCCCATAATTGCC
>LR738715.1:677057049-677130372 GCA_902687465.1 Secale cereale | reverse complement strand
GGGGGGGGGGCGAGGAGCAGTGATGTCGCGAAGAAGCAGAGGAAGAAGGAGAAGTATGAGCGCACAGTGCCTACGCATCGGCCACGATGCCCTCTTAGAACCCAGCGATCGAGTGAATGACTTGTGGGCCTGTGTAATCTTGTCAAATCCCGTAACAGTCGCGCACCTATGTGGCGAAAAAGGCGGCGTGGGAATCGAGGCATCTGTGTATATCCGATCCAATTACCACGGCTCGTCCCGTCTCGCGCGCTGCCCTAAAATTTGAATCCCACAAAATCCAGGAACCGCAGAGCAACCAATCGCGCCGAAAACCTCGCGCCTCGCCGACACTCAAAAGTTACTCGCAAAAGTTCACTCGACAGTTTCTGAATTGATCAAGGCAACTGAAATAAGGTTGAAGGATCAACTCGATTCCCCGGTTCAAAGAGGATATCTCCGGGGGACCAAAATCGGGTCGGAATCAACTTCAACTCTCTTTTTCACTCGGACCTCAATCCATTCAGGGGCTACGGATGATGCCATGGACCTAAGGTCGGGTCACATGCCTGACCTAGCTACCCTACCCAAGGTCACTGCCGTGAGATCGAAGACGTTCCAAGGATGATAAAAGATACCGGCGGAAATGACCAATGAGAGCAATCCACTCGACCATATACCTCACTCGGATATCCCAATTCCATTCGACAGAATGAAGCCACTCGACCGTACAAGAAACCACAGGACCTACAGAAGGTCTAAGGTCATGCAAGGCTAGCAACGGTCAGGCGTTCACTCCGCAGTCTTAATGGCCTTTACTGCTCTTTATTACAGGAGTTATCAGTAACGTCCTATCTTATGTACATTGAACCCTCTATAACGTGGGGCGGCTGGGGTCTAGGGGCACTCTATATAAGCCATCCCCCTCCGGTACAAGGGTTCGCACCCCCTGTAACACACATACATATTCCAGTCGACAGCCTTCGGGCACCGAGACGTAGGGCTTTTACCTCCTCTGAGAGGGTCCTGAACTCGTAAAACTCGTGTGTACAACCTGGTCGTAGCTAGGACCTTGCCTCCTCCTATGTACCCTCTACTCCCACTGTCAGACCTAGTACCACGACACATGGTGCTTTATGCTTCATATTATTATCCAATGGTGTGTTGCCATCCTATGATGTCTGAGTAGATTTTCGTTGTCCTATCGATAATTGGTGAATTGCTATGATTTGTTTAATTTTCTTGTGGTTATATTACTGTCTTTTGGTGCCCATCATTTGAGCGCGCACGTGGATCACACCATAGGGTTAGTTGTATGTTGATAGGACTATGTATTGGAGGGCAAGAGCGACAGAAGCTTCAACCTAGCATAGAAATTGATGCATACGGGATTGAAGGGGGACCAATATATCTTAATGCTATGGTTGGGTTTACCTTAATGAACGTTAGTAGTTGTAGATGCTTGCTAATAGTTCCAATCATAAGTGCATAGAATTCAAAGTTAGGGATGACAAGCTAGCAGTGGCCTCTCCCACATAAAACTTGCTATCGATCTAGTACGGATTCAATTTCATAGGGATAATTTCGCAACTCCTACCACCACTTTTCCACACTCGCTATACTAAGTTTATTGCTTATTTGCCTAAACAGCCCCTAGTTTATATTTACATGCTCTTTATTATCTTGCAAACCTATCCCACAACACCTACGAAGTAGTTCTAGTTTTATACTTATTCTAGGTAAAGCGAACGTCAAGCGTGCTTAGAGTTGTATTGGTGGTCGATAGAACTATAGGGAATATTTGTTCTACCTTTATCTCCTCGTTGGGTTTGACACTCTTACTTATCGAAAGAGGCTACAATTGACCCCCGATACTTGTGGGTCACCAAGCCTTTTTCCGGCTCCGTTGCCGAGGAGCAATAGCGTGGGGTGAATATTCTTGTGTGTGCTTGTTTGCTTTATCACTAAGTAGATTTTATTTGATGTTCTATGTTGTTATCTATCTTTAGTTATGGATATGGAACACGAAATACCAAAATAAATCGGTGTAATTGCTACTCATGGAGATGGGGAACCTCCTAAAACCCTCGATGCTCATTATGTGAAAGATATTATGTACTACTTTGATAATCCTGAGAGAACTCCATTCAATTTTATAATGGGAGTAACATTGGATCAACGTGAATACTTTAGGGATTATCTCTTGACCCAAAAAGGGAAACTGTTATGGGATCAAATTTATATGTGGCATTGGTATGCTCGTCAACTATGCTTGAGATATGATTATACTTCTTTCTCTAGGATGAAGGCTCCACACCTTCCCTTCTCATGCATATTTAATGATAATGAAACCTTAGCTTCTTATGCTAATGGTATATATGATTACTATGATGTTTAACAAATTGAAGAACTTGTTGCTTTTAAGGTGCTTATGAAATTGAATCTTTGTTTGAAAAGTATGAAGCTTTTGATGATGATGTTTATAGGCCTAGAAATTTTGCTATATTGAAATATTGCTATGATAATTATGAATATAATTCTGATATCGATGTGTTTATTGAGAAAGTCTCCACTATCCAAGAAGAGAATAATATTTTGCAGGAAACTATGGAAGAAGAAATTGATGACATTGTGAGCTCATTAGATGAAAAAGATGAGGAGGAGAGTGAAGAACAAAAGGAGGAAGAGCAGATTAGCTACCCGTGCCCTCCTTCTAATGAGAGTAACTCTTTATCCCATACATTGTTTAATTTCTCGTCGTGCTTACCGAAGGATGAATGCTATGATCCCTTGGATTCGTTTGAAAAATCCCTTTTTGATGATATTGAAGCTTGCTATGCTTGTGGTCAAGATGCCAATATGAATTATGCTTATGGAGATGAACTTGGTATGGTTCCTTATGTTAAGGATGAAACTGTTGCTATTGCACCCACACATGATAGTCCTATTATCTTTTTGAATTCTCCCAACTACACTATATCGGAGAAGTTTGCTCTTATTAAATATTATATTGATGGGTCGCGTCTTACTATTGCACATGATGATTTTGATGAATATAATATGCATGTGCTTGCTGCTCCTACTTGAACTTATTATGAGAGAGGAACTACATCTCCGCCTCTCTATGTTTCCAATATGATAAAATTGCAAGAAACTGCTTATACTATGCATTGGCCTTTACTTGATGTGCATGAAATGTTCTTTTATGACATGCCGATGCATAGGAAGAGTGTGAGACTTTGTTGTTGCATGATATATATTACTTTGTGCTCACTACTAAATCACAAATCATCATTAATTAAAATTGGCTTTGATATACCTTGGGATCCGGGTGCATCCATTACTTGAGCACTATATGCCTAGCTTAATGGCTTTAAAGAAAGCGCTGCCAGGGAGACAACCCGGAAGTTTTAGAGAGTCATTTATTTCTGTTGAGTGCTTTTATATAGTTTGAAAATAAAATAAAATAAAGAGGGGAGCATTAATTTTTTTCAAAAAGAAAAGTGATAGTGAGAGAGAGTAGCATTGTTAAAGTGGGAGCATGATTGAACTTTGTTCATGCCCATGGAAACTTTGTGAATCTTAATTACAAAAACTTTTCAAAAAAATAATTACTCCCTTGTATAAATCCATTGTATTATAAAAATAATGTGCCAAGATTTTCCTTGAGGGTGATTAGATGTTTGGTTTGTGCGGTGCAAAAACAGAAACTTTGGCTGTAGTGCGTGATTTTACATTTTTTGCTGGAAAGTCAAATGCTTTTGAAACATTTTGGAATATACTTCTATACAAATTCTTTTTTTCCTAATTGTTCAGAATTTAGAGTTACATAAATATGCTAGATGTTCATATTGCTACAGACTGTTCTGTTGTTGACAAACTCTGTTTTTTGATGCATTGTTTTGCTTGTTTTGATGAAACCATCGATTTTATCAGTGGTATAAGCCATAGAGAAGTTATAATACAGTAATTTCAATGCAAAAAATAAAATATGAATGGGTTTGCAACAATACTTGAAGTGGTGATTTTCTTTATTATACTAACATATCTCATGAGGGTTTTATTAAATTTTGTGTGATTGAAGTTTTCAAGTTTTGGGTGAGATCACGATGGATGAAGGAATAAGGAGTGGCAAGAGCCTAAGCTTGGGGATGCCCGAGGCACCCCAAGGTAATATTCAAGGACTCCCAAGCAACTAAGCATGGAGATGCCCCAGAAGGCATCCCCTCTTTCTTCTAACAATCATCTGTAATTTTACTTGGAGCTATATTTTTCACATGATATGCGTAAATTCTTGGAGCTTCGTGTGCTTTTTATTTTTCTTTTAATAATGCACCATGCGGGTATGAGATAGTCCATGGTTGATTTATACAATGGTCTTTTCACTTCACTTATATCTTTTGAGTATGGCTTTATAGAATGCTTCATGTGCTTCACTTATATCATTTGAAGTTTGGATTGCCTGTTTCTCCTCACATAGAAAACCTCCATTTATAGAATGCTCTTTTGCTTCGCTTATATTTGTTAGAGCGTGGGCATATCTTTTGTAGAACGAATTAAAACTCTCTTGCTTCACTTATATATATTTAGAGAGTTGACAGCAATTGGTCATTAACATGGTTAGTCATAAAATCCTACATAAAACGTGTAGACCGCCGAATATGAGATGTTCGATTCCTTGCAATAGTTTTGCGATATAAAGATGCTAATATGTTTGAGGTACTTAAATGATCGGTGTTTAGTAAGAATATAGGCGTTAAGGTTTGTGATTCCCGACGCATGCACGTATAGTCTCTCGTTATGCCGGGAAGTTGGAGCACAATTTATCTTTGATTGTCAATCTTTGTGTGAAGGTCGGGGGCGCGGGGTTAGCTCCTACCAACCTCCCCCTAGGAGCATGCGTAGTATTACTTTACTTCGAAGGCTAATAAACTTTTTGCAATAAGTATGTGAGTTCTTTATGTCTAATGTTGAGTCCATGGATTATACGCACTCTCACCCTTCCAGCTTGGCAGCCACTCTAGTACCACGCAACTTTCGCCGGTGCATCAAACCCACCATATACCATTCCTCAAAACAGCCACCATACCTACCTATTATGGCATTTCCATAGCCATTATGAGATATTTTACCATGCAGCTTCCATCATCATCATATACATGACTTGAGTGTTCGTTGTCATATCGCTTTGCATGATCGTAAGATAGCTAGCATGATGTTTTCGTGTCTTGTTCATTTTTTATGTCCTTGCTATGATAGATCATTGCACATCCGGATACACCGCCTGAGGCATTTATATAGAGTCGTAATTTTTTCCAGATATTGAGTTGTAATATTTAGTTATAAGTAAATAAAAGTATGATGATCATCATTATTAGAGCATAGCCCCCATGAAGAAAGGATGATGGAAGCTATGATTCCCTCGCAAGTTGGGATGAGCCTCCAGACTTTAAAAATAATAAAAGAGGCCAAAGAAGCCCAAATAAAAAAAAGAGGTCAGAGAAGCTCACAAAAAAAGAGGAAACAAAAAAATATGAGAGAAAAAGAGAGAAGGGGCAATGTTACTATACTTTTACCACACTTCTGCTTTGGTGTAGCACCATGTTCTTCATATATAGAGTCTCTTGAGTTGTCATTTTCAGATTGTAGTGGGAATTTTTAATTATAGAACTTGGCTTGTATATTCTGACGATGGGCTTCCTCAAATGCCCTAGGTCTTCATGAGCAAGCATGTTGGATACACACTGATAACCCACAAAGTATAGGGGATCACAATAGTTTTCGAGGGTAGAGTATTCAACCTAAATTTATTGATTCGACACAAGGGGAGCCAAACAATATTCTCAAGTATTAGCAGTTGAGTTGTCAATTCAACCACACCTGTAAAACTTAATATCTGCAGCAAAGTATTTAGTAGCAAAGTAGTATGGAAGTAACGGTAACAGTGGCAAAAGTAACAATAGCAGGTTTGTAGCAATGATGACAACAACAGTAACGAAAGTAACAATGCAAGTATCAATATGGAACGAACTCGAAGGCAATGCATCAGCAATGATATCTGTCGGATAATATTCATCACGTAGCAGTTATAACCTAGGGTGACACATAACTAGCTCCAATTCATCATTATAATGTAGGCATGTATTCCGAATATAGTCATATGTGCTTATGGAAAAGAACTTGCATGACATCTTTTGTCCTACGCTCCCGTGGCAGCGGGGTCCGAATGGAAACTAAGGGATATTAAGGCCTCCTTTTAATAGAGTACCGGATCAAAGCATTAACACTTAGTGAATACATGAACTCCTGAAACTATGGTCATCACCGAGAAGTGCCCTAGTTATTGTCACTCCAAGTTTGTCGGATCATAACACATAGTAGGTGACTATAGACTTGCAAGATAGGATCAAGAGCACAAATATATTCATGAAAACATAATATGTTCAGATCTGAGATCATGGCACTCAGGCCGTAGTGGCAAGCATTAAGCATAGCAAAGTCATAGCAACATCAATCTCAGAACATAGTGGATACTAGGGATCAAACCCTAACAAAACTACCTCGATTACATGATAAATCTCATCCAACCCATCACCGTCCAGCAAGTCTACGATGGAATTACTCGCGCACAACGGTGAGCATCATGAAATTGGTGATAGAGGATGGTTGGTGATGATGACGATGACGATCTCCACTCTCCGGAGCCCCAAACGGATCCCAGATCAGGTCTCCCAATGAAGAACAGGAGGTGGCGGCGGCTCCATATCGTAAAACGTGATGGGATCTTCTTCTTGATTTTTTTCTCCGCGAAAGAGACTATATAGAGTTGGAGTAGACGTCAGTGGAGCATCAGGGGGGCCACAAGGTAGGGGGCGCGCCCCCACCCTTGTGGACAGGGTGTGGGCCCCCTTTGGTGGATATTTACGCCATTATTTTTTATATTTTCCGAAAATATTCCTCATAGAATTTCAGTTCATCCCGAGAACTTTTATTTCTGCACAAAAATAACACCAATGCAATTATGCTGAAAACAACGTCAGTCCGGGTTAGTTCCATTCAAATCATGCAAATTACAATCCAAAACGAGGGCAAAAGAGTTTGGAAAAGCAGATACGATGGAGACATATCAACTCCCCCAAGCTTAACCCATTGCTTGTCCTCAAGCAATTCAGTTGATAAACTGAAAGTGATAAACAAAACCTTTTCCAAACTCTGTTTGATCTTGTTGTTGTAAATACGTAAAGCTAGCATTCAAGTTTTCTGCAAAGATTATGAACTAACCACATTCACAATAACATTTAGGTCTCATGTTTACTCATATCAATGGCATAAGCAACTAGCGAGCAATAAAATAATAAATATCGGATGACAACACTTTTTCATAATAACCGTGATACAATATGATAAAGTGGTATCTCGCTAGCCCTTTTTGAGACCGCAAAACATAAATGCAGAGCACCTAAGAAGATCAAGGACTGACTAAACATTGTAATTTATGGTTAAAGAGATCCAGTCATACTCATACTCAACATCAATTAATAGCAAAGCATATAAATGACAGAGGTGCTCTCAAACTGGTGCTTTTCATAAGAGGATGATAACTCAGCAAGTAAAAGTAAACAGATAGGACCTTTGCAGAGGGAAGCAAGGATTTGGAGAGGTGCCAGAGCTCAAAATTTTAAATCAGAGATGAATATAATTTTGAGCGATATGATTTCTTTGTCAACGCTACGACCAAGAGTTCTCAATATTTTCCATGCTACATTCATCATAGGCGGTTCCCAAATAGAGTGGTAAGGTTTTACTCCCCTCCACCATCAAACACACTCCACGGCTTATCCGAGACAACGGGTACCGTCCAAACCAGCAACAATCCAGGGGAACTTTGTTTAATTATATTTTGATTTGATTTCTGATCTTTTGATCATGGGACTGGGTATCCCGGTTACTAGCCATTTTCTTGTGAATGACAAGCGGAGTCAACTCATCGTGAGAATAACCCACCTAGCATGGAAGATATTGACAGCCCCAGTCGCCACATGAGAGGTTTGGGCGTACAAAACAGAATTTTATTTGAAGGTTTAGAGTTTGGCACATGCAAATTTACTTGGAACGGTAGGTAAATACCACATATAGGTAGGTATGGTGGACTCTTATGGAACAACTTTGGGTTTATGGAATTGGATGCACAAGTAGTATTCTCGCTTAGTACAGGTGAAGGCAAGAAAGAGACAGGGAAGCAACCAGCTAGAGAGCAACTACGGTCATAAACATGCCTTGAGATTAACCAACATTGAGTGCAAGCATGAGTAGAATATAAACAACCATTGAACATAAATATCGTGGAGGCTATGTCGATTTTGTTTCAACTACATGTGTGAACATGTGCCAAGTCGAGTCACCTAAATCATTCAAAGGAGGATATCATCCTATCATACCGCATCACAACTGTATCATGAGACATAAGGTTTTTGCGTGGTTGATGCTGAATGATAGAGTTAATACTAGGGACTTACTTTTGAGGAGGCACTTCAATATCGGGGATGATCACAACTGTCCAATGTGCAACATGGGAGTGCTGGAGACGAATGCTCATCTGTTTTATGAATGTCCCTTTGCTGTGAAATGTTGGGAGATGTTGGGCATAAACTGGGGAAGACACCTAGACTTACACAACAAATATGAGAGAGCTAAAGCTGGGTTGTAAGGACCTCTCTTCAAGGATATAACCATTCTGGCTGCCTGGAACATTTGGAAACAACGCAACAGGGAGATCTTTGATGGAGTAACAGCCACACACGTGGAGTGGTTGAGAAGACTTAGAGAGGACTTGGTGATCTTAGGATATAGGATCAACCCTCAGAACCTATCTTTCTTGGAGAACTTTAGTAGCTCTCTTTCCATCTAAACACTTTTCTTTAGGCTGTTTTGAGGTCTATTATATTCTTTGTGTTACCCATGTAAATTACTCTCCTGAGTGCTAACTTTTGGTTGGCACTCATGGAATATATGAAAAAACAACAGTAGGAGGCTCTCCTACTGTTTCAACTTGTCAAAAAAAAATTTAAAAGCATGTTGGCACGCAAGGTAAACCATTATAAGCTCCTAGCTACTTAAGCATGGCATGAGTAACTATAATCTCTAATTGTCATTGCAAACATGTTTCATTCATAAGAGGCTGAATCAGGAATGACAAGCTAATAATATTTACAAAGACAAGATAGGTCGAGTTCATACCAGATTTTCTCCATCTCAATCGTTTCATCATATATCATCATTATTGCCTTTCACTTGCATGACCAAACAGTGTGAATAATAATAATAGTGCACGTGCATCGGACTAAGATGGAATATGCAAACATTTATTCAGAGGAGAAGACAAGGTAACATGGGCTCTTTGTTAGTTCAACAATAATTCATATGAGAGCCACCCATCATTTTCATCGTGGTATTCTCCTCTCGACCCTGAAAGAAAAGAAAAGAATTTCAAAGAAACGCACTGGAATATTTTTGGAGTTTTTGTTTTTCTAAAGAAAGCAAAACAAGAACGAGAAAACTATTTACACAGGAAAGCTCGCAACAAACAAAAGAAGAACAAGAAATCTTTTTGGATTTTCTTTTAAAACTACAAACTACTAAGAAACTAGTTAGAAAGAAAAGACAAAAAGAAACATGAAATTTTTTGGGTTTTCTAAACTTTTGAAACACACAAGAAGAAAGCGACAAAAATAAACTTGCATGGATCAGTACAATGAAGAAGTATGAGCATCGACAACTGGGATGAATGTGTGGACATGAATGTAATGTCGGTGAGAAATACGTACTCCCCCAAGCTTGGGCCTTTTCCTAAGTTGGTTTAGGTCACGGCTCAAAGTATCCGTCTCCTAGGTACTGAGGTGGATCCTGAGGGTTCCACTGGTTTGCGAGCTCCTGCGGCTCCCACTGAAAGATAGGCTCGCTATAAGGATCAAGGGCTGGTGCTGGCTCTGGCACAACACATTGTGGAAGCCCACATAATCTGTAGATGTCATTGGGACAAATAGTGTACTTATCTGAATGAATGTTAAACAAAGAAGGAGTAGACAAGATAATAGTCTGATAAGTGTTCTGAGTGAATATCAAATTATAAATAAGCATCTTTTCCTCATCATAACGAATGGATTTGTGTGCTACCATGCTGTCATAATCTAAATAAATAGTGGGTAACACTTTCTCTTCTTTTTCATAATGCCTAATGGGTATAATCTCAAAATGTTCGGCAAGGCGTGAGGCGAAGATGCCTTCGAAAATAGGACCCTTAGTACGGTTTAAACTCAACTATTTAGATACCATAGCACCCAGACTGAAAGTTCTATCATGAAGCAAAGCATGGCGCAAAATGGCAAGGTCAGGGACACTAAGGCATCCACTCTCCCCACAACCAATTAAACATTTCCCAGCAAATAATTAATAATAACGTAAAATAGGAAAATGAATATTGGCAACTCTCGCTTCTGACACCCTTTTCCTTTCACCTATGGTAATTTCATCAATGAAATCTTCCACATCTCCAGGATGTGGTTCGTCGACGTGTCGGTGTACTAAGATAGGGGTGCCTCAGTACCCCAACTTGTGCACGGGCAGTTGCAGCTTCCCGCGGCAAGGTTTACTGCGTGCTCGCCGGAGACCTTCCTGCTCCCTATTAAACCATTCAAAAACAAAGTATACAGGACATGAGATCAAGACCCCGGCAAGAGGAGCTTGCCGGGAAGGCCGTACCAGGCTCAAGGTTGTTCCGCTAACACAAGACCCTGGCAAGAGGAGCTTGCCAGGAAGACTAGAAGACATCGCCTCGGCGCTATCCGCGCCCCGGCAAGGGGCCCGGGGAGCGGCAAGCTCCCGGGCCCGGCAAGATCGAGGCCCCGGCAAGGTGCTTGCCGGGAAGGCTGCGCTGTGTGCCCGCGCTCCAGCTCATCGGCCCACGCGTCGCCCTGGGGCTTATCCAGGGACGCGTGGCGGATGGCTGTGCAGCCTGGGGTACACGGTGGCACTCCACGGTGATGGATCCGTCGCCGTGGCGGAAGGAGACGCTAAGGCGGGAGCTTTTGGGGTCGACGGCGACGGGCATTAAATGCCCTTGTCCCCCACTGTTAGAGTAGGTATAGACCACTGTTCTGTACTGTAGCTCCACTGTTCCCGCACTGTTACAACTACCACCTCTTTTACATTTTTACCCCTTTCTCCTACGTTGACACCTGTCGGTGACCCCTTGCACTATAAAAGGAGGCCCATGCACAACGTGGAGGGGGTTGGAAACCTAGATCACTCTCGCGCCGGTGTAGCTGCTTCTTCAAGCTCCCGAGCGCCCGAACTCAATACACAACCAAGCAGGAGTAGGGTTTTACGCGTCTACCGCGGCCCGAACCTGGGTAAAACCGCCCGCGTGCACGCTTCGATCTGCTCTTTGTGCTCCCTCCGCCCTCGTACCGCACAGACAAGGGGCTCCGGTCCCATAGGTGTTCGTGGCGGACAGTTTCCCCCGACATCTTTGGCGCGCCAGGTAGGGGGCGTCGAGGTTGTGCGAACCTGATCCGGCGTTCGCGCGGGCGCATCCTTCATCAACCTCTCCAGCTTCACCAGCAACTTCATCAGCGACAACTCCATGGCCCCGAAGAAGAAGGCTTCGGAGGTCGGAGGCCCGTCTGCGTCTCACCCGCCGCCACCAGAGCCAACGGTGGGCGGGGGAGATGCCGTCGGAAGGGTGGTTGCCGGTGAGGACACTCACGGCGCCACCAGGTCCAAGAACAGGACGGACGACCGAACCTCGGTCTCCGTGGACGCGCCGCGTCCATCGCAGCACACAACGACCCAGCAGCGCCATACCACGGGAGGTGGTATCCGCTTGCTGGGACAAGGCCAGACCGGAGGCTCGCGGGACGCCCCGGACCCCCATCCGGGCACAAGCAAAGCGAAGGCGCCGGCGCGGGACCCCGCTCCTTCTAACGTTGTTAGAAGTCCGAGCGTATCCCGCTCCTCGCACCGCTCACCCGCGTTCCCCTCTACCCCAGCGGAAGCGCTCGCAAGAGCGCAGCTGCTCCTCGACTTCCCTCCAGCGGCCGACAAGGCCGAGGAATGGAGGGCCACTATCCGGAGCCTGATAGACTTCGCCAACAGCGATTCTCCACAGCAGCCGTCGGCCTCACGGCCGCGGCAGGCTGAGAAGACGAAGGCTATCGGCGACAAGACTGCCGGGGGTGCGACAAGCGTGCACTCCCCGCCGCAGAAACAGAAGACGCCGCCCCGCCGGAACAACCCCGACGACGGCTCCACAGCCTCGTCGGACCCGCGGGCCCGTCGGGACCAGCGCCAGGTCCTCGACGACCGGCGAGATGAAGACGCTCGGACCACGATCGAGCGCCGCCGAGAAGCTCGGCGACAATCCGACAAGAGGGCTGGGAACACTGTCGACGCGCACGCGCCCGGTGAGCTAGGCGACTTGCCGTACGCGGCAGGCTGCCCTGCGTTCACCCGCGAGCTGCGGCGCGTCCAGTGGCCCAGCATGAAGAATTTCAAGCCCGACGTACCGGAGAAGTACGACGGCAAGACGCATCCCTCGGAGTTTCTCAGCGTCTACACTATCGCAGTGCAAGCTGCCGGGGGGCGCGACGAGAAGATCTTGGCGAATTACTTCTCGCTCGTGCTAAAGCCGAACGTCCGTTCGTGGCTCATGCACTTGCCGGAAGGTTCCATCTCTTCTTGGGCCGACCTTTGCCACCAGTTTGTCGGCGCCTTCACCGGCGGCCACAAACCCCATGGCCAGGAGAGCGATCTCCACATCTTGGCCCAGAAGGAAGGCGAGACCCTGCGCAAGTACATCCAACGCTTCAGCCGGGTGCAGCACAACATCCCTGACGTTCACCCTGCCGCGGTTATCAGCGCGTTCCATCAGAACGTGCGTAACCGCCGCATGCGTGAGGAGATGGAGATGACAAAGATTCGGGATGTCAGCGAGCTTTACGCTCTTGCTGACAAGTGCGCACGCGCAGAAGAGGGGAGAAGACTCCCCGGGGAAGATACTGGCGCAGGAGGAAGCGACAGCGACGACGCCGCCCCGACAAAGAAGAGCCGGCGGCGGAACAACAGAAAGAAGGGCAAGAAGGAGGTGCTTGCCGTCGAGAAGTCCGGCAAGGAGGCCCCCGCCAAGCAAGCGCAGGCTGGCGGCTCCGGCAAGGAGCCTGCCCCTGCGGCGGCGGCCGACAAGCCGGGTAGCTCCGACAAGCAATACTGTAAGATCCACCGCACCAAGGGTCACGATCTCTCCAACTGCAAGCGCGTCGAGTACCTCATCGAGCAGCAGAAAGCTGAGTACGAGAGGCGCGACAAGGAGAAGGCCCAAGGTGGCGGGGAAGAGCCCAGCAAGAAGCGGCCGTTCAACGGCCGGGGAGGACGCCGCGGCAAGGCTAAGCAGCGGCAAGGGGATCGACCTCCCCGGGGCCGCGACAACGATGAAGAAGACGACGATGAAGACATGGAGGACGATGAGAACAGCGAGCAGGAGTTCCAGAAGGCCACGGAGGTCCTGTGCGTCGACGGTGGTGCCTCCCTGCATACCTCCCACCGCCAACTCAAGCAGTGGGTGCGTGAGGTAAACGCAGCGGAGCCGCCCGTGGAGTCGCGCAGGCTCCTCAAATGGTCCAGCACGCCCATCATTTTTGACCTTGAGGATCACCCTGACCGCACCACGGCGGTCGGGTGCTTGCCGATGCTGGTTTCCCCCACCATCCGCAACCTCAAAGTCACCAAGATGTTGGTTGACGGCGGGGCCGGGCTGAACTTGATCTCCTCCGCTGTGATCAAGAAGCTCCAGATTCAAGATGGCGAGCTCGAAGAAACCGGTTCATTCCAAGGAATCAACCCGGGAAGGAGCAAGCCCAAGGGAAAGATCACTTTGCCGGTGACCTTTGGCGGGGAGCTCAACTTCAGGACTGAGCGCATCACCTTTGACGTAGCTGATATTCCATTGCCCTACAATGGAATACTTGGCCGTCCTGCCCTCGCCAAGTTCATGGCAGCTTCCCACTATGCTTACAACGTGCTGAAGATGCCGGGGCCGATAAGCGTCATCACTGTCCACAGCGACAAGAAGGATGCGCTTATTTGCGCCGACAAGATTTACCGGGATGCGGCAGCTGCGGCCGAGAAGGATACTCTTGCCGCTGAAGCTCCCGGGGGGAAGAAGACGAAGACCAAGTCCGGCAAGTGCTCTGGGACCCACTCCGGCAACCGCACCTCTTCGGAGTGCTGCGCTGCCGTCGAGGACGTTCCATCGAGCTCCACCGGCAAGAGTAAGAAAGGAATGGCTGCTCCTCCGGCAACCAAGAAAGTGTCCGCAAAGGAGGATGGCACTGGTGGTACCTTCACCATCAGTGCCACCCTTGACAGCAAATAGGAAAGCGCGCTCGTTGCCTTCCTGCGGGCGAATGTCGATGTGTTTGCTTGGCAACCATCTGACATCCCCGGTGTTCCCAGGAAGGTGATTGAGCACAAGCTTGTTGTCTGTCCTCATGCGCGGCCCATCAAGCAGAAAGTGAGGAAGCAAGCCGTGGAGCGCCAAGAGTTCATCAACGAGGAAATCAAGAAGCTAGAAGCAGCAGGCCTAGTTAGAGGTGTGATCCATCCGACGTGGTTGGCAAACCCAGTCGTCGTGCGCAAAGCCAACGGGAAGTGGAGACTGTGTATAGACTTCACCGATGTGAATAAAGCATGTCCCAAGGATCCCTTCCCTTTGCCGCACATTGACCAGATCGTTGACTCCACTGCCGGATGTGAGCTACTCTGTTTTCTTGATGCATACTCAGGCTATCATCAGATTTTCATGGCCAAGGAAGATGAAGAGAAGACTGCATTTATCACTCCATGTGGCACTTATTGCTTTATCCGCATGCCATTTGGATTGAAGAATGCAGGCTCAACCTTTGCAAGGGTAGTGTACACTGCTTTTGAGCCACAGATCCACAGAAATGTAGAAGCTTACATGGATGACATCGTGGTGAAGAGCAAAAGCAAGGAAACCCTGATTCAAGACTTGGAAGAAAAGTTTCAGAACCTGCGCAGGATACAGCTTAAGTTGAACCCCGAGAAGTGCGTCTTTGGAGTCCCCTCCGGCAAGCTTCTCGGGTTCTTTGTGTCACAGAGGGGGATTGAAGCCAACCCCGACAAGCTCTGGCCCCGACAAGGAAGACTCTGCGCGGGAACAAGGAGAGGTGCGGAAGAAGATGGTGCAGCGCCCAGTGTATTTTGTAAGTTCCCTTCTCCAGGGGGCCAGATCAAGATACTCTGGTGTGCAAAAATTGCTTTTCGGCCTCCTCATGGCCTCAAGAAAGCTGCGCCATTACTTCCAAGCCCATGAGATAACAGTGGTCACTCGCTTTCCGTTGAAGAGAATATTGCACAATCCAGAAGCAACAGGCAGGATCGTTGAGTGGGCACTGGAGCTGTCGAGCTTTGGACTCAAGTTTGAAAGTACTTCAACTATACAGAGCCGAGCTTTGGCGGAATTCATAGCTGAGTGGACCCCAACACCAGAAGAAGAAGCTCAAGAAACAAGTGCACCCGCGCAAGAAGCGACAAGTGAATGGGTAATGTATTTTGACGGTGCCTTCTCGCTGCAAGGCGCCGGTGCCGGCGTGGTGCTCATCGCGCCCACCGGAGAGCACCTCAAATATGTTATCCAGATGCACTTTCCCAGGGAGCAAGCGACAAACAACACTGCAGAATATGAAGGCTTGCTTGCCGGCCTCAGGATTGCGACCGAACTTGGGATCAGAAAGCTGATTGTGCGGGGAGATTCTCAGTTGGTGGTCCGACAAGTTAACAAGAGCTATCAGAGCCCTTTGATGGAAGCATATGTCGATGAAGTGAGAAAGCTTGAAGAGCACTTTGAAGGTTTGCAGATGGAGCACATCCCGAGAGCTCAAAATGAAATTGTAGATGGCCTTTCAAAGTGCGCCGCGATGAAGTTACCTGTGGAACCGGGGACCTTCTTACTCAAGCTGACTCAACCATCCGTTACACCATCAATTGGGCAGTCCAAGAAGAGAAAGTTGGTCTCCGGCGACTACTTGCCGGCGGATCTTCCTGAAACCGCCGCCAAGGTCTCCAAGATCAACAACCAGAACGTTGAGGAACAGTTTGCTCCTGCGAGCCCTCGGGCTTGTACAGTTGAGGCAAGCGTTCTCGACAAGCCTCGCCCCGGCGAGCTTGCCGGGGGACCGTCAGCTCCGGCAGAACCAGAGGTCCTCGCCGTAGAAGCTGAGGTTCCCGCAGCGGCCCTCGAGCCTTTAGTCCTTGCCGTCGAGCCTCGGGCTCCAGCATGGGCGCAGCAGATCGTCCGTTTTCTGCAAACTGGAGAACTTCCCGACGACCCTCAAGAGATAGAGAAGATAACCAGGCAGTCAAGTATGTATCAGTTCGTGGATAACGAGCTGTACAGAAGAAGACTCAACGGTGTCAGGTTGAAGTGCATCTCCAGAGAAGATGGACAGAAGCTGTTGGCGGAAATACACGGAGGCATATGCGGCCACCACATTGGCGCAAGGGCGCTTGCCGGGAAAGCTTTCCGGCAAGGGTTCTTTTGGCAAGAAGCCCTCCAAGATGCAACTGCACTAGTAACCAAGTGTGAAGCGTGCCAGTTCCATGCAAAGCAAATCCATCAGCCAGCTCAAGCTCTCCAAACAATCCCTTTGTCATGGCCCTTCTCGGTCTGGGGGCTCGATATCCTCGGCCCTTTCCCTCGTGCTGTCGGGGGCTTTGAGTACTTGTACGTTGCAATCGACAAGTTCACAAAGTGGCCAGAAGTGGAGCCAGTGAGAAAGGTGACAGCACAGTCAGCGGTCAGGTTCTTCAAGTCGATTGTTTGCCGTTTCGGAATCCCTAACAGGATCATCACCGACAACGGTACACAATTCACTAGTCGCACCTTCATGCAGTACGTCCAAGACCTTGGCGCCAAGGTCTGTTTTGCTTCTGTTGCTCACCCGAGGAGCAACGGTCAAGCGGAAAGGGCAAATGCTGAAGTGCTGCGCGGACTCAAGACAAGGACCTTTGACAGGCTGCGCAAGTGCGGAAAAAATTGGATAGAGGAGCTCCCGGCGGCTCTTTGGTCAATCAGAACGACACCAAGTCGAGCCACCAGGCAGACGCCCTTTGCTCTAGTCTATGGAGCAGAAGCAGTACTCCCCACGGAACTCGTATACGGATCTCCTCGAGTGCTCGCTTACGATGAGCTCGAGCAAGAGCAACTGCGACAAGATGACGCATTGCTCCTTGAGGAGGGACGTCTCCAGGCTGCTGTACGAGCTGCTCGATACCAGCAAGCTTTGCGCCGCTACCATAGCCGCAAAGTCAAGGCCAGGAGTCTCGAGGAAGGCGACCTTGTTCTTCGGCGTGTTCAGTCCGCCAAGAATTCCAACAAGTTGACGCCGAAGTGGGAAGGCCCTTATCGGGTGAGACAAGTTACGAGGCCCGGCGCTGTCCGCCTCGAGACCGAAGAAGGCTTACCGGTGAGCAACTCCTGGAACATAGAGCATCTTCGCAAGTTTCACCCATAAGGCGCGGTTGCCGTGATCCGCTCCGGCAACCACCTTTTGTACAAGCTTTGCCACTGTTGCATGTAACCCTTTGTACAAAGCCGGGCGCAGACCCCGTGCATCAGTAAAGTTCCTGTGTTTCTCGCATCGATTGCCTTTTGCATGCTTCTCTTTGCTATTTGCATGTTCTGTTTGGCATTTGGTGCAACACTCAAGCATACGGTAAGCGTTAGCACGCCGAAAGGCAATATGCTTGTTTCCCTCTCCCTTTTCTTTCCTCTTAAGCAGAAGGAACGTTCCTCGCGCACAAGTTTGCCGGGGGGGAAGGAGATGGAGGAGGAACCAAGTGCTGTTCAAGAAAGAGAAGCCTTACCGGAAAGCGAGCAATATAAACAAGCAGCATATGAAAGATAAGTTGTTAGAATTTGATCAGTTCAAATTTTAAAATTTTAGTTGTCTTCCTTGAACGATCACATTTTGTATGGAAAACCTGTGCGCGGAGGAACCTACTCGTAGCTTGCCGCACCCTTATCTTGTTTTCGAGTTCACTCAACGATTTAAGCGAGCTGCGACAAGTGTCGCGCCCTTGCTTCGTTTCCGAGTACGCTCAGCAAGCTAAGTGCGTTGCGACTAGCTGCGGCAAGGTTGCTTGCCGGCGAGGACCTTGGCCAGCAGGCTGCTCAGAGTCCAGTACTCAGCGCTCGCGGCAAGGGCCCCTTGCCGGCAAGCTCCCCGGGAGCGTAGGGTGAAAAACATACAAAGTCAAGGATTAAGACAAGGAAGATAACATTGCACTGATTGATCAAAAAGAAATAAATATCTTACAAGGATAACTTGTCGCAATGGACTAATAAGTTCGTGACATAATTTGCAGCAGTAGAAAGAGATAAAGATAGCGGAGCCCTAGTCTACGCGGTCGCCTTCCTTCCTGCCAAGCTTTGCCACCTTGGCGATGATGTGGCCGACCTGCTCCTTCAGGGCCTCCGTGTCTGCATCAGCCGGCAAGCTGCGAAGAACGTTCGTGAGGTTGATTCCCGGGTTGCGGTACACGATCTTCGTCAGCACCCGCTCCAGAGTTCCCGCGCAGAGCAGGCGCGACTCCTCGGCCAGCTGCGCGGGGATGCGGTTCCGGAGACCTGCAAGAGCCGGAGCGTCCCCTCTGAAGAAGAGGCTGAGCTTGGCGCTGTGCGGGAGATCCGGGTCCGGCGAGTAGATGAGGTGTTCGACCTTCAGCGCCAGCAGCTCCTGGTCAATATTGGACGCAGAAGAAACCAGCTCTTCGGTCCACACTTCAATAGTCTGCCGGAAGAGCTCGGATGCCTTGTTAACGCTCTCCACCAAGGTCCGCTCTTTGCGGAGCTCCTCCTTCAGTTTGTTCTCCTGAGCTCGGGCGGCATCGAGCGATTCCTTCAGAGTGGTGACCTTCAGCTCCAAGTCCTCAATGGAGTCCTTGGCGACCTTCAGCTCGTCGCCCCTCTTTGATAAGCTCACCTGAAGCTCTGAGTTTGTGTGAGCATCCTTCTCGCGCTCCAAGATGAGCGCGGCAACCTTCTCGGAGCTCACCTTCATCGCCTTCTCCAACTGCTCAACCTTGGCGGCGAGCTCTCTCTTGGCGTCTTCCGCGGCAACCGCGGCGGCTTTCGCCTCCTTAAGCTCCCCGCCGAGGGCAGCCTCGCGAGCGGCAAGGTCTTCTTCGTGGGAGTCCAGCTCGACCTTCCGCTGCGCGAGCTCTCCTTCTCGCCGGGACATCTCCACCCCGGCGAGACGCTGCTGTTCTTCCGCTTCAGCTTTCTCGAGCACCCATTCTTGGTACTCGCCGGCGAGACGCTCACGCTCCTCCGCCACCTGGCGGAGGGCAGCCTGATTGGCGGCGCTGAGCTCCGCCGCACGCTTCTCCATTTCTGCCGCGGCCTTGGCGGCAAGAGCCTCCCGGGAGGCGAGCTTTGCCTGCCTGGCCCGGTAAAGGGCCAGGAGCTGATGGAGCAACCTCTCCTCCTCGGGCCCCTCACCTCCACCGGGCGCCTGGACGATCTTCAGGCCTGCGGAGGCGAGGACTTCTCCGTCGAACGCCTCGCCCTCCGCAGGGGCTCGCGATGAAGACCCCCACGGCATCTGGATGAAGACGCCGTTGGGGGCCTCGAGATAGAACCTCTGCTCCTCGCCGGCGGAGGGACCGGTGGCCGGTGCAGCATCCGATGCTCCCGCCGCCTCCGGGTCGGCGGTGCGGCCACCGTCCCCCTCCCCGGCCGCTGCGTCTGCAGCCGGAGCAGTCTCTTGCACGGCCGGCTCGGCGGCCTCGGCTATCTCCTCGACGACAGGAGCGTCGCCGCCGCCGCCCTGCGCGTCCTCCTCCTCGAGGATGATAACCTCCGTCTCCATGGGCGCAGGAGGAGGAAGATCTAAGAAGAAGAAGAAACAAAGAAGTTCAAGACTCAAGCAAATATTCAAAAAGAGGCAAGCCAAGAAGACAAGTCACAAAACATACCTTGGCGGGCGTCCTCAGCGGCGGGCTCCCTCGCCGGGGAGCTCGGCCTCGTCGGAGTGGTCGCCCTCGCCGGGCTGCTCGCCCTTGGCGGGGTACTCTGCCTCGGCGGAGTACCCGCCCTTGGCGGAGCACTCTCCCTTGCCGGAGAGTTCTGCCTTGGCGGGGACGGCGGGGCCTGCGGCTCCTCAACGGTGGTCTCCGGGCGCTCTTCCCGCTGTGGCTCCACCTCTGCACAGAACAAGACAGGAAACGTCAAGACATGAAGGCAAAACCAAATCCAAAGGCGTACCCCGACAAGCAAGAAGAGAAAAACCCAGACTTACGCTGGGGGCTGCGCTGCGGGCTACGCTGGGGGCTGCTCCTCGGAGCAGCGCTCGGGTCCGGCAGGCTCGGCTCCGGCACGCCCTCTGTTGCCGCAGCTGCCGAGTCCTCCGCGACCTCAACCTCGGGCGCCTTGGCCTTCTTCGCCGCGCGATGGGCCAGGGTCCTGAAACCAGAGCAGTAAACAGAGTCAACATCAACAAGGAAAATCATCAAGACAAAAGGAAAACAAGAAGATATAAAATCTTGGATTCTTACTCCTGGTCCTCCTCGTCGTCCTCGCTCAGGGCGGAGAAGTCATACTCCACCGTGGGCGCGTCGGCGCGAGGAGCGGAAGATGAAGACTCCCTCGCGCGCTTGGTGTTCACCGGGGCTGGGGGCTGCGAAGACCCAGCCCCTGTGGCTGCCGGCGCCCGAGGAGCGGGCGGAGCCGTTGCTCCGCTCCGAGAAGACCCCTGCCGGCTCGCTGCCGGCCTGCGGGGTGCCTCCGTCGTGGTCCGCGCACGGGCCGCCTCCGCTGCGGCTGGTGCGCCGGACGGCCTTGGCGCGGCTTGACTCCCCCGGGGAGCCGCCCGCCGAGGTGGCTGTTGCCGGGACGCCTGCGCCCTCTCCCCCGTCACCGCCTTGCGGAGGCGCTTTGCCGGGGACTGCTTCGGGCTTGCCGGGGGCGGGGAGCTCTCCGACGAGGAGAGGTCGTCGGCGTATAACTCCGTGGATCCGCCGGAGTCTTCGGCCTCCTCCTCCTCCTCCTCCTCTGCCCCGGCCGGCTCGCTGGGCCCAGCGTCCTGCGCTGCGGCCCCCTTTCCCTTGGCGCCTCTGCCCCTCGCGGCGCCTCTGCTCCCTCCGGCGGTGCCCTCCATTGCCGCAGCCTCCGCCGCGATCCCGTGGATCCCGGAGTGCCTCAGCGAGGGGACCCCGGCGAGCGCGTCGGGTGGAAGATCTAGCAACCTGCGGATCTCCGCCTCCTCCGCCTGGGTGGACGCCTCCTCGGCCTCCGCCTCCTCCGGCGAGAACCCGAAAACTCCTGCCGCCGCGGCTGCGGCGGCCTCCTCAGCCCGGGAAGCTATGTAGGCGATTTCCTGGTCGGTGGTGTCCCGCGTGTGCAGCTTGAGGTCCTCCTTGTTCCTCGCCACCTCGGCGAGGTTGTCGTAGAAGTTGAGGACGTCGATGGGCTTCGGGGCGATCCACGAGCGGTCCAAGCCATGCGAGTCGCACATGGGCATCATGGCGAGGATCCGGTCCCTGGCGGCGTTGTTGCAGAGTGGCACCACTTCCCGGGGAGTCCTGAACCACTCGGGGTGCGTCGGGTCGTACTTGAAGAGTTCCCGTACCATCCCCCGCAGCTCCAGAGTGGTGAAGTTGAAATTGAGCCCGGGGCGCAGCCTCATGATGTCTGCCGGGCCGCCGTACTCCCAGGCCGGCCTCTTCCGGTCTTGGAGAGGGGCGATGCGCCGGCGGAGGAAATCTGCGCCCACCTCGGCAACTGATAGATTGGCCAACCGAAGACGAAGAATCCGGACAAGGGCGATGTTGAGCTTGACATCGTCCGAGTCCAGGTCACTCCAGTCCCTGCCGCGCACAATGGGCGTTGTGCGCGGCGCGGTGAAGGCTTGCGGCTGGTCTTCTACGATCCAGCACCACTCCGCTCGCCATTCCTCCCACTTGCCGCGGAGCTCCCCCGGCAAGTACGCCCCTTTCTTATTTAGACGAAAGATCCAAGAAATTCCTCCGGAGAGGGGGGCATCGGCCTCGGCTCTAGGAGTGAAGAAGTGTCTAAAGAGGGCTACATTGGGGTGGACTCCTATGAAGTTTTCGCACATGTGTGCGAAAACAGCCATGGTGAGAATGGCGTTGGGGGTGAAGTCAAGCAGATGGAAGCCATATGTGTTCATGACATCACAGAAGAAGTTCGAAAAAGGAGGACAGAGACCACAATGGAAAAAGGCAGCAAAGAAGTGGTACCCGCCGGGATAGCTGTCCTTGGCGGCGGCCGGGTATGCTCGCGTGCGGGGATGCGCGTCGGTTCCCTTGGACCAGAACAAGTAATACTTGTTCCAGAGTTCCCGCACGCCGAGCTTCGGCGGGAAGACGACGTGTCGCTTCCGGTACGCGATGAGCTTGGCCGCTTGCTCCGATTTCTCCCGCTTGGCCTTCTCCGCCTTCGCCTTGTCGGTCTTTGGGGCCATGGCGGACGCGGTGGGAGGAGGGAGACGAAGAGCTCGGCGGCGGCGGAGATGTGGAGGCAGAGCGCAAGAAGGAATCTTTGAGAGGAAGAAGACGATGTAATGAGAGCGCAAGAAGGGGAACCGCGCCCGCTCCCTCTGCTTTTATGGGGGAGTGGGGGGCGTTTCGCCCTTTTCATTAAGAGATCGTGGGCACGTCCCATCCCACGGCGCCGCAATCGACGCGTGCCGTTACCATGGGGTACGGCGGATATGGAAGTGGATTCGGCGCGCCGCGGGCCGCGGGTGCCCGTGCACTGTTTTGGGCCTGGCCCAACAGCGCTCGGCACCGTGTATGGCCCAGGCCCGGGGGCTCCTGTCGGTGTACTAAGATAGGGGTGCCTCAGTACCCCAACTTGTGCACGGGCAGTTGCAGCTTCCCGCGGCAAGGTTTACTGCGTGCTCGCCGGAGACCTTCCTGCTCCCTATTAAACCATTCAAAAACAAAGTATACAGGACATGAGATCAAGACCCCGGCAAGAGGAGCTTGCCGGGAAGGCCGTACCAGGCTCAAGGTTGTTCCGCTAACACAAGACCCTGGCAAGAGGAGCTTGCCAGGAAGACTAGAAGACATCGCCTCGGCGCTATCCGCGCCCCGACAAGGGGCCCGGGGAGCGGCAAGCTCCCGGGCCCGGCAAGATCGAGGCCCCGGCAAGGTGCTTGCCGGGAAGGCTGCGCTGTGTGCCCGCGCTCCAGCTCATCGGCCCACGCGTCGCCCTGGGGCTTATCCAGGGACGCGTGGCGGATGGCTGTGCAGCCTGGGGTACACGGTGGCACTCCACAGTGATGGATCCGTCGCCGTGGCGGAAGGAGACGCTAAGGCGGGAGCTTTTGGGGTCGACGGCGACGGGCATTAAATGCCCTTGTCCCCCACTGTTAGAGTAGGTATAGACCACTGTTCTGTACTGTAGCTCCACTGTTCCCGCACTGTTACAACTACCACCTCTTTTACATTTTTACCCCTTTCTCCTACGTTGACACCTGTCGGTGACCCCTTGCACTATAAAAGGAGGCCCATGCACAACGTGGAGGGGGTTGGAAACCTAGATCACTCTCGCGCCGGTGTAGCTGCTTCTTCAAGCTCCCGAGCGCCCGAACTCAATACACAACCAAGCAGGAGTAGGGTTTTACGCGTCTACCGCGGCCCGAACCTGGGTAAAACCGCCCGCGTGCACGCTTCGATCTGCTCTTTGTGCTCCCTCCGCCCTCGTACCGCACAGACAAGGGGCTCCGGTCCCATAGGTGTTCGTGGCGGACAGTTTCCCCCGACACGACGCTTCCTTCATAAGGTAATTTTCATACCCCACAAAAGTCATAAAGTGTCATCTTTTTATGCACATCATGTAAATCAGATTCTACCATAGGGGGTGATCTCCTAGTATGAAAATGAAAATTTGCACGAAAGTATTGGTTAGGAGGATATACTGATCACACTTGTCGCGGAGGAAGTCGGTGATGCCTGCATACTCGGCCAAATAATAGAAATCATCATAAATTCCGGCCGCCTGTAAGAATGCATTGCATGACCATTCACATGCCCGAATCTCTGCGATACGAGGAAGATTATACTTGGGATTCTCCTTCTCCTTCTCCTCATTCTCTTTCTCCTTTGAACCCCGTCTCGAAGAGCCTCTCAACAATCTCCTCATCATTTTCTTCCTCTGAAAAATTCTGAAATTTTTAATGACTCAAAATAAAAGTGAACCAAACTCAGCAAAATTGCTAGCAACTTCTCTTACAAGTACCTAGAGGCTATATCATGTATCAAAACTACTTTGGACCATATAAATTTGACATGCAAGCTGAAGAACAAGGTCACCACAGTAGCAAAAATTTGCAATAAATATAGCACTACAAAAAAACTAATTGGACCATTGAAGGAGTCACATTCCAAAGAACAATCCCCCAAAATAGCTTTGCAAATGATGGATTGAGCAAGGAGATCAAAAATGGCAGCAAGATGAGCTAGAACACGGGTTTGAGCTGGTGGATGATTTTTCTGGAGGAAGAAGGAGAGGATGGGTGCTGGAATAAGTGGAGGGGGGCCATGTGGGACCCACAAGGACAGGGGCGCGCCCTCCACCCTTTTGGCCCACTGGTGCAGCCCCCTTGTGCATATTCAGTGCCAAAAATCTTAAAATATTCTAGAAAAAATCATATTAAATTCTCATGACATTTGGAGAACTTTTATTTTCGGGACATTTTTTTATTGCACGGATAAATCAGAAAACAAATAGATAATACTATTTTTGCTGTATTTAATCTAAATTATAGAAAGTAAAAGTTGCGTACAGAAGGTGGTGTTCTCTGAATTCATCCGTGTCATGGTCATCAAAAAGGAATCAGTCAATGAGGTTGATCAAGTCTCATTAACAAACTTCTTTCGAATAACATAAAATCGGAGAATTTTTGAATAACACTGGGTTAGCTTAATGCGGATATGCATGTCCCCAACAATAAGAATATCATATTTCTTCTTAACAGTAGGAAGAGGGAATTCAAAACCTCCAATAGTAATAGTTGAATTTTTTCCAACAGAATTGACACTATTAACTTGAGGTTGTTTCTTCGGGAAGTATACCGTATGCTCATTACCATTTACATGAAAAGTGGCATTGCCTTTGTTGCAATCAATAACAGCCTCTGCAGTATTCAAAAAGTGTCTACCAAGGATAACTAACATACTATCTTCCCATTAAGATAGTAACGTTTGCAACCACAATAGGCTTATCCTCACAAATACCGATAGGTATAGCAGTTGATTTATCAGCCATTTGCAAATAGATTTCAGTAGGTGTCAACTTATTCAATTCAAGTCTACGATACAAGGAGAAAGGCATAACACTAACACCGGCTCCAAGATCACATAATTTCAGCTTCCGTTATCTTTCTTTTATTAGTAACAATTTCTTTCATATACTTAGCATAAGGAGGCACTTTAAGCATATCAGTCAAATGCATACGCAAAAAGATAGGTCTAATCATCTCACAAAAGCATTCAAAATACTCATCATCCTTTTTCTTGGATGGTTTAGGAGGAAAGGGCATGGGTTTCTGAACCCATGGATCCCTTTCTTTACCATGTTTCCTAGCAATGAAGTCTCTCTTATCATAACGTTGATTCTTTGACTATGGGTTATCAAGATCAACAACAGGTTCAATCTCTACATCATTATCATTACTAGGTTGAGCATCAGTATGAATATCATCATTAACATTATCACTAGGTTCATGTTCATTACCAGACTGAGTCTCAGCATCAGAAATAGAAATATTATTGGGATTCTCAGGTGTGTCTACAATAGGTTCACTAGCATGCATAGTCCTATCAGTTTTCTTTTTCTTTTTGTTACCAGGACTAGGTTTATCAATATTTATTCTCTTAGAATCTTGCTCAATTCTCTTAGGATGGCCCTCAAGATACAGAGGTTCGTGAGTTACTTTACCACCTCTAGTAGCAACCATAACAGCTTTATCATTATTTTTACTATTAAACTCATTGATCAAATCATTTTGTGCCTTAATTACTTGTGCTACTTGAGTGGTAACCATGGAAGCATGTATACTAATAAGTTTTAGATCATTAGAAGTTCTAGTCACAAGATCACCCAAGCGGTCAAGCATATAAGCATTACGTTTCAGCTGTCCACTAACATAAGCATTGAAATCTTCTTGTTTAATAGTAAAATTATCAAACTCATCCAATCATTGGCTAGCAGACTTATTATGCGGAGTATCACCTTCATCAAATCTATAGAGAGAATTAACCTCTACTACCTATGTCGGGTTATCAAGACCGTGTATTTCTTCAATGGGCGGTAGATGTTGGGGAACGTTGCATGGGAAACAAAAATTTTTCCTACGCTCACCAAGATCAATCTAGGAGATGCATCTACGAGGGGAGAGTTGGATCCACATACCCTTGTAGATCGCTAAGCGGAAGCGTTCAAGAACGCGGTTGATGGAGTCATACTCGCCGCGATTCAGATCGCCGAAGATCCTAGCACCGAACGGACGGTGCCTCCGCGTTCTTCACACGTACAGCTCGGGGATGTCTCCTCCTTCTTGATCCAGCAAGGGGGAAGGAGAAGTTGACGGAGAAACCCAGCAGCACGACGGCGTGGTGGAGATGGAGGTGGAGGAATTCCAGCAGGGCTTCGCCAAACACTGCAAACTGGATGAAGATATTCGTGGGAGAGGGAGGGCAGCGCCGAGGCACGAACGTGTGTGGCTGCCCTCCCTCTGCCTCTCTTTATATAGGGGGGAGAGAGGGGAGGGGGCGCCCCTAGGGTTCCCCCTAGGGGCCGGCGGCCAAGGCAGATGGGGCCGGCCAAGGGGGGGGCGGCGGCCAGGGCTGCGGCCAGGGCTAGGGTTTCCCCCCCCCCCCAGGCGCCTTGCCCCCCAAGACTAGGGGGTGCGGCAGCCCTAGGGGGGCCCAGCCCCCTTGGCGCAGGTGGAGAGGGCCCAAGGGGGGGCGCACAGCCCCATGAGGGATGTTGCGTCTCCCACTTGTGGCCCATAGGGCCCGCAACACTTGCCGGGACCCCCGAAACCTCTTTCGGTCATCCGACGACTCCCCGGTGCTCCCCGGAACACTTCCGGACTCCGATCACTCTCATCCTATATATCAATCTTCGTCCCCGGACCATTCCGGAGACCCTCGTCACGTCCGGGATCTAATCCGGGACTCCGAACAACCTTCGGTAACCATGCACTGTTCTCACTAACAACCCTAGCGTCACCGAACCTTAAGTGTGTAGACCCTGCGGGTTCGGAAACTATGCAGACATGACCGAGACACTCCCAGGTCAATAACCAATAGCGGGATCTGGATACCCATATTGGTTCCCACACGTTCCTCGATGATCTCATCGGATGAACCACGATGTCAAGGATTCAGGCAATCCCGTATACAGTTCCCTTTGTCTCGTCGGTATGTTACTTGCCCGAGATTCGATCGTCGGTATCTCTATACCTAGTTCAATCTCGTTACCGGCAAGTCTCTTTACTCGTTCCGTAATACATAATCCTGTGACTAACTACTTAGTCACTTTGAGCTCATTGAGATGACGTATTACCGAGTGGGCCCGGAGATACCTCTCCGTCACACGGAGTGACAAATCCCAGTCTCGATCCATGTCAACTCAACAGACACCTTCGGAGATACCTGTAGAGTACCTTTATAGTCACCCAGTTACGTTGCGACGTTTGGCACACACAAAGCACTCCTACGGTGTCAGTGAGTTACATGATCTCATGGTCATAGGAACTTATACTTGACATGCAGAAAACTATAGCGATAGCTGATACGATCAAAAGCTATGTTTAACGTTTGGGTCTCGTCTATCACATCATTCTCCTAATGATGTGATCCCGTTATCAAATGACAACTCATGTCTATGACCTGGAAACCGCGGTCATCTTTGATCAACGAGCTAGTCCTGAAGAGGCTTACTAGGGACACAAAGTTTGTCCATTTATCCACACATGTATTTAAGTTTCCAATCAATACAATTATAGCATGGATAATAAACGATTATCATGAACAAGGAAATATAATAATAACTCTTTTATTATTGCCTCTAGGGCATATTTCCAACAGTCTCCCACTTGCACTAGAGTCAATAATCTAGCATTACAAGGTAATGAATCTAACACCCATAGAGTTTTTGTGTTGATCATGCTTAGCCCGTGGAAGAGGCTTAGTCAACGGATCTGCAACATTCAAATCCGTGTGTACTTTGCAAATGCTTATGTCCTCCTCCTTGACTGAATCGCGGATGGAATTGAAGCGTCGCTTTATGTGTCTGGTCCTCTTGTGAAACCTTGGTTCCTTGGCTAGAGCAATGGCACCAGTGTTGTCACAAAACAGAGTCATTGGGTTCAATGCACTAGGCACAACTCCAAGATCTGTCATGAACTCCTTCATCCAGACACCTTCCTTTGCCGCCTACGAGGCAGCTATGTACTCCGCTTCGCATGTAGAATCGGCTACCACGCTTTGCTTGGAACTGCACCAGCTTACCGCTCCCCCGTTGAGAATATATACGTATCCGGTTTGAGACTTAGAGTCATCCGGATCAGTGTCAAAGCTTGCATCGACGTAACCCTTTACGACGAGCTCTTGATCACCTCCATAAACGAGAAACATCTCCTTAGTCCTTTTCAGGTACTTTAGGATATTCTTGACCGCTGTCCAGTGATCCATACCAGGATTACTTTGAAACCTTCCGGCCATACTTATGGCAAGGCTGACATCTGGTCTTGTGCACAGCATTGCATACATGATAGAGCCTATGGCTGAAGCATAGGGGACGACACTCATCTTTTCTCTATCTTCCGCAGTCACTGGGCATTGAGTTTTACTCAACTTTGTACCTTGCAATACCGGCAAGAACCCCTTCTTGGATTGATCCATTTTGAACTTCTTCAAAACTTTATCAAGGTATGTACTTTGTGAAAGTCCTATCAAGCGTCTCGATCTATCTCTATAGATCTTGATGCCCAATATGAAAGCAGCTTCACCGAGGTCCTTCATCGAAAAACTCTTGTTCAAATACCCCTTCACGCTATCCAAAAATTCTATATTGTTTCCAATTAGCAATATGTCATCCACATATAATATTAGAAACGCTATAGAGCTCCCACTCACTTTCTTGTAAATACAAGCTTCTCCGTAAACTTGTACAAACCCAAACGCTTTGATCACCTCATCAAAGCGAAGATTCCAACTCCGAGACGCTTGCACCAGCCCATAAATGGAACGCTGGAGTTTGCAAACTTTGTCAGCATTCTCTGGATCGACAAAACCTTCCGGTTGTATCATATACAATTCTTCCTTAAGAAAACCGTTAAGGAACGCTGTTTTGACATCCATCTGCCAAATTTCGTAATCGAAATACGCAGCTATTGCTAACATGATTCGGACGGATTTAAGCATCGCTACGGGTGAGAAAGTCTCATCGTAGTCAACTCCCTGAACTTGTGAAAAACCCTTTGCCACAAGTCGAGCTTTATACACGGTGACATTGCCGTCAGCGTCCGTCTTCCTCTTAAAAATCCATTTATTCCGAATGGCCTTCCGCCCTTCAGGTAATACTTCCAAAGTCCATACTTTGTTTTCATACATGGATCCCATCTCGGATTTCATGGCCTCTAACCATTTGTCGGAATCCGGGCCCACCATCGCTTCTCCATAGCTCGTAGGTTCACTGTTGTCCAACAACATGACCTCCAAGACAGGGTTACCATACCACTCAGGTGCAGTGCGTACCCTTGTCGACCTACGAGGTTCGGTAGTAACTTGATAAGAAGCTTCTTGATCATCATCATTGGCTTCCTCTTCAACCGTTGCAGGCTCCACAAAAACATCTTTCTGTGCTGCGCTACTCTCTGGTTGAAGTAGAGGTTCAATAACCTCATCAAGTTCTACCTTCCTCCCACTCAATTCTTTCGAGAGAAACTCCTTCTTGAGAAAGGACCCGTTCTTAGCGACAAACACTTTGCCCTCGGATCTGAGATAGAAGGTGTACCCAGCCGTCTCTTTTGGGTATCCTATGAAGACACATTTGTCCGCTTTGGGTTCGAGCTTTTCTGGCTGAAGCCTTTTGACATAAGCATCGCAACCCCAAACCTTGAGAAAAGACATCTTAGGTTTCTTACCAAACCATAGTTCATACGGTGTTGTCTCAACGGACTTAGATGGAGCCCTATTTAAAGTGAATGCAGCTGTCTCTAACGCATATCCCCAGAACGATAGTGGCAAATCGGCAAGAGACATCATAGAACGCACCATATCTAATAGGGTTCGATTACGATGTTCGGACACACCATTACGCTGTGGTGTTCCAGGTGGCGTCAACTGTGAAACAATTCCACATTTTCTTAAGTGATTGCCAAACTCATAACTCAGATACTCTCCCCCTCGATCAGATCGTAGGAACTTGATCTTCTTGTTACGATGATTCTCAACTTCACTCTGAAATTGCTTGAACTTTTCAAACGTTTCAGACTTATGCTTCATCAAGTAAATATACCCATATCTACTTAAGTCGTCAGTGAAGGTGAGAAAATAACGATATCCACCGCGCGCCGTGACACTCATCGGGCCACACACATCAGTATGTATGATTTCCAATAAGTCACTTGCCCGTTCCATTGTTCCTGAAAACGGGGTCTTAGTCATCTTACCCATGAGGCACGGCTCGCATGTGTCAAGTGATTCAAAATCAAGAGACTCCAAAAGTCCATCAGCATGGAGCTTCCTCATGCGTTTTACGCCGATATGACCCAGACGGCAGTGCCACAAGAAAGTGGTACTATTGTTATCAACTCTACATCTTTTGGCATCAATGTTATGAACATGTGTATCATCACTATCGAGATTCAATAAGAATAAACCCCCTACTTCGGGTGCATGACCATAAAAGATATTACCCATATAAATAGAACAACCTTTATTCTCTGATTTAAATGAGTAACCGTCTCGCATTAAACAAGATCCAGATATAATGTTCATGCTCAACGCAGGCACTAAATAACAATTATTCAGGTTCATAACTAATCCCGATGGTAATCGAAGAGCGAGCGTGCCGACGGCGATCACATCAACCTTGGAACCATTCCCCACGCGCATCGTCACTTTGTCCTTCGCCAGCCTCCGTTTATTCCGTAGTTCCTGTTTAGAGTTGCAAATGTGAGCAACCGAACCGGTATCAAATACCCAGGCACTACAACGAGAGTTGGTAAGGTACACATCAATAACATGTATATCACATATACCTTGCTTGTTGTTGTTGTTGGCCCCCTTCTTGTCTGCCAGATACTTGGGGCAGTTCCGCTTCCAGTGACCGTTCCCCTTGCAATAGAAACACTCAGTCTCTGGCTTGGGCCCAGCCTTGGGTTTCTTCACTGGATGAGCAACTGCCTTGCCACCCTTCTTAGAGTTACCCTTCTTGCCCTTGCCATTTTTCTTGAAACTGGTAGTTTTATTGACCATCAACACTTGATACTCCTTCTGGATGTCTGCCTCAGCGACTTTCAGCATTGCAAACAGCTCGGCGATGGATTTGTTCATCCCTTGCATGTTATACTGCTGCACGAAGCTCTCGTAGCTAGGTGGGAGTGACTGGAGAATTCTGTCAATGATAGCCTCCTCCGGGAACACAAGTCCCAGATCAGCTATGCGGGTATAGTACCCAGACATCTTCAGTAAGTGCTCACTGACAGAAGAATTCTCCTCCATCTTGCAAGCAAAGAATTTATCGGTGGTCTCATACCTCTCGATCTTGGCATTCTTTTCAAAGATGAACTTCAACTCCTGGAACATCTCATATGCTCCATGACGTTCAAAACGCCTTTGAAGTCCTCCTACCAAGCTATACAACATGGCACACTGCACTACTGAGTAGTCATCCGAACGCGACTGCCAGGCGTTCATAACGTCCACAGAGGCCGGAGCGGGGGGTTCACCTAGCGGTGCATTTAGGACATAAACCTTTTGGGCAGCTGTGAGGATGATCCTCAGATTGCGGAGCCAGTCCACAAAGTTGCTCCCATCATCTTTCAGCTTAGTTTTCTCTAGGAACGCATTAAAATTCAGGGGAGCTACTGCGCGAGCCATCTACAACAAAAGATTTGCAAAGACATCTTAGACTATTGTTCATGATAAGTGAGTTTTTAACTAATCAAATTACTTATAACTCCCACTCAAATTGACATCCCTCTGGTCATTCGAGCGTGGCATGATCCAAATCCACCAACCCAAGTCCGATCATCACGTGAGATGAGGTGGCGTCAATGGTGAACATCTTCATGTTGATCATATCTACTATATGACTCATGCTCGACCTTTCGGTCTTCCGTGTTCCGAGGCCATGTCTGTACATGCTAGGCTCGTCAAGTCTAACCCATGTGTTCTGCATGTGCAAAACTGGCTTGCACCCGTTGTATGCGAACGTAGAGTCTATCACACCCGATCATCACGTGGTGCTTCGAAACGACGAACCTTCGCAACGGCGCACACTCGGGGGGAACACAATTTTATCTTGAAATTTTAGTGAGGGATCATCTTATAATGCTACCGTCGTCCTAAGCAAAATAAGATGCATAAAAGGATTAACATCACATGCAAATCATAAGTGACATGATATGGCCATCAACTCGTGCTTTTGATCTCCATCTCCAAAGCACCGGCATGATCTCCATCGTCACCGACGCAACACCATGATCCCCATCATCATGATCTCCATCATCGTGTCGCCATCGGGGTTGTCGCGCGCCCACCATGCTCTTACTACTATTGCTACCGTTTAGCGATAAAGTAAAGCATTACATAGCGCTTAATGATTGACACGCAGGTCATACAAAAATTAAAGACAACCCTATGGCTCCTGCCGGTTGCCATATACATCGACATGCAAGTCGATATTAACTATTACAACATGATCATCTCATACATCAAATATATCTCATCATGTCATTGGCCATATCATATCACATACATACCCTGCAAAAACAAGTTAGACGTCCTCTAATTTGTTGTTGCATGTTTTACGTGGCTGCTATGGGTATCTAGCAAGAACGCTTCTTACCTACGCAAAGCCACAACGGTGATATTTAAGTTGCTATTTAACCTTCTACAAGGACCGCCTTTGTCGAATCCGATTCAACTAAGATGGGAGAGACAGACACCCGCCAGCCATCTTATGCAACAAAAGTCGCATGTCTGTCGATGGAACCGGTCTCATGTACGTGGACATGTAAAGTTGGTCCGGGCCGCTTCATCCCATAATACCGCTGAATCAAGAAAGACCAAGGAGGGAAGCAATCTAAACATCAACGCCCACAAAACCCCTTTGTGTTCTACTCGTGAAAGCATCTACGCAAGAACCTAGCTCATGATGCCACTGTTGGGGAACGTTGCATGGGAAACAAAAAATTTTCCTACGCTCACCAAGATCAATCTAGGAGATGCATCTACGAGGGGAGAGTTGGATCCACATACCCTTGTAGATCGCTAAGCGGAAGCGTTCAAGAACGCGGTTGATGGAGTCGTACTCGCCGCGATTCAGATCGCCGAAGATCCTAGCACCGAACGGACGGTGCCTCCGCGTTCTTCACACGTACAGCTCGGGGACGTCTCCTCCTTCTTGATCCAGCAAGGGGGAAGGAGAAGTTGACGGAGAAACCCAGCAGCACGATGGCGTGGTGGAGATGGAGGTGGAGGAATTCCAGCAGGGCTTCGCCAAGCACTGCAAACTGGATGAAGATATTCGTGGGAGAGGGAGGGCAGCGCCGAGGCACGAACGTGTGTGGCTGCCCTCCCTCTGCCTCTCTTTATATAGGGGGGAGAGAGGGGAGGGGGCGCCCCTAGGGTTCCCCCTAGGGGCCGGCGGCCAAGGCAGATGGGGCCGGCCAAGGGGGGGGCGGCGGCCAGGGCTGCGGCCAGGGCTAGGGTTCCCCCCCCCCCAGGCGCCTTGCCCCCCAAGACTAGGGGGTGCGGCAGCCCTAGGGGGGCCCAGCCCCCTTGGCGCAGGTGGAGAGGGCCCAAGGGGGGGCGCACAGCCCCATGAGGGCTGTTGCGTCTCCCACTTGTGGTCCATAGGGCCCGCAACACTTGCCGGGACCCCCGAAACCTCTTTCGGTCATCCGACGACTCCCCGGTGCTCCCCGGAACACTTCCGGACTCCGATCACTCTCATCCTATATATCAATCTTCGTCCCCGGACCATTCCGGAGACCCTCGTCACGTCCGGGATCTCATCCGGGACTGCGAACAACCTTCGGTAACCATGCACTGTTCTCACTAACAACCCTAGCGTCACCGAACCTTAAGTGTGTAGACCCTGCGGGTTCGGAAACTATGCAGACATGACCGAGACACTCCCAGGTCAATAACCAATAGCGGGATCTGGATACCCATATTGGTTCCCACACGTTCCTCGATGATCTCATCGGATCAACCACGATGTCAAGGATTCAGGCAATCCCGTATACAGTTCCCTTTGTCTCGTCGGTATGTTACTTGCCCGAGATTCGATCGTCGGTATCTCTATACCTAGTTCAATCTCGTTACCGGAAAGTCTCTTTACTCGTTCCGTAATACATAATCCCGTGACTAACTACTTAGTCACTTTGAGCTCATTGAGATGACGTATTACCGAGTGGGCCCGGAGATACCTCTCCGTCACACGGAGTGACAAATCCTAGTCTCGATCCATGTCAACTCAACAGACACCTTCGGAGATACCTGTAGAGTACCTTTATAGTCACCTAGTTACGTTGCGACGTTTGGCACACACAAAGCACTCCTACGGTGTCAGTGAGTTACATGATCTCATGGTCATAGGAACTTATACTTGACATGCAGAAAACTATAGCGATAACAGATACGATCAAAAGCTATGTTTAACGTTTGGGTCTCGTCCATCACATCATTCTCCTAATGATGTGATCCCGTTATCAAATGACAACTCATGTCTATGACCTGGAAACCGCGGTCATCTTTGATCAACGAGCTAGTCCTGAAGAGGCTTACTAGGGACACAAAGTTTGTCCATTTATCCACACATGTATTTAAGTTTCCAATCAATACAATTATAGCATGGATAATAAACGATTATCATGAACAAGGAAATATAATAATAACTCTTTTATTATTGCCTCCAGGGCATATTTCCAACAGTAGATTCTTAACATCTTCATCTTTAATACCTTTTTGCTTCATTGATTTCTTTGCCTCTTCCATATCTTCGAGATTGAGAAATAGAATACCTCTTTTCTTTGGAGTTGGCTTCGGAGTTGGTTCAGGAAGATTCCAATCATTATCATATTATTCAATAATTTTTCAACTTGTTCAACAGTTCTTTCCCCGAAAACCCAACCAACACAACTATCTAGGTGGTCCCTAGAAGCTTCGGTTAGTCCATTATGAAAGATATCAAATATTTCATTCTTCTCTAAATGGTGATCAGGCAAAGCATTAAGTAATTGGAGAAGCCTCCCCCAGTCTTGTGGGAGACTCTCTTCTTCATTTTGCACAAAATTAGATATTTCCTATAAGGCAGCTTGTTTCTTATGAGCAGGAAAATATTTTGTAGAGAAGTAGTAAATCGTATCCTAGGGACTACGCACACAACCAGGATCAAGAGAGTTAAACCATAACTTAGCATCACCCTTTAATGAGAAAGGAAACAATTTAAGAATATATTAATAGAGAATTTTTCCTCATGAGCAAATAGGGTGGCTATCTCATTTAATTTAGAAAGATGTGCCACAACAGTTTCAGATTCACAACCATGAAAAGGATCTGATTCAACTAAAGTAATTAACTCAGGATCAACAGAGAATTGATAATCCTTATCAGTAACACGGATAGGTGAAGTACCAAATTCAGGATCACATCGCATCTTACCATTCAAAGATTGTTCTTTCCACTTACGTGCTAATTTCTTAAGATCATACCTATCTTTACAAGCAAGAAAGTCCCTAGCTACTTCTCCTTCCATAACATATCCCTCAGGAACAATATGCAATTCATATATAGAAGAAGTAGGTCTAACAGGTGTTTCAAAGTTTTCAATATCATTAATTTCATCAGTTTCAGAAATATCATCATCTTCAGCATAATCAATAGTACTGGCTCTAGAAAGATGTTTATCAAGTAATTCACCCAATGGCACAGTTTTATCAAACTTAGAATTAGCATCATAAGCATCATTCATAGTAGATGTGGCATCATCAATATCATGCGACATATTAGAAGAAATAGCAGGTGTAGGTGTCGCAAGTTTACTCAAAACAGATGGTGAATCAAGTGCAGAGCTAGATGGCAGAACCTTACATCCCCTCGTTCTAGAGGGAACGATCTTGGTTCTGTCATCCTTTAGATTCTTCATATCATTCATAGTGGTCAGCAGATATAAATCCCAAGTGACTCAGAGAATAGAGCTATGCTCCCGGGCAATGACGCTAGAAAAAGGTCTTGATAACCCTCAAGTATAGGGGATCGCAACAGTTTTCAAGGGTAGAGTATTCAACCCAAGTTTATTGATTCGACACAAGGGGGGCCAAAGAATATTCTCAAGTATTAGCAGCTGAGTTGTCAATTCAACCACATCTGGAAAATTTAATATCTGCAGCAAAGTATTTAGTAGCAAAGTAGTATGGAAGTAATGGTAATAGTGGCAAAAGTAACAGTAGCAAGTTTGTAGCAATGATGACAGCAGCAATAACGAAAGTAACAAAGCAAGTATAAATATGGAACAAACTCATAGGCAATGTATCAGCAATGATAGGTGTCGGATAATATTCATCATGTAGTAGTTATAACCTAGGGTGACACAGAACTAGCTCCAATTCATCAAGATAATGTAGGCATGTATTCTGAATATAGTCATACGTGCTTATGGAAAAGAACTTGCAAGACATCTTTTGTCCTACCCTCCCATGGCAGCGGGGTTCTAATGAAAACTAAGGGATATTAATGCCTCCTTTTAATAGAGTACTGGACCAAAGCATTAACACTTAGTGAATACATGAACTCCTCAAACTATGGTCATCACCGGGAAGTGCCCCGGTTATTGTCACTCCGAGTTTGTCGGTTCACAACACATAGTAGGTGACTATAGACTTGCAAGATAGGATCAAGAAAACAAATATATTCATGAAAACATAATATGTCCAGATCTGAAATCATGGCACTCGGGCCCTAGTGACAAGCATTAAGCATAGCAAAGTCATAGCAACATTAATCCTAAAACATAGTGGATACTAGGGATCAAACCCTAACAATGCTAACTCAATTACATGATAAATCTCATCCAACCCATTACCATCCAACAAGCCTATGATGGAATTACTCACGCACGGCAGTGAGCATCATGAAATTGGTGATGACGACAACGATGATCTCCACTCCCCGGAGCCCCAAACGGACTCCAGATCAGGTCTCCTGATGAAGAACAGGAGGTGCCAGCGGCTCCGTATTGTAAAACACGATGAGATCTTCTTCTTGATTTTTTTCTTCGCGAAAGGGACTATATAGAGTTGGAGTGGACGTCGGTGGAGCCTTAGGGGTTCACAAGGTATGGGGGCGCACCCTAGGGGGGAGCCCCACCCTTGTGGACAGGGTGTGGGCCCCTCTGGTGGATCTTTATGCCAGTATTTTTTTATAATTTCTGAAAATATTCCTTGTAGAATTTCAGGTCATTCTGAGAACTTTGATTTCTGCACAAAAATAACACCAAGGCAATTCTGCTGAAAACAGCGTCAGTCCGTCTTAGTTCCATTCAAATCATGGAAATTAAAGTCCAAAAAAATGGTAAAAAGTTTGGAAAAGTAGATATGATGGAGACGTATCACACACCACTTAGTTTTTAGTTTGAGATTTCATACACTTATAGCTCTTAGTGCATCCATTGCATGGCAATCCTTACTCACTCACATTGATATCAATTGATGGACATCTCCATAGTCCATTTATTTTCCTAGTTGATGTGAGAATTTCTCCCTACTCATGTCTACTACCACCTTATATTCCACCCATAATTCTATAACCATGGCTCATGCTCATGTATTGCTTGAGGGTTGAAAAAGCTGAAGCGCATTAAAATGTATGAACCAATTTCTTGGCTGACACCGGGGTATTGCATGCTTTATACTTTGTGTTAAGAAGATAGAGCATGACAAGGCTATATGATTTTGTAGAGATAATGTTCTTTAGCATTGATATTCTGAAAGACTTGATTGTTTGTTGGGATTCCCAAGTATCAAATTATTTTATGTCAAATGATAGACTATTGCTTTGAATCATTCATGTCTTAATATTCATGCCATGATTAGATTACATGATCAAGATTAGGCTAGGTAGCATTCCACATCAAAAATTATCTTTTTTATCATTTACCTACTCGAGGACGAGCAAGAATTAAGCTTGGGAATGTTGATTCATCTCTTTCGTATTTATAATTTTTGATTGTTCCATGCCAATATTCTACAACTTATACATACTTTTGGCAACTTTTTATACTATTTTTGGGACTAACATATTGATCCAGTGCCCAGTGTCATTTCCTATTTGTTGCATGTTTTTTATTTCGTAGAAAATCCATATCAACAAAAGTCCAAACACGATAAAAATTTATGGAGTTTTTTGGAATATATGTGATTTTTGGGAAGAAGAATCAATGCGAGACGATGCCTGAGGGGGCCACAAGGTAGGGGCGCGCCCCAGGGGTAGGGCGTGCCTTGGACCCTTGTGGCCACCCCGTAATGCGGTTGGTTCCCTTCTTTCACTTCAATAAAGTCAATATCCAATTAAAATCATGTTGAAATGTGAGCCCAATCGGAGTTACGGATCTCCGAAAATTGAAGAAACAGTGAAAGGCCAGAATCTAGGAGCGTAGAAACATAAGGAGACAGAGAGACAGATCCAATCTCGGAGGGGCTCCCGCCCCTCCGCCGCCATGGAGGCCATGGACCATAGGGGAAACCCTTTTCCCATCTAGGGGGAAGGTCAAGGAAGAATAAGAAGCAGGGGGGCTCTCTCCCCCTCTCTCCTGGTGGCACCGGAACACCGCCGGGGCCATCATCGTGTGACGGCGATCTACACCAACACCTCCATCATCTTCACGAACATCTTCATCACCTTCCCCCATCTATCTACAGCGGTCCACTCTCCCGCAACCCACTGTACCCTCTACTTGAACATGGTGCTTTATGCTTCATATTATTATCCAATGATGTTTTGCCATCCTATGACGTGTGAGTAGATTTTCGCTGTCCTATCAGTAAATTGTGAATTGTTATGATTTGTTTAATTTGCTTGTGACTATGTTACTGTCTTTTGGTGCCCATCATATGAGCGCGCGCGTGGATCACACCAGAGGGTTAGTTGTATGTTGATAGGACTATGTATTGGAGGGGCAAGAATGACAGAAGCTTCAACCTAGCATAGAAATTGATGCATACGGGATTGACGGGGGACCAATATATCTTAATGCTATGGTTGGGTTTACCTTAATGAATGTTAGTACTTGCGGATGCTTGCTAATAGTTCCAATCATAAGTGCATAGAACTCCAAGTCAGGGATGATATGCTAGCAGTGGCCTCTCCCACGTAAAACTTGCTATCGGTCTAGTAGCGTAGTCAATTTCTTAGGGACAATTTCGCAACTCCTACCACCACTTTTCCACACTCTCTATACTAAATTTATTGATTCTTTACCTAAACAACCCCTAGTTTATATTTACGTGCTCTTTATTATCTTGCAAACCTATTCCACAACACCTACGAAGTACTTCTAGTTTTATACATGTTCTAGGTAAAGCGAACGTCAAACGTGCGTAGAGTTGTATCGGTGGTCGATAGAACTTTAGGGAATATTTGTTATAACTTTAGCTCCTCGTTTGTTTCGACACTCTTACTTATCGAAAGAGGCTACAATTGATCCCCTATACTTGTGGGTTATCAGCTCTCGCTTGGCGCTAGGGTATGATCGGACGGCTGATGTTCGGAGCTAGGGTTAGGCGAAACCCCGCGGGGTTTAGAGGGGTTTAGAGTTGGTCAACGGGGTTATCTAGTGTTTGACTGAGCATAAATAATTTGAAAATCCAAAAAATATGAAACCTTCAAGAATCGTCGTTTATAAGACACGCTAACGAGGAAGAAATACTAAACTTGGTCTACAGTCATTTAAAAAAAACTAGTTGGCACGATCATGGTTAAATGAGCACCATTAATTTAGAAATGGAAAAATAGAAAACCTGTGCACAATGTTGTCTTATGTGACATGTTACCAAAAAAATCATAAACTTGTTCTATAAACATTTTCATAAAAAACCTTCGCAAATATGAGCTATCACGTACAATGTTGCAGAGAGTTCAAGGAAAGGAGGTAGGTTTTACGAAAAAAATCAAGAAAAAACACCAAAGCTTCATTTCAAAGTGAATAAGAAGGATCTGAACTTAGTTTTCCTTTTACATATTTTAAACGTATTTTTGATGGTTTCCTATTAAATCACATTATTTTCCAAAAAAGAAAAAAATGTGAAGATTAATTCAATAAATAGTGACACTTCGAATCTATAATATAGAGGTTGAATAGGTGTTAATAAAAAAAATATTTGGCTCATTTAGAGTAAGTCCAAAAAATAATTGATTACAAATGGGGCAGTTTACCCTAGCTTCAGAGCACATTTGGAGCACATTTCCCATGACTATAAGTTTTACCACGCAAAAGAGAATGGAATGATCACCTAACATTTACAATAGTTCAGCAAATATTGCAACATCACACCATAGATCGGAGTTCAAGTGTTGGTTCAAATTCAAATTTTTCCTAAAATTTAAATTCTTCCTAAAATTCAAATTTTGTCGCCAAATTCACATCAAAGTACGAATAGCATTATTAAACCTTACAAGTTTTCATGGTTGTTCAAAATGACGACATAAACCTTTGTGCAAATCCTAAAAGTTGAAAGTTTTCAACTTGCATTCAACGTTCTAAGTTCACATCTTTTCCTTACTCCTTGTGTTCTGAGACGGCTTAACAGCCTTGCTCCTAATTTCCCTAGGTGGGATATCCACCTTTTTATTCTTCCTTCTGATCTTCATTTCGGGTGGTGGTTGTCGAGGTGCTGACGGAGAACTTGCACTGGCCAATTGACGGGGTTCAAGACCTTCATAAGCCATGGCTTCATATTCTAATTATTTATATCTTGGTGAGGACTTTGGTCATGATGAAGGAAATATGCCCTAGAGGCAATAATAAAGTTATTATTTATTTCCTTATATCATGATAAATGTTTATTATTCATGCTAGAATTGTATTAACCGGAAACTTAATACATGTGTGAATACATAGACAAAACAGTATGTCCCTAGTATGCCTCTACTAGACTAGCTCATTGATCAAAGATGGTTATGTTTCCTAGCCATAGACATGAGTTGTCATTTGATCAATGGGATCACATCATTAGGAGAATGATGTGATGGACAAGACCCATCCGTTAGCATAGCACTATGATCGTTTAGTTTTACTGCTATTGCTTTCTTCATGACTTATACATGTTCCTATGACTATGAGATTATGCAACTCCCGAATACCGTAGGAACACCTTGTGTGCTATCAAATGTCACAACGTAACTGGGTGATCATAAAGATGCTCTACAGGTGTCTCCAAAAGTATTCGTGGTGTTGGCATAGATCAAGATTAGGATTTGTCACTCCGAGTGTCGGAGAGGTATCTCTGGGCCCTCTCGGTAACACACATCACAATAAGCCTTGCAAGCAAAAGACTAATGAGTAAAGAGACTTGCCGGTAAACGAGATTGAACTAGGTATAAAGATACCGACGATCGAATCTCGGGCAAGTAACATACCGTTTGACAAAAGGAACAACGTATGTTGTTATGCGGTTCTGACCAATAAAAGATCTTCGTAGAATATGTAGGAGCCAATATGAACATCCAGGTTCCGCTATTGGTTATTGACCAGAGATGAGTCTCGGTCATGTCTACATAGTTCTCGTACCCGTAGGGTCCGCACGCTTAACGTTTGATGACGATCGGTATTATGAGTTTTTGAGTATTGATTTACCGAAGGTAGTTAGGAGTCCCGGATGAGATCACGGACATGACGAGGAGTCTCGGAATGTCCGAGACATAAAAATTGATATATTGGACGGCTATATTCGGACACCGGAAGTATACCGGAAAAGTTTCGGATTTATCGGGAATGCCGGAGGGGGTTACCGGAACCCCCTACGAGAGGGGATGGTCCATAGTGGGCCTAGAGGGTGACAGAGAGGCAGCCCATAGGGCTGGCCGGCGCCCCCACCTAGGAATCCTAGTTGGAATAGGATTGGGGGGGCGCCACCTCTCCTATTCCTTTCCCCCTTCTTCCTTTCAGTGAATCCTACTAGGAATAGGATTGCAATCCTATTCCTAGTAGAAATCCCTTCCCTAGCCGCACCAGGAGAGTTGGCCGGCCCCTCCTCCCTTGCTCCTTTATATACGGGGGCAGGGGGGCACCCAAAGACACACAAGTTGAATTGTTTAGCCGTGTGCGGTGCCCCCCTCCACAGAATCACACCTCGGTCGTACCGTCGCGGAGCTTAGGCGAAGCCCTGCGCCGGTGAACACATCATATCCGTCACCACGCTGTCGTGCTGACGAAACTCTCCCGTGAAGCTCAACTGGATCAAGAGCTCGTGGGACGTCATCAAGCTGAACGTGTGCTGAACGCGGAGGTGCCGTACGTTCGGTGCTTGATCGGTTGGATCGCGAAGAAATTCGACAACATCAACCGTGTCACTTGACGCTTCTGCTCCCGGTCTACGAGGGTACGTAGACACACTCTTCCCTCTCGTTGCTATGCATCTGGTAGATAGATCTTGCGTGATCGTAGGAAAATTTTAAAATACTACGTTCCCCAACAGTGGCATGATGAGCCAGGTCTATGCGTAGATATGCACGAGTAGAACACAATGAGATTGTAGTCATACTGCTTACCAGCATGTCATACTTTGCTTCGGCGGTATTGTGAGATGAAGCGGCCCGGACCGACATTACGCGTACGCTTACGCGTGACTGGTTTCACCGTTACGAGCACTCGTTGCTTAAAGGTGACTGGCGGGTGTCTGTCTCTCTCATTTTAGCTGAATCAAGTGTGGCTACGCCCGGTCCTTGTGAAGGTTAAAACAGCACATACTTGACGAAACATCGTTGTGGTTTTGTATGCGTAGGTAAGAACGGTTCTTGCTAAGCCCGTAGCAGCCACGTAAAACTTGCAACAAACAAAGTAGAGGACGTCTAACTTGTTTTTGCAGGGCATGTTGTGATGTGATATGGTCAAGACATGATGAGTTATACGGTTTTGTATGAGATGATCATGTTTTGTAAAGTTATCGGCAACTGGCAAGAGCCATATGGTTGTCGCTTTATTGTATGAAATGCAATCGCCATGTAATTGCTTTACTTTATCACGAGGCGGTAGCGATAGTCGTGGAAGCAATAGTTGGCGAGACGACAACGATGCTACGATGAAGATCAAGGTGTCAAGCCGGTGACGAAGGTGATCATGACGGTGCTTTGAAGATGGAGATCAAAAGCACAAGATGATGATGGCCATATCATGTCACATATTTTGATTGCATGTGATGTTTATCTTATTATGCTTCTTATTTTGCTTAGAACGACGGTAGCATTATAAGATGATCCCTTACTAAATTTCAAGGTATAAGTGTTCTCCCTGAGTATGCACCGTTGCGAAAGTTCGTCGTGCCGAGACACCACGTGATGATCGGGTGTGATAAGCTCTACGTTCAAATACAACGGGTGTAAGCCAGTTTTGCACACGCAGAATACTCGGGTTAAACTTGACGAGCCTAGCATATACAGATATGGCCTCGGAAACACTGGAGACCGAAAGGTCGAGCGTGAATCATATAGTAGATATGATCAACATGAGATGTTCACCATTGAAACTACTCCATCTCACGTGATGATCGGACATGGTTTAGTTGATTTGGATCACGTGATCATTTAGATGACCAGAGGGATGTCTATCTAAGTGGGAGTTCTTAAGTAATATGATTAATTGAACTTTAATTTATCATGAACTTAGTCCTGGAAGTATTAGCATATCTATGTTGTAGATCAATAGCTCGCGATGTTGCTCCCCGTTTATTTTTCATATGTTCCTAGAGAAAACCAAGTTGAAAGATGTTAGTAGCAATGATGCGGAATTGTTCCGTGATCTGAGGATTATCCTCATTGCTGCACAGAAGAATTATGTCCTTGATGCACCGCTAGGTGACAGACCTATTGCAGGAGCAGATGTAGACGTTATGAACGTTTTTGACAAAAGCTCGATATGATGACTACTTGATAGTTTAAGTGCACCATACTTTACGGCTTAGAACCGGGACTTCAAAAACGTTTTGAACGCCACGGAGCATATAAGATGTTTCCAAGAGTTGAAATTAGTATTTCATACTCATTCCCGTGTCGAGAGGTATAAGACCTCTGACAGTACTTTGCCTACAAGATGGAGGAGAATAGCTCAACCAGTGAGCATGTGCTCAGATTGTCTGGGTACTACAATTACTTTAATCAAGTGGGAGTTAATCTTCCAGATAAGATAGTAATTGACAAAGTTCTCTAGTCACTATCACCAAGTTAGTAGAACTTCGTGATGAACAACAAATATGCAAGGGATGACGAAAGGAATTCCCAGCTCTTCGCGATACTGAAGTAGGCGAAGGTAGAAATCATGAAAAAGCATCAAGTGTTGATGGTTAGCAAGACCACTAGTTTCAAGAAAAAGGGCAAGGGAAAGAAAGGGAACTTCAAAAAGAATAGCAAGTCAGTTGCTACTTCCACGAAGAAACCCAAAGCTAAACTCAAGCCTGAAACTAAGTGCTTCTACTGCAAAGGAAATGGTCACTGGAAGTGGAACTGCCCTAGATACTTGGCGGATAAGAAGGATGGCAAAGTAAACAAAGGTATATTTGATATACAGATTATAGATGTGTATTTTACTAGTGTTCATCGCAACCCCTCGGTATTTGATACTGATTTAGTTGCTAAAAAGGTAGTAACTCGAAATGGGAGTTGCATAATGAACAGAAACTAGTTAAAGGATGAAGTGACGATGTGTATTGGAAATAGTTCCAAGATTGATATGATCATCATCGCACACTCCCTATACTTTCGGGATTAGTGTTGAACCTAAATAACTGTTATTTGGTGTTTGTGTTGAGCATGAATGTGATTTGATCATGTTTATTGCAATACAGTTATTCATGTAAGTTAGAGAACAATTGTTGTTCTGTTTACATGAATAAAACCTTCTATGGTCATACACCCAATGAAAATAGTTTATTGGATCTCAATCGTGTGATACACATATTCATAATATTGAAACCAAAAGATGCAAGGTTAATAATGATAGTGCAACTTATTTGTGGCACTGCCGTTTAGGTCATATTGGTGTAAAACGCATGAAGAAACTCCATAAAGATGGACTTTTGGAATCACTTGAATATGAATCACTTGGTGCTTGCGAACCATGCCTCATGGGCAAGATGACTAAAACTCCGTTCTCCGGAACTATGGAGCGAGCAACAGATTTGTTGGAAATCATACATACTGATGTATGTGGACCAATGAGTGTTGATGCTCGCGGCGGGTATCGTTATTTTCTGACCTTCACTGATGATTTGAGCAGATATGGGTATATCTACTTAATGAAACACAAGTCTGAAACATTTGAAAAGTTCAAAGAATTTCAGAGTGAAGTAGAGAATCATCGTAACAAGAAAATAAAGTTCCTACGATCTGATCGTGGAGGAGAATATTTGAGTTACGAGTTTGGTCTTCATTTGAAACAATGTGGAATAGTTTCACAACTCACGCCACCTGGAACACCAAAACGTAATGGTGTGTCCGAACGTCGTAACCGTACTTTATTAGATATGGTGCGATCTATGATGTTTCTTACCGATTTACCACTATCGTTTTGGGGTTATGCTTTAGAGACAGCTGCATTCACGTTAAATAGGGCACCATCTAAATCCGTTGATACGACGCCTTATGAACTATGGTTTGGCAAGAAACCAAAGTTGTCGTTTCTTAAAATTTGGGGCTGCGATGCTTATGTGAAAACACTTCAACCTGATAAGCTCGATCCCAAGTCGGAAAAATGTGTCTTCATAGGATACCCAAAAGAGACTGTTGGGTACACCTTCTATCACAGATCCGAAGGCAAAATATTCGTTGCTAAGAACGGATCCTTTCTTGAAAAAGAGTTTCTCTCGAAAGAAGTGAGTGGGAGGAAAGTAGAACTTGATGAGGTAATTGTACCTTCTCCCATATTGGAAAGTAGTACATCACAGGAAATTGTTCCAGTGATTCCTACACCAATTAGTGAGGAAGTTGATGATAATGATCATGAAACTTCGGATCAAGTTTCTACTGAACGTCGTAGATCAACCAGAGTACGTTCCGCACCAGAGTGGTACGGCAACCCAGTTCTGGAAATCATGTTACTAGACCATGATGAACCTACGAACTATGAGGAAGCGATGATGAGCCTAGATTCCGCAAAATGGCTTGAAGCCATGAAATCTGAGATGGGATCCATGTATGAGAACAAAGTATGGACTTTGGTTGACTTGCCCGATGATCGGCAGGCCATCGAAAATAAATGGATCTTCAAGAGGAAGACCGACACAGACGGTAATATTACTGTTTACAAAGCTCGACTTGTTGCGGAAGGTTTTCGACAAGTTCAAGGAGTTGACTACGATGAGACTTTCTCACCTGTAGCGATGCTTAAGTCTGTCCGAATCATGTTAGCAATTGCCACATTTTATGAAATCTGGCAAATGGATAACAAAACTGCATTCTTTAATGAATTTATTAAAGAGAAAATTGCATATGATGCAACCCGAAGGTTTTGTCAATCCTAAAGGTGCTAACAAAAATGTGCAAGCTCCAGCAATCCATCTATGGACTGGTGCAAGCATCTCGGAGTTGGAATATACGCTTCGATAAGTTGATCAAAGCATATAGATTTATACAGACTTACGGTGAAGCCTGTATTTACAAGAAGTGAGTGGGAGCACTACAACCTTTCTGATAAGTATATGTGAATGACATATTGTCGATCGGAAATGATGTAGAATTTTCTGGAAAGCATAAAGGAGTTTTTCAAAGAAAGACCTCGGTGAAGCTGCTTACATATTGAGCATCAAGATCTATATTGATAGATCAAGACGCTTGATAAGACTTTCGATGAGTACATACCTTGATAAGATTTTGAAGAATTTCAAAATGGATCAGTCAAAGAAAAGGTTCTTGCCTGTACTACAAGGTATGAAGTTGAGTAAGACTCAATGCCCGACCACTGCAGAAAAATATAGAGAGAATGAAAGTCATTCCCTATGCCTCAGCCATAGGTTCTATAAAGTATGCCATGCTGTGTACCAAACATGTTGTGTACCGTGCCAAGAGGGTACAATGGTGATCCAGGAGTAGATCACTGTATAGCGGTCAAAATTATCCTTAGTAACTGGATGACTAAGGAAATATTTCTCGATTATGGAGGTGATAAAGAGTTCGTCGTAAAGGGTTACGCCGATGCAAGCTTTGACACCAAAATCCAGATGACTCTAAGTATCAATCTGGATGCGTATTGAAGGTGGGAGCAATTAGCTAGAGTAGCTCCATGCAGAGCATTGTAGACATAGAAATTTGCGAAATACATAGGGATCTGTATATGACAGACCCGTTGACTAAACTTCTCTCACAAGCAAAACATGATCACACCTTATTACTCTTGGGTATTAATCACATAGCAATGTGAACTAGATTATTGACTCTAGTAAACTCTTTGGGTGTTGGTCACATAGCGATGTGAACTATGGGTGTTAATCACTTAACGATGTGAACTATCGGTATTAAATCACATGGCGATGTGAGCTAGATTATTGACTCTAGTGCAAGTGGGAGACTGAAGGAAATATGCCCTAGAGGCAATAATAAAGTTATTATTTATTTCCTTATACCATGATAAATGTTTATTATTCATGCTAGAATTGTATTAACCGGAAACTTAATACATGTGTGAATACATAGACAAAACAGTATGTCCCTAGTATGCCTCTACTAGACTAGCTCATTGATCAAAGATGGTTATGTTTCCTAGCCATAGACATGAGTTGTCATTTGATCAATGGGATCACATCATTAGGAGAATGATGTGATGGACAAGACCCATCCGTTAGCATAGCACTATGATCGTTTAGTTTTACTGCTATAGCTTTCTTCATGACTTATACATGTTCCTATGACTATGAGATTATGCAACTCCCGAATAACGTAGGAACACCTTGTGTGCTATCAAACGTCACAACGTAACTGGGTGATCATAAAGATGCTCTACAGGTGTCTCCAAAAGTATTCGTGGTGTTGGCATAGATCAAGATTAGGATTTGTCACTCCGAGTGTCGGAGAGGTATCTCTGGGCACTCTCGGTAACACACATCACAATAAGCCTTGCAAGCAAAAGACTAATGAGTTAGTCACGAGATGATGTGTTACGGAACGAGTAAAGAGACTTGCCGGTAAACGAGATTGAACTAGGTATAAAGATACCGATGATCGAATCTCGGGCAAGTAACATACCGTTTGACAAAAGGAACAACGTATGTTGTTATGCGGTTCTGACCGATAAAAGATCTTCGTAGAATATGTAGGAGCCAATATGAACATCCAGGTTCCGCTATTGGTTATTGACCAGAGATGAGTCTCGGTCATGTCTACATAGTTCTCGAACCCGTAGGGTCCGCACGCTTAACGTTTGATGACGATCGGTATTATGAGTTTTTGAGTATTGATGTACCGAAGGTAGTTTGGAGTCCCGGATGAGATCACGGACATGACGATGAGTCTCGGAATGTCCGAGACATAAAAATTGATATATTGGACGGCTATATTCGGACACCGGAAGTATACCGGAAAAGTTTCGGATTTATCGGGAATGCCGGAGGGGGTTACCGGAACCCCCTACGAGAGGGGATGGTCCATAGTGGGCCTAGAGGGTGACAGAGAGGCAGCCCATAGGGCTGGCCGGCGCCCCCACCTAGGAATCCTAGTTGGACTAGGATTGGGGGGGCGCCACCTCTCCTATTCCTTTCCCCCTTCTTCCTTTCAGTGAATCCTACTAGGAATAGGATTGCAATCCTATTCCTAGTAGGAATCCCTTCCCTAGCCGCACCAGGAGAGTTGGCCGGCCCCTCCTCCCTTGCTCCTTTATATACGGGGGCAGGGGGGCACCCAAAGACACACAAGTTGAATTGTTTAGCCGTGTGCGGTGCCCCCCTCCACAGAATCACACCTCGGTCGTACCGTCGCGGAGCTTAGGCGAAGCCCTGCGCCGGTGAACACATCATATCCGTCACCACGCCGTCGTGCTGACGAAACTCTCCCGTGAAGCTCAACTGGATCAAGAGCTCGTGGGACGTCATCAAGCTGAACGTGTGCTGAACGCGGAGGTGCCGTACGTTCGGTGCTTGATCGGTTGGATCGCGAAGAAATTCGACAACATCAACCGCGTCACTTGACGCTTCCGCTCCCGGTCTACGAGGGTATGTAGACACACTCTTCCCTCTCGTTGCTATGCATCTGGTAGATAGATCTTGCGTGATCGTAGGAAAATTTTAAAATACTACGTTCCCCAACACATGACCCCCCGACAAAGTCGCCGGGCCTCCCCGGCGAGCATGGCCGTTCTGTTGGAGTGAAGATCAGCCAAGGCGCCGAGGACGCCCTCGAAGAACAGGGTCAGCTTGGCATTGACGGTCCCGCTCCACTCAGGGTCATACCTCACATTTGGCATCCCCAAGAGGGCCAACTGCGAGGTGACCCTGTCGGCGACGTCCTCCAGCCGGCTGATCCACCTGTTCTCGCCCGCCACGTATTCCTGGTGGGAGGTGGCCTCGTCCGCCCGCAGCTGCTTCTCCTCCTCCAGGCTCCTGGTTAAGGTCTCCTCCCGAGCCGAGCTCTCCGACAACATCTTCTCGAGATTCTCCAGCTTCAGCTTGAGATCTCTGATAGAGTCTTGCGCCTCGGAGAGCTCCCCAACCCTGCTGATGACCGCTCCCTGCGCCTCTGTCAAGGCGTAGTTGAGCCTTTCCTTCTCGTCGGACAGCTTGAGGGCCTGCTCCCTCAGCCCGTCCCGCTCTACCTCCAGCTCCTTCACCTTGCCGGCGTGGACCAAAGCATGGGCATCGGCTGCCTCTTTGTGCCTCTGCCCCAGCTCACGAGTCCGCCGCTCGACAAGGACCTCGAGCTCCTCATCCTTGCCGTGGAGCTTTGCGGCAAGCTTCGCCTCAAGCGTGGAGAGGTGTTCTTCCTAGGAATCGAGGGTGGCTTGATGCTGGTTCCGGGAGGCCTCGGCCGCGGCAGCCAAGCTCGCTGCCTCTTCCTGGGCCTTCTCGACATCGGACGTATTCATGATGAGCTCTGCGTCATGCTTGGCCAATTCTTCCTGGAAGGCCCTGTGCTCCTTGCAGGACTGGTGAAACCAGGTTTGCACCTCAGCAACCCGCGCCTGGAAGTCCACCTCCGCCTCGTCCACCGTTGCCATCCTGGACTTAACCTTGTCCAGACGGGCACGGAAGAGCGCTTGGAGCTTTCGTAAATTGGCCCCCATAGCGCGGAAGAGCTGCTCTTCTAGGGAACCATCACCGCCGGCGCCCGGTTCATCGACCACCTCGAGCCTGATAGCGGCGAGCACCTCGCCGTCGAATACTTCCTCTCCGGCGGGCGCTCGGGAACTTGACGCCCCTGCAAGATGGACGAAGAGATCGACGCCCACCTTGAGATACCTGCTGGGGCCCGAGGTTGTAGAGGAAGAGGGCTGATCACCACCCGCCACTTCCTCGGCTGTGGCCTTGGCGGCCTCCACGGCAGGCCCAGTGCTTCCACCCTCGGCGGCATCCTTGGCGGCCTTATCAGCGGCGGCCTCGGCAGCGTCCTTGGCGGCCTCCTCGGCGGCAATCCTGTCGGCCTCCGCCGCGGCCTCCTCAGCAACTTCCCCGATGACGACGTGCACGTCCTCCATACCTGAAGGAGGGCCTGGGTAGCAATGGGGACGATAAAGCCAAGAAAATGAATAAGGGAAAAGCGGAGACAAAAGACAGGCGACTCACCAGTGCCAGGCTGTGAAGCAGATGTCCCCTTCCCATCGGCGCCTGGCGCCGTGGCAGAGCCACCAGCGCCCAAGTTCCCCTCTTCCTCCATGCATGTAGGCTCCATGCTTCGTGCCCTTGCCGGGGACGCCCCTCGCGGCGGCGTAGTCGATGGGGGTGGTGTGTTGGGGGTAGCCCCCTGCGGCTCCTCCTGCTGCCGCTCCCATCCTACAAAACCGACAAGGTCAGCACCATAGCATCAAACACCTACTGCATGTCGAGCAAGAAGAGGATGATGAACTTACGCTGGGGGCTGTGCCGGGGGTTGCCATCCGGGCTGCTCAACACCACCAGTGGTGTCTCTGAAGCCCCAACCGGGGGCTGGCTGCTCGCCGAGGCCTTCGCCCTCTTTATCCTCTGGGCCAACGTCTCTGCATCCTTGAAGAAGCAAAACAGATCAAGATGAGTGGCATTGTTCAGGAGAATGGAAATGGCAGTAAAGAACAGAGTACTTACTCGTCGTCCATCTCCTCCTCCTCCGCCGCTTTCCTTTTCCTCTTCGGGCTAAGAGGCCCAAGATCAAAGGGGAACTCCGCGTCAACATCCGACTCGACGTCTGCCGAGGGAGGCGAAGAAGGCGGAGTTGGTGCGCGCCCAGATGGAGAGGGGGCTTTTGCCTTCTTCTTCTCGGCGGCCTTCGTCAGCCTCCTCGCCGCCGTGGCCCACGTGTGGTGCCCGGACCCCTATAGGGCCAATTGAGGCTGGGCAGCCTTGCTGGGTCGGACCGGCTCGCCGGAACTGGCCCGCCGCAGGACTCGCCCTCTTCCCCTGGCTGGCGCCGAAACCGCCGCCACGTGCTCCTCCGACGACGATTCGTCGGCCGCGTCCTCAACAAGCGGAGCTTCAGTGTTGGCGCTGCTGGCCTCCCCGGTGGCCACCGCCCTATGGGCGAGCTCCTCCTCCTCCGCAATCGTTGCGGCCTCGTCCTCCACACCCCCAGTGCTGCCAGCCTCCATGGCGAGCTGCGCCTCCCTCGCCCTAGTGGCGATGTAGTCCAGCTCTTCCTGGGTGGTGTCCCTGACAAGCCACCGCTCGGCGTCAGGCTTGACGCACACCTCAATCAAAGAGTCGAAGAATTGCTGCACGTCCTCGTCCGCCGGCTCCTTCCAGCTCGGGATAGGGCCGTGCGCATTGCACTCCGGCATCATGGCGATGATATCACACTGCCACGAATTGTTGCACAGCGGGACCACCCCTACTGGCAGCTTGAAGAACGACCCCTTGATGGCCTTGCTGGCCTTTACGGCAGCCCTCGCGGCCTTGCCGGTCCGCTCGACCTCGCCATCGCAACCCACGTCAAGCTGGAAGAGCCGCTAGCAGAAATGGGCATGTCCCATCACCGTGTGGTTGTGGTCGAGGCCAGGGCGGAACCGCATGACGTCAGCAGGATTCCTGGAGGGCCAGGCTGGGCTCCCCTTGTTATGCAACAGGACGATCTGACGACAAATGAAGTCCGCCCCGATCATCTTAAGGGTGAGTCCGGCCTGGGTGAGCCGGAGAATCCTGGTGATGGCGACGGTGAGCCTCCCGTCGGCGGCGTCGACGTCGCCCCAGTCGCTGCCACGGACCGGCGGCACCCGGTGGACCTTGCAGAATCTTGGCGGCTCTTCTTCTTCAATCCAGCACCACCGACCGCGCCATTCATCCCACCTCTCCTTCACGGCGCCCTCCGGGTAAGATCCCTTGGTTCTCGGAATCCAGTTGATGCATCCAAAGACGGCACCTCCTGGCTGGATCCGAGGTGTGAAATAGTGGCGGAAGAGCGCCGTGTTGGGCTGCACCCCGACGAAGCCTTCGCAAACGTGCGCGAAGAAAGCCATGCACGCCACCGCGTTCGGAGTGAAATCAGAGAGGCGGAAGCCAAAGGTGTGCATGATGTCACAGAAGAAATAGGAGAAGGGGGGACATAACCCGCAAGAAAAGTAGTCAACGAAGAAGGGATACCGATTTGGTCCAGGTTCGGCGCAAGCGGCCGGAATGACGCGCGTCGCCGGATGTCCCAAATTCCCCCCCCCCCCCCGTCTTCGCCCTCCAAAGGGGCTTGAAGGCGGCCAGAAGCTCGTAGACGTCGACCGTCGACAGGATGAAGAAAGCAGCCTTCGTCCGGTCCCCCGATAACGCTCCCTCCGGCGGATCCACAGACCCGGTGCCCTTGGCCACCCGTTTCCCTTGGCGGGTTTGGACGCCATGGGGGCTGAGTTGGAGTGCTGAGGGAGGGGGTGGCGAAGCAACGGCGGCAGGCGACAGCGGAAGCTTCGGAAGGAAGGAAGAGAGGGAACAGCGACTTTGAGATTGGAAGAGGCGCGAGGAAAATGGAGGAAGTGAGCAGCGCGCCCGCGGTTATTCCTTCTTATGGGGGGGAACGCGGGCCGCCTCCTTTCGCATTTACTGCGACGTGACGCATGCCTGCGGAAACCGCCCCGCGCATGCCGCCCACGTCACGCACGCCCCTTCACCCCACGCCATGCGCGCGGATCGTGGGAGGCGCAGCGCGCGGAAAATTTTACCACGGTAAATACCATCCCGCCTGCCAGCGCACCGTTCTGGGCATGGCCCAACAACGCGTCGCGCTTATGTGTGGCCCAGGCCCGGGGGCTCCTGTCGGTGTACAAAAAGAGGGCTACACTTTTTGTACCCCTATAACTGTGCACGGGCAGTCTGAGCCACGGGCACCACCACACTAAGCATGGCAAGGGAGATGAGCCAGTGTAATACCGAAGCTCGATGGAGACTGAAGCCCAAAGCCAAGACCACAAAGAGCAAAGGGACGAAGCAGGGTCCCCCGGCAAGATCCTTGTCGGGAGCCGGTTCTAGCAGCCCCGACAAGATCCTTGCCGGGGCCAGCTTTAGCACCACCGGCAGGACCCTTGCCGCGGCAACTCGCCCCACGCCTACGAAGCGGATCACCCTTGAGTCCACTGCCCCTGTGGGGCAAGGATTTGGGAGGCATCCCCGTAGTGGCATGCAGATCTTTGTGAAGACATTCAAGACTAGGTACACATTGAGAAGACGACGACCCTTGGCGGGATCCCAGCCAAGGAGGACCACAAGACCTCCGGCAAGCACCTTGCTGGGGATGACAGCAGGCGCCGCGGCAAGACCCATGCCGGGGCCCCGGCAAGACCCTTGCTGAGGACATCCGCAGGGCCACCATCAGGCCCACGCCAACTGAGTTTCCACTGCCCCATGAAGCTGCTGACCCAACCAGCTGGGCAGGCACCTGCGTGGCAACTTGCAGATCTTCATGAAGACCCACCATTGCGCCACCTCAGCTGTCTGCCTGCCTACATGGCGTCTCAGGCACCGTTGGCCAGGGCGCATGTCGACACAAGAAGGAACGACGACGGACAAGGCGGATGTCTCCCCCCGTCCCCAATAAAGTAAGTACACCTAAGCAAGACGCATTAAATGCACCTTGCATGTAATGCGAGGGATAACCTCGCATCACTATACCCTTTCCACCTCCTGTGTGCCACTGTGGCAACCCCTTTTCCCTATAAAAGGAGGCCTGAGGCGACCAGGAGAAGGATTCAGCTTTTCAGAACCCCTCATGATTCGGCTTGTTGGAGCTCCTCACGCCCCGTAGCTAGCTGAAGAACACAAACATATAATCCACCAAAGCAGGAGTAGGGTTTTACACATCCTTGCGGCCCGAACCTGGGTAAAGGAACCATGTGCTGTCTGTTTGATCCGCTCTTCTCTCAACCCCGTGCCCCACAACTGTAGTAGGGATTCTTGTGATCCCATAGGTGTCGTTCCAAATACACCGACATCTTTGGCGCGCCAGGTAGGGGCTGCAGTTGTGAGAATCGGCTCTAGCATTTAGGCCAGCACTCATTTGTCTTCGTGGCTCTTTGAGAACGAAGGAGGCCGGGAGATCAGCACTCGAGCGGCTACAAATAGAAGCTAAGTTACATTGAACCCTGGATATTTCCATCCTATTATTTAAAGTTGTTATCCTCGGAGCTGTCGTTCTTTGTGCAAAAAGAAACCTGGACGCAAATGGGGCCCTTCCGGATCGGCAACGCCTTTGCTCTGTTTCGAGTCCGCTCAACAGTTCAAACGGCTGCGTTGGAAACGGTAGGGTAGCCTGCCGCAATTGGCAAGGCTCTCGACTCTGACTCGAGTCAAACTTGACAGTTCGAGCGGCTGCGTCAGGGACGGCAAGGTGGCTCACCCGGCAGCACGCTCGCCCGGCAGGCCAATGGGGACCCGTCTCCAAGACGCCGCCTTGGGTTTTTCGCGTCGGCAAGCCTACCCAGCTAGCGTAGGGTGGACACACAAAGAGGCAGCAAATAGGGAAATAACATGCATAATTCCAAAGATATTTCAAAGTTATATTACATCATTGCTGCAGTTCTAACTAAAGATAAATCTTGTCTTGGTCATGAACCCGCAGCGCGAAAAAGACCGGGATGCCTAATCCCGGCGCTGGCCTTCCACCCTCTTGATTTCGTCGATGCAGCTAATGACGGGCTTGATGCGCTCCTTGAGCACCGTGAGATCAGTACCCTCCGGCAAGCTATCCATCGCGGCTTTGAAGTCTAGAGCGGGATTCCAGAACGCCATCTTGGTGAGGACTTTGGTCATGAACCCCCGGCAAAGTCGCCGGGCCTCCCCGGCGAGCGTGGCCGTTCTGTTGGAGTGAAGATCACCCAAGGCGCCGAGGATGCCCTCGAAGAACAGGGTCAGCTTGGTGTTGACGGTCCCGCTCCACTCAGGGTCATACCTCATGTTTGGCATCCCCAAGAGGGCCAACTGCGAGGTGACCCTGTCAGCGACGTCCTCCAGCCAGCTAATCCACCTGTTCTCGCCCGCCACGTATTCCTGGTGGGAGGCAGCCTCGTCCGCCCGCAGCTGCTTCTCCTCCTCCAGGCTCCTGGTCAAGGTCTCCTCCCGAGCCGAGCTCTCCGACAACATCTTCTCGAGATTCTCCAGCTTCAGCTTGAGATCTCTGATGGATTCTTGTGCCTCGGAGAGCTCCCCAGCCCTGCTGATGACCGCTCCCTGCGCCTCTGTCAAGGCGCATTTGAGTATGTAATTCTCGTCGGACAGCTTGAGGGCCTGCTCCTTCAGCCTGTCCCGCTCTACCTCCAGCTCCTTCACCTTGCCGGCGTGGACCAAAGCCTGGGCATCGAGTGCCTCTTTGTGCCTCTGCCCTAGCTCGCGAGTCCGCCGCTCGACAAGGACCTTGAGCTCCACATCCTTGCCGCGGAGCATTGCGGCAAGCTTCGCCTCACGCGTGGAGAGGTGTTCTTCCTGGGAATCGAGGGCGGCTTGATGCTGGTTCCGGGCGGCCTCGGCCAAGGCAACCAAGCTCACTGCCACTTCCTGGGCCTTCTCGACGTCGGACATCTTCATGATGAGCTCTGCGTCGCGCTTGGCCAATTCTTCCTGGAAGGCCCTCTGCTCCTCGCAAAACTGGTGAATCCAGGTTTGCGCCTCAGCAACGCGCGCCTGGAAGTCCACCTCCGCCTCGTCCACCATTGCCATCCTGGACTTAACCTTGTCCAGACGGGCACGACAGAGCGCTTGGAGCTTCTGGAAATTGGCCCCCATAGCACGAAAGAGCTGCTCTTCTGGGGAACCATCGCCGCCGGTGCCCGGTTCATCGACCACCTCGAGCCCGGTGGCGGCAAGCACCTCGCCGTCGAAGACTTCCTCTCCGGCGGGCGCTCGGGAACTTGACGCCCCTGCAAGATAGACGAAGAGATCGTCGCCCACCTTCAGATACCTGCCGGGGCCCGAGGTTGTAGAGGAAGAGGGATGATCACCACCCTCCTCATCCTCGGCTGTGGCCTTGCCGGCCTCCCCAGCAGGCCCGCCGCTGCCACCCTCGGCGGCATCCTTGGTGGCCTTATCAGCGGCCTCCTCGGCGGCAATCCTGTTGGCATCTGCTGCGGCCTCCTCGGCAACTTCCCCGATGACGACGTCCATGTCCTCCATACCTGAAGGAGGCCTGGGCAGCAATGGGGACGATAAAGCCAAGAAAAAGTATAAGGGAAAAGCAGAGACAAAAGACAGGCGACTCACCAGTGCCAGGCTGTGAAGCAGAAGTCCCCTCCCCACCGGCACCTGGCGCCGTGGCAGAGCCACCAGCGCCCAAGTTCCCCTCTTCCTCCATGCATGTGGGCTCCATGCTTGGTGCACTTGCCGGGGACGCCCCTCGCGGCAGCATAGTCGATGGGGGTGGTGTGTTGAGCGTAGCCCCCTGCGGCTCCTCCTGCTGCCGCTCCCGTCCTACAAAACCGACAAGGTCAGCACCATAGCATCAAACACCTACTGCATGTCGAGCAAGAAGAGGATGATGAACTTACGCTGGGGGCTGTGCCGGGGGCTGCCGTCCGGGCTGCTCAACACCACCAGTGGTGTCTCTGAAGCCCCAACCGGGGGCTGGCTGCTCGCCGAGGCCTTCGCCCTATTTATCCTCTGGGCCAACGTCTCTGCATCCCTGAAGAAGTAAAACAGATCAAGATGAGTGGCATGGTTCAGGAGAATGGAAATGGCAGTAAAGAACAAAGTACTTACTCGTCGTCCATCTCCTCCTCCTCCGCCGCTTTCCTTTTCCTCTTCGGGCTGAGAGGCCCATGATCAAAGGGGAATTCCGCGTCGACATCCAAGTCGACGTCTGCTGGGGGAGGCGAAGAAGGCGGAATTGGTGCGCGCCTAGATGGAGAGGGGGCTTTTGCCTTCTTCTTCTCGGCGGCCTTCGTCAGCCTCCTCGCCGCCATGGCCCACGTGTGGCGCCCGGACCCTCTAGGGCCATTTGAGGCTGCGCAGCCTTGCCGGGTCGGACCGGCTCGCCGGAACTGGCCCGCCGCAGGAGTCGCCCTCTTCCCCTGGCTGGCACCGAACCCGCCGCCACGTCCTCCTCCGACGACAATTCGTCGGCCGCGTCCTCAACAAGCGGAGCTCCAGTGTTGGCGCTGCTAGTCTCCCCGGAGGCCGCCGCCCACTGGGCGAGCTCCTCCTCCTCCGCAACCGTTGCGGCCTCGTCCTCCACACCCCCAGCGCTACCGGCCAACATGGCGAGATGCGCCCCCCTCGCCCTAGTGGCTTTGTAGTCCAACTCTTCCTGGGTGGTGTCCCCGACAAGCCACCGCTCGGCGTCAGGGTTGACGCACACCTCAACCAGAGAGTCGAAGAATTGCTGCACGTCCTCGTCCGCCGGCTCCTTCCAGCTCGGGACAGGGCCGTGCGCGTTGCACTCCGGCATCATGGCGATGATCTTGGATTGGCGCGAATTGTTGCACAGCAGGACCACCCCCGCTGGCAGCTTGAAGAACGATCCCTTGATGGCCTTGCTGGCCTTTATGGCAGCCCTCACGGCCTTGCCGGTCCGCTCGACCTCACCGTCGCGACCCACGTCAAGCTGGAAGAGCCGCTGGCAGAAATGGGCATGTCCCATCACCGTGAGGTTGTGGTCGAGGCCAGGGCGGAGCCGCATGACGTCAGCAGGATTCCTGAAGAGCCAGGCTGGGCTCCCCTTGTTATGCAACAGGGCGATCCGACGGCGAATGAAGTCCGCCCCGATCATCTCAAGGGTGAGTCAGGCCTGGGTGAGCCAGAGAATCCTGGTGATGGCGACGGTGAGCCTCCCGTCGGCGGCGTCGACGTCGCCCCAGTCGCTGCCACGGACCGGCGGCACCCTGCGGACCTTGCAGAATCTTGGCGGCTCTTCTTCTTCAATCCAGCACCACCTGTCGCGCCATTCATCCCACGTCTCCTTCACGGCGCCCTCCGGGTACGCTCCCTTGGATCTCGGAATCCAGGTGATGATCCAGAGATGGCACCTCCCGGCTGGATCCGAGGGGTGAAATAGTGGCGGAAGAGCGCCGTGTTGGGCTGCACCCTGACAAAGCCTTCGCAAAGGTGCGCGAAGAAAGCCATGCACGCCACCGCGTTTGGAGTGAAATCAAAGAGGCGGAAGCCAAAGGTGTGCATGATGTCACAGAAGAAATCGGAGAAGGGGGGACATAACCCGCAAGAAAAGTAGTCGATGAAGAAGGGATACCGATTTGGTCCAGGTTCGGCGCAAGCGGCCGAAATGACGCGCGTCGCCGGATGTCCCAAATTCTCCCCTCCCCCCCGTCTTCGCCCCCTAATGGGGCTTGAAGGCGGCCCGGAGCTCGTAGACGTCGAACGTCGACGGGATGAAGAAAGCAGCCTTCGTCCGGTCCCCTGATAACGCATCCTCCGGCGGCTCCACAGACCCGGCGCCCTTGGCAATCCCCTTGCCCTTGGCGGGTTTGGACGCCATAGTGGCTAAGTTGGAGGGCTGAGGGAGGGGATGGCGAAGCAACGGTGGCAGGCGATGGCGGAAGCTTCGGAAGGAAGGAAGAGAGGGAACATCGACTCTGAGATTGGAAGAGGCGCGAGGAAAATGGAGGAAGTGAGCAGCGCGCCCGCGGTTATTCCTTCTTATGGTGGGGGAACGCGGGCCGCCTCCTTTCGCATTTACTGCGACGTGACGCATGCCGGCTGAAACCGCTCCGCGCATGCCGCCCACGTCATGCCCGCCCCTCCACCCCGCGCCATGCGCGCGGATAGTGGGAGGCGCAGCGCGCGGAAAATTTTACCACGGTAAAAACCATCTCGCCTGCCCGCGCACCGTTCTGGGCCTGGCCCAACAACGCGTCATGCTTATGTGTGGCCCAGGCCCGGGGGCTCCTGTCGGTGTACAAAAAGAGGGGTACACTTTTTGTACCCCTATAACTGTGCATGGGAAGGGAGGTGAGCTAGGGTAAGACCGAAGCTCGATGGAGACTGAAGCCAGGGTAAGGATCTTGCCGGGGCTGGTAGAACCGGCTCCCGGCAAGGATCTTGCCGGGGGATCCCACTTCGTCCCTTTGCTCTTTGTGGTCTTGGCTTTGGGCTTCAGTCTCCATCGAGCTTCGGTCTTACCCTGGCTCACCTCCCTTGCCATGCTTAGTGTGGTGGTGCCCGTGGCTCAGACTGCCCGTGCACAGTTATAGGGGTACAAAAAGTGTACCCCTCTTTTTGTACACCGACAAGGGGATACTGAAGTATCCTCTCTGAAAACTCCCACTGTCCTAGCAGGTGGGAGTGGGCCGGACGAAAGGGCGGCCGAGGTCAATCCCTCGGCCGCGGTCGACCAGGGGGGAGCGATCCCCATGGCGACCACAGATGGGGGGCCCAAAAAATCCGGTCGAGGGCCCGCCGAACACTGTTCTGTAGTCCAGTGCAGCTTCGGAATCAAGGGACCAGCCCCCCGTAATGGGGGAGGGAGCAACTGCTCTTGCAGCGCCTACCGTCAATCCGGAGGCGCTGAAAACTCTGGAGATAGCACTACAAAGTGCTTCCATTGTAGAAGAACACCGCACTCTAATGAGTGCGGTCATGGAGAAAATTCAGTCCGTCAAGGACGGACTGAACGAAGCTTTCAACATGCTATTAACAGGCTTTGAAGTATGCGATGTAATGTTCTTTAAAGAGACCTTTTATTTTATTTTGGATATATATACATATATATATATATATATATATATATATATATATATATATATATATATATATATATATATATATATATATATATATATATGTATATATATATATATATATATATGTATATATATAAAGACAGTAGCCCCTTGATGCTTTGTTTGATTCTGAACAGAATCAAACGAAGCATCCATGTTTTAGCATATGATAGAGCTCAACTATGCTTTGTGCTTTGGACAGGCTTCCTTAGTGGCGGCGACTGCCCAAGCTGCAGAAGTTTCCGAGTTAAAACGGAAGCTTAAAATAACTGACGAAGATCTCGACCGCTTCAACAAGCATTTTGATGAAACACAAGGTATGCGGGTTTAGGAATCTAAATTTTAACGCACAATATGTCCGAACATGAGCTAATACATGCTATATGTTTTTGTGAAACAGTTGACGCAGCTGCGGTCGAGGCTCTAAAGAGCGAACTTGTCACGGCTAAGGAAGAGGACAGAGAGAGCAAGGCAGCCGCTGATAAAGTGGCTGCCGACCTGGAGGCCGAGAAGGCCCAGCGTCAACAACACGAGGCTTGGGTGACCGAAGTTGAGGATGAGCTTCAAGATGCAATTTGCAAATGCGACGCATTGGAGAAGGCGAATTCGGACCAAGCGTCTGAAATCACAGCGGCAGTTAATGATGCTAAGGAGGCGCGGACTGAATAGTGCAGTGCTCAGGAGGAGATAAAACAAGCGCATCAAATAGCATCTGGTAAGGTTTTTCTCTTGCAGAGCATCTTTGGAGGTCAGAGGTATCTTGGGCCGACACGATTGTGGAGTTCTCCAGGTTTGTTTGCAGATCTCCCGAGGAGCATCGCTAATGCCGCCCAATATTTCCGGGCTCAGGAGGGGAACATCACGGAGAAGCTGGATTGGTCGCAGTTCCTTGCGCCCAACCATCCGGTGCCCCTCAATGACCAAATGAAGCAGCTGGTCAAGCTGCACAACATGGCAAGTTCAACCATGAGAGACTTGATAGTCCGGTTATGGTCCGCTGAGCCGATCCTGAGTAGTTACTTCGGATTGGTGAAGAGGCTCGTTGAAGCGAGTCCATGGGTCAATGCTATTAAGTGCTCGGCCTGCATAGAGGGTGCTCAGATGGCCTTTGCCCGCGTGCGCATTGGGCGAAGATGAAGGCCGCAGAAATAGCCATTCCTGGCCCTCCATAAGGCAAGGATCACCGCCGGCCGGAAAGGTACTTTGGCAACATCCTAGAAGGAGCCCGCCTTGTAGAGGCACAATGCTCAAAATATATAATCCTTGAGTAATTTGTATTTGGGTTGTAAGGACTAAGCCAATGTGCCTATTTATATAAATTTTGCGCTTCTATATTAATGAGCGAATTTTCCCTCATGTGTGGCTGTTTATGTAAATCTGAAAGTTTCAAGTCGTCGTCTTCAGCCCCTATGTAAATATTACACGGGTGTTCGGTAATCCTGTAATGCCCCGGATGTAATACTTTCCCTTTTGGGCATATAATATATCTCTGGCTTCATCACTTCCATTTCGGGTTCTTTGTCTTTCGGGTTTTCGTCGTTTTGTTGTATGAGTGTGTGGCATTCATTCATATCAAGTAGTCATGTGCATCGCATTGCATTTGTGTTGTCGGTTGCATTCGGTTCCACGCGTTCCTTCCCGTTGTCCGTTTTGAGTGTGTGACAACCCTAGCTCCTTGTGCCTATATACTTGTCCACTCCCCCAAATTTTGCCCCAAATCAAGGAAACCCTAGCCCCCACCTTCTCCTTCCTCCAGCCACCACCACCTCGCCGGAGCTTCGCCGGAGCTTCGCCGGAGTTTGCCGGAATCCTCCCCTCCTCTCACCTCACCGCCGCCCCACGCCTCGGATCCGGCCGGGCCGGCCACCACCGCCGCCTCCTCCGGCCGGCCGGCTGCCCGCGCCGCCCGTCCCTTCCCGCAGAGACCGCAGCCGCCACCCTATCGCTCGAAGGAACCGCCGCCAGCTCGCTCGCTAGATCGATCCGATCCAGTCGAGTCAACGCCGCCGGATCCCGCTTTCCGCCTTCGCCTGGTCCTCCCGCATCGGCCCAGTCGCCTCCAGGCCAGCCGCCTCGCCCCGGGCCGGCCTCCCTCTCCGCCGACCCAGCGCCTCCCGCGTCGCCAGATCCGGGCCAGCTGCCGATCCCGCGGCCCAGCTCTTCGCCTGGGCCAGTTCCCCTCAGCCGCCGGGTCACGCGCCTCCTGGGCCCGAGCCGGCCTCCCTTCAGCCCCAGCGCCGATCAGCCAGGCCGGCCCCTCCACCGCATCACCCCCGGGCCCTTTCAGCCGCGCCCGAGGCCTGATCTGGCCCGTGTTGACTTTGGATCCAGATCTGAGGTTGTCTTCTCTCTCTCTAAGTCCCTGTTTGCTTGATCTCTGATGCAATATTCAAACTGTGATATCTTTTTGTTCATAGCTCCGATTTGAGTGAATGACATGTCCAGACGTTCGTGGTGACTTGCACTAGATTTCATTCCTTAGTGCCTTGCATGTTTGAGATCATCTAGATGCTTAATTATCAGTTGCAAGAGTGCATCCCGTTATAAACTGCTGTTAGTGATGTTTTTATGCCATCTTTGCATTGTGATAACTTTTAGCTCGTTTCTCCGAATGATGCAAATGACATGTCCACGTGTTCGTCTTGCCATGCTCTACATGATGATTGCTTAGACTTGCATGATAGATTTAATCTTGCCATGTTTATCTTCGTTGCAAAGTGCTATGTGGCTGTTAAGTTTTTAAGCTTGTTATGAGATGCCATCTTGTTGAGCTCATTGCTATCGTTGTGTTTACCTCCATGATGAATGCTTAGGTGTTTCGGAATCACCATCATGTGTACTTTGATGAGGTGCTTACCACTTGCCATGTTTAGTTTTGAGGTGACTTAAACTTGCTCTCAAAGATGCCATGATGAAACTGCTGTTTTAACACTTAGTGAAATTTCACTAAGTCTGGAATCTGTAATTTCCAGATGCCATGTTTGCTTGTTGTTCTAGGACAACCATGATAGTTTTGGGGTGACTCTTGATGATTCCTTGTAGTATATATTGTTGGCTATCCATTCATGCTCTCACATTCTTATTTGAGTGGCTGTAGCATATTTAATTTGGCTCCAAAGTTGCAATAAAATACTGCTGTCAGGATTTTGTTGTCAAGTTCAATATGTCCAAGCTTGTTGCTATTGATCCGTGGCTCCTTTGGGGGTGCACCAATGGACTTATTTGCTGTAGGATATGTCTAGTTTATGTTCATGCCCTTTGCCATGATGTTTGAGTGCTGTAGCTTATTTATCTAGTGCTCCGAAGTTTCTATGTTGCTGTAATTTTCAGCTTTCGCATGTTTATTGTTTTGTGTGTAACTTTTAGCCCGTAGCTCCGATTGCAGCAAGTCTTATATAAAACTAGATTGATTTTTCGTGTAGATTCATAATATCCTATTGTTATCTTGTTTTGAAGCATTTTGCTTGACCGCATATTGTCATGCTCTTTTGCTCCCTTAGTGCATAAGTCATGCATCCATCATTTTTGTGTGCGCATTGCATCTTGTTGATTCGTGCCTTGTGTGGTTGTGTTTTTTAGAGCCGGAAGCTGAGATCGAGTATGAGTACGAGCACGAGGTTACTACCGAGCTTGAGAACGAGGACCCCTCGTACGATCCGAACGACAACTCTTCAGGCAAGATGACCGAACCCGGATACCATTACTATTTTTGCCTATTTCTAGAAGTCTCGATCTATAGTTTTGCCTCGATGCCCATGCCTTTCCTGTCAGCCTCCTACTTGTAACCATGATCATGTCTAACCACCCTACCTATGCAAACCATTGATTGGCTATACGTAGGCTTCGCTCTGCCCCTCTTATAGCGTTGCTAGTTGCAGGTGAAGTTGAAGATGCTTGCTTCATGTTGAAGTTTTGTTGGGTTATATCACACTATAAAAATGCTTAAATGAAATCATCTATATATTGGCAATGGGTGGAAGGCTAGGCCTTTTTTCTTGGTGATTTGTTCCACTCATGCCGCTAGGAACCGTTTAAACCGGTGTTATGTTCCTTGATTATGCGTTCCTCACACGGTTGGGGTTATGGGGCCCCCTCGATAAACCGCTAAGTGCCAAGTCTTTTCCAGCAAGTCCCAACAATGGTACTATTTGCCTAATAACTAATTAAACTTGCATAGGGAGTAATTAACCCTCTTTCTTAATCAACAACCCCGGGCCAGTGCTCCACATGAGTGTTGGTCCGAACTGGGGGTCCTGTAGGGCCACCTCGAGGAAACTCAAGGTCTGGTAAAAACCTGTAGCATCGCCCATCCGGTCGTGGCCTGAGACGAGATACGCGCGGCTACTATCAGGGTGTCGACACGCCAGGAGGATTTGCTGGATTAGCCTTACCTTAGATCGGAGTATCTTGAGCACGGGATTCCGAGAATACTCGGGTCTTCCCACCTTGGAGTTGCGACTCCGCGGATCGTGGGCTTGTCATGGGCCAAGTTGGAACACCCCTGCAGGGTTATGAACTTTCGAAAGCCGTGCCCACGGTTATGTGGCAGATGGGAGCTTGTTAATATCCGGTTGTAGAAAACTTGACACCATGTTCCAATACACTACCAGCGTGAGTACCGTGACTGTCATTTTCCGAAAGGGGTTTCGGGAGGTGAACACGGTGGGGTTATGTTTGACTGGCTTTAGTTAGGATCACTTAGTGATCATATCTCGACCGAGGCGCCTTCTCTTCTCGCTCTCTATTACGTAAGCTAGGCTAGTGCTGCTGCAACCATTTTCTTAATCTTTCTTCAACCTTGTTCCACACCCAAGGCTTAGATAGTCATGTTACCCGGGAACGGGATTGCTGAGTCCTCTGTGGCTCACAGTTACTTCACCACACCAGATGCAGGTCCGATGGTGAGCTATCGAGGTGATGGCACTGAGCTAGACTGGGAGTACGACGAGGAGCGTAGCCGTTACTATGTTCGTTATCCTGATGATCAGTAGTGGAACTTCTACTAGGATTCGATCCGACCTGTGGATTTAAATTATGTTTGGTATCTTCTCATTTGGATTTTACCCTTAGCTGGGCTGTGATGTTCTTTTGTATGATGATTGAAACATGTAATGTATTTGTGTGACGTGGCGAGTGTAAGCCAACTATTTTATGTTTTCCATCCCCATCTTTTACATGAGTTGTGCAAAGATACCAAACTTGCGATCATTCCAGCATGGGGTTATGTCTCTAAGTCGTGCCTCGACACGTAGGAGATATAGTCCCATCCTGGGCATTACAAGTTGGTATTCAGAGCCTTCTCCGACCTAGGAGCCCCCACTGATTGATCGAATCGTTGACGGTCGAGTCTAGGCACACACTGAAAATATTTTTTTCGAGTCCTATATTATATCGGAGAGTAGGATTTCTTTGCTTCTCATCCCCTTTCACTCTGGTGAGGACTCCTGACGACTACTCTTGTCTCTTATATTTTAAAAATTGCACCAATTTTTTTTTAGGAATCTCGCGAGTATTCTTGGATAGTTTCGATGTTCTTGTGACGAGAATATTGTTCTCGATGCCTCCTGACATTAGGGGTTGTGGCAGTGTCCCGGGGAGTTGAGCTTCGGGGTATTGTCGTCACAAGCATATCGCGGCAGTACTAAATACTTAAGACGGCCGACATCGAAAATCTCTCCTATACGGTTAGTGGCAAGATAACCCCGACATCACCCAGTACTGGGGAGGTAGTTCGGGAGTATTGCCATAGCTTGGTATAGTGGATGCTTTTCGTAGGTCCGAGGTAGACGGTTTCCGAGAAAGACTGGTTATGTGTTGAAGGATGGATACAGCTGGATGTAGGTTTAGAGTTGATTGCGCGGTGCTTCCCCTGTATCCCCAACACCTGATTGCATAACTGGAAACTTTCGGAAAATAATAGGTGGGTTTATCCAGTAGATCGTAGGCATTCTTCCAACGAATGCAGGTTAGAGACTTCGGGGTTCTACATTGAGTGAAGTGGTTCTATGACCGATGTTCCGATCGGGAGTTGCATCTTAAAGGGTCCTTGGCTATGCTGATCCGGGGATTGCAAAACCCTTTCGTAACGTGTTCATAAGCTTTCAGCACAAAGATGTTAGAACAAAGCTCCTATCTTGTGTTTGTTTCCATCAGTACCTTGCGTTTTTTCTTATTTTACCTTTTGTCCCCTATGTGGCTTCTCGTGAAGATTGTTGTTATCATTAAACTGAGAATTTCATTCGTTCCTCTTGTTCGAATGATTCTTGTGAAGACTTGTTGCAATTCATTCCGTTGTTTCAGCTTATACCTTCTTTCAATCTATTGCTGATTCGTGGTCATCTCTTTCAGGATGGCTCCAAAACGAATTCCCAACGCTAACCCAGAGGGTGAAGAGGTCCCAGAGCGTCCTCCTTCCCCTCCTCCTCCGTCTGAGGCTTGGAGAGCGATTATGCAGACTACAAATCAGAACACCCAGATGTTGATGCAGATGATGCAGCAGATGCAAGCTAATCAAGCTAATCAGGGTGCTCTAGGGAACCAAGGCAATTTCTTCAACCAACAGCACCATGCTACTTTCAACCAGTTCTTGGCCAATAATCCAAAAGCTTTCAGTTACTGTGTCGACCCTCTTGATGCTGAAGATTGGTTAACCGATATCAAGAAGCATTTTGAGTGCATTAACGTAAGAGAAGAGGACTATGTGAAGTTTGCAGCCTTCCAACTCAAAGACCAAGCAGCTGACTGGTGGCAGCAGTACAAAGACTCCAGGCCAGGTCGTGTGATCTCTTGGGAGGATTTCTGCAAGGACTTTCGCTCTCACCACATTCCAACAAGTGTCATCGAGGGTATGCGTGAGCAATTCCGCAACCTGAAGCAGGCTCTATGTCTGTCTATCAGTATAATGTCAAGTTCCAAAACCTCGCCCGCTATGCTAAGCAAGACATTCCGGATGCCAAGAGCAAGATCTATCAATTCCGAGGAGGTCTGAAAGATGAACTTCAACTTGCTCTCACCTTGTTCGAGCCTGATGAGTTTGACAAATTCTATAACATGGCATTGAAGCAAGAGGCAGCTCAGCTCAAGATGGAGGCTTCTAAAAAGAGGATTCGAGATGCCGTTCACTCCTCCTCATCTTCTCAAGTGGCTATGGAACAACAGAAATTTTGGCTTCCTCCTCCTCCAGTGATTCGAGCTCCTTACAACAACTCCAACAACTCCAACAGCAACAAGAACTCTAGTGGCCGTGGTTTCTCCCACCCACCCAACCCGAGCAACCAGCCGAAGAACCAGTTTCAGTCTCAAGGTTCCAAGTCAAGTGGTTCTCATTTCCGTCCTCTCTCAGAAGTGACTTGCAACAAGTGCACTCAGAAAGGTCACTATGCTAACAAGTGCCCCAACCCGAAGCGCCTTCCACCTCCTCCACCTGTGAGTTCAGCTATTGTCAAGCATAATCCCAAGCAAGCAAGGGTCAATCTGATGAATGCAGCTGAAGCGGAGAATTCTTATGATGTCATATTGGGTAACCTTTCAGTTAACTCTTTTCCTGCTAAAGTGTTGTTTGATTCGGGTGCTACATGTTCTTTCTTGTCATATCCATTTGCATCCAACCAAGATATTGTCACCAAAAATCTGCCAAGGGAGTTAACAGTTATTTCTCCGGGGAGACGAATGCACTCCAGTGTTTATGCTCCGGATGTTTCTATTCGCATGGGTGATTATTGATTTCTGGCCTCTCCGGTGGTTCTCGGCAATTCTGACATTGACCTCATCCTCGGGATGGACTGGCTTTCTCAGCATGATGCTCAAATTGATTGTGCACAGAAGGAACTCAAGATTACTCATCCTGATGAAGATGTGATTATCTTCGCCTCCAGGGATAACACTATCAGGTTTTTCTCTCTCAATGATAAGGTCGAGATTAATGCCATATCTCAAATTCCGGTGGTAAACGAATACCAAGACGTCTTTCCTGAAGAACTTCCAGGCATGCCTCCACACCGTAAGGTGGAATTCGTCATTGAACTCGAGCCGGGTACTGAGCCAGCATGCCGGCGTCCGTACAAGCTCTCTCCTGAAGAATTGAAGGAATTGAAGAAGCAGCTTGATGAACAGGAGCGTATGGGTCTCATCAGGCCTAGTACGTCTCCTTGGGGCTGTGGTGTCTTATTTGTCAAGAATAAGGATGGCACGGAGCGTCTCTGCGTCGATTGCCGACCATTGAACAAGAAGACAATAAAGAACAAGTATCCGCTCCCCAACATTAAAGAACTGTTCGAGCAGCTCAAAGGAGCTAAAGTGTTCTCTAAGCTCGATCTCCGAATGGGCTATCACCAAATTCGGATTCGCGAGGAAGACATCCCCAAGACTGCCTTCAGAACAAGCTACGGCTCATACGAGTATACCGTCATGTCCTTTGGTCTCGCCAATGCTCCTCCTACCTTCTCGAGAATGATGCACTACATCTTCAACCCCTACACCGGCGAGTTTGTGCTTGTGTATCTGGACGATATTCTGGTATTTTCCAAGAATGAAGAAGATCACGAAAAGCACTTACGTCTGGTTCTTGATCGACTCCGTGAACATAAGTTCTATGCTAAGTTCTCCAAGTGCGAATTTTGGCTCGATAAGGTTTTGTACCTGGGCCATATCATCTCAGCTGACGGTATTGCGGTTAACCCCGAGAAAGTTGAAGCAATTGTCAACTGGGAAGCTCCTCAGAACGTTAAGCAACTCCGCAGTTTTCTTGGTCTTGCCAGCTATTGCAGAAGGTTCGTTGAGAACTTCTCCAAGATTGCCAAGCCTCTTTCCAACTTGCTTCAGAAGAATGTCAAGTACTTTTGGTCTCCAGAGTGTGAAGTGGCATTCAGAACTCTCAAAGAAAAGATCGTCTCTGCTCCAGTTCTTACTCCTCCAGATGAATCCAAGCCCTATGAAGTATTCTGTGATGCTTCTCTTCAAGGACTTGGTGGTGTGCTTATGCAAGACAAGAGAATTGTGGCATACACTTCTCGTCAGCTGAAGCAAGTGAGAAGAACTACCTGACACATGATCTCGAACTAGCAGCTGTGGTACATGCTTTGATTACGTGGAGACATCTATTGTTGGGCCGAAAAGTCGACATCTTCACCGATCACAAGAGCTTGAAGTACATCTTCACACAGCCGAATCTGAACCTCCGCCAGACTCGTTGGGTTGAAATGACCCAAGAGTATGACCCCAGCATTGAATACACTCCTGGCAAGGCGAATGTGATTGCAGATGCTTTGAGCAGAAAGGCATATTGCAACAACCTTCTTATCAAGCCGTTCCAGCCTGAGCTTTGTGAAGCATTCAGGAAACTCAACCTCCAAGTTGTTCCGAAGGGTTTTCTTGCAAATCTTCAAGTTGCTCCTACCTTGGAAGATCAGGCCCGTGAGGCCAAACTCAGTGATGCCATGGTGCAGAAGGTGAAACATGGTATTGCAAAGGGCACTCCGAAATACAAGTGCTATCGTGTTGATGAGAGAGATACCTTGTTCTTCGAGGACAGACTTGTTGTTCCCAAAGGTGATCTCAGGAAGCTCATAATGGAAGAAGCACATGATTCTCACCTTTCCATTCATCCTGGCAGTTCCAAGATGTACCAAGACCTCAAGCAATCTTACTGGTGGACACGCATGAAAAGGGAGATTGCCCAATTCGTGAATGAATGTGATGTTTGCAGAAGAGTGAAGGCAGAACACCAACGTCCAGCCGGTCTTCTCCAACCTCTTCCGATTCCCGAGTGGAAATTCGACCACATTGAAATGGATTTCGTCACTGGCTTTCCTAAGTCCAAGCGAGGGAATGATTCTATCTTCGTGGTGATTGACAAGCTTACCAAAGTCGCTCACTTCCTTCCAGTCAAAGAATCCATCAATGCAGCTCAACTTGCAGAGTTGTACACTTCCAGAATTGTGTCCTTACATGGCATTCCTCAAGTCATCTCCTCAGACCGTGGAAGTTTGTTCACATCCAAGTTCTGGGACTCCTTTCAGTCTGCCATGGGCACTAAGATCAGGTTCAGCACTGCTTTTCACCCTCAGACAAGTGGTCAAGTCGAGAGAGTGAATCAGATTCTAGAAGACATGCTCAGAGCCTGTGTCATATCTTTTGGCATGAAATGGGAAGATTGCCTTCCATTTGCCGAGTTCTCTTACAACAACAGCTTTCAAGCAAGTGCAGGCAAAGCCCCGTTTGAAATCCTCTATGGCAGAAAGTGCCGTACCCCTCTCAACTGGTCCGAAACAGGAAAACGTCAACTTCTTGGCAATGACTTGATCTCAGAAGCCGAAGAAATGTGCAAAGTCATACGTGAGAATCTCAAGGCCGCTCAGTCGCGTCAGAAGAGCTACTATGACAGCAAGCATCGTGATTTGGCCTTCAACATTGATGATCACGTTTATCTCCGTGTTTCTCCTATGAAAGGCACCCAAAGATTCGGTATCAAAGGAAAGCTTGCTCCTAGATACATCGGGCCTTTCAAGATTCTTGGCAAAAGAGGCGATCTAGCCTATCAACTTGAGCTACCTTCAAACTTCGCCAATGTTCATGATGTGTTTCATGTGTCTCAACTCCGCAAATGCTTCAAGACTCCCGAACGCATGATTCCGTTTGAAGAGATTGATCTTCAACAAGATTTGTCCTACCGAGAGCATCCAGTTGCTATTCTCGAAAAAACCGAGCGCAAGACCCGCAACAAGTCCATCAAATTCTTGAAAGTCAAGTGGTCACACCATACCGACCGAGAAGCTACGTGGGAACGAGAAGATCATCTTCGTTCCGAGTACCCTTCCTTTTTCCAGTCCTAGATCTCGGGACGAGATCTTTTTGTAGTAGAGGAGAGTTTGTAATGCCCCGGATGTAATACTTTCCCTTTTGGGCATATAATATATCTCTGGCTTCATCACTTCCATTTCAGGTTCTTTGTCTTTCGGGTTTTCGTCGTTTTGTTGTATGAGTGTGTGGCATTCACTACTGGAATCTGGGATTTTGCCATCAGCCAGCTCTTTGCCATCAGCCAGCTGATGGCAAAGAACTTCTTTGCCATCTGCTTATAAAAAACAGATGGCAAAGAACTGACAGATGGCAAAGAACATGGTTGCCATCAGCCAATTCTTTGCCATCTGCCAGCAGATGGCAAACAATCTTTGCCATCTGCTGGCAGATGGCAAAAAATCTTTGCCATCTGCCAGCAGATGGCAAAGAGGTAGCTAAGTCATGTTTCCGTTAAGTGGATAACGGCGTAGCAGCCCCACCTCTTTGCCATCTGCTAGCAGATGGCAAAGAGATGGGGTTTTTTTCAGGTAAAAAAAGGAGATAATATATCGTGCACGCACAAATCCTTTACTAATACACTCATAAATCACTCATTTAACAAGGAAACTAGCCTAATCCTCCCAAAAAAAGGAAACTAGTCTATGCAGGGCTATTTGGATCACAGCCGTTGCCAGCCCTACCAATTTTTTGGTCGTTGACCCACTCGATAGCAAGCGTTTGGTTGGAAGCCAAAATTTCGGATCTGCGCCAATGTTTTGCTCATGCGTTCAGTTTTTGCGCCAGGTCTTTGGCGAGCCAACGGTGGCAGAATCCTGCGCCAAAAAATTGGCTAGCCCGCGTCAACCAAACAGACCCGATAACACAAAGGCTGTTTGGATCGTTACCAACAACTACCCTACCAACATCTCGGCGTTGACTGAGGAGGTGGGCAGGCGTTTGGATCGCCGCCGAAATTCCGGTTCCACGCCAAATTTTTGGCTAGTTGTTCAGATTTTACGCCAACTCCCGGGCGAGCCAGCGGCGGCAAAAAGGAAGGGGCCGGCTGTTTGGATTGCAACCCGAGGATGCCTTACCAAAATTTTGGCGTTGACCGCAAGTACCGGTGTCCGTTTGGATCCTAGCCGGAGTTCCCTGCCCACGCCATTTTTTTGGTCATTCGTTCAACTTTCACGCCCGCACGCTGGCGGGAGGGAGGCGGCGAAATCCTTCGTCAATAATTTGGCGAGCCCGATTTTGGCGGGGCTGACCTGGGCGTGAACCAAACAAGCTCGAAATTATTGGCACATGTAGCCAAGGGGCTGTTTGGATTGGCACCCTTGCCTACCAAGCCAATAAATAAATTGACGTTGACCGGTGCTTCGTATCATGTTTGGATGGAATCCAAATTTTTGGCAAGCTAGCTTTGCCCGAGCCTTTCCCTTTTGTTTTTGGCGGGACAGGAACCAAAACAGCCTCCAAATCTTCTTACCGAGGGCGGGCGCATGCGCCAATATCCAAACAGCCATCGAACCAGCTCTCCCATCTTCTCAAAAGAAAAAAGCTCTCCCACGTACCCCGTTCGTCGCTGAAGCTCGCCAACCTCGTCGCCGACCCTCCCCCGCCCCCATCGTCGGCCCTCCCCCGCCCCTGTGGCCGGCCCTCCCCCGCCCCCGTCGCCGGCCCTCCCCCGCCCCCGTCGCCGGCCCTCCACC
>LR738715.1:677017769-677056802 GCA_902687465.1 Secale cereale | reverse complement strand
CGCCGGCCCACCTCCGCCCCGTGGCCGGCCGTCCCCCGCCCCGTGGCCGGCCGTCCCCCGCCCCGTCGCCGGCCCTCCACCGCCCCGTCCCCAGGTATATTTTCTCCTCCCTGTACTGCGATTCCCCATCTCCGTTGCCGCTCGTCATCACTGGGCGCTGGCATATCATCTCCTTGCTGTAATGCTTAGAACTGCAATTATTGGAGGAGGGTTAGAGGACGGCTGGGATAACTTGTCTGTAGGTTCATGAAAACTGCAGGCATAATACATAGTTCAGGCTGCAATTTGCTTCTCGATGCATAATCGACTTGGAATTGGATTAAGATGGGAACCAAGATATGCAACAAGGTCAAAATTGCAAACCGAGGAGGTTCAATGTTTGAAGAGGAAGGTAGTCAAACGATGTGGCTTCCATCTTATCTTCTGCAGCCATTCAGGCCTGTAGAACTCACCATGTCACACAACAGCAGTCTATCACCACTCGGATCTCAGTAGAGCCCAATTCCTTCCAGTATTTTATTCCTAAGTCGGTTTTGCAAAACACCACGCCCGTCCTATCAAGAAATCATCGATTTATATAGATCGGATGCTTGGGCCGGCGGCGTGCTACGAAATACAGCAGTCTATCACCACTCCTCGGATATCTCCCTTCCTATATAGAGCCCAATTTCTTCCAGTATTTCACTCGGGAGTTGAGGAATTAACCTTCTTTTAGGGTTAATTAGTTTTTCTTTGGCCGATGCAACTTTTTGGAACCTATAGAAACTAGCTCATGTACGAAGCTAGCTTGACTTGATCTTTGCTCGTCCGTTGCCGCTCGTCATCACTGGGCGCTGGCTGCCGCTCTTCCATTTGTCGTTAGCTGCGTGACCTCTACTACTTCAAAGATACAAATCTATTTTATAGTCCAATTAAAAGGTAGACCTGTGCTGCTGTGCATAAGAGGTCTCAGTCACATTCTTGCTGCTCCTTCTAACCAACCTTGTACCATACTGAAGACACGTTGGGTATTTTTCAATTATTCTTATGCGACTCTTCATCCGAGGTGACAAACGACATGATCCACCTGAGAAGTATGTTAACATTTAAACTTCTTACTTGTACTTATTGAGCTCCTGACTTAATTTTCCCTTCAATTTCATATAAAAGATGACTCCATATGAAAGATATATTTTATTTTGGCCTACTTGGATAGGGTCCTAACCTATTCTTGGTATGTTGGAGCTGCCATATCCTGTGACAAGTGCTGACACTGAATGAACAACACAATGGAATGATAGAAGAGCTTGGATGTCAGTTTATTTTGTGTTGTTCTTCCAATTTTTGGTGGTCTGATACATTTCCATTATGATATATTTTATTCTTTAAAATAAATACAAAGCCTAACAAGACATTGTAATTTCAATTGTTTCAATTATACTGTATGTTTCTACCTTGTTAATATATTTCTATCTTTGTGAATTGTAAATATTGTATGTTTCTACCATCTTAATGTATACATATATCAATATTTTTAAAAATGGCCGGGCGCGGCAACGCGCGCCTTTATGTTCTAGTATTTGTGAATTATGAGTTAGGTCCTATATTTTCCAATTATGTTATGAAAAACATCATATATATTTGCGTTGATCGAGTGGATTTAAATGTGTAGTTGTTTCATCGCTATGAGGGTCTGGTGTTCAACGACCTCCCCGTGCGTTCGACGAGCTCCGCCCCTGCGTTCGTGGGTGAGCACAAATGACATCTCCTCCTCTCCCCCTTCATTTGCTAGCTATAGGTGTATTCAATCATCAGTATGCGTGACCACTATGCATCTCCCGTTCGAAAGGGTTACATCTATAAATATGCATTCATTTGCATATTTATAACCGTAATTCTTTCGAATTGTCCAACGTTATCCATGGACAGCCCGAGTATGTGTAGATTGGGTTCGTTTTCCCATATGCTCTGCTCCGGATCCGATGCAGAATTTCGTCAGTGCCTCTTTGTTGTTCTCCGGGTACACATCCTCTCTGCTTATTGCCGAGACGTGTATCAGGAGAACAGCGGGGAGGTGCTGCCGAAATTTTGTGCCGGATCCGGAGCAGAGCATGGGAAAACGAACCCAATCTGCACATACCCGGGTGGGATTAGGACCTATCTTTACTTATTAGTGTCTAGGTTGCATGGACGTAATAAAACTGAGAAACTCTATTTACTGATGAATATGGTTTGCTGAATTATTTATGTATTTCTTGTGTGTCCAGTAGCTAGGCGAAATGAGTGATCGTGTGTGGATGTACACCGGTCACCCTAGTCAGAAAGACATGACCCCTGAATGGATGACAAAAACCAAGGGGTTTATCAGAGCCGCATTTGCAAATGGACAGGAAACAACCTGGTGCCCCTGTGTCGTGTGCGACAACTATCGTAAGATGTCACAGTTTGAAATGATCAAACACCTGCAGAAGTGGGGTTTTACGCCTGGTTATACAATGTGGACATTTCATGGTGAGTCTGCCCAACGTTCCAGAGCTGAGGAGGGCCGTCGTCGCACGGACGAGCATGGTACCGGGATGGAAGACATGGTGCAAGACTTTGATGATGCTCGGGATTCGGACGATGAGATGGAGGAATCTGCAAAGGCCTTCAATGATATGTTGGAGTCTTCGAAGCGTCCTCTCCACGAGCACACCGAGCTATGTCAGCTGGATACCATCGCACAAGTAATGGCTCTGAAGGCTCAATTCAACTTGGGCAGAGAATGCTATGACGCGGTGGTGACACTATTTGGACGCTTTCTACCCAAAGGCCATATAATGCCTGCAAACCTGTACCAGTCGGACAAAATCCTCCGTGTACTTAAGATGCCCTATGAGAAGATAGATGCCTGTGAGAATGGATGTGCCTTATTTAGGCTCCAGTATGCGGACTTGAACTATTGTCCCATTTGCAAGTCTTCCAGGTATGTTGAGGTAGACAACGGTATGGGTGAGAAGAGTCAGACCAAAATCCCCATTAACGTTCTTCGGTATATGCCAATCATACCAAGACTTCAACGTCTATTCATGGTCGAAGAGACGGCCAGACAGATGACATGGCACAAATTGGGCAAAAGAACCGAACGGGATGCAGATGGGAATCTGATGATTGTACACACATCGGATTGTGCTGCATGGAAACACTTCGATGCATTGCATGATGAAAAAGCGGCAGATCCAAGGAATCCTCGAGTAGCCATCAGCACGGATGGGTTCAATGTGTTTGGTATGATGGCAGCCCAATACAGTTGTTGGCCTGTATTTTTCATTCCACTCAATCTCCCCCCCCCCCGGACGGATTATGCAAAGAAAGAACATTTTCCTGACGTTGATAATTCCGGGCCCCAACTATCCGGGGAAGAATATGAATGTGTACATGCAGCCGCTTAAGGATGAACTGCAAGAAGCTTGGGATAATGGGATCAAGACATACGACGCCGCTACAAAAAAGAACTTCCTAATGCGTGTGTGGTACATGTACTCGATGCATGACTTGCCGGCGTATGCGCTATTCGTTGGCTGGTGTGTGCATGGAAGGTTCCCGTGCCCCACATGCAAGGCAGCTCTTGAGTTTCGTCGGCTGCAGGCGGGTCGCAAGTTTTCTTGCTTCGACATGCATAGACAGTTCCTGGATCCTCACCATAAGTTCAGGAAAGAAAAGAAGAACTTTATCAAAGGTAGAGATGTCAAAAACTCTGCACCACCTGCGTTGACAGGCCAACAGACCCTGGATCAGTTAAACGCTCTCGAGCCGGATCCAGAGCGTCCAGGGTATTTCAAGGGGTATAATACGGAACACGCCTGGACCCACAAGATATGCTTGTGGGAGCTGCCGTACTTCAAAGACCTCCTTTGCCCACACAACATCGACGTGATGCACACTAAAAAGAATGTCGGCGAGGCCCTCTTTGGTACATTGTTCGGCATAGAGGGGAAAACGAAGGATAATCCTAAGGCCAGAGTCGATCAGGAGGCTCTATGTGATAGACCGCTGCAAAACATGAAACAACCAAAAGGAAAGAAGAACTGGGCGAAGCCAAAGGCATGGTTCAATCTTGGAAGGCCGGTTATGAGGGAAATACTCCTGTGGGTGAAAAAGGAGTTGATGTTCCCCGATGGGTATGCATCGAATCTAAAGAGGGGAGCGAGCCTTGAAAAATTGAAAATATTTGGTCTCAAGAGTCATGATTGGCACATATGGCTTGAGCGGGTAATGCCGGTGATGTTGCGTGGCTTTATCCCTGAAGATGAATGGCTAGTACTGGCAGAGCTGAGGTATTTCTTCTGTGTTCTATGCGCGAAAGAATTATCGCCTGGCTTGCTAGAAGAAATGGAAGAGTTGGCACCGGAGTTGATCTGCAAGTTGGAGAAGATCTTTCCACCTGGCTTCTTTAATCCAATGCAGCATTTGATTTTGCACCTCCCGACCGTGGCACGATTGGGGGGGACCCATGCAGAATCGTTGGTGCTACGCAACGGAGAGGATGCAGAAGACGCTTCGAGCAAAATGTAAAAATAAACGTCGAATTGAATCATCGATGGCCGAGGCATTCATTACTGAGGAGGCGGCAAACTTCGTGACAGCACACTACAAAGCCAAAAATTGTCATTTGCATAATCCGAAGCCTCGGTACAATGTTGGCGACCCTAAAAAGGGTGAATCCAACCTCAGCCTATTCAAAGGGAAGCTTGCACCAGCCGGTGCTTATACTCCCTTATCGTTGGATAATGAGGAATGGCGGACCATTACGTTGTATATCTTGAACAATCTAACAGAAGTGCGGCCGTACATCGAGTAAGTTCTCGGTACATTGTTTCGCAACCTCTACTTCATTTGAACTACTCTTATTCCCGGATATTTGATACAGTTGATACGTCGCCAAATTCTCGTATGGAGCGGTTATCCAAAAGGATTCCGTCGAAGAGTATGAGCTTCTGGCAATGCATGGAGGCGGCTATCCCGGTTTCATCTCTTGGTTCAAACAAACGGTAATTTCCATTAGACCATTTCATTTCTTCTTCTAATTTCTGGCTAATTCAACAATCCTTTCGTATTAAACTTGTAGGCTAGTTCAGAGTCTATGGACGCTAAATTGAGACAAGTCGCTAATGGTTTTGACTATAAGGTCCATTCATTTGACAAATACGACATCAACGGGTATCGCTTTCGTACCTATGGCAAAGAGCTATCTATGGCCGACCAAAAGTCTACAAATTGTTGTGTCTCTGCTATCGGCGAAGGAGATACCGAGTATTATGGAAGAGTTGAAGCAATTTATGAACTTTTATTCTATGATGCAAACCCACCGAATGTCGTAGTCTTCAAATGTCATTGGTTCCAGCCGAAAGAGACTAGAAGGACTCATGAACATCTAGGGCTAGTCGAAATCAAACAAAGCACCCATTTGGATGTTCCCGATGTCTATATTACGGCTCAACAGGCAACCCAAGTTTTCTATCTACCGTGGTGTTGGGTAACGTAGTATTTTAAAATTTTCCTACGATCACGCAAGATCTATCTACCAGATGCATAGCAACGAGAGGGAAGAGTGTGTCTACATACCCTCGTAGACCGGAAGCGGAAGCGTCAAGTGACGCGGTTGATGTAGTCGAACTTCTTCACGATTCAACCGATCAAGCGCCGAACGTACGGCACCTCCGCGTTCAACACACGTTCTGCTTGATGACGTCCCACGAGCTCTTGATCTAGTTGAGCTTCACGGGAGAGTTTCGTCAGCACGACGGCGTGGTGACGGATATGATGTATTCACCGGCGCAGGGCTTCGCCTAAGCACCGCGACGGTATGACCGAGGTGTGTTTCTGTGGAGGGGGGCACCGCACACGGCTGGAACAATTCAACTTGTGTGTCTTTGGGTGCCCCCTGCCCCCGTATATAAAGGAGCAAGGGGGAGGCCAGCCGGCCCTTGTTTGGTGCGGCTAGGGGTGCAATCCTACTAGGAATAGGATTGCAATCCTATTCCTAGTAGGAACCACCAAAGAAGGAAGAGAGGGAATAGGAAAAGAAGAAGAGGTGGCGCCCCCCAACTCCTAGTACAACTAGGAACTCTAGGTGGGGCGCCGGCCAGCCCTATGGGCTGCTTCTCTCTTTTCCATAAGGCCCACTATGGACCATCCCCCTTCGTAGGGGGTTCCGGTAACCCCCTCCGGCAATCCCGTTAAATCCGAAACTTTTCCGGTATACTTCCGGTGTCCGAATATAGTCGTCCAATATATCAATCTTTATGTCTCGGACATTCCGAGACTCCTCGTCATGTCCGTGATCTCATCCGGGACTCCGAACTACCTTCGGTACATCAATACTCATAAACTCATAATACCGATCGTCATCAAACGTTAAGCGTGCGGACCCTACGGGTTCGAGAACTATGTAGACATGACCGAGACTCATCTCCGGTCAATAACCAATAGCGGAACCTGGATGTTCATATTGGCTCCTACATATTCTACGAAGATCTTTTATCGGTCAGAACCGCATAACAACATACGTTGTTCCTTTTGTCAACGATATGTTACTTGTCCGAGATTCGATCGTCGGTATCTCTATACCTAGTTCAATCTCGTTACCGGCAAGTCTCTTTACTCGTTCCATAACACATCATCTCGTGACTAACTCATTAGTCTTTTGCTTGCAAGGCTTATTGAGATGTGTGTTACCGAGAGGGCCCAGAGATACCTCTCCGACACTCGGAGTGACAAATCCTAATCTTGATCTATGCCAACACCACGAATACTTTCGGAGACACCTGTAGAGCATCTTTATGATCACCCAGTTACGTTGTGACGTTTGATAGCATACAAGGTGTTCCTACGGTATTCGGGAGTTGCATAATCTCATAGTCATAGGAACATGTATAAGTCATGAAGAAAGCAATAGCAGAAAAACTAAACGATCATAGTGCTATGCTAACGGATGGGTCTTGTCCATCACATCATTCTCTTAATGTTGTGATCCCGTTGATCAAATGACAACTCATGTCTATGGTTAGGAAACATAACCATCTTTGATCAATGAGCTAGTCTAGTAGAGGCATACTAGGGACATACTGTTTTGTCTATGTATCCACACATGTACTAAGTTTCCGGTTAATACAATTCTAGCATGAATAAAAGACATTTTATCATGATATAAGGAAATACAAATAACATCTTTATTATTGCCTCTAGGGCATATTTCCTTCAGTCTCCCACTTGAACTAGAGTCAATAATCTAGATTACAAAGTGATGATCCTCACACCCATGGAGTCCTGGTGCTGATCATGTTTTGCCCGTGGAAGAGGCTTAGTCAACGGGTCTGCAACATTCAGATCCGTATGTATTTTGCAAATCTCTATGTCTCCCTCCTTGACTAGATCGCGAATGGAATTGAAGCGTCTTTTGATGTGCTTTGTTCTCTTGTGAAACCTGGATTCCTTAGCCAAGGCTATTCCTCCAGTGTTGTCACAAAAGATTTTCATTGGACCCGATGCACTAGGTATTACACCTAGATCGGATATGAACTCCTTCATCCAGACTCCTTCATTTGCTGCTTCTGAAGCAGCTATGTATTCTGCTTCACACGTAGATCCCGCCACGACGCTCTGCTTGGAACTGCACCAACTGACAGCTCCACCGTTCAATAAAAATACATATCCGGTTTGTGACTTAGAGTCATCCGGATCATTGTCAAAGCTAGAATCGACGTAACCGTTTACGACGAGCTCTTTGTCACCTCCATACACGAGAAACATATCCTTTGTCCTTTTCAGATACTTTAGGATGTTCTTGACCTCTGTCCAGTGATCCACTCCTGGATTACTTTGGTACCTCCCTGCTAGACTTATAGCAAGGCACACATCAGGTCTGGTACACAGCATTGCATACATGATAGATCCTATGGCTGAGGCATAGGGAATGACTTTCATTTTCTCTCTATCTTCTGCAGTGGTTGGGCATTGAGTCTTACTCAACTTCATACCTTGTAATACAGGCAAGAACCCTTTCTTTGATTGATCCATTTTGAACTTCTTCAAAATCTTATCAAGGTATGTGCTTTGTGAAAGTCCAATTAAGCGTCTTGATCTATCTCTATAGATCTTGATGCCTAATATATAAGCAGCTTCACCGAGGTCTTTCATTGAAAAACTCTTATTCAAGTATCCTTTTATGTTATCCAGAAATTCCATATCATTTCCAATCAACAATATGTCATCCACATATAATATTAGAAATGCTACAGAGCTCCCACTCACTTTCTTATAAATACAGGCTTCTCCAAAAGTCTGTATAAAACCATATGCTTTGATCACCTTTATCAAAGCGTATATTCCAACTCCGAGATGCTTGCACCAGTCCATAGATGGATCACTGCAGTTTGCATACTTTGTTAGCACCTTTTGGATCGACATAACCTTCTGGTTGCATTATATACAACTCTTCTTTGAGATATCCATTCAGGAATGCAGTTTTGACATCCATTTGCCAGATTTCATAATCATAAAATGCGGCAATTGCTAACATGATTCGGACAGACTTAAGCATTGCTACAGGTGAGAAAGTCTCATCGTAGTCAACTCCTTGAACTTGTCGAAAACCTTTCGCAACAAGTCGAGCTTTGTAAACAGTAACATTACCGTCTGCGTCGGTCTTCCTCTTGAAGATCCATTTATTTTCGATGGCCTGCCGATCATCGGGCAAGTCAACCAAAGTCCATACTTTGTTCTTATACATGGATCCCATCTCAGATTTCATGGCTTCAAGCCATTTTGCAGAATCTGGGCTCATCATCGCTTCATCATAGTTCGTAGGTTCATCATGGTCTAGTAACATGATTTCCAGAACTGGGTTGCTGTACCACTCTTGTGCGGAACGTACTCTGGTTGATCTACGACGTTCAGCAGAAATTTGATCCGAAGTTTCATGATCATCATCATTAACTTCCTCACTGATTGGTGTAGGAATCACTGGAACAATTTTCTGTGATGTACTACTTTCCAATCCGGGAGAAGGTACAATTACCTCATCAAGTTCTACTTTCCTCCCACTCACTTCTTTCGAAAGAAACTCCTTCTCTAGAAAGGATCCATTCTTAGCAACGAATATCTTGCCTTCGGATCTGTGATAGAAGGTGTACCCAACAGTCTCTTTTGGGTATCCTATGAAGACACATTTCTCCGACTTGGGTTCGAGCTTATCAGGTTGAAGCTTTTTCACATAAGCATCACTGCCCCAAACTTTAAGAAACGACAACTTTGGTTTCTTGCCAAACCATAGTTCATAAGGTGTCGTATCAACGGATTTGGATGGTGCCCTATTTAACGTGAATGCAGCTGTCTCTAAAGCATAACCCCAAAAAGATAGTGGTAAATCGGTAAGAGACATCATAGATCGTACCATATCCAATAAAGTACGGTTACGACGTTCAGACACACCATTACGCTGTGGTGTTCCGGGTGGCGTGAGTTGTGAAACTATTCCACATTGTTTCAAATGAAGACCAAACTCGTAACTCAAATATTCTCCTCCACGATCAGATCGTAGAAACTTTATTTTCTTGTTACGATGATTCTCTACTTCACTCTGAAATTCTTTGAACTTTTCAAATGTTTCAGACTTGTGCTTCATTAAGTAGATATACCCATATCTGCTCAAATCATCAGTGAAGGTCAGAAAATAACGATACCCGCCGCGTGCTTCAACACTCATTGGTCCACATACATCAGTATGTATGATTTCCAACAAATCTGTTGCTCGCTCCATAGTTCCGGAGAACGGAGTTTTAGTCATCTTGCCCATGAGGCATGGTTCGCAAGCACCAAGTGATTCATAATCAAGTGATTCCAAAAGTCCATCATTATGGAGTTTCTTCATGCGTTTTACACCAATATGACCTAAACGGCAGTGCCACAAATAAGTTGCACTATCATTATTAACCTTGCATCTTTTGGTTTCAATATTATGAATATGTGTATCACTACAATCGAGATCCAATAAGAATAGACCGCTCTTTGAGGGTGCATGACCATAAAAGATATTATTCATAAAAATAGAACAACCATTATTCTCTGATTTAAATGAATAACCGTCTCGTAACAAACAAGATCCAGATATAATGTTCATGCTCAACGCTGGCACCAAATAACAATTATTTAGGTCTAAAACTAATCCCGAAGGTAGATGTAGAGGTAGCGTGCCGACGGCGATCACATCGACTTTGGAACCGTTTCCCACGCGCATCGTCACCTCGTCCTTAGCCAATCTTCGTTTAATCCGTAGTCCCTGTTTCGAGTTACAAATATTAGCAACCGAACCGGTATCAAATACCCAGGTACTACTACGAGCATTAGTAAGGTACACATCAATAACATGTATATCACATATACCTTTGTTCACCTTGCCATCCTTCTTATCCGCCAAATACTTGGGGCAGTTCCGCTTCCAGTGTCCAGTCCCATTGCAGTAGAAGCACTCAGTTTCAGGCTTGGTTCTAGACTTGGGTTTCTCTGCGGGAGCAGCAACAATCTTGCTATTCTCCTTGAAAATCCCTTCCTTGCCCTTTTTCTTGAAACTAGTGGTATTTTTAACCATCAACATTTGATGCTCCTTTTTGATTTCTACCTCCGCAGCTGTGAGCATAGCGAAGAGCTCGGGAATAGTCTTTTGCATCCCTTGCATATTATAGTTCATCACGAAGCCATTATAGCTTGGTGGCAGTGATTGAAGAATTCTATCAATAACACTATTCTCATCAACTTGGCAACCAAGTTGAGTCATATGATTGTAGTGCCCATACATTGTGAGCAAGTGTTCACTGATAGAACTATTCTCCTCCATCTTGCAGCTATAGAACTTATTGGAAATCTTATATTTCTCAATCCGGGCATTTGCTTGAAATATTAACTTCAACTCCTGGAACATCTCATATGGTCCTTGACGTTCAAAACGTCGTTGAAGTCCCGGTTCTAAGCCGTAAAGCATGGCACACTGAACTATCGTATAGTCATCAGACCGCGATTGCCAGGCGTTCAAAACGTCCACATTAGCGGGAGGGGGCTTGTCACCTAGCGGTGCTTCAAGGACACAATTCTTCTGTGCAGCAATGAGGATAATCCTCAGGTTACGGACCCAGTCCGTGTAATTTCTACCATCATCTTTCAACTTAGCTTTCTCTAGGAATGCATTAAAATTCAAAGGAACGGTAGCACGGGCCATTGATCTACAACAACATAGATATGCAAAAATTATCAGGACTAAGTTCATGATAAATTAAAGTTCAATTTATTCATATTAATTTAAAGAACTCCCACTTAGATAGACATCCCTCTGGTCATCTAAATGATCACGTGATCCAAATCAACTAAACCATGTCCGATCATCACGTGAGATGGAGTAGTTTCAATGGTGAACATCTTATGTTGATCATATCTACTATATGATTCACGCTCGACCTTTCGGTCTCCAGTGTTCCGAGGCCATATCTGCATATGCTAGGCTCGTCAAGTTTAACCCGAGTATTCTGCGTGTGCAAAACTGGCTTACACCCGTTGTATTTGAACGTAGAGTTTATCACACCCGATCATCACGTGGTGTCTCGGCACGACGAACTTTCGCAACGGTGCATACTCAGGGAGAACACTTATACCTTGAAATTTAGTAAGGGATCATCTTATAATGCTACCGTCGTTCTAAGCAAAACAAGAAGCATAATAAGATAAACATCACATGCAATCAAAATATGTGACATGATATGGCCATCATCATCTTGTGCTTTTGATCTCCATCTCCAAAGCACCTCCATGATCACCTTCGTCACCGGCGTGACACCTTGATCTCTATCGTAGCATCGTTGTCGTCTCGCCAACTATTGCTTCTACGACTATCGCTACCGCTTAGTGATAAAGTAAAGCAATTACATGGCGATTGCATTTCATACAATAAAGAGACAACCATATGGCTCCTGCCAGTTGCCGATAACATTACAAAACATGATCATCTCATACAAAACCGTATAACTCATCATGTCTTGACCATATCACATCAAACATGCCCTGCAAAAACAAGTTAGACGTCCTCTACTTTGTTGTTGCAAGTTTTACGTGGCTGCTACGGGCTTAGCAAAAACCGTTCTTACCTACGCATATGAAACCACAACGATGTTTCGTCAAGTATGTGCTGTTTTAACCTTCACAAGGACCGGGCGTAGCCACACTTGATTCAGCTAAAGTAAGAGAGACAGACACCCGCCAGTCACCTTTAAGCAACGAGTTCTCGTAACGGTGAAACCAGTCTCGCGTAAGCGTACGCGTAATGTCGGTCCGGGCCGCTTCATCTCACAATACCGCCGAAGCAAAGTATGACATGCTGGTAAGCAGTATGACTAGTATCGCCCACAACTCAGTGTGTTCTACTCGTGCATATCATCTACGCATAGACCTGGCTCAAGATGCCACTGTTGGGTAATGTAGTATTTTAAAATTTTCCTACGATCACGCAAGATCTATCTACCAGATGCATAGCAACGAGAGGGAAGAGTGTGTCTACGTACCCTCGTAGACCGGAAGCGGAAGCGTCAAGTGACGCGGTTGATGTAGTCGAACTTCTTCACGATTCAACCGATCAAGCACCGAACGTACGACACCTCCGTGTTCAGCACACGTTCAGCTTGATGACGTCCCACGAGCTCTTGATCCAGTTGAGCTTCACGAGAGAGTTTCGTCAGCACGACGGCGTGGTGACGGATATGATGTATTCACCGGCGCAGGGCTTCGCCTAAGCACCGCGACGGTATGACCGAGGTGTGTTTCTGTGGAGGGGGGCACCGCACACGGCTGGAACAATTCAACTTGTGTGTCTTTGGGTGCCCCCCTGCCCCCGTCTATAAAGGAGCAAGGGGGGAGGCCGGCCGGCCCTTGTTTGGTGCGGCTAGGGGTGCAATCCTACTAGGAATAGGATTGCAATCCTATTCCTAGTAGGAACCACCAAAGAAGGAAGAGAGGGAATAGGAAAAGAAGAAGAGGTGGCGCCCCCCAACTCCTAGTACAACTAGGAACTCTAGGTGGGGCGCCGGCCGGCCCTATGGGCTGCTTCTCTCTTTTCCATAAGGCCCACTATGGACCATCCCCCTTCGTAGGGGGTTCCGGTAACCCCCTCCGGCAATCCCGTTAAATCCGAAACTTTTCCGGTATACTTCCGGTGTCCGAATATAGTCGTCCAATATATCAATCTTTATGTCTCGGACATTCCGAGACTCCTCGTCATGTCCGTGATCTCATCCGGGACTCCGAACTACCTTCGGTACATCAATACTCATAAACTCATAATACCGATCGTCATCAAACGTTAAGCGTGCGGACCCTACGGGTTCGAGAACTATGTAGACATGACCGAGACTCATCTCCGGTCAATAACCAATAGCGGAACCTGGATGTTCATATTGGCTCCTACATATTCTACGAAGATCTTTTATCGGTCAGAACCGCATAACAACATACGTTGTTTCTTTTGTCAACGGTATGTTACTTGCCCGAGATTCGATCGTTGGTATCTCTATACCTAGTTCAATCTCGTTACCGGCAAGTCTCTTTACTCGTTCCGTAACACATCATCTTGTGACTAACTCATTAGTCTTTTGCTTGCAAGGCTTATTGTGATGTGTGTTACCGAGAGGGCCCAGAGATACCTCTCCGACACTCGGAGTGACAAATCCTAATCTTGATCTATGCCAACACCACGAATACTTTCGGAGACACCTGTAGAGCATCTTTATGATCACCCAGTTACGTTGTGACGTTTGATAGCACACAAGGTGTTCCTACGGTATTCGGGAGTTGCATAATCTCATAGTCATAGGAACATGTATAAGTCATGAAGAAAGCAATAGCAGAAAAACTAAACGATCATAGTGCTATGCTAACGGATGGGTCTTGTCCATCACATCATTCTCCTAATGATGTGATCCCGTTGATCAAATGACAACTCATGTCTATGGTTAGGAAACATAACCATCTTTGATCAATGAGCTAGTCTAGTAGAGGCATACTAGGGACATACTGTTTTGTCTATGTATCCACACATGTACTAAGTTTCTGGTTAATACAATTCTAGCATGAATAAAAGACATTTTATCATGATATAAGGAAATACAAATAACATCTTTATTATTGCCTCTAGGGCATATTTCCTTCACATGGGCCTGCCAAAGTAATCCAAATCTCGAAGGTTGGGATGTCGTTTATGAAGTGCCGCCACGTGTTAGACCACCTACCCCCAATGAAGAGGATTATGAACCTCACATTAATCCAGACACATATGAAGGAGAATTGTTCCAAGAAACACGTCTTTCCAAAAAACGTTTCAAGAACCGCTCACCTCGGAACATTCAAGTACACAGCGACAGTGAATCCGAGCCTGAGCAGGAACAAGAAGAGCCGGAACAAGAAGAGGTTACTGCAGCGGATGACCTGTCAATGCTTGACCGATCACATACAGGAGGCCTTCCAGATGTTGATGAATTTATTGATGATGATGATGATGAGCACGTCATTACTGATAGTGATGAGGATGATGCATTTATTGACCCCGAAGCATATATATACGATGATGATGCATTTATTAATGATGACGATGAAGATTAATATTATAGTTCATGTCAGGTATTCCATTATTATTATATACATATATATTATTAATTAGTTCAAGTTTTAACCTAGCTAGCTCAAATATGACCTATTTAACATAGGATAGCTCTAAAATGAGCTATACTTAGCATTTATTCCTCCAAAATAAATTTATATGCTTAGCTAGCTCAAAAATGACATAACAACCTTAATTAGCTCAAAAATGACCTATTTAACCTAGGATAGCTCTAAAATGACCTATACTTAGCATTTATTCCTCTAAAATGAATTTATATACAAATTATTATTCATGTCAGGTATTCATTTTTTATGTTGTACTAATATCGTTTACTCTTTGTCATTCCAGGTGTTGACAGATGGTGTGCGCGGGTCGAGAGCGCTCCGAGGCTCCTACCTCGGCGCGTGGTGGGAAGGGTAGTTCCATTCCCCCCCATAGCCTCCGGAGAGCGCTAGATCTCAGTTTGCAGAGTCCAGCGACGGTCGCTTCTTCTTCGGCCGGGAGAGGTCGGGGGGGGGGGTAAGAAGAAGGAGAAGGCTGCTAGAGGTGGACGTGGCGGCGAGAGAGGTAGGAAGGCTGCTACGCCTTCCTCGCCGCCACCCCCAGCTGAGTCACCCGACCACAGGACTGCTCCGTCTAATATCGAGCCATTTGAGGTGTACCCGTCTCGGACTGCACTCCACGAGCCTCGGGCCGCCGAGCCTCGGGCCGTCGACGAGCCTCGGGCCGCCGAGTCTTCGCCCCACGAGACTACGGAGCTCAGACGGGGTCACGCTGAGTCGGACCCGAGCCCATGGGAGGACTGGACGGAGTCGAGTGCACATGGTCGTGTTCAGGGTGCAGACTATAGTTCTGATAGCTATAGCAAGGGTGAGTTGGTTGAGGGGCGCAAAGTCTACCATCGTGGTGGTACAATGCTCCCGCCCACCCCGACGACCCCCGACCAGAGGTGGTTGATTGCGCCTAACGGGGAGAAGTAAGGGCATTTACTCTTGTTTAACCTTTTGCCTTGACGTTTCTTCGAATATCTAATGCGTTGGCCTTGTCATACTGCAGTTCTTGGACACACTCAGACGGGGTCCGCAAGCCCAACACTGTCCTTGGTGTGATTTGTCGCCAGTGCTTTCCGGGGTGGGTCACGTTGCCCGGTGAGGGCCGGGTTCCAGAGATAGGAATGACCTGGGAGCACTACTTGGCTGCCCCGGCCCCGCCGGAGCATAGGGTCGGCGATGTCGAGTGCGCCACGGTGGCCGACATTGTGATCGCCACATTTTGGGTAATTTCTCCTTTGCCATTTACGTTGTGTTTTCTTCTTTGATTGCATACCTTCTACATGTGTTTTCTTGTTTGATTGCGGACCTTCTAATCCGTGTTTTCTTGTTTGATTGCAGACCTTCTATAGGTGTGCTGAGGGATAGGAGGAGGTCGCGGCTCGGGTTATCGACGCCGAGTGCAGGCGCCTACTTGGAAACTTTCGGCACGAGGCTCGGACGCAGGCTGTTCGAGACTACTTAGCACAGACTGGTATTAGGAGGAGAAAAGAGAAGTGCCGGAACAAGTATCTGAGTAAGGAGAAGTACATGAAGGTAATTACCTATTCTTAAGGCCTTGTACTTAGTTTCCTTAATTTGATTCGTAGGCGTAGCGCTCAAATTTCTCTTGCTTAACTTAGGTGCCCCCGAGATGGTGTGCGGACAAGATGGACTGCTGGGAGGCGTTGGTGGATGAGTGGTGCTCTCCCCAATGGCGCGTCGCCCACAACATCGCAAAGGAGAAGCGTCTCAAAATGGAAGGCGTGCCACACCATCTAGGCAGCGTCAACCTATATGGGTACGGGAATAACTGGGTATGTGTGGTTTGCTTCATGATTCATGCAAATTCATTCTTTGTGCTAGCTTGAGTCCTTAACTAATACTCTGTTCCTCTCTTTTAGTCAAAATTCAACAAGGCTCGAGTGCCAGAGCTGTTCGACCTCTATGGCATGTCCAATATGGCACTGTACAAGAAGGCCAAGGCATTCTCTGAGTCTAACCTCGAAAATGCAAATAATTTCAGCAACGTGGCCTCCCACCACAAGATGGTGCAGTACGTTAAGCAGGGGAAGGAGAGGAAAGGGCCGGACTTTAACCCGAGCCAGCTTTTTGATCCAGAGCTGGTGATGATATCTGGTGGCGGGAGGTCCCATGGCTCGTTAGCCATGGGTAATGGACTGATACGTTGTAGTAGCACTCTCCCGCAGATCAAGAAGCGTCAGACCAGCTCTGATCCTGAGATACCGTCTCGTTTACGACCAGTGGAAATCGAATTCCAGGTTTGTTATATGGACTCAGTAGCCTTTCCTCCATTACATTGTGTTTGCGACCGTCGATGATTACAATGCTAACGAGTGGTGTTGCAGGCTGCTACTGAGGCAGAGAGAGCGAAGACCCAGTCTGCTTTTAAGGAGAGGGACCGGCAGTTGGCGGAGAGGGACCGACAGGCGACGGAGAGGGAGAGGGAGAATGAGGAGAGGACGGCTAGGCTGTTGGAGGAGGAGAGGAACCGGAACGACTCGGCTAACCGGGCCATGTACGATCTCTTCGTGGTAAGTTTCTTCTGCATATTAGCTAAATCATGCACACAATGTTCCTTTCATTAGTAACTAATATGACTGACTCGTCAAAACCAAATGTGCAGTCCATGTGCGAGAAGAACAGCCAGACCCCTCCGTCGATGCCAGTCATTGCTCCGGCGGGCACGGTGAGTTTCATTTGAACGGTCATTAGTTACTAGTCTTCACATTTGAGTTGCATCATGCTAATGATACATTGGAAATAATCTTTGGTGCAGCGTAACTTCCGACAAGCATCGACCGATCCTTCTTCGTCTGCCACTGGCGCGACCGGTCCTACACCTACACCTACACCTACACCTCCGTGATGACGGTAAGTTTCCCAAGTGTTTTGCTTAATAGAGTTTTGTTGTGATGCCATGTTGTATCTACACATATCGTGCATAATGTGTGTATGTTTGAATGCATTGTATTTGTGGGATTCGACATCTAGTCGTGTGCCTTTGGTAGCCTTCCATACAGGGAAATGCCTCCTAGTGCTTCCACTGAGCCATGGTAGTTCACTACTGCTCTGAAACAAATGGATTGACCGGCATGTGTCCTTCTTTGCTCCTGTGTCTGTCCCTACGGGGAAAAGTCACGCGGTGTATCACCGAAGTCCTTGTAGCTTGCTACGACTTGGTTGCACTCGCTGATGACCGACACGTGCATTGCTGGGTCATCTATGCCTGTCCCTGCACGTTTGTGCCACCTTGGTTCTATGACTAGTCATGTCGGCCCGGGTTCTCTGCCATAAGGATACTAGCGACATAATCATATACTTAGCATTTTTTTCCTCCAAAATGACTCGACATGCTTAGCTAGCTAAAAAATGACATAATAAGCTTAATTAGCTCCAAAATGACATATTTAACCTAGGATAGCTCTAAAATGACCTATACTTAGCATTTTTTCCTCCAAAATGACTTAATATGCTTAGCTAGCTTAAAAATTACATAATAAGGTTAATTAGCTCCAAAATGACCTATTCAACCTAGGATAGCTCTAAAATGACCTATACTTCGCATTTTTCCCTCCCAAATGACTTAATATGCTTAGCTAGCTTAAAAATGACCTATTTAACCTAGGATTGCTCTAAAATGACATATACTTAGGATCTTTTCCTCCAAAATGACTTAATATGCTTAAGAAATGACATAGTTTAGCTCCTAAATGACTTCACATGCTTAGCTAGCTTCAAAATGACATAATAACCTTACTTAGCTCTAAAATGACATATTTAACCTAGGCTAGCTCTAAAATGACCTATACTTAGCATTTTTTCCTCCTAAATGACTCAATATGCTTAGCTAGCTCAATAATAATTACATAATAAGCTTAATTAGCTCCAAAATGACCTATTTAACTTAGGATAGCTCTAAAATGACCTATACTTAGCATTTTTTCCTCCAAAATGACTTAATATGCTCAGCTAGCTTAAAAATGACCTATTTAACCTAGGATAGCTCTAAAATGACCTATACTTAGTATCTTTTCCTCCAAAATGACTTAATATGCTTAACTAACTCTAAAATGACATAATATGCTTAAGAAATGACATATTTTAGGTCCTGAATGACATCATATGCTTAGCTAGCTTCAAATGACATAATAACCTTACTTAGCTCCAAAATGACCTATTTAACCTAGGCTAGCTCTAAAATGACCTATACTTAGCATTTTTTTCCTTCTAAATAACTCAATATGCTTAGCTAGCTCAAAAATGATATGTCAAGCTTGATTAGCTCCAAAATGACTTATTTAACCAAGGATAGCTCTAAAATGACCTATACTTAGCATTTTTTCCTCCAAAAGGACATAATATGCTTAGCTAGCTTAAAAATGACCTATTTAACCTAGGATAGCTCTAAAATGACCTATACTTAGCATCTTTTCCTCCAAAATCACTTAATATGCTTAACTGGCTCTAAAATGACATAATATGCTTAAGAAATGTCATATTTTAGCTCCTAAATGACTTCATATGCTTAGCTACCTGCAAAATGACATAATGACCTTACTTAGCTCCAAAATGACCTATTTTACAGATATAAGTTGCATCATAATAATCTTCACATTTTAGTTGCATCATAATAATCTTCTTCTTCTAGTCTTCTTCTTCTAACTTTCTTCTTTCCCATTTTACAGATTTGCTTAAGATCACGGAAGCTTGGGTTGATGGAGTGCTTGTATTTAGTTTTTGTTTTGACCTTGTGAAACTTGCTACCTATGGATGAAACTGTGTAATATTGATGAAACTATGTATATGTACGGATGAAACGTGCTACTATTGGTAACATGTGTTGGATATATATATGTGTTCATGACTATTGGTAATATGTGTTGAATGTGCTATATTGGTCATATAAATATATTTGTGTTTGATTTTCTGTGAAAATGAATTTATATAAGAAAAACAAAATTAAATGGGGCAATATAGACACTTTGCCATCTGCTGGCAGATGGCAAAGAGCTTTGCCATCAGCTGGCAGATGGCAAAGAGCCCAAATAGGCTAGTCCAAATTTTTTCTTTGCCATCAGCCAGCTGATGGAAAAGCTCTTTGCCATCAGCTGGCTAATGGCAAAGTATGCAGCCTTTGCCATCTGCTGGCAGATGGCAAAGAGCCTGCAGCCTTTGCCATCTGCTGGCTGATGGCAAATATGCCGTTATCCTTCTAACGGGGCTAACCCCGTTAAGAGGCTTTGCCATCTGCCAGCTGATGGCAAAGGCACAGGCTCTTTGCCATCAGCCAGCAGATGGCAAAGAAGCCTTTGCCCACTGAAATTCAGACAAACTGTTTGCCATCTGCTGGCTGATGGCAAAGCCTTTGCCATCCGCCGACCATGCCTTTGCCATCTGCCATGGCAGATGGCAAAGTGCCAGATTCCAGTAGTGATTCATTCATATCATGTAGTCATGTGCATCGCATTGCATTTGTGTTGTCGGTTGCATCCGGTTCCACGCATTCCTTCCCGTTGTCCGTTTTGCGTTCCGGAGCTCCCTCACGTGTCCGTGGCGTCCCGTAGGCCTACTTTGATGTTTGGCCGTGTAACGTTACCGGTTTGGCGCGAGTCTTGTCGTGTGTTGTTGTTTTGGTGTGTGTAACCCGCCTGTCAAATCTCGTCGCGTTTGGAGCTCGTTTGCTACCCCAACCGTTATTTCCGTGGGCTCAAAGTGCCTCCACTTTGAGGCCCAAGACATCCCTCCAACAGCCCACCAAACCACTCCAAACCCCTCCTATCATCTAGGCCATCCAATTCTAATCGCGTGGCCGAAAACCGCACTCCATTTGGACAACCCTAGCTCCTTGTTCCTATATATTTGTCCAGTCCCCCAAATTTTGCCCCAAATCAAGGAAACCCTAGCCCCCACCTTCTCCTTCCTCCAGCCACCACCACCTCGCTGGAGCTTCGCCGGAGCTCCACCCCCTCGCCGGAATCCTCCCCTCCTCTCACCTCACCGCCGCCCCACGCCTCGGATCCGGCCGGGCCGGCCACCACCGCCGCCTCCTCCGGCTTGCCGGCTGCCCGCGCCGCCCGTCCCTTCCCGCAGAGACCGCAGCCGCCACCCTATCGCTCGAAGGAACCGCCGCCAGCTCACTCGCTGGATCGATCCGATCCAGTCGAGTCAACGCCGCCGGATCCCGCTTTCCGCCTTCGCCTGGTCCTCCCGCATCGGCCCAGTCGCCTCCAGGCCAACCGCCTCACCCCGGGCCGGCCTCCCTCTCCACCGGCCTAGCGCCTCCCGCGACCGCCAGCGCGTCGCCAGATCCGGGCCTGCTGCCGATCCCGCGGCCCAGCTCTTCGCCTGGGCCAGTTCCCCTCAGTCGCCGGGTCGCGCGCCTCCTGGCCCCGAGCCGACCTCCCTTCAGCCCCAGCGCCGATCAGCCAGGCCAGCCCCTCCACCGCATCGCCCCCGGGCCCTTTCAGCCGCGCCCGAGGCCCGATCTGGCCCGTGTTGACTTTGGATCCAGATCTGAGGTTGTCTTCTCTCTCTCTAAGTCTCTGTTTGCTTGATCTCTGATGCAATATTCAAACTGTGATATCTTTTTGTGCATAGCTCCGATTTGAGTGAATGACATGTCCAGACGTTCGTGGTGACTTGCACTACATTTCATTCCTTAGTGCCATGCATGTTTGAGATCATCTAGATGCTTAAATATCTGTTGCAAGAGTGCATCCCGTTATAAACTGTTGTTAGTGATGTTTTTATGCCATCTTTGCATAGTGATAACTTTTAGCTCGTTTCTCCGAATGATGCAAATGACATGTCCACGTGTTCGTCTTGCCATGCTCTACATGATGATTGCTTAGACTTGCATGATAGATCTAATCTTGCCATGTTTATCTTCGTTGCAAAGTGCTATGTGGCTGTTAAGTTTTTAAGCTTGTTATGAGATGCCATCTTGTTGAGCTCATTGCTATCGTTGTGTTTACCTCCATGATGCATGCTTAGGTGTTTCGGAATCACCATCATGTGTACTTTGATGAGGTGCTTACCATTTGCCATGTTTTGTTTTGAGGTGGCTTAAACTTGCTCTCAAAGATGCCATGATGAAACTGCTGTTTTAACACTTAGTGAAATTTCATTAAGTCTGGAATCTGTAATTTCCAGATGCCATGTTTGCTTGTTGTTCTAGGACAACCATGATAGTTTTGGGGTGACTCTTGATGATTCCTTGTAGTATATATTGTCGGCTGTCCATTCATTCTCTCACATGCTTGTTTGAGTGGTTGTAGCATATTTAACTTTGGCTCCAAAGTTGCAATAAAATACTGCTGTCAGGATTTTGTTGTCAAGTTCAATATGTCCAAGCTTGTTGCTATTGATCCGTGGCTCCTTTGGGGGTGCACCAATGGACTTATTTGCTATAGGATATGTCTAGTTTATGTTCATGCCCTTTGCCATGATGTTTGAGTGCTGTAGCTTATTTATCTAGTGCTCCGAAGTTGCTATGTTGCTGTAATTTTCAGCTTTCGCATGTTTATTGTTTTGTGTGTAACTTTTAGCCCGTAGCTCCGATTGCAGCAAGTCTTATATGAAACTTGATTGATTTTTCGTGTAGATTCATAATATACTATTGTTATCTTGTTTTGAAGCATTTTGCTTGACCGCATATTGTCATGCTCTTTTGCTCCCTTAGTGCATAAGTCATGCATCCATCATTTTTGTGTGCGCATTGCATCTTGTTGATTCGTGCCTTGTGTGGTTGTGTTGTTTAGAGCCGGAAGCTGAGACCGAGTACAAGTACGAGCACGAGGTTACAATCGAGCTTGAGAACGAGGACCCCTCTTACGATCCGAACGACAACTCTTCAGGCAAGATGACCGAACCCGAATACCATTACTATTTTTGCCTATTGCTAGAAGTCTCGATCTATAGTTTTGCCTCGATGCCCATGCCTTTCCTGTCAGCCTCCTACTTGTAACCATGATCATGTCTAACCACCCTACCTATGCAAACCATTGATTGGCTATACGTAGGCTTCGCTCAGCCCCTCTTATAGCGTTGCTAGTTGCAGGTGAAGTTGAAGATGCTTGCTTCATGTTGAAGTTTTGTTGGGTTATATCACACTATAAAAATGCTTAAATGAAATCATCTATATATTGGCAATGGGTGGAAGGCTAAGCCTTTTTGCTTGGTGATTTGTTCCACTCATGCCGCTAGGAACCGCTTAAACCGGTGTTATGTTCCTTGATTATGCGTTCCTCACACGGTTGGGGTTATGGGGCCCCCTCGATAAATCGCTAAGTGCTAAGTCTTTTCCAGCAAGTCCCAACATTGGTACTATTTGCCTAATAACTTATTAAACTTGCATAGGGAGTAATTAACCCTCTTTCTTAATCAACAACCCCGGTCCAGTGCTCCACATGAGTGTTGGTCCGAACTGGGGGTCCTGTAGGGCCACCTCGAGGAAACTCAAGGTCTGGTAAAAACCTGTAGCATCGCCCATCCGGTCGTGGCCTGAGACAAGATACGCGCGGCTACTATCAGGGTGTCGGCACGCCGGGAGGATTTGCTGGATTAGCCTTACCTTAGATCGGAGTATCTTGAGCACGGGATTCCGAGAATACTCGGGTCTTCCCACCTTGGAGTTGCGACTCCGCGGATCGTGGGCTTGTCATGGGCCAAGTTGGAACACCCCTGTAGGGTTATGAACTTTCGAAAGCCGTGCCCGCGGTTATGTGGCAGATGGGAGCTTGTTAATATCCGGTTGTAGAAAACTTGACACCATGTTCCATTACACTACCAGCGTGAGTACCGTGACTGTCATTTTCCGAAAGGGGTTTCAGGAGGTGAACACGGTGGGGTTATGTTTGACTGGCTTTAGTTAGGATCACTTAGTGATCGTATCTCGACCGAGGCGCCTTCTCTTCTCGCTCTCTATTACGTAAGCTAGGCTAGTGCTGCTGCAACCATTTTCTTAATCTTTCTTCAGCCTTGTTCCACACCCAAGGCGTAGATAGTCATGTTATCCGGGAACGGGATTGCTGAGTCCTCTGTGGCTCACAGTTACTTCACCACGCCAGATGCAGGTCCGATGGTGAGCTATCCAGGTGATGGCACTGAGCTAGACTGGGAGTACGACGAGGAGCGTAGCCGTTACTATGTTCGTTATGCTGATGATCAGTAGTGGAACTTCTACTAGGATTCGATCTGACTTGTGGATTTAAATTATGTTTGGTATCTTCTCATTTGGATTTTACCCTTAGATGGGCTGTGATGTTCTTTTGTATGATGATTGAAACATGTAATGTATTTGTGTGACGTGGCGAGTGTAAGCCAACTATTTAATGTTTTCCATCCCCATCTTTTACATGAGTTGTGCCAATATACCAAACTTGCGATCATTCCAGCATGGGGTGATGTCTCTAAGTCTTGCCTCGACACGTAGGAGATATAGTCCCATCCTGGGCATTACAAATCCACAAGAACACTCTTTGTCCAACGTCTTGGTCCGTATAGGAGGTGTTTGCGTAGCGAACCAGGCAATCAGACTATACGGCTTTATCGCTTTCACTTAGCAATAGGAGCTTGACTAGTGGGGCTAAGTACTAACCCCTAGTGCATACGGGGCTTTTCAAATTATAGTGCCTTTTTGATGCGGCTGGGCGAAGACCAGCCCCTCGTATAACACGGAGTGGATCAGTATCGATCATTGTATAACACTAGGTCACCGAATGACTTGACCGGCTCTCGCCTCATCATGATAGTCAGTTTTCATCTTTCTCTACTGAGGTACTTGACCGGATGAACCAGAAGTACAATCGTAATAGTTCTCCTTTACTACTTAGATGAACAATGCGGAACGTAAGGTAGCAAGCACAGGAGTGTACGTCTCCAACATATCTATAATTTTTGATTGTTCCATGCTATTATTTATGATGTTTTGGATGTTTAATGGGCTTTGTCATACACTTTTATATTATTTTTGGGGCTAACCTACTAACCCAAAGGCCCAGTCCAGATTGTTGTTCTTTGCCTGTTTTAGGGTTTTACAGAAAAGGGATATCAACCGGAGCCCAAACGAAATGAAACCTTTGGGAGAGATATTTTTGGAGAAAATCACGCACGGGAGACTTGAGAACCACGGAGTACGGTTTACGTCGTGCCCACGAGGGTGGGGGCGCCCCCCCTAGGGCGCGCCCCCTGCCTCGTGGGCCCCACGTATGGTCCCCGGTGCCCTCCTTCCTTCTATATATGCCTACGTACCCCGAAACCATCAGAAGAATAGAGAAAACCCTAGTTCCACCGCCGTAACCTTCTGTTCCCGCGAGATCCCATCTTGGGGCCTGTTCCGGAGCTCCGCCGGAGGGGGGATCTTCCATGGAGTGCTTCTACATCATCATCATCACCTCACCACGAGTTGTGAGTAGTTTACCATAGACCTTCAGGTCCATAGCTACTATCTAGATGGCTTCTTCTCTCTCTTTGGATCTCAATACAAAGTTCTCCTCAGTCTTCGAGGAGTTCTATTCGATGTAATCTCTTTTTGCGGTGTGTTTGTCGAGATCCGATGAATTGTGGGTTTATGATCAAGATTATCTATGAGAAATATTTGGTTCTTCTCTGAACTCTTTATGTATGATTATAATATCCTTGCAAGTCTCTTCGAATTATTGGTTTGGTTTGGCCTACTAGATCTATAGTTCTTGCAATGGGAGAAGTGCTTGGCTTTGGGTTCAATCTTGCGGTGTCCTTTCCCAATGACAGTAGGGTCAGCAAGGCATGTATTGTATTGTTGACATCGAGGTTAAAAATATGGGGTTTATATCATATTGCATGAGTTTATCCCTCTACATCATGTCATCTTGCATAAGGCGTTACTCTGTTCTTATGAATTCAAAAACACTAGATGGATGCTGGATAGCGGTCGATGTGTGGAGTAATAGTAGTAGATGCAGAATCGTTTCGGTCTACTTGTCTCGGACGTGATGCCTATATATAATGATCATGCCTAGATAGTCTCATAATTATTCGCTTTTCTATCAATTGCTCGATGGTAATTTGTTTACCCGCCGTAGAATATCGCTATCATGAGAGAAGCCACTAGAGAACACTATGGCCTCCGGGTCTATTCTCAACATATCAATCTACACCTACTTTACTTTTTCCGCTTTTACTTTCTATTCTTATAATAAAAAATACCAAAAATATCAACTATCATCTCTATTAGATCTCACTTTCGTAAGTGACCGTAAAGGGATTGACAACCCCTTATCGCGTTGGCTGTGAAGTTCTTATTTGTTTGTGCAGGTGCGAGGGACTCGCGCGTGGTCTCCTATTGGATTGATAACTTGGTTCTCAAAAACTGAGGGAAATACTTACTCTACTATGTTGCATCTCCCTTTCCTCTTCGAGGGAATACAACGCAAGCTCAAGAAGTAGCAAGGAGCTAGGCAACTCAACTATTGACCAAAGACATGATTCAGAACCGATGTATATAACGCAATATCCGGGACGCCGAACAGTTCCCTACAGGTGTTCAGACTTATTGTAGGCATGCCAGGCTAGGTACAACCCCTGGTATTAAGTCTAGGTATTAGGGCATATGCAGCGATCTGACTTCAGGGTGGAGAATACAGGTGGTAAAAATAGACAACGGCCCAAACAAATTGGAACCAAACTGCTTCTTTTATATCCCATTTAATAGGGGGAGCCGTGAGGTCACAGATAACGCCGATAACAGCCTCGGGCATTTTACATGCCAAAAAATAGAATAAAAAATAAATGAGTAAAAAGGTTTACACAGAGCCCGAATCTATGAGAAAGAAATTTCAACCAGTGGCCCTGCTGCACGTCTGTGCCTTTTTCTCCATGGTAATGTGTCCTTGAGAAGGAGAATTATAATGGCCGCCTGTAAAAATAAAAAAGAATGAAAATAGCAGGATTCTGGAAAAGAGTACCCTGTATGACCGCAAACAATGTAGGTTTTTAAACGAATATGAAGAAGATATACTTTAGAGTCCGAATAGGGTCAATCCGAACTATGGACTATTTATATGTTGTATGCCCCTAGTGCCGCCCAAGGTATTTTAATGGCATAATTGTGTACGCGAGGTACGTATGCTGCTACCTTATGGGGCAGTCGATAGGGGCACAACTACTAATCGAGCTCAGGTTCTTTTGAGCTACCGCATTCTAGTGCGGACCAGGCATGTTTAGTCGTGTCCATGGTCTTGACGACTAATGAACTGTTCAGCCTGAATAAGCCGCTTTGAACCTCGGCCGCTAGGGCCGCAGTGTCTTCCTCCATGCGGAGGGAGCGTTCCATGTTTCCATGGACCATGAGGACGCCATGTAGCCCCGACATTTTGAGCTTTAGGTAGGCATAATGCGGGACTGCGTTAAAGCGGGCAAAGGCCATTCTTCAGAGTAGTGCGTGATAGCCACTTTGGAATGGAGCGATGTCGAAGATTAATTCTTCGCTTCGGAAGTTATTGGGGGAACCGAATACAACTTCCAATGTTAATGAACCAGTGCAGCGGGTTTCTACGCCTGGAATCACTCCTTTAAAGCTAGTGCTGCTAGGTTTAATTCTTGACGGGTCGATCCTCTTGCAGACAGTGTCCTGGTATATCAGATTGAGACTACTGCCGCCGTCCATAAGTACTCGAGTAAGATGGTATCCGTCTATTATGGGGTGAAGCACTAAGGCCTCTGAGCCTCCGTGACGGATACTTGTTGGGTGATCCCTATGATCAAAGGTGATCGGGCAAGCCGACCATAGGTTGAACTTGGGGGTGACAGGCTCGACGGCGTATACGTCCCGGAGTGCTCTCTTGCGCTCCCTCTTGGGGATGTGGGTAACGTAAATCATGTTCATAGTTTTTACCTCCGGTGGAAATTTTTTCTACCCCATGTGTTCGGCTGGCGAGGTTCATCCTCGCCTTCACTCTGGGCTCCTTTTCCCTTGTGTTTGGCGTTTAGCTTGCCGGCCTGGTTGAAGACCCAACAACTACAGTTGGTGTGATTTGCAGGTTTGTTAAGGGTGCCATGGATCTGGCAAGACCTGTCTAGTATCTTGTCTAGGCTGGATGGACTATCCCTGTTGCCTTTAAATGGCTTCTTTCGTTGATCGGGCCTAGAGCCACTGAATCCGGTGTTTACCGATGTATCCTATGTGTTTCCATTGTTGTTTTAGCGCTTTGTTTTATTGTGTCGTGGCTTGCCATTGCCATCCCTGACCTCAGACATGCAAGGGTCGCTGGTACTGTTGCTGCTACGAGCCAGCCAGCTGTCCTCGCCCGCGCAAAAGCGGGTCAGCAGTGTGGTTAAGGCTGCCATTGTTCTCGGCTTCTCCTGGCCAAGGTGTCTAGCCAGCCATTCGTCCCGGACACTGTGTTTGAATGCCGCTAAAGCTTCGGCATCCGGGCAGTCTACAATCTGGTTCTTTTTAGTTAAGAACCGATTCCAAAGCTTACGGGCTGACTCCCCCGGTTGCTGGATTATATGACTTAAATCATCAGCCCAAGGGGCCGGACATAAGTCCCCTAAAAGTTGGCCCGAAAAGCATCCTCAAGTTCTTCCCAGCTTCCTATAGAGTTCTCTAGGAGGCTATTTAACTAGTGCCGAGCTGGCCCTTTTAGCTTGAGGGGTAAGTATTTAGTGGCATGGAGATCATCTCCCCGAGCCATGTGTGTGTGAAGAATGAAGTCTTCTATCCATACGGCTGGATCTGTTGTTCCATCATACACCTCGATGTTTACGGGTTTAAACCCTTCTAGAAATTCATGATCCATCACCTCATCGGTAAAGCACAGAGGGTGTGAGGCATCCCTGTATTTTGCGATTTCGTGGCGTAGTTCGGACGGTATTGGTGTTCGATGTTGACTCCGAACTGGGGTGTGACTAGTGTGTTTGGCTTGATAGCCACCGCCCCGTGTGTGTGTACGTTCCCTTGGTCCGTAGATTGATCTAGTATGGCCATCCTTTTTATTCAGGTCCTCGCGTAGGTCGTACCTATGGGCCAGAGCCACTATATCCTTGCCTTTACGGCGAGGAGGTGCGGTCTTGTGTACGGCGTTACTGGCCACTTTGTCCCGTCCACGGGGTGGTCGGTCTAGTTGATCGGCCTGATCATACTTCGGTGGAATTGGTGTTGGGGACTCGTCGTCGAATTGAGGCAGCAGTTTGCGTTTAAGATAGCTCTTTGTTTGGCCTTTAGAGACGTATAGTTCTTCAGCGTCTAGCACGTCGTTCCATTTGTCGTTGAGCATATCATGTTTGGCTCTAAGCCACTGTTGTTGCTTCTTCAGGCTCCTTGCGGTTGGAAACGCTTTTGTTTGAGTGGTTCTTCTGGGACGATGTATTCTTCATCTCCCAGACTATGTCCTCTTTGGAGACATGTTGATAACTACTGTCATCCGCGTCACTGTGATCGATCAGCGGTTCATTTTGACTATGTTCGCCATCCTCCCGTGCATCCTGCTCTATCGTCGGCTCCACGGTGTCATCAGCTTGTTCTGGATCATCATTGTCTTCAATGATAGTGTTGCTCTCTTTCCCTTTACGGGGTCGAGATCGGCGCTTCTGACGCCGACGTTTGGGAGGTTCATCGACGGGCTTGTCTTGCTTTGGATTGATATCGCCGGCGCCCTCCTTTTCATTGGGTGTGTCCACCATGTACACATCATATGTAGAAGTAGACATCCATTGCCCGATTGCGGGCGGGTTTGTACCTAGATTGGCTTCGACATCACGGTCCATCCCGTCGATGTCTTTGGAAGCGTAATCTAATAGGTCGGTTAAGTCCTCGACCGTGGCTACCAAGTGGGTGGTGGGTGGGAAGAAAAATTCCCTGTCCTCAGCCCCTAGTTCGAACTGGGCAGAATTCGGCTTGGAGTCCTCCGATAGGGAAAGAGATTTTACTAAGTCCAGCGCTTTGTCTAAAGACGAGTGCCGTATATTTGTTTGGATATCTGCAGGGCTGAGTTCGGGAACAGCCGCTCGATCGAGCATGTAAGATGCAGATCCTGAACGTTCAGAACTTATAGATTGAGATGAGTCGAGAGACCCGATGAGGCAAGTCCCGCTCAAGGCCGGGCAAGTGTGCGGCTCAAGTGGTGCGGAGTCTGCGATCTCCATGGCAGGGTTAATCTTCCCGTCCTCGGATGAAGTGATCTGCTTCGGATCTAAGGCCAGAGCTGCTGGAAGAGTTACCCCGTGTACGGGTGTGATGACAGATCTAAGTCGTGTTCATCATGGTGGTAGGGAGCAGCTGTCATGGGTGCGAATCCGTTGAAGATCAAATCCTCGCGGACATCAACAACGTAGTTTAAGCTTCCAAACCTGATCTGGTGACCAAGGGCTTAGCTATCAGCGTTGGCACGAAGCACGAAGCTACCAAACACGAAGAGCTGGCCGGGGAGAAAATCTCCCTCGGTGGTGGCGTTGTTGGTGATGAAGCAAGCCATTGATCCTTCCACCGACGACACAATGGAACTCTCAATGAAAGCACCAATGTCGGTGTCAAAACCCTACTTCCTGCTTGATTGATCGTAATGAATATGGGTTACAAGAGTTGATCTACCTCGAGATCGTAATGGCTAAACCCTAAAATTCTAGCCTATGTGATTGCTATGATTCTGTTCTCGTCTCTACGGACTAACCCTCCGGTTTATATATGCACCGAGGGACCTAGGGTTGTACGTGATCACCTTGCAGAGGAAGGAAAGTATTACACCCGGACTCTAAACTTGCTATTTTACACACGGGGACTCCTATCTGAATACGAGAGATAGCCTTCATCGATAATCTTCACAGCCCACCAGTCCGGCCCATAATGAACGATCCGGTCACCTGAGGACCCCTTAATCCAGGACTCCCTCACTTCCCTCCTCCCCCTCCAGGTGGACAAGTGTGCTGGTTTTGGTTCTTTTTTATCTGAAACAAAAAGGGACCCAAACAAAATAGGGATATTGTTAGAAAACATTACATAATGAACTAAAAATAAAATGAATCAGTATAAACCGAAATACACAAACCTGAATGAACTTGGTCCTCAACATATGTGATGCATGCAACCTCCATCTACACCTATCATATGGGCAATGAACAGTGAACCTTGTTGGCTCACTCTTATCAATCACATATGTATTTTCAGTGATAATGCAATATGTAGTCACTGCATTACGACTGTCCACCATCGATTGGAATATGGTGTCGATAGCTAGTTGAGGATCTTCCCTATTCCACTCAATTGTTGGCATGTCCTCACCAACATATTCATCTAAAACTAGGTTGTCAATGTTCATCTTCCATTGCTGGTTTACTGGCAATATCTACAAGATCAGGAAACATATTCTCATCCTCGTCATCATTTTGAGGCACCTCTTCGTATGGCTCTGCATCTTGCTCTACATCAGTTGCATCAGTGATAGGAGAAGCGGTAGAAGAAGCGGCAGTAGACATATTGTGACTTTCAGAACCACTAGATTTGCTTGGTTTTGACCTACAAGGTGTGCCGGGTGCTCTCTATTAGTAGGGACACTATATTTCTCAACAACCTTCACCTTGTCACATTCATCGCTTGGCTGAAGCACCTCGACAAGGATTTTACCGAAGCGTCTTTCAGCATTCAAAGTAAAAAAGCAATCCAAGATGCTCATCGCAAGTTAGTGGGAGAAATTTTTGCTCGGTACTGCTAAAAATTTTCAGTTCAACAACATCGGCAGGGCTCCATCCATATGAAGAATTTTGGAGCGCCACGAGCAAATCTTTGAACGACATACTTGTTTTTACCACCTTTGGATAGAAAAATCCTGTGATCATATGTGGTTTTCTACCGCGCATCACACTAAATTCCATCCTAACCGCCAGCCGGTAAGCAAGCGCATGATCAATCTTATTCGATTCAAATAGGGAAAATTATAGTTAGGCTGCGAATAATTCAGAAAAATTTGATCGATTCACGCGACTAGCTATCAAATAGGGCCGAATTTTTGAATGAGCTAATCATTTAGAGGGGAAACGACGCTTACCCAGGTGTAATCCATGAATTATCCGCCGCCGATTCGACCCAATTGTCAAGCCCAAGATGCGATTCTATCCCGATCACGTGACACTTACGTGATTGGGGCACAACCGCATTTCGGGCGGTTAGCAAGATGGATATCATTACATCGTACCATTACATACATACATGGGGGATACAACAATACATACAATTCACATGAATACAACAACATCAATACAAGGCATCCGACTACGGATGCAAACATGAAAAGCATAACGACATCCACCTGCCACTACTAGGAAAAGGCCTACTTATGGCGCACCTGATTTGGCCATTAATGGCGCTTTAGTGGTGCGCCATTAGTGCCACGCCATTAGTATCTGGTATACTAATGGCGCACCGATGATGCGCCATTAGTATGCACAGTAGTGCGCCATTAGTATGCCTCCCAGGGGCCATGTGTACCCAGGTGCTTTGGCATACTAATGGCGCACTCTAGCAGGATGCGCCATTAGTAATGTCCGCATAGTAATGGCGCACTATCTGGTGATGCGCCATTAGTATCCTTTGGCATACTAATGGCGCACTGTGCTGTGATGCGCCATTAGTATGAATATTAGGATTTTTTTTTATTATTTTACTGTTTTTTTGCACAGATTACAAAATGTATAATTGCATAGAATATAGACAGCACACATCAACAACAAATTCATCGAATACAATAGAAGATTAGTCTCTGAATACAATTCATCATATTAGTCTCCGAATACAATTCATCATATTAGTCTCCGAATTGAAAAGACCGAACAAAGATAGAACAATATATTACAAGTCTCGAGACCGCGAGTAGCGAGTTTGTCTTCACATTACAAGTCAATATCGATCATCTAAACTACCATCACATAGAAGAGAGTTGCGGTCATCACGATGAGCATCATCACGATGAAACTCGTCTTCATCCGGTTCCTCCAACGCTCCCTCCCCTCTCCCGCTAGATAGCGGGCGTTTCTAGATTCGGCCTCGGCCCTAGTGGTGTACCCTTTGTAACTGTTACCGCTGAATCGGTGAACCTGTCTCGACACTCCTCCCAGTCATCGTAGACTCCGGGAACCTTACCCTTGTACACGACATACGACGGCATCGCTATGCACTAGCCAAACGAAACGTTAGTACCAATTCACAGACAATACATAAGCAATATATAAGTATGCAACAGAACGATCGAAAGAGAAAAGCAAGACATTAATAGCATCGATTACATCTAAGTTGAACGACTCTCAAAACCAAAGAGACATACTACAAGTTCATTAAAGTTTAATTACAACATGAGCCAATCGATGTTTCAGAGCTAGACACAGCATCACTGCTTTCGACTCGACGCAAGGGACCGGAGCGTGGATGAAGCCGCCATCTATCGTGGGAGTCATGAAATCACGGGCGTTATCAGCCTGCATTTGTAGCATTGTGTCGATGTCACTGTTTGACGGTTGATTTCTGAGGTAGAACTGCCCCGAGGTACGAAGGACATCTTGATGGATGATTTCCGCAAACTCCGACTGGATGCGAAAGAATTCATGTCTGATGTCCGCGTCCTGGACTGCCGACACGCTCGCGGCCCAATCTTTGAGTTTACTCGGTAGCAGAAGTTGATGATGATCCCGTACGATCGCCCGCATGTGATGGATGGCGTAGTAGGCACCCTTCTGACCGCCAGGCGGCTGCTTGATGCAGAAGAACGTCGTATTGTGGGAGAACACGTGCTTGCCGGTCTTACGAATAGGCCTGGTGAAGGTGCCTCTAGATTTGGCGTAGCCGGGGAGAACATCATCAAGAACCTTCTTGACATTTGTGTAGTCTACTTTCGACTGACGGTCCGGGTCGAAATATGTGGCCATGGAATATTTGGGGCTTAGGAGGATGAGCGTGCAATGTGTGTCACTGCAGAAAACACGGAATGTTAAAAGAAGAACGATCGAAATCTAAGAATTCATATGTTACGGGGCGGTTGAGGCGGAGGACTTACTCGGGAAAGTAAGGCACGAGGAAGTTATCCTTATCTCGGTTTGCCAGAATGACGCCTTTGAGGTAAGAACTCGTGACTTGCCGGTCCCCAGCGCTGCCCAAGATCTTGGCACGCATGTAGAAGGGGTCGACTATCACGATGTCCGGGGTCTTGTCGCAAATGATCCGCATCTCCATACTCAGCGAAAATAGCCGAACGAAGGTGTAGTGCAGCGGAAGAAGGTTCAACATAGCGTGGATGTCATCAAACCGCAGGACGATCGTACCCCCGATGGAGTTATCCACAAAGCCCTTGCCCTCTGGCACCTTGGCCGCGAAAACCGGGTATGCCACATCCTTCTCTCTGAGACGCCGCTTCTCCAAAGAAAGAACACTGTCATGCAGACTCCGCATAGCACCGGTTGCAGCATCGAGCATATTTCTCGGTAGCATCGGCCTACCCGCCACATGCACCCTCCTCATTACATCCTCAGGTGAAGGTGGCCCGTCCTGAGCACGGATCGTACTCGGTGCTGGCTAGCTCGCACCCTTGTTAGTTTTTCTTTTGCGTGCCTTCTTCTTCTCCTGAATTGGGACCGAGTTCTGCTCAGAGACCGCCTTCTTGAGTGTGTTGGGGCTGATAATATTTCGCACCTCGCCTATCTGAGGCTCGGTAAAGTCGGCAGCTGGAGGCGTCTCCTGAGAACTGAACGTCAGACGACGCTTGTTGCAACTTGGTTTCTCGGTGGTACCAGCTAGATCGCGCACGTCTTTTATAGGGTTGGGTTCTTGAGAAGGAGGCCCCATGAAGTCGCCATCGTACCCGTGATCGGCAAAGTACTCATCGACGTTGCCAAATGTATCGTCGTCGTCATCGTTCTGATCCTGTGCCATATGCATGTTTGGATCCAGTGGCATAGGGATGTCCGGCACCGTTGCGGCGGTCTTGCCATGGGGACGACTTGGCGCCAGCACGACTAGCGGTGTTGTCTTTGGGGTGGTGTCCCCCGCCCCCAAACGAATTTGGCTCTTCGGCCAAAGCAAGGGCCAGCTCAGGCAGGCGCTGAGGGTCATCACGTCATCATCGTCGGCCCCGACGGGTCGAATCGGAGGTAACACCTCGTCGCAGCCTGGCAGCACCCGAACCAGTTGAACCCTAAACAAGTTGGGTGGCATCTGGGTACTGTGGAACAAGGGGTTTCCCGATTGAATGATTTTGCCCTTGGCGACATCGACCAACTCATTGTTCACGAAGTGCAGGAGAGTGCACGGAACGTCGGCGGCGCCCTGCGAAAACATGTAGGGCGTCAGGGATGCCCAGTCAAAGGCAAGGAGATGAAGTCCTCGGCCGAGAGAGGCTTAATTAGTTACCGTGATGATGGCGTCGAGCTCGGCTAATGTCGAGGCACCGCCAACGGCGGGCGTGCAGTTGACGGAGGGGCCGCTTGCTACAGAGGTGCCGACCGACGTACACCCGGGTGCATTAAGCTCCCGTGCCGGCGTCGGAGACACCAATGCCGCCTCCGCCGGAGACACCAATGGCCCCGCCATCGCGTTCTGCGAGTTGCTAGCCGTGAAGCTGGGAGTTAGGGGCGGCCCCTGTTGGCCGCCCGCAATCCACGCCTGCAACCCCTCGATCAAGCTAGGCACAATGGCGGTGATCGTCGCTCCGAGCTGTTGTTGCACTTGCTCTTGGACAATCTCCGGAATCCGCGCCACCAGTGTCTTGAGTTCTTGAACCTCGCGCGCCTGGCTTTCCGAGCTGGTCTTTTTCTCCTTTCGCCCACCAGCGTTATAGTATGACGACCATTTTGTCGACAAGCCTTTGCCGGCCACACGACCAGCTGACGTCGGCTTCTCGAGCTTATCCTTGTTCTTCATTACATTCAACGCCCTATTTAGAGTCGTGTCCCAAGGGTTGCTCTTAGTCGACCCCGCGCTACTGCTTTCAGTCGCCTGCGGAAGGAATGTGAATCATTTAGAAATTTGGCTTCATTAATTAGAATGCAACCATATGGAGCTAATTACGCAGGGGTGTATTCCTTACCAGAACAAGCTCAAGCGCCCTGGTCTTCGGATCCGTGGTAAGCTCCTTTGTTTTCGGATCCTTCTTGTACCGGGCCCTGACAAAGTTCCTGGTCTGCTTGTCACCGTATTTATCGAAGAGGGGCGGTAGGCCTTGCTCGGCACGGTCCGCCTCCTCCTTGTCCCATATAGGCTCCGCCACTCTGTAACCGCCGGGACCGAGTGTGTGTTCCCCTAAGTTCAGCTCCCACATTTCTTTCCCCCACTGACTTGATTCGGAGGTTGCGGTGCTCGAGCACTTGATCTTGAAGTCGTTGTAGTCATCTTCGGTGATCGAAGGATTTTTCTCCTTGATCTTCTCGTAACTATCACCTTTCTCGATCATTCTCTTCACATTGCTTCTCCAAGTAGACAGGGCCGTGCTCATCCTCGTGAGGGCATTATTGTTCACTTTATTCCCTTTGAGGCTTGTGTTTTCAAATTCAGCGGGGAACTTGTATCGTTCGTGCAGCTTCGTGAAGAGGAGGTTGCGCAAATTCGCTCGGTCAGGATGCCTCAGGTTCTCGGCGTTGATCGAGACGGTGCTCCGGAGAATGCACCCGAGCTGAAGCGAGTACCCCTTGACTATTTGTTCGGGCGCCGTTGGATTCCCGTCGGAGTCCACTTCAGTAACTTCCTCCTTGAGGGTGCGGAGCACGGTCGGGCGCCGGTCCTTCCGTTGCCTCTTCGGTTGGCTGCCATCTGTGCGTGTGCCGCCATCATCAGTGGTGGCATCCTCGGCGGCACCATCAGTGGTGGCATCAGTGGGGTCATCCTCGGCGGTACCATCAGTGGTGTAAGGATCGGTGGGGAAGGCGGCGTCCTCATACAAGTGAGGTTGTTCCTCCATCTCCTGGGACAGCTCCCAGAATGCCTTGCCGCCTGAACCGCCGGCCTTATCGTTGTTGGCCATGTTTCTCTCTAAATAGGAACAAAGTTTGGTCAAAAAGTTGGTTATTGTCAAGGAACAAGATCATGGTCTCATCATTTAGGGTTTGTCGACACCGAGGAATCCTAAAAGCTAAGCTTTTATAATTGAGGGTTTTTCGACGCCGAGGCACCCTAAAAGCCTAAGCTTTCATCATTTCGGTTTTTATCGACACCGAGGCACCCTAAAAGCCAAGGTTTTATAATTTATGGTTTGTCGACACAGAGGCATCCTAAACGCTAAGCTGGGAAGGAGAATTCTAAGTTGGGCCTAATCACTTGGCTCTATTGCCGCCTATGGTTTAATGCAGGTAGAATAAAGGGGCACTTGATCCTACTTAATTAACTACTAAGATACCCCGGCCCATGCATTAGTCACAAGTACCCTATATGTCCTATTTTTTAGCAAAGTCATGCTAAAATTCACGGAAAATGTCAGCATGACCTTTACTGAAAATAGGACATATGGAGTACCCGAATTTGCCGGAACGGAAGTTAATCGACATTCCAGCAAACTCAAGGGCCTCTCGGGGTACCTGCAAAATCATTATCCCCGCCTAATGAAGTCGCCAATGGGTCATTTCAGAAGATCACAAGTAGCATCATCACAAGTACAATTTCATGGGGCTGTTTGACAGAGAACACTTAGAATGCTAGGCACATCGAAATAGATGATGTACAGCCAATTTCATGGGGCTTGAATGTACTCACTGTGGAGAGTATTGTGATTCGGCATAAATGAGACAGGGTAAGATGACATTATATGGGCTCAATAGCAATCCAAATGTACTAGACCATTCAACTATCACTCTATCAGGCACTGACTAATAAATTTTACTCCCTCCTCATAGACAATTCAACAGAAGTAAAAAACAGCTTGAGGTCCCTCCAGTGTGAAAATATAAAACTGCAGCCCTTAGACACCTTTTCATTAAACCCCGTAATATCAAATTGCAAAAGACAAAGCTCATGACTTTAAGTTGCAAGTATCCACATTCCAAAAGAAAAAGAAAAAGAAACAGTAATCCAGCGTGCCCACCCGATTCTCAAATCGGATCCTTCGTACGCACTTCATATATATCTTTTCTTTTATTTAGTACCGCTCCATATATATCAGCCCCCTCCTCTTGGACCTGCCCGGTCTGTTTCAGCGTCCATGTCCAACGAGTAAATGCAAACATGCGATGGATGGATGCACGGACCAAGCGACGATGCACGTATGGTAGGGGCGGATTCTGCTACACGTATGCCCGCGCGTGTGGCAGGGAATAACACTGCACCTACCCACGAACACCTTTTTTCTGAGACGGAGGCGAAAGATTTACTCCATCTTAAAAATACAGTACATTAGGTTCTTACTCTTCTGATATGATAAACCCTAATTTTTTCGCCCCAACGATGACCCAAAGCTTCGCTCCGTTGTTTATATTCTTGAGAATGATCATCGGCGGGGTGCTCTTGTGGTGGGAGACTCTTGCGCTCCTTTCATTCCATATTGACGCACACCTCTTTTCACATACGTGTACCAGCATTTGCTGCTGGAGAAGTAGAATGAAAATTCTGCGGCATTGGTTGCCTGAAAAAAAACTAGTGTGCACAGGTTGCTCTGTTTTATTATCTCCTCTGGTCCCTCTTGTTCAGTTAACTTGGTGTGGAGGAGAGACAGAAGTTCACTTGGTGTGTGTTGGTGAAACAGGTTCGAACGATTGATAGTTAGTGTGGTTGTGTATTATGTTAGCAGAATATAAATTGCCAAGTTGGACACCAGCAGGAAGAGCTTAACACGTACGCTGTATAAAAAGATTGTGAATCTACTTGGAGAAACAATGAGCATGAGCCTGCCTGCCTGATGCATTGTTACGAATGAAATCAGGCGCTTGAGCCAGCAGATAATTAGTATGTATATTCATTGCTAGATTCCGTGGAGCAATCGGGTGGGCACGCTGGATTCCTGATTCTAATATATTCGGCATAATTAGTATGACCGCTGGATTACCTAGGGTCTACAGTGCTCGGGACGAGGGGAAACAAAAGAGGGGAAGCGAGGAGAGCTCACCGCGGAGGCACACGAAGGCCCGGCGATGGATTAGGAGCAGCAGGCCGGCCGGACTTGAAGCAGAGGCGGCGGAATCCAAGGTGGAAGAAGGGCTCGGTGGCGGGTTCGCGGTGCTCCTCGGCTCGGCTCCGGTCCGGTTCGTCGACGCCGCCGACCCTCATGCTGGACTTCTCTGGCCTGCTTCGGTGCTCGATGGCGTGGAGAGGGAGGCGGCGGGGGCGCGGGGGCGGTGGCGCAGTGGGCGGTGGCGCAGTGGGTCGGTGCTCGATGGCGTGGAGAGGGA
>LR738715.1:676973279-677017199 GCA_902687465.1 Secale cereale | reverse complement strand
GAGTAGGGGAGGGGTGCGGGGGGTCGGCGGCGGCGGTTGAGTAGGGGAGGGGTACGGGGGGTCGGCGGCGGCGGTTGAGTAGGGGAGGGTGTGCGGGGGGTCGGCAGCGGCGGCCGGTGGACCGGGGGGTGCTCGGCGACGAGGGGGATCGAGATCGAGTGTCCATGAAATTCAAAAATATTCATGATAGTTCAAAAAGTGCCCATGAAATACAATCGAGAAATGAAGGCTACGATTTAAATACAAACGATCTTAGCTAGCTATCTGTTCACAATCTTCTTGCCCTTCTTTTTCGCAAATGGAGTTCTTCTGTGGAACGGACGTCCTTTAGGTAGGGTGGTCCTGCTTCTTCTTGTGGTGTATGCTGCTACTTCATCATCGTCGTCATGTTCGATCCTCGGGTCGCCGTACTTGTCGAAGTCTTGATCATTGGCTACTCCATCCATTCCGATGATCTTCCTTTTGCCTCTCCTCACGACAACACGACTGGGCTTTGACAGGACGGTAATGAAGAAGCATTGGTCAACTTGGGAAGCCAGTACCCATGGCTCATTTTTCGTGGTGACGTTTGCGCCCGCGATCTTCGATTTGGCTTCGGGTATAACCATGGTGGTGAAATACCGGTCTTCTTTTAGGACGCTCTTGGCCCATCTGACACGGAACATCGGGACCTTCTCTCCAGCGTAGCTCAGCTCCTAGATCTCCTCGATCCTTCCGTAGTATCTGTCCTTGTCATTACCGGTGTAGGATTCCATCGTTACCCCGGAGTTCTGATAACCATCGCTCTTCATGTCCTTGGCCTCGGTGTAGAATGTATAGCCGTTGATATTGTATGCCTCATAGGTCATCAGGTTGTGCTCGGCGCCCTGTGACAAGGCGAATATGAGTTGTTTTTCCGCGGAAGAATCCTCATGTAAAGGGTACGACAAAAGCTTCTGCTTGAACCAATGCGTGAAACATGAGTTGTGATCTTTGATTATATCTCCGTCCGTCCTCTGTTGGCCTCGGTCATTGTACGTCTTCTCAATAAAGGTTTTGTGCTCTACCACCCAAGGATCGACCACGTCTATGTGTTGTAGCGCGACTAGGTTTGCTCTTTGAAAGTCGGCGAGTCGACCCTCGAAGTCGACATGCATTTCGCGACGACCCTCACGGTGACCCCATCCAGCGAGCCTGCCGAGGTGCCTGTTGACGGGCAGACCAACGGGGTTCTCGATGCCTAGATAATTCGTGCAGTAGGAGATGCACTCTTCGGTCAGAAAGCCCCTGGCTATGCTTCCCTCTGGACGTGACATGTTGCGAACGTATCCTTTGATGACACCATTCATCCTTTCGAACGGCATCATGCTGTGCAGGAACGTCGGCCCGAGTTGGATGATATCGTCCATGATATGGACCAGCATATGCACCATAAAGTCGAAGAATGCGGGTGGGAAGTACATCTCAAGCTCGCATAGTATCACCACGATCTCTTCCTGTAGCCTTGTGAGTTGCCTCACGCCAACAGACTTCCGAGAGATGACGTCGAAAAAGTTGCATAGGCCAAATAGGGTTTCACGGACGTGCGCGTCCATGATCCCACGGATTGCAACTGGAAGTATCTGCGTCATCAGCACGTGACAGTCGTGAGACTTCATCCCGCTGAACTTCAGCTTCGCCTGGTCTAGGTATCTGCTTATCTTCCCCGCGTAACCGTAAGGAAGTTGTACTCCTACGAGGCAGGTGAAAAACTGCTTGATCTCCTCCTGACTTAGAGTGAAGCACGCGGGAGGGTAGTCATTTCCGGTCTTCTTGGCCTTTTTGCCTTTGCGACGACTTTCCGTGTCCTGCTTCGCCTCATCATCATCATCATCATCATCATGATCATCATATATAGCGTGAAGCTCCTGCCTAATGCCCATTGATTTCAAGTCTGCCCTTGCTTTCGGCCCATCTTTGGTCCTCTCTGGCATGTTGAGCAAGGTACCAAGCAGACTCTCGCACATGTTCTTCGTGATATGCATTACATCAAGGCTGTGAGGCACACGATGGATCTTCCAGTACGGCAACTCCTAGAAAACAGACCTCGTTTTCCATACCTTCAGCAGCGGCTCTGGCGCCTTTCGCTTCTTTCCCGGCTCTGGCGCCTTTTGCTTCTTTCCTGGCAGTGGGCAATCTTTCCAATTTTTCAACAGCTCATCTATTTCCTCGCCGCTCCTCGTACGCGGGCGTCCTCGGGGTTCAGTTTCACCATCGAACAGATCCTTGCGTTTTCTCCACAGGTCATCGTCGCGAAGCCACCTTCGATGTCCCATGAACACGGTTTTTGAAGACCCGGGATCTCTATCTAGCTGGCGATACGTTGTGTCATCCATGCACCTGACGCATCCAGAAAATCCGTGGACCACCTGCCCCGCGACATATCTATAACCGAGATAGTCGTGCACCGTCGTGAGCAGCGCGGCTCTCATAGGGAAATATTCTTTCTTTGCGGCGTCCCACGTATTGGCTGGCGTTTTCCACAGCATGTCTAGCTCCTCTTTCAGCAGCCCCAGATACAGATTGATGTCGTTCCCTGGTTGTTTCGGTCCTTCAATTAGCATACTCATGTGAATGTACTTCCTCTTCATGCACAACCAGGTGGGAAGGTTGTACATCCACACAAACACAGGCCAGGTGCTATGTGTGCTTCTCTGGCTGCCAAATGGATTGAATCCATCGGTGCTCGCGCCCAGCACGATGTTCCTTGGATCGTTCCCAAATTCTAGGTCTTCGAAGTTCAACGCTTGCCACTGGCTCGCATCCTTAGGGTGACTCAGCATCTTGTCTTTTTTATCTATCTCCGGATCATTTGCGTCATCTTCTCGCTTCTTCTCCTCCCTATCCGCGTGCCAACGCAGGAGCTTTGCTACCTTAGGGTCCGTGAAATACCGCTGCAGACGAGGAGTGATCGGAAAGTACCACACCACTTTTCGAGGAGCTTTCTTCCTCTTCTTGTATCGAGTGACGCCGCACACCGGACATATGGTAGACTCCGCGTGCTCGTCCCGATAAATGATGCAATTGTTCATGCACACATGGTATTTCACGTGCGGTAAATCCAGAGGACACACGATTTTCTTCGCCTCCTCCAAACTGGTGGGGCACTTGTTCCCCTTGGGAAGACGTTCGTGCCAGAATGACATGTTCTCGTCGAAGCATGCGTCGGTCATTTTGTGTTTTACCTTCATCTCCAGAGCCATGAGCGTTACTTTCAGGCGGGTATCCTCGGGCCTGCATCCTTCATACAATGGAGTAACCGCGTCTAACTCCAGTTGATCATCTTGGCTTTCTCTCGGGCGGCAGCTCTTGCGTTATCGGTCTGCTTGAGAAGCAGCTCTTGAATATGAGGGTCCTGCACCCAGCCCATCGATGGTCCAGCGTCGTCTGCTCCGCCGGCATCATCATCTTCATGATCATGCCCGTCGTCTGCTCCGGCATCTTCCTCATCATCATGTCCTGCATCTTCTACATGATGACTGTGTACAGCATCACCGTCGTGATCATTTCCTGGGGATTCTTCGTCTTCTCGCCCGCCCGAGCCACGGTGGTTGTCTTGCTGCCCTTCCTCATTTCTTGCCCGGCCCCCATGGACGACTTCGTAGTCATCTTCATCACCTTGCCACCGATAGCCATCCATGAAAGCACGCAAGAGCAGGTGGTCCCGCACCTGCCCGGAATCCGGGTCCGCAATAAGGCTCTTCAGCTTGCATCTTCGACACGGACATCTTATCTCCGTCTCGTTCTTTTGAAGCATCTCGGCCTTCGCGGACCTCAAAAACCTATTCACGATGCCTTCGGTCATCGTGTGCACCATGGTCGCCTGCGGGGTAGAGCAAAACGATATTTTAGAACCAAGAATTTTTTTCCATGACTTTCCCTAAAAATAGGACAAAAAAGAATGCTTAATGCCAAAATTCTCACCGAAACGGAAATGAATCAACATTCCGGGAAAATATTGGCAACTATCGCATTTCAAATACCGGTACACCTCCAAACACAAACACATATGCAACACAACAAACATATGCAACACCACGAACATACATAGATCTAGCTAGGCCATAAAAAGTGCATGTGCACATTGTTGTATGGAGAACAACATAAATATAGCTTCCCCCCTTACTTACCTATCAAAACAAGGTAATTTAACCACTTAATTTGAATGAATATATGGTGGAAATGAGGTGAAAAAGAGGAGGGACCCGAGAGGAGGAGGAGGTGGAGAGAATGAAGTGGGGGAGAAAGTGAGTGTGGGTAGGAGAGGCTGTCCAAAATATCTTGTTGCTGCCCACTTACTAATGGCGCACCCACTATAAATGCGCCATTAGTAATCAAGGTTACTAACGGCGCATTTATAGTAGGTGCGCCATTACTAGTTTTGCAAAAAAAATAACATACTAATGGCGCACTGTCGCACAGTGCGCCATTACTAGTTTAAACTAGTAATGGCGCACTGTGGGACAGTGCGCCATTAGTAGTTTTGTAAAAAAAGAATAAAAAATATCATAAAAAAAGAACATTAATGGCGCACTTTAATGCTGGTGCGCCATTACTAGTTACAACTAGTAATGGCGCACTTCGTCTCGGTGCGCCATTAGTATGTTTGGACAGGCGCACTAGTTCAAAAAAAAAACTTTTTGATACTAATGGCGCACGCTGGGCCTGGTGCGCCATTAGTAGTTTGAACTCTAATGGCGTATCTGTTGTTGGTGCGCCATTACTATATACTAATGGCGCACTGCTGGTCTGGTGCGCCATTAGTATCAATTCCATCTATAGCCATTTTCCTAGTAGTGTGCTATCCCAGGCTGCCGACCCCGAACCTAACCCAAGACCGACGAAGAAGAAAAAGAAAGAACTCCAACACAAAGGACATCGCTCTCACGTCAAGTCGTCGGAAAACCCGCACCTGCAACTGTTGTTGTAGTATCTGTGAGCCACGAGGACTCAGCAATCCCATAACCATGGGTAACTAGACTATCAAAGCTTAATAGGTAGGAAGAGGTTAAGTGGTGAAGGTTGCAGCAGCGGCTAAGCAAAATATGGTGGCTAACTTACGAGTACAAGAATAACATGAGCATCTACGCAAACGGTCGCAACTAGTAGTGACCGCTAAAGATCCTGAACAACCTACGAGTCAAACATAACCCACCGTGTTCTCTTATCAAAGTGAAAAGAGACGGTCACGGTTACTCACAGAGTTGCGTGTTTTATCTCGGATCCTCTATCAAGTTTTCTACAACCGGACATTAACAAATTCCAATCTACTACATAACCGCAGGCACGGCTTTCGAAAGATCATAACCCTGCAGGGGTGTCCCAACTTATCCCATCACAAGCTCTCACGATCAGCAGAAGTAATAATAATATTACCCCTTATCTTAGGGAACAATCCGATCAGGCTCGGAATCCCGGTGCACAAGACATTTCGAAAATGGTAAAACAAGTCCGGCAAGACCTCCCGGTGTGTCGACACTCTGATAGCAGTTGCGCGTATCTCGTCTCAGGGCACGACCGGATGGGACATCCTACGAGTAAAACCAGCCCTCGGGTTTCCCCAAGGTGGCCCCGCAGCCTGTCCGTTTGGGACCAACACCATCAGCACTGGCCCCCCTGCTATGTAGAGAAGAACCCCCGAGGGCGCGACCACCTATGCAAATTTAATTAATTAATTAAGTTATTATTGTGAGGCAAATTAAAACCAATGTTGGGCCTTGCTGGAGGAGTTTTATTCAAAGAAGAACTGACAAGGTGTCCCCATATACCCAACCGTGTAAGGAACGCAAAATCAAGGAACATAACGCCGGTTTATCGACTCCTAAGGTGGCAAGAGTGGAACAAAACACCGAGCAAAAGGCAAAGCCTTCCACCCATGCCCAGTATATAGGTGTGTTAATAATAATAATAGATATTGTGATATTCCAAAGCATCAAGTTCCAACATGGAACAAACTTCATCTTCACCTGCAACTAACAACGCTATAAGAAGGGCTGAGCAAGCGGGTAACATAGCCAAACAACGGTTTTGCTGAGAAGGTGTCAAAGGTTAGAGGTTTCATGGCAACAAGGAGGGGCTGACATAAATGATGGGTAGCGCGGCATGTAACGATAGCATCGAGACAACTAAGCATGGCAATGATATTAAAGGTATCCAAGGTGATGGTCATCTTGCCTGAGATCCCGCAAGGAAGAAGAACGGGTCCATGAAGAAGACGACGAAGAAGCCTCGAAGACGAACCATGAGTAGACGAACGAATCCTCACGATCGCAACGGAAAAGAACTAGCGAGAAGAAAGCACACAACACGGTAAACACACAACACGAGAACATGACAAGATGCTCAACCAAGTATGATGCAAGAAAAAAATCTATATGATGCAATTCATGGCAAGGGATGAAGCACACAAGAACAACATCACCCAACAAGTTTAAATGAGGCCGGAATCAACACATAACAAATCCGGTAAGTCCTCATATGCATAATTTGAAATTATTCCAGATCTGAACAAACATTAAGTTAAAGTTGTTAAACAGCAATTTAACATGCACCATGACTATCTACATGAAATTCTAGTCAAGATTCATATAAAGTTTGTTTAATTCGGAGCTACGGCCTACAAGATATGAACAAAACAAGACAAACAAGGCATCGGTGCAAGGTGCACCCAAACATCAAGAAAACATACTCCAAACATGAAAACAACATGATATTATGCTTCTACATTCAAAATCACACAAGTTTCATATAGGGCACGCTCAAAACGGAGCAACGGTTCAACACATACACACGAAACAAGACACAATGCAAAGCTGAAGTTAACAGCCACATAGCAACTTTGGAGCAAGATAAATACAAGCTATAGCACTCATACATGATAACAAGAGGCATGGATGTGAAATAGACATGATAGTTAACAATCATGAACTTGGAACACACCCAAAAGCTTGCTGGAACACATTTAACCAAGCATGGCAAGTTGCAATAAATTTATCCAGACTTAGCCAAAATCTGGGAAGGCAAAAACATCATCAAGATGCTACCTTTGGAGGCACAAAACAACAACCATATCAACTCTATCAAGTATACAAAGATCATGGACATGTAGTAGACATAGCATACATCAAACAACTCCATTGGAGCAACTCCATAGGAGTCATGGATCAATAACAACAAGCTTCACCAAATTGATCATGCTGATAACAGCCTAACAGGTAAAATTTATAGCAACTTGAGAGCAAGAAATAAATAAGCTACAGCAGGTCATATAGGAAAACTAAGGCATGGATGGATAGAGCATAACATGGAAAACAAGACATGATCATTGTCCACTCCAAAACAAGCATGGATTTGAGTGGGGCATCAAGCAAACATGGCATCAGGTTAAACAGATTCCAGCACTTAACATCCACATGCACTATTGCAACAGAGATTAAAATGGCAAGATGACACCTAACACGAATGCTACAGCAACCATCATGGAGAGCACTTCACAATGAATATTTTGACATATCATATGCTCCATTTGGATAAACATGCACAAAGTTATCACATCTCAAACATGCTAACAAAATTACAGGTAACAGCGGTTTTAAACAAGTAGAACTCTTGCAACGATGATTAGGGCATCAATATGAACTCAAACAAGCATACCACAATGGAACAAAGTGAAGAGCATATCACCACGATCATTTTGACATATCATACACTCAATTTGGATCACCACACAAAAAGTTAGAGGCATGCAAAGTATGCATCAGAAGATAAAAAACAGAAAAGGACATAGCAGTTTTTTGACTTAGAAAAAACAACACAACGAGCGTCATATAGTAAGATGCGCACTGGGGCGAGGATTACTGGGCCTCACCATGTGGGCCCAGCCCAGGTCGGGGCGAGGAGGCAGGCCGAGGCAGAGGCAGCTGGGCCTGGCTGATCCGGCCGGAGCTAGGCCTGGCTGGGCCGGCCTTGGGGAGGGAGGAGGGCCCAGACGGGGAGGCGCTGGCCGTCCAGTCTATGACGACGGCGGTCGAGCGGGACGAGCCTCCCAGCTTGTTCCCGTGCCCGGCGGCGGCCGCGACAAACGCCGGTGAGGGGCGGTACGAAGGAGGACCGGCGAGGCACGAAAAACGGGGGCGGAGGAGGCGCGCGTGCCGGATTTAAGGCCTGCGGGGCGGGATCCGCAGAGGGAGCGTGCAGAGGGAGGCGCTCCATTGGGGCCCGGTGTCGAGCTCCGGGGTGGCCGGCGGCGTGGCTGAGGAGGAGCAAGATGGCGGGGATGGAGGCGCGCGGCGGGCGTGGTGGAGGTGCGGTGGCGTCGTGCTGCTGGTCTGGCAGAAGGCGGCGTGGAGGCGAAGCAGCGAGGCGGCGGCGGCGAGCAGGGCCGGCCGGAGGCGGTGGCTGGCGCGCTGAACGGGAGGCGAGCGACGTGGCCATCGGGCTCCAATCGGGCCCGGCGCGGCCCGTGGCGGGCCCGATCTGGGCCGGGAGGCTGGCCGCGAAGTGGACGCGGGAGTGGCGACGCCCTATTGGCTGCGGGCGGCGGCTGGGGTGACGTGGCGTTGAGTGATTGGTCGAGGCGACGTGGCCGGCTGGACATGTCCGGCGAGGATGGACATGTCCGGCGGCGCGAGGTGGAAGAAGACTAGGGTTGCACCGCGAATTTCGGGAGGAGGGGCAAATATATAGGTAGAGGGAGCTAGGAGTGTCCAAATGAGGAGCGGTTCGTGGCCACGCGATCGTGATCGAACGGCCAAGAGCATGGAGGTGGTTAGGATGGGCTTGGTGGGCTGTGTGAAAGGTGTGCTGGGCCAAAAGAGAAAAGGCTTCCGGCGGTTAACACGGTTAACCGTTGGGCTATCAAACGAACTCCGAACGCGACGAAACTTGACAGGCGGTCTACCTATGCTATAATAAGACCACACGCCAAGTTTCACCCCATTCCGAGAACATTTTCTGGCCACTCATAAAATAAATATCTAGAGGTGCCGCGGGCACGTGCAAGTGTGTCTGGGCTCAGAACGGACAATGGAAAGGACGAGAGGAACCCGAACGGATGCAAGTTTTGAAAACATGATGATGCAACACACATGATGACATGGCAAGATGCAACACGCAAGCAGATGACATGGCAACAACGACGAATAACTGGCTGACACCTGGCGCATCGGTCTCGGGGTGTCACACCAATCCTCTCCACGGTGGATGGGCTTGAGAACCTTCTCCCGCGACATTGCTGCTAAATCCAGGAGGATGTGGTGGTAGATCTGGTGGAGGGCATGACGACGGCGGAGGCGAAATGGGGTTAGTGGTTGGAGGGCATGACGGCGGCGAAGGCTGCACGATGGCAGCGGAGGGTGCAGAGCGGCGTTGTGATGTAGTGGCTCGAGGTTCACACAAGGGATCCCTCAGACAAGCTCATTTGACGTGTCTCAATGCGACCCCACTCATCAGGTCCAACGGGCGACAGAGTCCAGAGCGGCCCCACCCGTCAAAGTTAACGTTCAATGGTTTGACCCGACGACATCCTTTGTTGTGACCATTTATGAGGGTTTCGGACAAGGGAATTGGGAAAAGTGAGCAGAAGTTAAGAGCGTGGGGATGAATGAGTAGAGCTAAGGAACGAGGCCACAGATATAAAAATCCATTAATTACAAAAAATATAAACCTCAAAAGATTCAATTGAATTCAATGAATAATCTGGTCATAAAGTGACAATTCATCATATCCCAACGAACACACCACCGATTACATTGAATTGATCCCAGTCATGTAAGGCAACTCAAAGGAGCTTGGTATTGAAGATTAAAGAGAAACATATGCATCTAGCTACTGCTGTGGACCCTAAGGTCCCAAGGGAACTACTCACACATAATCATGGAGGTAGCAAGTGCTACTTCTCGAGCTTGTGTTGTTTTCCCTCGAAGAGGAAAGGGTAATGCAGCATAGTAGCGTAAGTATTTCCCTTAGTTTTTGAGAATCAAGGTATCAATCTAGTAGGAGACCACACGCGAGTCCCTTGTACCTACACAAACAAATAAGAACCTTGCAACAAACGCGATAAAGGGGTTGTCAATCCCTTCACGGCCACTTGCAAAAGTGAGATATGATAGAGATGATAAGATAATATTTTTGGTATTTTTGATATGGAGATTGAAAGTAAAGATTGCAAAACAAAAGTAAAGTAAAGATAAATAGTTGATGGAAGATTAATATGATGAAGATAGACCCGGGGGCATAGGTTTCACTAGTGCCTTCTCTCATGATAGAAGATTTCTACGGTGGGTGAACCAATTACTGTCGAGCAATTGATAGAAAAGTGCATAGTTATGAGAATATCTAGGAACGATCATTGTATATAGGCATCACGTCCATGACAAGTAGACCGAAACAATTCTGCATCTACTACTATTACTCCACACATCGACCGCTATCCAGCATGCACCTAGAGTATTAAGTTCATAAGAACTAAGTAACGGTTCAAGCAAGCTGACATGATGTAGAGGGATAACCTCATGCAATATGATATAAACCCCATATTTTTATCCTCCATGGCAACAATACAGTACGTGCCTTGCTGCCCCTGCTATTACTGGGAAAGGACACCGCAAGATTGAACCCAAAGCTAAGCTCTTCTCCCATTGCAAGAACTACCAATCTAGTAGGCCACACCAAGCTGATAATTCAAAGGGACTTGCAAAGATATTTAAATCATGCATAAAAGATTTCAGAGAAGAATCAAATATTGTTCATAGATAATCTTGATCATAAACCCACAATTCATCGGATCTCGACAAACACACCGCAAAAATAATTACATCGAATAGATCTCCAAGAAGATCGAGGAGAACTTTGTATTGAGATCCAAAGAGAGAGAGGAAGCCATCTAGCTAATAACTATGGACCCGAAGGTCTGTGGTAAACTACTCACAACTCATCGGAGAGGCTATGGTGTTGATGTAGAAGCCCTCCGTGATCGATGCCCCCTCCGGTGGAGCTCCGAAACAGGCCCCAAGATGGGATCTCACTGGTACAGAAGGTTGCGGCGGTGGAATTAGGGTTTCGTGGTGCTCCTCGATGTTTTTAGTGTACATAGATATATATAGGAGGAAGAGGCGCGTCAGGGGAGCCACGAGGGGCCCATGAGGGTGGGGGCGCGCCCCCTGCTTCGTGGCCGCCTCGTTCGTTTCCTGGCGTGTACTCCAAATCTTTTGAGTTGCAATTGTTCCAAAAATAACTCTCCCGAAGGTTTCATTCCGTTTGGACTCCGTTTGATATTCCTTTTCTGCGAAACACTGAAATAGGCAAAAAAACAGCAATCTGCACTAGGCTTTGGGTTAGTAGGCTAGTCCCAAAAATAATATAAAAGTGTATAATAAAGCCCATTAAACATCCAAAGTAGATAATATAATTGCATGGAACAATCAAAAATTATAGATACGTTGGAGATGTATCAGGAAGTATGATGAAGAGGCCTCCCGTGGTGAATTCCCCATCCGACAAAGTGCCAGAACAGGCCTCCAGATTGGATCTCCTCGGAACAGGAATTTGCAGCGGTAAAAAAATTCAAAGAAAAATCTTGTTAAGTGTTTCAAGAAATATGGAATGTATAAGCGATTGATTGAGCAAAAGGCAGGGTATAGGGGCACACGGCCTTAGCGCGGAGGCCATCCCCTGCTCGCACTCTCGTTCCCCTCTAGTGCTTTTTGGAACCTTCATGCCCTGAAAAAAACATTTTAAATCCTTTGGGTTTTTTGACCTTCGTAGATATTGATTTTCAAAAGCAAAAACATACAGAAAAGAACAACTAGCACTAGGCATTAAATTAATAGGTTAGTCTAGACAAAAATAGAAAATGGTATAAAAGGTATACATAAGTGATATTATAATAGCATGAAACGATGAAAAATATAAATACCTTTGAGACATATAATCTGGAATGTTGTCTTCTGCCTTAGAGGACCCCTAGCCCGCCTAGTATACATGGTTCAGCTAGTGTTACATGGCTCGAGTTTGAGTAGGATCGTGCCCCTTGCTCGAACTAGACCATGCCATGTGTGGGTAGCTGTTGCTTCCTTATTTCCTAGGTTGATGAAGTGCCCGACTGGCGTCTGAGCTTGACTGGCTGACTCAACACCTTGGTATACAATGTGGCACGGCTTATGCCAGGTTGGCATGCTCGGGTATCATATACCCATCAGGCCTCTGTCAAAATTAACTTCAAAACAGTTACTCTAAAAGATAATCTGGTCTGAGATTACCTAAACCTTGGGTTTTCCCCAGGACGGGGTGGCAACCATGGGAAGGAGAGAACAACAATGATGAATCCTTCAACAATGTGACAACGTCCATAGGTGTCTCCACCGTTGGTCTAGACCATACCCGAGGATGGATTTCATTGGCGGTCTTGCCTCCCAAACCCTGTGTTGGCTACATCCATCGACAACTTCTGACACGTACTTCCTCGTTGTGGAGAGAGCTTGGCCTGGCTTAACTGCTTGCATTCCCCCAAGGTACTCAATATGATACTTTAGATCATAAGGCAACACAGTGCCCCATGCCTTGTCATGAGGATGCCTAGGGCCAGCCGAGGCCAACATCAAAAAGGCACAAAAGATCGACTCGCCGCTAGGGAGAAAAGGCGCAGCACCAGCTGCGCCATCTGCTGGGCTCAACTTCACATGTGGAGGTGTGGAGTGCCCCACACAAATAAGAGTAGGACACATGGAACCACATGACAAGGAACGCCGCTTCGTTGGGGAAGGTAGCCGAGGTCCCACACGATCATGACATCGGCCATGAATCAATGGGGAAGAGGCAATGCACGGAGCTACTAGTTGATACGTCTCCAACGTATTTGTAATTTTTGATTGTTCCATGCTATTATCTTATCTGTTTTGGATGTTTTATATGCATTAATATGCTATTTTATATTATTTTGGGACTAACCTATTAACTTAGAGCCCAATGCCAATTTCTGTTGTTTCCTTGTTTTTGAGTTTCACAGAAAAGGAATATCAAATGGAGTCCAAACGGAACAAAACTTTACGAGGTTTTTTCTTGGACCAGAAGACATCTAGGGGACTTGGAGTTCACTTCAGGGGAGCCACGAGGCACCCACAAGGATGGAGGGCATGCCCTGGGGGGTAAGGCGCGCCCCTACCCTTGTGCCCCCCTGTTGCTCCACCGACCTATTTCTTCCGCTTATATATTCACACATATTCTAGAAACCATAGAGGAGGCATCGAAACCACTTTTCCATCGTCGTAACCTTTTGTATCAGCGAGATCCCATCTGGAGGCCTTTTCTGGTACTCTGTCAAAGGGGGATTCGACCAGGGAGGGCATCTACATCAACACCATTTCCCTTCCGATTAAGTGTGAGTATTTTACCACAGACCTACGGGTCCATAGCTAGTAGCTAGATGGCTTCTTCTCTCTTTTTGATGCTCAATACCATGATCTCCTCGATGTTCTTGGAGATCTATCCGATGTAATATTCTTTTGCTGTGTGTTGGCCAAGATATGTTGAATTGTGGATTTATTATCAGATTATCTATGAATATTATTTGAGTCTTCTCTGAATTACTATATGCATGATTTGATATCTTAGTAATTCTCTTCGAAATATCGGTTTGGTTTGGCCAACTAGATTGGGTTTTCTTGCAATGGGAGAAGTACTTTGCTTTGGGTTGAATCTTACGGTGCTCAATCCCGCTGATAGAAAGGGACATGACACGTATTGTATTGTTGCCAATGAGGATAACAAGATGGGGTTTTCATCATATTGCTTGAGTTAATTCCTCTACATCATGTCATCTTACTTAATGTGTTACTCTGTTCTTTATGGAATTAATACTCTAGATGGAGAATCATTTCGGTCGATATGTGGAGTAATGGTAGTAGATGCAAGCAGGAGTCGGTATACTTGACACGGACGTGATGCATGTATTCACGATCATTGCCTTAGATATCGTCATAATTATGTGCTCTTCTATCAATTGCTTCGTAATAATTTGTTTACCCAGCGTGATATTTTCTATTTTGAGAGAAGCCTCTAGTGAAACCTATGGCCCCCGGGTTTACTTTCCATCTTATAAGTTTCCGATCTACTATTTTGCAATCTTTTACTTTCTAATCTATAAACCAAAAATATTTACTTTACAGTTTATCCATCCCTATCAGATCTCACTTTTGCAAATAACCATGAAGGGATTTATAACCCCTTTATAGCATTGGGTGCAAGTTGTTTGATTGTTTGTGCAGGTATTTGGCAATTTGTGCGTTGTCTCCTACTGGATTGATACCTTGGTTCTCAAACTAAGTGAAATACTTACTCTACTTTGATGGATCGCCCTTTCCTCTTCAAGGGAAAAAACAACACAAGCTCAAGAGGTAGCACTAGTCCCGCCGCCACCTCCACAACACGGAATTAGCTCGGCCACATCTTACGTCTGCAACTGGAGGGAAGGAATGGCGGTGCTAGGCGGCAAGAGTTTCCCCTAGTTGTTTCCTTGGAGTGACGCGGTGGTTGGGCTCACACATCTACAGGAAGTTGGCCTCATTTAATACCTTCTACAATTGCGTTGTATGCATATATATATATGTTGCATTTAAGATGGGATGGCGTATTAAATGTATTACATCTTGAAGCGTCAATTTTGTGTTCATATTGATACGCATTAAAACAATTGCGTGTTATGTTCGCACTCCGTCGAGTACTATATAGTTACCCCTTTGGACTCTCCACAAAACAACAGAACCTAGAATTGTCCAATCTTCCACCCTTCTAGTTCTTTGGTTATGCAAAGACTCTACAATTGATTTCATCGAACGACGGAATCGTGGGTCATGAGCTGTAAGAGATTGGAGCCAATTTCTCTATCCACTTTGGAAGGTAAGATGCTCAATGAAAAAATCGATCTATATGTGGGTGCTTTGAAGGGTGTTTACTTACGTTGTGATAAATTGATCATGTCTTATTCGATGAAATGAACATATTATTTCACTTGTTGTTTATGGTATTGACAACTTCCCTTCTATTAGGCACAATAGTTTATTTTTTCATAAAAACATTTGTTTTAGTTGTTGTGGATAAAATTACAACCGCTATAATTACTCACAATAGGAACGTGATAGATTCGATATTTGTTTTGTGCAACGTGAAAATTTATATTTTCTCTAAGGTTGATAGGAAACACAAATTACCTTTCCCCCTCCTAAAAATTGAACTTTTAGCTTCATATGACATTTATGTACTAGGGAAAGTTTTAATGATAGTGAATGATTAATGAAGTGGTCTGCATGGTCAATGGTGTCCCATGGTCATTGTCATGTTGGTGGATGAGTCCTATGGTGGTGATTAATGTACGACACGCTGGCTGGGAAGGTCAATTGCAGCAGGTAATAGGTTAATTAACACACTATTAGAGATAACCTCTCTAGCTAAAATGTGGCATGTTGCATTATAGTGATAACTGACAGCTAGTAAGGGTAGATGATGGGTTGGTGAACGCATACAAAAAACAAGTGGGCATGAATGATCTAGTAGGGATGTGCAACAGGTAGGTAGTGATGCTGGTGAAGGCGCGCAATTGGTTGTGCTGATGGTGGGTAAAAATTGTGACAAAGGTGACTATAGAGGTGCGGAAGAGGTGTTAATTAATTTATAGGACAACCTTGACCAACTTAACTACTTCCTCTCGGGGGTAAGAAGATAAGAAGGGGACAACTAATTTTGTCATATTTTCAATCTTGTGAAATTATGGCTTTTCCAGCAATTGGGTTAATAAACTAGTTTTTGAACTTAGGAGAAGCTTTATTGATTATAAATTTAGCATAGTAGTTAAGAAAATACTAGCTTTGTGGCTGAATTTTTCCTTCAACCATGTTCCTTGAAGAAATTTTTGTGTAATCCAAACTATACCATCTTCTTTAATTCATATTTTATTTTACACTCATTCAGAAAAGGGGTCAAAGTTATGTCACAAGAATACACTGCTGCTTAAAGTGGCATCTACTTAATTTGTAGTTGGAATTTGGAATAGCTTTAATATTTTTTCATGTTACTTATCTGTAGCATTTTATACTAGTCATTCCAAGATAATGCATTCACAGACACAAGCCAAATTGCAGATGTGCATGTGATAGTGAAACATGGATCCTTCTATATGTTGAATATTTACACATATATGTTTCTAAGTATATAGTTGTATTGCCATTTTTCTAAATGGGTCATTTTTAAGTTTTGAAAAAAGGGAAGTACAAAATAAGTATATTAGTGTTCCTTTTGTGAATATTGGTGTGAATACAAATTCTTTTAGCCATAGTTGTGTGTTCTTATGCTTCCTTTCCCCGAGCTAGAGCCCCACATTCCTTGCTATGGCATGTCCGTAGAGACAATTACGCAGATCTAAAATAATATGCCACCATCATGGGACTTTCTCGCATTGTTATAGAATTCTCCCGATTATGATGTTTTTTTATCAAGGCAATTATCTTTGGCCAACATTTGGCCTTCCTTCACTTTTATATATTACTCAAAATACTCATGATTTGTGGCATTTGGATCCAGGTAATGGACTGCAAGGTTCTAAGGGTTGTGACATCGGTAGTGGTCAGGTAAATTCTCCTTGTCTACCAACAAGAAACGACCGCTACACTCAACTGCATTTGAGAATAGCTAGCTTAACAATATTTAAATTGAACCCAGTTTAACATCGAGAATGCTTTTTGAATATCCATACCACTAAGATAATGCTTCAAGATTTTTATGATTATCTCAAACGCAGACTAGCACTGGTGCCGGGTTCTCATGGAATGAAATCAACCCGTACGACGGGATTCTGAACCTCAAACCACCTAACCTCACCACCCTCCTGACTATCTTGAAGGGTGAAGGATATTGGTTTGAGGTTGCAGGGCGCCATGGAAGTATCACTCACCTCCAGGATACTGCATTCGCTCCACTATTGCACTTCATGAACAGCCTTGAGCCGCATAATATTGAAGACGACCCCTACAATGAGCTCAACATATTGCTCAATGCAGATGTTGGTCAAAAGAATAATATACATGCATGTCCTGCCCATGAGGATTTGGCTATGGAATTTCTTGTGCATGATTTCTAATGATTGTGTCTAGATTATTCATATGTTATGCCAAAACATTGAATTTTATTCAGACTAGTGGATGTGTTATGTGGTTGATCTCCTCGTGTTGTGGGGTGGGGAGGTGATGATTTTTTTTTCTCATTTGAGGAGATGAATGTGTTGTATTTGCAGTATTTTTCTTATGTATATTTGATTTCGGTTGTGTTACATTTGGTGCCAAAGAAAGCTGGCTGGAGAGACTGTTATGGGCAAAAGATCAGAAGTGCATTTGGAAAATTATCAAATTGAAGGCTCTTAAAAGTTTTAAATGCAATAATTTGTCATGAATTCCATAGGATGTTTCACATACAACATTAGGAACCTTTGCCTTTTTTAGTATGGTGAAAATTTCATAGGATGTTTATATATTTTAATCATTAGGGAGAATTTAATAATAGGACCTTCTCGATATCTCATTGATATGTCTCCAACGTATCTATAATTTTGGATTGTTCCATGCTATTATTTATTAAGTCTTGGATGTTTTATGGGCTTTATCATTCACTTTTATATCATTTTTGGGACTAACCTACTAACCCAAAGGCCCAGTCCAGATTGCTGTTTTTTGCCTGTTTAAGGGTTTTGCAGAAAAGGAATATCAAACGGAGTCCAAACGGAATGAAACCTTTGCGAGAGATATTTTTGGAGGAAATCACGCACGAAAGACTTCGGGGCCAAGCCAGGGGACAGAGGGGCCACCCTCGAGGGTGGGCGGTGCGCCCCCCTGCCACGAGGGCAGCCCGTGTGGCCCTCGGTGCCCCCCTTCTTCCTATATATACTTACGTACCCCAGAAACTCCATACGCAGAGAGAAAACCCTGATTCCACCGCAATAGTTGTTGTTCCCGTGGAGGTCCCATCTTGGAGCCTGTTCCGGGAGGGGGGTCCATCACGGAGGCCTTCATCATCATCATCATCATCGCCCTCACCATGAGTTGTGAGTAGTTTACCTCAAACCTTTGGGTCCATAGCTAGTATCTAGATGGCTTCTTCTCTCTTTCTGGATCTCAATACAAAGTTCTCCTTGGTCTTCGAGGAGATCTATTCGATGTAATCTCTCTTTGCGGTGTGTTTGTCGAGATCCGATGAATTGTGAGTTTATGATAAAGGTTATCTATGAAAGATATCTGGTTCTTCTCTGAAATTTTTATGTGTGCTCATAATATCCTTGCAAGTCTCTTCGAATTATTGGTTTGGTTTGGCCTACTAGATCTATAGTTCTTGCAATGGGAGAAGTGCTTGGCTTTGGGTTCAATCTCGCGGTGTCCTTTCCCAGTGACAGTAGGGGCAGCCGGGCATGTATTGTATTGTTGCCACCGAGGATAAAAAGATGGGGTTTTCATCATATTGCTTGAGTTTATCCCTCAACATCATGTCATCTTGCTTAAGGCGTTACTCTGTTCGTATGAACTCAATACACTAGATGCATGCTGGATAGCGGTCGATGTGTGGAGTAATAGTAGTAGATGCAGAATCGTTTCGGTCTACTTGTCTCGAACGTGATGCCTATATACAATGATCATGCCTAGATAGTCTCATTATTATTCGCTAATTCCTCGACAGTAATTTGTTTACCCGCCATAGAATATCGCTATCATGAGAGAAGCCACTAGAAAAAACTATGGCCCCCGGGTCTATCTTTATCATACTTTCTCGTCAACTAGCCAATTTCTATTGCTGTTGCTTTCTTTACTTTCTGTTTCTATGCCAAAAATACCAAACATATAATTATCATCTCTATCAGATCCCACTATCGTAAGTGACCGTAAAGGTATTGACAACCCCTTATCGCGTTGGCTGCGAAGTTATTATTTGTTTGTGCAGGTGCGAAGGACTGGCGCGTGGTCTCCTACTGGATTGATTCCTTGGTTCTCAAAAACTAAGGGAAATACTTACGGTATTGTGATGCATCTCCCTTTCCTCTTCGAGGGAATACAACGCAAGCTCAAGAGGTATCAAGAAGAATTTCTGGCGCCGTTGTCGGGGAGGCTTACGCAAAAGTCATATACCAAGTACCTATCACAAACCCTTATCCTTCGCATTCAATTTATTTGCCTCTCGTTTTCCTCTCCCCCACTTCACCTTTGTCGTTTTATTCACCCTTCTTCCGCCGTGTGTTTTTAGTTCGCTTGCTTCTTGTTTGCTTGTGTGTGTTGGATTGCTTGCTTGTCACCATGGCTCAGAACAATACCAAATTGTGTGACTTTTCCAATACCAACAACAATGATTTTATTAGCACTACGATTGCTCCTATTACCGATGCTGAATCTTGTGAGATCAATGCTGCTTTGTTGAATCTTGTCATGAAAGATCAATTCTCCGGCCTTCCTAGTGAAGATGCCGCTACCCATCTAAACAACTTTGTTGATTTGTGTGATATGCAAAAGAAAAGGGATACGGAGAACGATATTGTTATATTGAAGTTATTTCCGTTTTCACTTAGAGATCGCGCTAAAACTTGGTTCTCCTCTTTGCCTAGAAATAGTATTGATTCGTGGAATAAGTGCAAAGACGCTTTTATCTCTAAGTATTTCCCTCCTGCTAAGATCATCTCTCTTAGAAACGATATTATGAATTTTAAGCAACTAGATCATGAGCATGTTGCCCAAGCTTGGGAGAGAATGAAATTAATTATACGTAATTGCCCTACACATGGTTTGAATCTATGGATGATTATTCAGAACTTTTATGCTGGCTTGAATTTTGCTTCTAGAAATCTTTTAGATTCGGCCGCCGGAGGCACTTTCATAGAAACTACCTTAGGAGAAGCTACCAAACTCCTAGATAATATTATGATTAATTATTCTCAATGGCACACCGAAAGATCTACTAGTAAAAAAGTGCATGCTATCGAAGAAATTAGTGTTTTGAGTGGAAAGATGGATGAACTTACGAAATTGTTTGCTGCTAAGAGTGCTTCTTCTAATCCTAAACATATGCCTTTGTCCACTTTAATTGAGAATAACAATGAATCTTCGGATGTGAATTTTGTTGGTAGGAATAATTTTGGTAACAATGCTTATAGAGGTAATTTTAATCCTATGCCTTTTCCTAGTAATTTCTCTAATAATTTTGGTAATTCCTACAACAACTCTTATGGAAAGATGCCTTCTGAATTTGAAACTAGTGTTAAGGAGTTTATGATCTCGCAAAAGAATTTCAATGCTATGCTTGAAGAGAAATTGCTTAAGGTTGATGAATTGGCTAGAAGTGTGGATAGAATCACTTTTGATGTTGATTCTTTGAAACTTAGATCTATCCCACCTAAGCATGATATCAATGAGTCTCTCAAAGCCATGACAATTTCCATTTATGAATGCAAAGAAAAAACCGCTAGAATGCGTGCTAAAAGAGAATATTATATTAAATCGTGGTCTTCTAGTTATCGTGAAAATAAAGATGAAGATCTGAAAGTTATTGATGTGTCTCCTATTAGATCCTTGTTTTCTAGTATCAATCTTGATGTGAATAGGATTGGAGATGATTCTGCTTTAAGGTGTCCCAATGATTCGGAGTTTTTAGACCTTGATGCTAAAATTCTAAAAGTGGGATTGAAGAGATTAAAACTTTGCATAGTGATGAACCCACTACTTTGGATTTCAAGGGATTCAATTATGATAATTGCTCTTTGATTGATTGTATTTCCTTGTTGCAATCCGTGCTAAATTCTCTGCATGCTTATAGTTAAAATAAAGCTTTCACTAAACATATATTTGATGCTTTGATGCAATCTTATGAAGAAAAACTTGAGTTGGAAGTTTCTATGACTAGAAAGATTTATGATGAATGGGAACCTACTATCAAAATAAAAATAAAAGATCATGAATGCTATGCGTTGTGTGATTTGGGTGCTAGTGTCTCCACTATCCCGAAAACTTTGTGTGATTTGCTAGGGTTCCATGAGCATGATGATTGTTCTTTAAATTTGCATCTTGTGGATTCCACTATTAAGAAGCCTATGCGAAGAATTAATGATGTTCTTATTGTTGCCAATAGGAATTATGTGCCCGTAGATTTCATTGTTCTTGGTATAGATTGCCATCCTTCATGTCCTATTATTCTTGGTAGACCTTTCCTTAGAACGATTGGTGCAATCATTGATATGAAGGAAGGAAATATTAGATTTCAGTTTCCATTAAGGAAAGGCATGGAACACTTTCCTAGAAAGAAAATCAAATTACCATATGAATCTATCATGAGAGCCACTTATGGATTGCCTTCCAAGGATGGCAATACCTAGATTTATCTTGTATCGTGCCTAGCTAGGGGCGTAAAACGATAGCGCTTGTTGGGAGGCAACCCAATTTTATGTTTTTGCTTTTGTTGCTGTTAGGGAATAAATATTGCATCTAGCCTCTGATTAGATGTGTTTTCATGTTTTGTTTAGTGTTTGAGACAAGTAGAACCTTTGGTAAGACTTGTGGGAAGTTTATTTGATCTTGCTGTGAAAAATAGAATCGTTAGCGCTCGCTAAAGTAGTCTTCAGATTTTACTGAAGTGTGATTTTTAGTTGATTCTTTTTGCTGCTGATTGGTAGACAAAGTTCACAAATTTAACAATTTAGTTTGAAGTTTTTGAAGGTCCAGAAGTAGGCGAACCCAGCAGATTACTACAGACTGTTCTGTTTTTGACAGATTCTGTTTTTCGTGTGTTGTTTGCTTATTCCGATGCATCTATGAGTAATATTGGAGGATATGAATCATAGAGAACTTGGAGTACAGTAGGTTTAACACAAATATAAACAAATAATGAATTCCTTGCTGTACCTTTGAGTGGTGGTTTGCTTTCTCTTACAGACGGAGCTCACGACAATTTCTGTCTAAGTTTTGTGTTGTGAAGTTTTCAAGTTTTGAGTATTGCTTTGATGGACTATAGAACAAGGAGTAGCGAAGGCCTAAGATTGGGGATGCCCATGGCACCCCAAGTAAATTCAAGATAATCCAAAAGCCTAAGCTTGGGGATGCCCCGGGAAGGCATCCCCTCTTTCGTCTTCATCCATCGGTAACTATACTTGGAGCTATATTTTTATTCGCAACATGGTATGTGTTTTGCTTGGAGCGTCTTGTATAATTTGAGTCTTTGCTTGTTAGTTTGCCACAATCATCCTTTCTGGACACACCTATTTGAGAGAGTTAAATATGGCCTAGAAATTGTTAGAACACTCTATGTGCTTCACTTATATCTTTTGAGTTGAATAGTTTTTGCTCTAGTGCTTCACTTATATCTTTTAGAGCATGGTGGTGGTAATATTTTGTAGAAATTGTTGAACTCTCATGATTCACTTAGATATATTTGAGAGTATATTAAAACATCATGGTAAAGTGTTTAGGCTAAATAAACTAGTCTTCACATGATAAATATCCAATGTCAGTGTAGTAAAAAAAATCACACCAATTGCATTGAATAGAAAGAGATGTTGGATGCTTGATAATTGTTTTGAGACATGAGGATAGTGATATTAGAGTCATGCTTGTGGAGTGATTATGAAATTGAGAAATACTTGTGTTAAGGGTAGTGATCCCCGTAGCATGCACGTATGGTGAACCGTTATGCGACGAAGTTAAAGCATGAGGTATTTGTAGAGTGTCAACCTTTGTGTGGAGGTCGGGGGCGCGCGATGGTTAACTACTACCAACCTCCCCCCTAGGAGCATGCGTTGATTGCTTTGTTTTGATGACTCATAACTTTTTGCAATAAGTATATGAGTTCTTAAGACTAATGTTGAGTCCATGGATTATACGCACTCTCACCCTTCCACCATTGCTAGCCTCTCTTGTATCGCGCAACTTTCACCGGTGCCATAAACCAACTATATATCCTTCCTCAAAACAGCCACCATATTGTTCCTCAAAAAAGCCACCATACCTACCTATCATGGCATTTCCATAGCCAATCCGAGATATATTGCCATGAAACTTTCCACCGTTCTGTTTATATGACACGCATCATATTGTCATATTGCCATGCATGATCATGTAGTTGACATCGTATTTGTGTCAAGGCCACCATGCATAATTTATCATACATGTCACTCTTGTTTCATTGCACATACCGGTACACCGCCGGAGGCATTCATATAGAGTCATACTTTGTTGTTGTAGTATCGAGTTGTAATATCGTGTTGTAATGAAAGTGTGATGATGATCATTATTAGAGCATTGTCCCATGGGAGGAAAGGCTGAATCTATAAAGCCCCTCCGCCAAAAAAAGGCCCAAAAAAAGGGAAAAAGGGGAAAATAAAAGAAAATAAAAAGGGACAATTGCTACTATGTTTTTCCACACTTGTGCTTCAAAGTAGCACCATGTTCTTCATTGTAGAGAGTCTCATGCTTAGTCACTTTCATATACTAGTGGGAATTTTCGTTAGAGAACTTGGCTTGTATATTCCAACGATGGGCTTCTTCAAATGCCCTAGGTCCTCGTGAGCAAGCAAGTTGGATGCATACCCACTAGTTTCTTTTGTTGAGCTTTCATTCATACTTAGCTCTAGTGCATCCGTTGCATGGCAATCCCTACTCACTCACATTGATATCTATTGATGGGCATCTCCATAGCCCGTTGATACGCCTAGGCAATGTGAGACTATATCCCTCTTTTTGTCTTCTCCACAACCACCTCTATTCCACCCATAGTTCTATCTCCATGGCTCACGCTCATGTATTGCGTGAAAGTTGAAAGGTTCGAAAAGATAGAGCATGAAAACAAATGCTTGGCTGAAATCGGGGTTGTGCATGATATGAATATTTAGTGTGATAATAAGGGAGCATAGCCAACACTATATGATTTTGTAGGGATAACTTTCTTTAGCCATAGTATTTTGAGAAGACATGATTGCTTTTTTAGTATTGCTCGAAGTATTGTTATTTCTTATGTCAATATAAACTTTTGTCTAGAATCTTTCAGATCTGAAAATTCATGCCACAATTAAGATAATTACATTGAAAAACTATATTGGTTAGCATTCCACATCAAAAATTCTTTCTTTATCATTTACCTACTCGAGGACGAGCAGGAATTAACCTTGGGGATGCTTGATACGTCTCCAACGTATCTATAATTTTTTATTGTTCCATGCTATTATTTATTAAGTCTTGGATGTTTAATGGGCTTTATCATTCACTTTTATATCATTTTTGGGACTAACCTACTAACCCAAAGGCCCAGTCCAGATTGTTTTTTTTTGCCTGTTTCAGGGTTTTGCAGAAAAGGAATATCAAACAGAGTCCAAACAGAATGAAACCATGCACGAAAGACTTCGGGGCCAAGCCCGGGGACAGAGGGGCCACCCTCGAGGCTGGGGGGCGCACCCCCCTTCCCAGGGCGTGCCCCCCTTCCTCGAGGGCAACCTGTGTGGCCCCCGGTGCCCCCCTTCTTCCTATATATACCTACGTACCCCAGAAACTCCATACGCAGAGAGAAAACCCTAATTCCATTGCCGTAGCTGCTGTTCCCGTGGAGATCCCATCTTGGAGCCTGTTCCGGGAGGGGGGTCCATCACGGAGGCCTTCATCATCATCATCATCGCCCTCACCATGAGTTGTAAGTAGTTTACCTCAGACCTTCGGGTCCATAGCTAGTATCTAGATGCCTTCTTATCTCTTTCTGGATCACAATACAAAGTTCTCCTCGGTCTTCGAGGAGATCTATTCGATGTAATCTCTTTTTGCAGTGTGTTTGTCGAGATTCGATGAATTGTGAGTTTATGATCAAGGTTATCTATGAAAGATATTTGGTTCTACTCTGAACTTTTTATGTGTGCTCATATTATCCTTGCAAGTCTCTTCGAATTATTGATTTGGTTTGGCCTACTAGATCTATAGTTCTTGCAATGGGAGAAGTGCTTGGCTTTGGGTTCAATCTTAGGGTGTCCTTTCCAAGTGACAGTAGGGCAGCAAGGCACGTATTGTATTGTTGCCATCGAGGATAAAAAGATGGGGTTTTCATCATATTGCTTGAGTTTATCCCTCTACATCATGTCATCTTGCTTAAGGCATTACTCTGTTCGTATGAACTCAATACACTAGATGCATGCTGGATAGCGGTTGATGTGTGGAGTAATAGTAGTAGATGCAGAATCGTTTCGGTCTACTTGTCTTGGACGTGATGCCTATATACAATGATCATGCCTAGATAGTCTCATAATTATTCACTTTTCTATCAATTGCTCGACAGTAATTTTTTTACCCGTCGTAGAATATCGCCATCATGAGAGAAGCCACTAGAGAAAACTAAGGCCTCCGGGTCTATCTTTATCATATTACTTTCTCGTCAACTAGCCAATTTCTGTTGCCGTTGCTTTCTATACTTTCTGTTTCTATGCCAAAAACACCAAAAATATAATTATCATCTCTATCAGATCTCACTATCGTAAGTGTTGGGGAACGTAGTATTTTAAAATTTTCCTACGATCACGCAAGATCTATCTACCAGATGCATAGCAACGAGAGGGGAGAGTGTGTCTACGTACCCTCGTAGACCGGGAGCGGAAGCGTCAAGTGACGCGGTTGATGTTGTCGAACTTCTTCGTGATCCAACCGATCAAGCACCGAATGTACGACACCTCCGCGTTCAGCACACGTTCAGCTTGATGACGTCCCACGAGCTCTTGATCCAGTTGAGCTTCACGGGAGAGTTTCGTCAGCACGACGGCGTGGTGACGGATATGATGTGTTCACCGGCGCAGGGCTTCGCCTAAGCTCCGCGACGGTATGACCGAGGTGTGATTCTGTGGAGGGGGGCACCGCACACGGCTAAAACAATTCAACTTGTGTGTATTTGGGTGCCCCCTGCCCCCGTATATAAAGGAGCAAGGGAGGAGGGCCGGCCAACCTCCTATGGTGCGGCTAGGGAAGGAATCCTACTAGGAATAGGATTGCAATCCTATTCCTAGTAGGAATCACCAAAGAAGGAAGAGATGGAGTAGGAAAAGGAAGAGGTGGCGCCTCCCACCAATCCTAGTCCAACTAGGAACTAGGTGGGGCGCCGGCCAGCCCTATGGGCTGCCTCTCTCCTTTCCACAAGGCCCACTATGGACCATCCCCCTTCGTAGGAGGTTCCGGTAACCCCCTTCGGCAATCCCGATAAATCCGAAACTTTTCCGGTATACTTCCGGTGTCCGAATATAGCCGTCCAATATATCAATCTTTATGTCTCGGACATTCCGAGACTCCTCGTCATGTCCGTGATCTCATCCGGGACTCCGAACTACCTTTGGTACATCAATACTCATAAACTCATAATATCGATCGTCATCAAACGTTAAGCGTGCGGACCCTACGGGTTCGAGAACTATGTAGACATGACCGAGACTCATTTCCGGTCAATAACCAATAGCGGAACCTGGATGTTCATATTGGCTCCTACATATTCTACGAAGATCTTTTATCGGTCAGAACCGCATAACTACATACGTTGTTCCTTTTGTCAAACGGTATGTTACTTGCCCGAGATTCGATCGTCGGTATCTCTATACCTAGTTCAATCTCGTTACCGGCAAATCTCTTTACTCGTTCCGTAACACATCATCTCGTGACTAACTCATTAGTCTTTTGCTTGCAAGGCTTATTGTGATGTGTGTTACCGAGAGGGCCCAGAGATACCTCTCCGACACTCGGAGTGACAAATCCTAATCTTGATCTATGCCAACACCACGAATACTTTCGGAGACACCTGTAGAGCATCTTTATGATCACCCAGTTACGTTGTGACGTTTGATAGCACACAAGGTGTTCCTACGGTATTCGGGAGTTGCATAATCTCATAGTCATAGGAGCATGTATAAGTCATGAAGAAAGCAATAGCAGTTAAACTAAACGATCATAGTGCTATGCTAACGGATGGGTCTTGTCCATCACATCATTCTCCTAATGATGTGATCCCGTTGATCAAATGACAACTCATGTCCATGGCTAGGAAACATAACCATCTTTGATCAATGAGCTAGTCTAGTAGAGGCATACTAGGGACATACTGTTTTGTCTATGTATCCACACATGTACTAAGTTTCCGGTTAATACAATTCTAGCATGAATAAAAGATATTTATCATGATATAAGGAAATACAAATAACATCTTTATTATTGCCTCTAGGTTATATTTCCTTAAGTCTCCCACTTGAACTAGAGTCAATAATCTAGATTACAAAGTGATGATCCTCACACCCATGGAGTCTTGGTGCTGATCATGTTTTGCCCGTGGAAGAGGCTTAGTCAACGGGTCTGCAACATTCAGATCCGTATGAATTTTGCAAATCTCTATGTCTCCCTCCTTGACTAGATCGTGGATGGAATTGAAGCGTCTTTTGATGTGCTTTGTTCTCTTGTGAAACCTGGATTCCTTCGCCAAGGCTATGGCTCCAGTGTTGTCACAAAAGATTTTCATTGGACCCGACGCACTAGGTACTACACCTAGATCGGATATGAACTCCTTCATCCAGACTCCTTCATTTGCTGCTTCCGAAGCAGCTATGTATTCCGCTTCACACGTAGATCCCGCCACGACGCTCTGCTTGGAACTGCACCAACTGACAGCTCCACCGTTTAATAAAAATACATATCCGGTTTGTGACTTTGAGTCATCCGGATCAGTGTCAAAGCTAGAATCGACGTAACCGTTTACGACGAGCTCTTTGTCACCTCCATATACGAGAAACATATCCTTTGTTCTTTTCAGATACTTTAGGATGTTTTTGACCGCTGTCCAGTGATCCACTCCTGGATTACTTTGGTACCTCCCTGCTAGACTTATAGCAAGGCACACATCAGGTCTGGTACACAGCATTGCATACATGATAGATCCTATGGCTGAGGCATAGGGAATGACTTTCATTTTCTCTCTATCTTCTGCAGTGGTCGGGCATTGAGTCTTACTCAACTTCATACCTTGTAAAACAGGCAAGAACCCTTTCTTTAACTGATCCATTTTGAACTTCTTCAAAATCTTATCAAGGTATGTGCTTTGTGAAAGTCCAATTAAGCGTCTTGATAGATCTTGATACCTAATATATAAGCAGCTTCACCGAGGTCTTTCATTGAAAAACTTTTATTCAAGTATCCTTTTATGCTATCCAGAAATTCTATATCATTTCCAATCAACAATATGTCATCTACATATAATATTAGAAATGCTACAGAGCTCCCACTCACTTTCTTGTAAATACAGGCTTCTCCAAAAGTCTGTATAAAACCATATGCTTTGATCACCTCATCAAAGCGTATATTCCAACTCCGAGATGCTTGCACCAGTCCATAGATGGATCGCTGGAGCTTGCATACTTTGTTAGCACCTTTTGGATCGACAAAACCTTCTGGTTGCATCATATACAACTCTTCTTTGAGATATCCATTTAGGAATGCTGTTTTGACATCCATTTGCCAGATTTCATAATCATAAAATGCGGCAATTGCTAACATGATTCGGACAGACTTAAGCATCGCTACAGGTGAGAAAGTCTCATTGTAGTCAACTCCTTGAACTTGTCGAAAACCTTTCGCAACAAGTCGAGCTTTGTAAACAGTAATATTACCGTCTGCGTCGGTCTTCCTCTTGAAGATCCATTTATTTTCGATGGCTTGCCGATCATCGGGCAAGTCAACCAAAGTCCACACTTTGTTCTCATACATGGATCCCATCTCAGATTTCATGGCTTCAAGCCATTTTGCGGAATCTGGGCTCATCATCGCTTCCTCATAGTTCGTAGGTTCATCATGGTCTAGTAACATGATTTCCAGAACTGGGTTGCCGTACCACTCTGGTGCGGAACGTACTCTGGTTGATCTACGACGTTCAGTAGAAACTTGATCCGAAGTTTCATGATCATTATCATCAACTTCCTCACTAATTGGTGTAGGAATCACTGGAACAATTTCCTGTGATGTACTACTTTCCAATATGAGAGAAGGTACAATTACCTCATCAAGTTCTACTTTCCTCCCACTCACTTCTTTCGAGAGAAACTCTTTTTCTAGAAAGGATCCGTTCTTAGCAACGAATATATTGCCTTCGGATCTGTGATAGAAGGTGTACCCAACAGTTTCTTTTGGGTATCCTATGAAGACACATTTTTCCGACTTGGGATCGAGCTTATCAGGTTGAAGTGTTTTCACATAAGCATCGCAGCCCCAAATTTTAAGAAACGACAACTTTGGTTTCTTGCCAAACCATAGTTCATAAGGTGTCGTATCAACGGATTTAGATGGTGCCCTATTTAACGTGAATGCAGCTGTCTCTAAAGCATAACCCCAAAACGATAGTGGTAAATCGGTAAGAGACATCATAGATCGCACCATATCCAATAAAGTACGGTTACGACGTTCGGACACACCATTACGCTGTGGTGTTCCAGGTGGCGTGAGTTGTGAAACTATTCCACATTGTTTCAAATGAAGACCAAACTCGTAACTCAAATATTCTCCTCCACGATCAGATCGTAGGAACTTTATTTTCTTGTTACGATGATTCTCTACTTCACTCTGAAATTCTTTGAACTTTTCAAATGTTTCAGACTTGTGCTTCATTAAGTAGATATACCCATATCTGCTCAAATCATCAGTGAAGGTCAGAAAATAACGATACCCGCCGCGAGCATCAACACTCATTGGTCCACATACATTAGTATGTATGATTTCCAACAAATCTGTTGCTCGCTCCATAGTTCCGGAGAACGGAGTTTTAGTCATCTTGCCCATGAGGCATGGTTCGCAATCACCAAGTGATTCATAATCAAGTGATTCCAAAAGTCCATCATTATGGAGTTTCTTCATGCGTTTTACACCAATATGACCTAAACGGCAGTGCCACAAATAAGTTGCACTATCATTATTAACCTTCCATCTTTTGGTTTCAATATTATGAATATGTGTATCACTATGATCGAGATCCAATAAGAATAGACCACTCTTCAAGGGTGCATGACCATAAAAGATATTATTCATTAAAATGGAACAACCATTATTCTCTGATTTAAATGAATAACCGTCTCGCAATAAACAAGATCCAGATATAATGTTCATGCTCAACGCTGGCACCAAATAACAATTATTTAGGTCTAAAACTAATCCCGAAGGTAGATGTAGAGGTAGCGTGCCGACGGCGATCACATCGACTTTGGAACCGTTTCCCACGCGCATCGTCACCTCGTCCTTAGCTAATCTTCGTTTAATCCGTAGTCCCTGTTTCGAGTTACAAATATTAGCAACCGAACCGGTATCAAATACCCACGTACTACTACGAGCATTAGTAAGGTACACATCAATAACATGTATATCACATATACCTTTGTTCATCTTGCCATCCTTCTTATCCGCCAAATACTTGGGGCAATTCCGCTTCCAGTGTCCAGTCCCCTTGCAGTAGAAGCACTCAGTTTCAGGCTTGGCTCCAGATTTGGGTTTCTTCGTGGAAGTAGCAACTGACTTGCTATTCTTTTTGAAGTTCCCTTTCTTTCCCTTGCCCTTTTTCTTGAAACTAGTGGTCTTGTTAACCATCAACACTTGATGCTCCTTTTTGATTTCTACCTCCACAGCTTTGAGCATAGCGAAGAGCTCGGGAATTGTCTTTTGCATCCCTTGCATGTTATAGTTCATCACGAAGCCTTTATAGCTTGGTGGCAGTGATTGAAGAACTCTATCAATAACACTATCCTCGTCAACTTTGCAACCAAGTTGAGTCATATGATTGTAGTACCCAGACATTCTGAGCAAGTGTTCACTGATAGAACTATGCTCCTCCATTTTGCAGCTGTAGAACTTATTGGAAATCTCATATTTCTCAATTCGGGCATTTGCTTGAAATATTAACTTCAACTCCTGGAACATCTCATATGCTCCATGACGTTCAAAACGTCTTTGAAGTCCCGGTTCTAAGCCGTAAAGCATGGCACACTGAACTATCGTGTAGTCATCAGACCGCGACTGCCAGACGTTCAAAGCGTCTGCATTAGCGGAAGGGGGCTTGTCACCTAGCGGTGCTTCAAGGACATAATTCTTCTGTGCAGCAATGAGGATAATCCTCAGGTTACGGACCCAGTCCGTGTAATTGCTACCATCATCTTTCAACTTAGCTTTCTCTAGGAATGCATTAAAATTCAAAGGAACGGTAGCACGGGCCATTGATCTACAACGACATAGATATGCAAAACTATCAGGACTAAGTTCATGATAAATTAAAGTTCAATTTAATCATATTAATTTAAAGAACTCCCACTTAGATAGACATCCCTCTGGTCATCTAAATGATCACGTGATCCAAATCAACTAAACCATGTCCGATCATCACGTGAGATGGAGTAGTTTTCAATGGTGAACATCTTATGTTGATCATATCTACTATATGATTCACGCTCGACCTTTCGGTCTCCAGTGTTCCGAGGCCATATCTGTATATGCTAGGCTCGTCAAGTTTAACCCGAGTATTCTGCGTGTACAAAACTGGCTTACACCCGTTGTATTTGAACGTAGAGCTTATCACACCCGATCATCACGTGGTGTCTCGGCACGACGAACTTTCGCAACGGTGCATACTCAGGGAGAACACTTATACCTTGAAATTTAGTAAGGGATCATCTTATAATGCTACCGTCGTCCTAATCAAAATAAGAAGCATAATAAGATAAACATCACATGCAATCAAAATATGTGACATGATATGGCCATCATCATCTTGTGCTTTTGATCTCTATCTCCAAAGCACCGTCATGATCACCTTCGTCACCGGCTTGACACCTTGATCTTCATCGTAGCATCGTTGTCGTCTCGCCAACTATTGCTTCTACGACTATCGCTACCGCTTAGTGATGAAGTAAAGCAATTACATGGCGATTGCATTTCATACAATAAAGCGACAACCATATGGCTCCTGCCAGTTGCCGATAACTTTACAAAACATGATCATCTCATACAAAACCGTATAACTCATCATGTCTTGACCATATCACATCACAACATGCCCTGCAAAAACAAGTTAGACGTCCTCTACTTTGTTTGTTGCAAGTTTTACGTGGCTGCTACGGGCTTTAGCAAGAACCGTTCTTACCTACGCATACAAAACCACAACGATGTTTCGTCAAGTATGTGCTGTTTTAACCTTCACAAGGACCGGGCGTAGCCACACTTGATTCAGCTAAAGTGAGAGAGATAGACACCCGCCAGTCACCTTTAAGCAACGAGTGCTCGTAACGGTGAAACCAGTCTCGCGTAAGCGTACGCGTAATGTCGGTTCGGGCCGCTTCATCTCACAATACCGCCGAAGCAAAGTATGACATGCTGGTAAGCAGTATGACTAGTATCGTCCACAATCTCATTGTGTTCTACTCGTGCATATCATCTACGCATAGACCTGGCTCATGATGCCACTGTTGGGGAACGTAGTATTTTAAAATTTTCCTACGATCACGCAAGATCTATCTACCAGATGCATAGCAACGAGAGGGGAGAGTGTGTCTATGTACCCTCGTAGACCGGGAGCGGAAGCGTCAAGTGACGCGGTTGATGTTGTCGAACTTCTTCGCGATCCAACCGATCAAGCACCGAACGTACGGCACCTCCGCGTTCAGCACACGTTCAGCTTGATGACGTCCCACGAGCTCTTGATCCAGTTGAGCTTCACGGGAGAGTTTCGTCAGTACGACGGCGTGGTGACGGATATGATGTGTTCACCGGCGCAGGGCTTCGCCTAAGCTCCGCGACGGTATGACCGAGGTGTGATTCTGTGGAGGGGTGCACCGCACACGGCTAAAACAATTCAACTTGTGTGTCTTTGGGTGCCCCCCCGCCCCCGTATGTAAAGGAGCAAGGGAGGAGGGCCGGCCAACCTCCTATGGTGCGGCTAGGGAAGGAATCCTACTAGGAATAGGATTGCAATCCTATTCCTAGTAGGAATCACCAAAGAAGGAAGAGATAGAGTAGGAAAAGGAAGAGGTGGCGCCTCCCACCAATCCTAGTCCAACTAGGAACTAGGTGGGGCGCCGGCCAGCCCTATGGGCTGCCTCTCTCCTTTCCACAAGGCCCACTATGGACCATCCCCCTTCGTAGGAGGTTCCGGTAACCCCCTTCGGCAATCCCGATAAATCCGAAACTTTTCCGGTATACTTCCGGTGTCCGAATATAGCCGTCCAATATATCAATCTTTATGTCTCGGACATTCCGAGACTCCTCGTCATGTTCGTGATCTCATCCGGGACTCCGAACTACCTTCGGTACATCAATACTCATAAACTCATAATACCGATCGTCATCAAACGTTAAGCGTGCGGACCCTACGGGTTCGAGAACTATGTAGACATGACCGAGACTCATTTCCGGTCAATAACCAATAGCGGAACCTGGATGTTCATATTGGCTCCTACATATTCTACGAAGATCTTTTATCGGTCAGAACCGCATAACTACATACGTTGTTCCTTTTGTCAAACGGTATGTTACTTGCCCGAGATTCGATCGTCGGTATCTCTATACCTAGTTCAATCTCGTTACCGGCAAGTCTCTTTACTCGTTCCGTAACACATCATCTCATGACTAACTCATTAGTCTTTTGCTTGCAAGGCTTATTGTGATGTGTGTTACCGAGAGGGCCCAGAGATACCTCTCCGACACTCGGAGTGACAAATCCTAATCTTGATCTATGCCAACACCACGAATACTTTCGGAGACACCTGTAGAGCATCTTTATGATCACCCAGTTACGTTGTGACGTTTGATAGCACACAAGGTGTTCCTACGGTATTCGGGAGTTGCATAATCTCATAGTCATAGGAACATGTATAAGTCATGAAGAAAGCAATAGCAGTTAAACTAAACGATCATAGTGCTATGCTAACGGATGGGTCTTGTCCATCACATCATTCTCCTAATGATGTGATCCCGTTGATCAAATGACAACTCATGTCCATGGCTAGGAAACATAACCATCTTTGATCAATGAGCTAGTCTAGTAGAGGCATACTAGGGACATACTGTTTTGTCTATGTATCCACACATGTACTAAGTTTCCGGTTAATACAATTCTTGCATGAATAAAAGATATTTATCATGATATAAGGAAATACAAATAACATCTTTATTATTGCCTCTAGGGCATATTTCCTTCAGTAAGTGACCGTAAAGGGATTGAGAACCCCTTATCGTGTTGGCTGCGAAGTTCTTATTTGTTTGTGCAGGTGCGAGGGACTGGCACGTGGTCTCCTACTGGATTCATACATTGGTTCTTAAAAACTGAGGGAAATACTTATGCTACTGTGCTGCATCTCCATTTCCTCTTCGAGGGAATACAACGCAAGCTCAAGAGGTAGCACTCATGTGCTTAAATTCAAAGTATAGCTTATAATCATGACACACTCTTACGAAATTGAACACTTAAAATCTTACTTTCAACGAAAAAAGTAGAATTTTGTTGAGCTCTAAAGACAGTTGGAGAAGATCCCACTGTCACTTTTAAATTAATGTTCAAAGTTTACAGGGGAAGGTAGGTACATACTAAGAGGTAGTTACAAGGGATAGATCCACTAGTCAAAGAGAAATAACAATAGATGTGATGAAGGGTTGATGTATACTATGCAACCTTCTTCTTGTAGACTCGTGTTGGGCCTCCAAGCGCAGAGTTTTGTAGGACAATAGCAAGTTTCCCTCAAGTAGATGACCTGAGGTTTATCAATCCATGGGAGGCATAGGATGAAGATGGTATCTCTCAACCAACCCTACAACCAAATAACAAAGAGTCTTTTGTGTCCCCAACACACCCAATACAATGGTAAATTGTATAGGTGCACTAGTTCGGCGAAAAGATGGTGATACAAGTGTAATATGGATAGTAGATATAGGTTTTTGTAATCTGAGAATATAAAAACAGCAAGGTAGCAAGTAGTAAAAGTGAGCAAAAATGGTATTGCAATGCTTGAAAACAAGGCCTAGGGTTCATACTTTCACTAGTGCAAGTTCTCTCAACAACGATAACATAATTGGATCATATAACAATCCCTCAATGTGCAACAAAGAATCACTCCAAAGTTCCTATTGCGGAGAACAAAAGATGATATTGCTTGTAGGGTACGAAACCACCACAACATTATTCTTTCCGATCGATCTATAGGGCTATCCCTATAAGTGTCACAAATAGCCCTAGAGTTTGTACTAAAATAACACCACGTGACACACATCAGTCAACCCTAATGTCACCTAGATACTCCAATGTCACCACAAGTATTCGTGGGTCAATTATATGATGTGCATCACACAGTTTCAGATTCATAATATTCAATCCAACACAAAAAACTTCAAAGAGTACCCCAATATTTCTATCGGAGAAAGGAATATGAAAATGCGTTCCAACCCCTATGCATAGATTACCCCAATGTCACCACGGGAATCCGCAAGTTGATAACCAAAACATACATCGAGTGGATCAATAGAACATCCCATTGTCACCATGGATATCCCATCGCGAGACATAAATCAAGTGCTCTCACATCCAAAAGATTCAATCCGACATAACAAAACCTCAAAGGAAAAGATTCAATTCAGCACAAGGTAGAGAGGGAAGAACAACATAAGATCCAACTATGATAACACATCTCGCTGTACATCAAGATCTTGCCAAATCAAAAACACGAGTGAGAGAGAGAGAGAGAGAGAGAGAGAGAGAGAGAGAGATGAAACACATAGCTACTGGTACAAACCCTCAGCCCCGAGTGGACAACTCCCTCCTCATCATGGTGACCACCGGGATGATGAAGATGGACTCTGGTGATTATTTGCCCCTCCGGCAGGGTACTGGAATGGGGCCCCGAGACATTTTTGTGGCTACAAAGGCCTGCGGTGGCGGAACTTCCGATCTAGGTTTCTTTCTGGGGGTTTCAGGATTTATAAGAATTTTTGGCGTTGGTCTCACGTCAGGGGAACTCTTGAGGGGCCCACAAGCCGTAGTGGAGCGCCCTACGGGGGGGCGGGGTAAGGCGCGCCCCTGGCTTGTGGACTCCTCGTCCACTTCCTGGCCCAGCTCTGATGCTTTGAGGGTCTCTTTTATTTCTGTACAAAAAATGACACCAAGGAAGTTCTACTGAAAACAGCGTCAGTCCGATTTAGTTCTAATAAAATCATACCAAAACCAATAACATTGTTGTAAACATGGCATGAATACTTCATAAATTATAGATACGCTGGAGACGTATCAGCATCCCCAAGCTTAATTACTGCCCGTCTTCGAGTAGGTAAATGATAAAAGAAATAAATTATGAAGTGTGAATGCTAGCATAGTGCATAAGTTTGATAAATGATAATACCAAACACTTTTTATAGCATTAATATATATCATAAAAAATAGCTCCTCTCATAAAACTTCTCATGATCAAGTAGCAAGCTATTCACATGTAATGGTGCAAACAATGCATTTTCTTGACACTGTCATGTAATCTTTCTTACAGTGGCATGAATGTTCAGATCCATAAGATTCAAAAAAAAGTTTATTGACATAAAAACAATAATAATTCAAGCATACTAGAAAGCAAAATCATGAAACTTCAAAAATAATATGGCTAAAGAAAGTTATCCCTACAAAATCATATAGCCTTCTTATGCTCCCTCTTCTCAACACAAAGTATAAATCATGCACTACCCCGGTGTCAGCCAAGCAATTGTTTTAGACTTTTTAACGCGCTTCAGCCTTTTCAACACTTCACGCAATACATGAGCGGGAGCCATGGATATAGCGCTATGGGTGGAATAGAAGGTGGTAGTGGACAAAACACTAGTACATCGAGGTGCTATACAAACGGTTTTTAACCCTTTTCCGCGATGGCATTTGGAACCATTGCCAAGTGAGTGTCTGCGATAGAGGGGTCCTTCCCGCACGACCCAGAAACCATCGGGGATAGGGAGCCACCCAGACGCTGCATCCTTGCAACTCATTTGTGCTTGCATTGCCATCACAGTCAGTATTCTATGGTGATACGTTTACGATGCACTGCCCATCACAAACGGTTCACGCTTATAGAACGTGTATGATAAGCGAACAATCACACACATTCGCTTTTCCCAAACCGTTTGCGATAACGAATTAAGAAGATTAGTTAATCGTCGTACGAGTGTCGGACAGGATTATGAAACGTCGGAACATTGTCGTACACGACAACTATCGCACACGCTATTCTGTGATGCAACGTTTATGATGCACCACATCAGAAACAGTTCATGGTTGCGAATCATGTATGGTAAGACAACTATCACGACCGTTTAGTTTGCCCACACCGTTTGTGATATTGTATGACATCGCACACGCTTTGCAAATGCCAACTGTGTGCATCTTGCACACGTTTCCTCTTTGTGAACCGTGTCGAATTATGGTGTATATCGAAAATGTTTGTGTTTTACTAACCGCATGGGCCATAACGACATGGAGAGCGTAATTTCACCATAATTTCATTGCTGCTATTTCAAATTGTACCGGATTTGAATTTGAATGTATGTAATAGCTTTATTCATATCCATCAGGTTCAAATAACCAATGCATTATTCCATTCATAGGTACATATGTTCAAGAATCATATAAGAAACAAATAAAGAATTATGAACCATAGTTGTATCTTTGTACTATTAAAGACAGCAAAGGAAGAGGCGAAACACATTCTGGTTGCTGAACAAGGTGAAGCAGAATGCCCATATTGTGCCCTCCTCCATGCAGAAGGCACGTACGACTCTAGTCCAACCCCTTGTGATGGCCGACTGCCCATCCTTCACGGTCTTCATTAAAACATCTAGATAATCATCGTGTTCTGGTAGAAATACTTTAGCCTTTGCATGCCCTGCAATCATGTAGTTTGAGAGGTAATCTTGAGTAAACTGCTTTGGGAACCACTTCAAAGGAAAAATATTATGACATTGTCATCTAAGACAACTCATTATGGGCAGTAAAAAGAAGGCTACAGAGTTCTTACTTACCATCCTGGAGTTCGCTGTTGTCTTGGATAAAGTGTAAACAAATAGTTTAATTGCCATATTTTGACCCATTTTACTAACAATCTTTACCAGCTTCCTCGCTTGATGCTGGTTCATCAATATCCACTACAAAAAAATACACTTCCATGATGATACGTGTTTGTCACAATAGGTCACGCTTTCTGTCATGCATGTACATCCATGACAAATTTATGACAGAATCAAGATAGTCATACCTGTGATGTCGTAGAAGTGTTCCATGACATTACCAAAAGGATCATCACGGAAGTGTCCACTTCCATGACGATAAATCGCGCGTTACAGAAGTGCTTTCGTCAAGGGTGACCGACACGTGGCATCCACCGTAATGGAACACCATTAAGCTATCTGGTACGGTTTTGGATCCGATAACCCATTAACAGCCCCGACCAATGGGGATTTTCCATGTGTAAAATCATCATTGGCCGGCCCACGGTAAGCCTGTTAATGGCATGTTTGCATATAGCCCATTTATAGCCCGCTAACCCAGGACCCGTTTACGGCCTATCCGAATTAGGCCCAGTAGCGTCATCTGGGCCGTCCAATATAATTCCAGCCCGTTTTAACTTCCGGCCCGTGTGTGGCCCATGAAGTCTTTCGGCTCATATGAGGCCCTTAGTAACCCTCGGCCCATTAATAGCATGTGGTAAAACTGGCCTATAATGAATAGTGCCCAACAGAGGCCCATTCCTGTGAAAAGCCGGCCCATTTGACTTGGTCAAAAGGTGACGGGCCAGCCCACGGCAAGCCTGTTAATGGCATGTTCGCATTTAGCCCATTTACAGCCCGCTAACCTAGGGCCTGTTTACGGCCTATCCGAATTAGGCCCAGTAGCGTCATCTGGGCCGTCTAATATAATTCTAGCCCATTTTAACTTCTGACCCATGTATGGCCCATGACGTCTTTCGGCCCATATGAGGTCCTTAGTAACCCTCGGCCCATTAACGGCCCGTGGTAAAACTTGCCCATATTGAACAGTGTTTCACTTTATACCCATTAACGGCCGATTATTCCGTTGGGCTGTTTCCAGCCCATGTTATCTTTCGGCCTTCTCAGGGCCCATTTATTCTTGGGCTCATTTCCAGCATTCGTTTACTTTCGGCCTGTTACTGTCAATTCTGCTTGTGGGCCAAATTCAGCCCGCGGTTACAGTTGGCCCGTTTGTGGCCCGTTAATACATTGGCCCGTTTTAATAGCGTCATCAAATACAGCCGATTAACGACGACCCGTTATGGTCGGCCCGTTATGGTTGGCCCATGAATGGACGATTTCAACTCTAGGGCATTTACGGCCATAATGTGGTCTGTTATTGGCCCATGTTTGGCCAACCGATCATACGACCCGTAGAAGGCCCATTGAGTCTACGGCTCGTATAAGGCCCATTGTTTCTACGCCCCGTAGAAGGCCCGTTGTTTCTAAGGCTCTACGGCCCATAAGAGGTCCATGTTAACAACATTAAATATGTAGCCCATGGTTAATGTGGTCTAGTTTTAAAATATAGGCTATTGCGGCCACTAGCAAACCGTGGAAAAAGAACTGCACTGACTACAAGAAAACAAATAAACAAGACAATAAGGAAATAAATAGGCAAGCAACTTACGCTAGGCTATCACGCCTATTACACATATTACATCCATTGGGCATCAAAGTTCGCCACCAGTGCAAATATAGGGAACAAAGCAACATATAAACGCCACAGCAAAACAAGTCCAGAACTGGAACCACTTCAGAAGAGCTCAAGACACAATATCCTGGGTACCCATAATGCTGGCAAGATGCTTAGTATTAACTTTCTCTTGTTTGGCGCTTAAATCCTCCAGCACTTGCTGTTGCACCAGAAAGTATGCATCTGAATTCTGCAGGGACTTCCTCAGTCCTTCGGCTTCCTATCGCATAACATCTGATCAATGTCTTTCAACTTGAAGTTGAGACTCAAGAAGCCGAACTGATTCAGGCAGCGAGTTCGAAGAGCTTGTGCCAGCAGTAGTAGCCAATAACTCGAACACTACATCAAGACATGACTTTGGGGTTATCTCAGTGTCTTCAATATAGTTTTTATCAGCTTTCTTGGAGAACAACAGGGATGTCTCGCTATCTTGAACCTGATCTGCATTACTTCCTTTACCATTGCATAATGGTGTACTCTTCTCCAATATTTTATCTGCGTTCTAAAGGAGAAACAAACAAACACATCATAGATTTACAATGTAGTATATGAAACTCATTTTGGTAAACCAGTTCAGTATTAAGGTGGATAGGATAACAACATGAAACAAACATATATCTATGTAGTATGGTCACTGTATGGTCTATATCATTCTAGTTTATGTTGCCAAATCAAGATAGATACAGTTTGAATCATATCTATTTAATACAAAGCATCATAGACAGAATATAAGTGTGGGAAACTACACAGCAATAACAACACTTGTAATGTGCATGGCATGAGAACACAACTGTGTATTGAAACTGAAATCCACATAGAGCAAGTTACAACAGCAAACACGTTAAAGAAACAGGTTTAAAACATACCTGTTGTGCAATTGCATCCTTCAAATTTGAAATTAGTTGGTATGAGTAAATATTGTGATGCAAGACCAAAGTAGTATGAACCATAGCTACGAAACCTGACCTGAGAACAATTCTTCTTCTGCTTTAAGCGTTGACTTGGGGTTCGGAGTGGTGGTCCTCGTGCTTTGGGCACTGCAGTTCCCTTACTAACTGCTCCTGTTTGGGTGCTCTGTGGTGGAGAAGGTGATGTGTCAATGGGAACTTGGTTACTATCTGCTGGGGTTGGCGTTAGAAGGGGTGTAGCTGGTTCTCTGTCCAACTGGGTAGGGGTACAATCTGTGTGAGTCTAGGTTATGCGTGGTGGGGCTGGCTCTTGGGCAAGTACAACTGTGGTTCTATCTCCATCGACAGGTAGCACGATCTTTTCTGAAGATCGTGTTTTTACTCCCATAGATACTGCCATCACCCCCTCCAATTGAAATGGCTGATAAACAAGAAAAGTAATTGAATGTACAAACATTGTAAGATAGACAGGTGCAACGGATAGTAGGGACAAAAATATGGCCTGAAATAATTCACATTTATGTTGTCTAACCAAACAGAATAGCAGGACATAATTTCAAATATATGATGGCTAATTAAACAGGATAGCATGACACAATTTCACATGTATGATGGTTAACTAAACAGGATATAATGACATACTTCAAAATATGATGACTATGTAAACATGATGGCATGATATAACTATACGATGTGTCTATTAAAGTGGTTGGCATGCCATAAATCACAAACATGCCGTCGATGGAAACATGATGGCATGATAATTCACGGATAGAATGACATAATTCAAAATATGATGACTATGTGAATAGGATGAGATGATATAACTATATTATGTCTTTCGAAAATGGGTAGGCATGCCATAATTCAGATACATGCTGTCTATGTAAACATCGTGGCATGATATAATTCAAATATATGATTTATATACTAACGAAGTGAGCAGAGGGCAATCACATATATGATGTGTCAACTAAGGAGATGGCATTCAATAACGTGTATATGATGTAAAAACTAAGCATTGCAATACAACATATGCATGATATTAGTAATATAACCCTGCCAAGTTTGAGCATACACCTCAGGGGGATAATAGGACTGGTCATCTGCCTCTGAATCCTCCTCTAAAGAGCTATCTATAACCAGCAACATATCTGCTTCACCAGGTAGCATTGTCTTCTTTGAAGACCTTGTTTTCACTCCAGATTTCTCCATCACATATTCAAATGGCTGATGCACAGGAAGAGCAGTTGAATATACAAACATTGTCGACAAAAGCAATGAGAAATACAAAAAAAGGACGGCATGATATAATTCACAAATATGATGCTTGGCCAAACAGCATGGCATTGCATAATTCAAATATATAATGCCTTGCAACAAGATAGCATTGCATAATTCACATATATAATGTCTTGCAAAAAGATGGCATTGCATAATTCACATATATGGTAATTAGACACTAAACAGGTGGCATTCACATAAATCATGTCTAAACTAAGCAAATGACATAGCAATGCAAGATACCATACGCACGATATGAGCAACCTAACCCTACCAAGTTAGAGCATGTACCTCGGGGGGGGGGGATAGGACTGGTCATCTGTCTCTGAATCCTCCTCTGAGGAGTTATCTTCCTCTTGATTATGATCCGAAATGGGTGGAGGGGGGCTGCCTTTGCGCCCACCATGGAGTGACGTCTGCATGAAATTTTATTGCCACGCATGGCTCGTCTCTTTTGCTCTACATGTTCAGTTCCATTGTGTACAATAACTTACATGCATAGGAATAAAACATAGTGAGATTATGTAAGGAGTGCATGCACAAATCCAGAGTGAAGGTAGCAAACTATGGATAGACCCAAAACCAATGATAGCAGGTAGATAATAGCTTTAGTTAAAAAATACAGATAATGGCTCCTTTAATGTTTGTTTGCACCCAACATGAAACTCATAGTAGACACCCAAGATTAACCAGATAGTAGACAAATACTACTGATTGCTGGCCCAATATGTACTCCACAACCATTTAAAAACTCAAGTTTCAGCATAAGTTTGGACCTGAGTCAGAGTCTAATAGGTGAAAATGACGATAAAGTAGCATGTCATCATACTAAGCGATGCATAACGTAAGCAGACATGGAAGAGTGTGACCTCTCTTGCGGACCCGTGTAGTCCTCAAGGTCATCTGCTCAGTTGATGATGGTAATGCAGTTGTCATGGCGGCCGGCGGCAGGGAAGAAGATCTGAGGCGGCGAAAGACAGTCTGGAGAGTGGATCCCTGCTGTCGTGAACCCTTCTGTCGTTGGAGCGGCTGAGCTGGGATGGAACACATCACCGTAGGAGCAGGACAAACCACACAAGGTTTTATTTGACACATATCTGTAACAGAAGTAATTGTGTAAGGGCTTGTTTGAATTTGAGGATTCTAACAATGCAAGGATAGGAATGCACGTGCAAAACAGAGAATTTAAAAACACGGGATTTCTGCCAATTTGAGTGTTAGGTTCACAAGAGTTGGAAGATCACAGGATGCAATGAAGCATGGTGAGATTAAGTCAAACCACAATAAGTGTACAACCTCTTTGGTGAAGCCATGTCGATCTCACCGTGATTGGGTTGGCCGGTGAGGATGCTCCGGCAGACTTGGCTTTCGGAGGAGGGGAAGAAGATCATAGGCATCTGGAGATGGAGCCCGAGGTACTGCTCCGCTGTGATGGAGGGTTTCATCGTTGGAGCAGCTCCAGTGAGTTGTACGACGCCGAGGCTGAAGTAGGACAAGAGAGACAACGTTAACCTGAGTGGAATTCTAATAACATCTCCAATAGATGACGTAAAATACATAACCACAAAGTGCTAGATGTATACATCAGCCGCTCATCTCTGAACTTAACTATCGAAACTGAATTTAACTGTCGAAACTGAACTTAACCGTCGAAACTGAATTTTTCTGTCGAAACTAAATTTAACTGTCGAAACTGAACTGAAGTGTGCTGTCAAAACTGAACGCACTAGAGGTGAGGCTACACGTCAGTCGACTGACTTTTTCATCTCTGGTCAGTCGATTTTGCATCCGTTGGATACGAAATCAAGGGCCTGCAGTTAATCTTCAGCCTCCACCCCCTGAGCCACCAGCCACCATCGGCCAAATAGCCGGGGCCCGCCGCCCGCGGCTGGCGGTTCGCCGCCCCGCCCGCCCCGAAAACACTCCCCACCACCGGTCC
>LR738715.1:676908361-676972898 GCA_902687465.1 Secale cereale | reverse complement strand
CTGAAAATCGACTGACCCAAAAGTCAATTCAGTCGACTGAAGTGTAGCTAAATCAGAGCAGCATCGCAAGCAAGAGCAAGAGTGAGAGCAGCAGCGCGAGCAAGAGCAAGAGCAAGAGCAGACCAGGCAGGGGACCAAGAGCAAGAGCAGAGAAGCAGCGCGAGCGAGAGCTAAAGCAGCAGCAGCTCCTACTGATGTAGACGTCGTCACAGAGGGAGCGACGCCATGGAGGAAGTGGCCGACAACGCCGCCGTGGATGGAGCCGCGTCGTGTCCTCTTGGGACCAAGCGCCGGCAGCACCGTGAGATCGAATAAAGAAGAAAATGCGGCAATTAATGTACAGCCTCTTTGGTGGCGCCGATTAGGCCGCAACTTCATCCGAGGAAATGGTGATGATGATGCTCTTCCGGTGGTGCAGGTGAAGATGGCGGTGTGAGAATGGAGGTGGAGCGAAAGATGAGGGGAACGTCGAGGCAGCTCCTTGGAGGTGGAGGACAGGGTGGCTGAACCGGCGGGATGACCAGATCGACGACGGATCCTCATCCGGTATGGTGGATGAGGGATGTCGAGGTGTTGCTGTGGATGACGTCATCGGGGAAGAGGCTCCGGCTAGGTTGCGGACGGAGGAGGGTGTGGGGCTTCGCAGGTTTTCTCGGCCTCGGTGTACGAATGGGTGGGAGGATGGGATGGGAGTGGGGAACCATGGCTTAGGACGCGCTTGTCCGAAATGTGGGGTAAGTTATGAAAGTACCCCCACCGATTTGAGGCGGTTCTTTCGGTTCAGGGGTGTCACAGGCATTTCGCGTGTCGGGATTTCACAGGAGGTGGGAGTTTTCGCGCGGCTTGAAATTTTGGAATAGCAAGGCACGGGTTGAGATGGAGGGGGTTGTCGGAGCACAATGAGACAAAGGTATATCTTAAATATTTCGGGCTAACATGGCGCGGGTTGAAGAGGCGGGAGTTTCGCAGCACGATAGACAGAGACACTAGCTTGAAATTTCGGCATAACAGGACGCGGCTTGAAATTTTGAGAGAACAAGCTTAACGTGTACCCCAAAAAAGACAATTTAGACTAGTATGATATACTACGTATAATGTGTTTACACGCACAGCACACACACAGACATCATTTAGACTACTAAGGTACACGTGCATTGCACGCATGAGATTTGGCAACCAAATTATGAATAAATACCACATTATAGCATGTAAGCTTTGAGTCATATATGGATGATGTAGATGTTCGTTTAGTTCTTATAGTTCATTTCACTCAAAATCATCTAGTTTTTATAAGAAAGCTAATCTATTTTAAGATTCATGGAATTGTGCGTTGTAAGGCATAAAGTAAAAACAAATCATGTAGAAAAACATTTGGGCAATTCTGATACAGAAGATTCTAGAACAAAGAAGAAGTGCTTGTGTTTTGAGGTTTGTGCATTATGCTTAAGTTCAACCATAGTCTTCTAGATTGTACATGTTGCAAAATCTGGTGGAATCTAGATGATATCCAATGGCGAGTAGTGCTCAAATTTGCCAGCTCTGCCCCATCGGATTGGCCTCATCCAACGACCATCTTTCAAAGTTAAAGTTATCCGCACACTATATAAAAAAATAATAATATATATATAGGGGTATAGATATAGATATGTGATGCGGAAGCCACCCATCATCTCCAATTAGAATAGTGTGTCCATGCATGGATGCAATGTGGACAAACGATGTCTACCATCGGTATATCAGATTCAAACCAATCTGACCTTGTTCAACGTGTATACATTGCAACATGCTCGTTTCCAAACCACACCGCGCAGATCTCCGTTATATTCATGCATGCATAGATTTCAAACATCATGATCTCTTATTCAAATATTTGAATTCAACTTTACATTGATTTTGACCTCACCTAGTCTTTTAAACCCACACATTGTTATTTTCTTTATAATTGTACAACTAACTTACACACGTGCATGCATGCACACACACTACCAGTCGGCATTATCCATCGCGCACATGCAATCTTTTTCTTCAGGTCAGTCTCCCATGAAGGCATACACACACACACATCCCCCTCTCCATCATATCAGACATTCTTTATCTCTCACGTGCATGCACAACGATCGATGTTCCTCTATGAGTGTGTGTGTGTATAGCTGATAACCCACAAGTGTAGGGGATCGCAACAGTTTTCGAGGGTAAAGTATTCAACCCAAATTTGTTGATTCGACACAAGGGGAGCCAAAGAATACTCTTAAGTATTAGCAGCTGAGTTGTCAATTCAACCACACCTGGAAACTTAGTATCTGCAGCAAGATACTTTAGTAGCAAAGTAATATGATAGTGGCGGTAGCAGCAATAAAAGTAAAGATAGTGTTTTTGTAGTTTTTGTAATAGTAGCAACGGAAAAGTAAATAGGCGACAAGCAATATAGGTAAAGCTCATAGGCATTGGATCGGTGATGCAAAATTACGTCGGATGCAATTCATCATGTAGAAGTTATAACCTAGGGTGACACAGAACTAGCTCCAGCTCATCAATGCAATGGAGGCATGTATTCCGAATATAGTCATATGTGCTTATGGAAAAGAACTTGCATGACATCTTTTTTCCTACCCTCCCGTGGCAGCGGGGTCCTATTGGAAACTAAGGGATATTAAGGCCTCCTTTTAATAGAGTACCGGACCAAAGCATTGACACATTGTGAATGTATGAATTTCTCAAACTATGGTCATCACCGGGAGTGGTTCCGATTATTGTCATTTCGGGGTTGCCGGATCATAACACATAGTAGGTGACTATAGACTTGCAAGTTAGGATCAAGAACACACATATATTCATGAAAACATAATAGGTTCAGATCTGAAATCATGGCACTCGGGCCCTAGTGACAAGCATTAAGCATAGCAAAGTCATAGCAAGATCAATCTCAGAACATAGTGGATACTAGGGATCAAACCCTAACAAAACTAACTCGATTACATGATAGATCCCATCCAACCCATCACCGTCCAGCAAGCCTATGATGGAATTACACGGCGGTGAGTATCATGGAATTGGTGATGGAGGAAGGTTGATGATGACGATGGCGATGATCTCCACTCTCCGGAGCCCGAACGGACTCCAGATCAGCCCTCGCGAGAGAGATTAGGGCTTGGCGGCGGCTCCGTTCACGTAAAACGTGATAATTCCTTCTCGTTGATTTTTTCTCCCCGAAACAGAAGATATAGGATCTGGGGGGATGTCGGTGGAGCACCAGGGGGGCCACGAGGCAGGGGGGCGCGCCCCACCCTCGTGGGCTGGCCCAAGGCCCCCTGGTGTGGATCTTCATGCAGGTATTTTTTATATTTTCCAAAGTAATTCTCCATTGATTTTCAGGCGATTCCGAGAACTTTTTATTCTGCACAAAAACAACACCATGGCAGTTCTGCTGAAAACAGCGTTAGTCCGGGTTAGTTCCATTCAAATCATGCAAGTTAGAGTCCAAAACAAGGGCAAAAGGGTTTGGAAAAGTAGATATGTTGGAGACGTATCAATAGCTAGGTCTTTCATAGTTTTCCACATAAACCGATCAATCTTATATCTAGCGAGGTCTCACCCTCTTTCCCACGTCCACATCGATCAATCTATACCTCTCTATATAGGATTATATATATAACTAATACACCCACATTAATTATATATCCAACGCCCCCTATCATCATCCATGCCTTCCGCTTCATCTCTCAGACGCGCGCACAATGGCGAAGACAGGGGGCAGCAAGGGCCCTGCCCCCCTAACATCACTATATATCGAGGCTAATATGAATGTGATCATTAGACAATTGCTGGTAAAAATGGTTTAAGTTGATGAATTGGCCCTCCTCGTAAAGGATTAGCAATGCTTGGCCCCCCTGGCTCATGGGACATTTTTCATGGCTCCGCCACAGCGCGCAACAGCGCACGTTCTCGCCCCCTCTATCTAAATATCGATCTCGCAGTTGTGTACTCCTTCATAGTCTCCCTCCACTCGGCCCCTCACACCATCTTCTAGCCCCCACCGTATTTTGCCACATGTACAATCTAACAGACTCCATGGTTGAACTTAAGCATAATGCACAAATCTCAAAACAACAGTGGTTCTCCTTTGTTCTAGAATCTTCCGTATCATAACTGCCCAAACTTTTTTTCTAGTTGAACTGCCATTATTTGTTTTTACTTTACGCTTTACAATGCACAATTCCGTGAATCATAAAATAGATTAAGGGCTTCTTTGATTCAAAGGATTCGCGAAAGAATTTTGGAGGATTCTAATCCTTAGAAATTTTTCCTATCTTGGTTGTATGATTCGTAGGATGGTAAACCATAGGAATTTTTCCATATGATTCATTTGCACTAGATTTCATAGGAAACATCCCGTCCACTCGAACCTCTTTGAAATAATTCTGCATTTTCTCTATGCACAATCAAACACTCGTACCATCCTGTAGGATTCAAGACGACATTCCACTCTAATCCCATGTTCTTCCTATTCCCGCGTTTTGGAAATCCTACGAATCAAAGAGGCCCTAGGTTTTTTATAAAAACTAATTGATTTTGAATGATATGAACTATAAGAATTAAACGAAGGTCTACATCAGGCATATATGACTCAGAGCTTACATGCTACAGTGTGGTATTTATTCATAATTTGGTTGCAAAATCTGACGCGTGCAATGCACGTGTACCTTACTAGTACTACAAGTATGTGCAAAACACAATGGCGCGCTACACAGTGTCTCTCTTATAGTTCATGAAGCCACGTTGCACATGTGGAGGCGTTGTCGCGACATCCTTATGTGGATTGATCACAGTGACGTGCTGCTGGTTCCAGAAGAATGTACTCGTCCTCCTTGAGCCGCACTGGCGGTACATGCACGAAGCGAAGATGTGCACGCACGCCACGCACGCACTCATTCCCTCGCACGCACACGCGGGTACACGGGCGGACGCAATTTTGTACCAAGATCCACCCCATGTGATAATTTGACGCTTGTAATGTCCTTCACTTCATTGATGGTCAATTAATACAGCGCATGCAAATTGAGTGGACGTGAGGGCGGAAGAAAGACATTACTACTCCACTGCGCGCATGCGAGTAGTTAAATCATGGGTTGCTAGTAGTACTTCCATTGGTCTCCTTCGTATTTTGTGCCAATTTTTGACAGTAACATAGTAATATTTACGCATCTGAGCAGTGTAGTCCACTTGAAATTTATGTACCACTAAACTCATCGGGAGCCGTTTCGAGCCTCGATACCAAAAACCATCAATTAATCTTTACCTTGTTCCCATCACATTCAAAAGTACTAGTGCTACAATTAAGTGCAAGCCTGCTCACACCTATCAGTACGTACCAAACCTGAACGTGTTCCATGCAGGTTTTAATACTAGTGCTAGCACTTAGGTTATAAAAAGAGGAACTACCTATCTGAAAATTACTCTACCTTCCTCCTCATAAGTCCTCCTTCTTCGTCCGTCCTTGCCATGGTCGGTGTGCAGAGCTCTAGTTCGAGAACTACTTGTAACAAGGGAGCGGCAACCATGGCTGCGGAAAAAAAGAGGGTTCGCCGCCAAGCAGAGACCTCGAAAGATCTCTCACGGGCAGGCGATGGCTCCCAGGAGCGCCCTAGACGCACTGGCAAACATGCCGAGCTGACGGCGCTGGAGTTTTTATCCCTCGACGGCATGCCCGATTAGCTTAATAAGCACCTCAATAAGCAGAAGGAGTTCATCCACAGCTTGGTGGAGCTGCTGAAGGAGAGCCTCGACGACATGCCCGCTGAGCTCAATGAGCAGGTGGAGTTGACTGATGCTGCTGAAGAAGAGCATTGCCTCGGAGAAGAAGGTGACCGGCGAAATCCTGCAACTTCAGGAGGACAAGGCGAAGCTCTGTGACGAGCTCGACCTGCTGAAGGAGGAGACCGCTGGCTGGAAGAAGCTGAATGAGAATAGTAGTTCCTCGATGAAGATGTTGCAGGCCCTCGTCATGGAACAGAAGGAGGAGTTGGCAAAGCTCCACATCGAGCACCCGACTGCTGTCAAGGTACGTAATGCGGCCGTGGAACAGACGATGAAGGCTCGCGTCGAGAAATCCCGCGTCATGGACACAATGATGAAGATGGCGGAGGAGACGCGCAAGGAGATGGAGGTCGTGGAGGTGAGGAAGCAGCAGTTATGACTCTGCGGCCAGCAACCCTTCATGTAGTGAGAGCAGCGCCCCAGACTTGTGTGTGTGACTTCCTTCTTTTTTGGGGGTGATAATCCTCCTTCTTTTGCTCCTGTGTTTCTTATTTTGCTTCGGGTGTTTCACCGCACATATCACCTTCTCTGCGAGGCATGAATAGAACAATGCAAAAAATGAGATGACTAGCAAATTAGATCATTCTTTATCGCCAATAGAACAATGCCTCTTGCTAGTAATATATAATAAGATTATAGAGTAGAGGATATGGTACTGGGCTTCCGTGTAATGTGCTCCTCCGTCGTACTCCAGTGGAAAGAGTATACTGCACGGTTCTTTGCTCCTCCTCAGGTCGTCGGCACATTTATACGAGTAGTCAAATCACAAGGCCCCGCCTTCTAGCAGTAATGAGCCGTCAAATCACAAAGGCCCTCGCCTCTCATGAAAAGGACCAAGCTAGAATGCCCCACCCTCTAGCCTTTTAATAAATTTTGAGCGCGTCTCGTCACATTCCAAATTACTACTACTACCACGCTATATTTAATTGCAAACCTGTTCACACCGATCACAACCTAAACGGTTTCCCACTTAGGAGCGTATTAGTAGTACTCAGTTATAAGATGATTGCACATTCCTCCTCAACTCCTCATCCACAAAAAACAATCAAGTCAATCAAGCCATAGCCAGCGTGAGTTCTAGGTCGAGAGATTTCCACCTGGGAGAGGTGAGCATGGAAGAGGAAGCACGAGAGGTTTGCCGCCTCGCCGCGAAAGCAACCGACATGTCCAGCAGCGCAGCAGTAGTAGCACAGAGGTCCCGTCGCGCCGCCGAAGCAGCACGGAGGTCCCGCCGCGTCGTCGATGTAGCAGACTGGTCCGGCCACACCGCGGAAGCAGCAGAGATGTCCCGCTGTGCCGCCAAAGCAGCAGGGATGTCCGGCCGCGCCGCAGCGGCCTGGGAAAATTTCTCGCGGGCACGCGAGGACTCTTACAAGCGCATGCATGCGATTGTCCATATGGATCAGATATCCAACTGGGCGAGGATGTAGGACGAGACTACCAGCATCATCCGTCAACTAGGGGAGGGCAATGAAAAGCTCCGGGGCGAGCGCGACCTGCAGAGGGCGAAGATCACCGGAAGGGCGAAGCAGGAGGAGGAGACCGCTGTCGTGTTGTCATCATCAAGAAACTTATGGACGAGAATGCCATGCTCCGCATCGAGCGCAACAGGCTGGTGGAGGAATGCATGGATGCTGCCAAGCAGCGTATTAAGGACATGAAACTGATGAAAGGGATCATCGCCCATCGCGAGAACTAGTCTCCGCGACCTGCAACGCATAAAGAAAGTAGAGATCAGCGAGCCAGATCATTGTATGCGTCTTCCTTCTTCTTTTACCCTTGTGTATTTCGGGTGTAGCTGCATGTGGCTTTTCTAATTATCTTCCTAATTATGTAAGACAATTATTATCCACTCTCGTCATCCTTATATATATTCATCAGTCTTGCTATAAGTCGCAGTAGATGCTATATAGGTCCGTCGGATCTTACATCAAGATCCATGCAAAATTTTATTTTCAGATTTTCTTTTTTCTCTCTTAAATCGCAGTCAAGTGAGACATTGCCACGCCATTAAACAGAGGCTCAGGCGCCATTAATGGAGACCTTGGGAGAGAGGTTGGCGGCAGATGGAGGTCAAAGGGCTCTCCTCCCGATAAGCATGCGCAGGGGTCTGATCGCACGCCTCCCATACTCAAATAGCTACCCTACATGGCGCCTCCTAGCTAATAAAAAAGGGGATGCATGGCACCACATAAATGTTAAATAGAACGCCCACGCTTTTAATAATACTTGTGTTTCCGATTGTAACGTGACAGTACTTATTCCAAAATGACTTTGTTGATTGTTAATGTGTGCGCCATTCTTTGGGCCATCCATGACGGAAAAACCCATGGTAGACGCGAGGGCGAGGAAAATTTTGGGGAGTTCCCGGTTATGGTGGGTGGTCGGGGCGGAGCGATGCACGGAGGTTTGCACGTTTCTTGCATACACGTCGTGTGTATGTGCGAGGCATTGGGCTCTAACTGAACCCGAGCGAGGTGTTCGCTTACTGAAGCCGAGCGATTGCACTAGCTACGTTACTGAACCCGAGCGATCGATCCCTTGGCTGCTAATTCAACCCTAGCGATTCCTTCTCTACCGCTGCTAACTGAACCCGGTCAATCGTTGTTGCTGCTTACTAAAGCCAATCGTATCTACTTCCTCTTGATGAACAGTGAAACTGGGGTTGGTTGAACAAGTCGAGACGTACGTGGTTGGGGTCGGATGAACAGGACCCCGTGGGGGTTGGACGTTGTGGTTGCCGCTCGATGAACAGGACCCCGAGACGAGGCCACCACTGCCGAGGCGTTGGGGGTGGATGAACAGGACCCCGTGGAGGGATGATTGAACAGTAGCCGGTGGAGGGATGGTAGGATGAACAGGACCCCGTGGAGGGCTGGATGAACAGGACCCCGTGGAGGGCTGGATGAACAGTAGCTGGTGGAGGCAGAGGAATATGCGGTGGATGAACAGTGCGGGTGAAGGCTGGAGGAAATCGATGATGGGTGAACAGTAGCCCGTGGAGTCCTGTTTTGCGGTACCCCACACCCCTCCCGATGAACAGGACCCCTGTTTCGACCATAGCCAGTCGAGCAGAAGGCCGTTTCCTCCGTTTTGCGGTACGCTAGACCCTTCCCGATGAACAGTACCCCATTTCAACCATACGTGCTCCAGCAGAAGGTCGTTTCCCTCCGTTTTGCGGTGCGCCACACCAGGTTTCGGCTATTACGTCCAAGTCGGTTGCCTCCCGATGAACACGACATTGTTTCTCCGTTCCGACACCGCCTGTTGGTGCCGATGAACACAACACCGTTGTTGCCGTCCGCTGCCTCTCCATGTACACCACCCCTGGTCGTACGTATGCGCGAGTACACGTTCGAGACTCCACCTGTATGTACGTACGTAGCCATGTTTTTGCCATGTGGTTGTACGTACGTGTACACGGTTTTGAAGGGACTGAACGTACGACACGTGTCGCTCCTTACTCAGCCACGGTTCATGGCTGAAGAGAGACCGATCAACAACTATGTACGTACACGTTCGCGACCAAACCGATAACGCTACATACAATTCCACCGAGTGGGTCCCAGATGTCAGGGAGGACAAGGAGGAACTTCCTTGCGTGCAAAGATATAGCTGGCGGGTCCTAGCTGTTAGGGGCGGAATCATTTTTTCCCATAATAAGGAGACACTTCCGCTTGCGAAGAATTTGCTGGTGGGTCTTAGGTGTCAGGGGCAAGAATAACAAGGCACTACCTTCCGTGCGAAGATATAGGTGGTGAGTCCTAGCTTTCACGGAAAGGAATAATTTTATTTTCGCGTAATAAGGAGGCGGTTCCATGCGTGCATCCATGGAACTAGTGCATCCCCAATGTCAGCCTCTGCACGTACAGTCTTCTTCCGATGAGTCTCATTTGTTGACCATTCCACGCCGAGCGCACCAAGGCGGTGGACGATGGCGAGGCCCCGGACGGCAACGAGTCGGAGATGGGAAGACGCGGAAGTGGAGTCGTAGACGGAGATGTGTACAAGGGTTAACTGGTTCTGGTGCGGCGTGGTTCTGCAGTCGGCGGAGAATAAGAGGAGGTGTGTAGGGGCTGGTCTGGTTGGCGGTGGAGTATCGCTTTGCAGCGAAGCTTTCTAAGCAGAGCTGCTAGCAGCCGGAGGCGGGAGGAGGTGGTCCCAGCGGCGCTGGAGGGAGAAGACGAGAGACCGAAGATGGATGACGGCCGTTGGATGTAAATCCAATGGCTACGGATGTCAGAATCATTTGTTGCCTAACTTGACAACGCCTTGCGTTGGCTTCGACCTAGTGACCCACATTTGAGCCTCCAAAAATGTGGCACATATTCAATCCATTTTTTTAGAATTTACAGTTCATTTGCTGGGCTGGGTGAACAAATAATGTAGCGTCCATGCGGCACATTTATATTATTTCTAAAAAACTACAGCCCATTTGCACTTTCTCGAAATACACGAATTTGCTAGGCTGGGTGAACAAATAATATAAGTTCCATGACCATTTAATTTTTCCTAAAAAATTACATCCCATTTGCCCTTTCTCGAAATACACAATTTTGCTGGGCTCGTTCTCATTATATTGTTGGGTTGGGCGCAGCAATGTTATCAAAAAAATAAACAATGGCTGATCATTTTTTTATAAATATATTTAATAATAAGCGCTTTATTATTACATTGGTCCTCAAATCTTGCCAAGCTTTGGTACACAATGACCAGCATTTTCGTTGCCTTAAAACAAAAGTATTTTAATGTTAAAAATTAATTTTGTAAGTTAATATATAAGACGTGGGGTATGTTTTTTGCTATGTATGTAAGTATCTGTTAAATATATGATGATGCTAACAATAATATGTAAAATAGTATAAATATATATAATATAGTAAAAAAGGGGAACATAAGTTGGACATGGCATTCCAATTCTTAAATAGAAAAATAGAACAGACCTCTACATTTTCTTCTTTAAAAAAATACATAAGTTGGGCTGCGGATCTTTAAGAAAAAATAAAACCTAGGATGGGAGGCCCATAGGTCGGTCGATACATGATGGCCCTAAAAAATACAAACCGGCTTGTCGTGGGTTGCGTATGTTAAAAAACCTAGACAAGTCACCCCACAACCTGGTTGATACATTTCTCAAAAAATAAACAACTGATACTTGTTGGTTCACTGATAATGATGATACTCCCTGCTAGCTCCCTAATAACTAGCTTCTTTGTAACTTTATCTCTTTAGTAGGAGTAACTATGTTGACAAACCCGTGGGCCCCAACGTCAGTATAGCATTAGGAGGAAGTATTTTTTTTCGACGAGGCACTGATGTCTACTACACGCTTCTATTCCTGTAGACAGTGTTAGGCCTCCAAGAGCAGAGGTTTGTAGGACAGCAGCAAATTTCCCTTAAATGAGTAACCCAAGGTTTATCGAACTCAGGAAAGTAGAGGTTGAACGTACCCCTTTCAAGCAACCCTGCAATCAAGATACAAGACGTCTCTTGTGTCCCCAACACACCTAATACACTTGTCAGATGTATAGGTGCACTAGTTCGGCGAAGAGATGTTAAATGGCAAGTGATATGGATGGCAAAAGATGTATTTGTAAATCTGAAATAAAAATGGCAGCAAGCAAACATGTAACAAAACTGAAAGTAAACGGTGTTCAATTGATGAAAACAAGGCCTAGGGTTCATACTTTCACTAGTGGCAACTCCCAACAACATTTACATAATCTAATCACATGATATTTCCCATAAAACATGCAATGGAGACGCACCCGGAGGTCATTCCTTTGTGGTCAAGAGAGGACGAGAATTATGTAGGGCTACAAAAGCACACCTCAAAGTTCGTAGTTCTCAATCTATGGATTTCCCAATGTCACCGCAGCCATCCAAAGGGAGTACCACAATCACCACAACATATCTCAAGGATAGTCAAAGACAAGCACCAAGAGACTCTCAATCTTCAATCAACACACAAAAGAGGAAATCACCCATGAAAATATTCTTCTAATCCATTTCCAATAGACCGCTGTCACCTTGGTCTCGGGGATTGTACTAGATAAAGACAAGTGAGTACATCAATCCAATACATAGAGGAAGGGGAAGTATCATGGGATCACCCTAGATTAACAAAGCCTATGATCACAACGAAGATCACATCATGGGAGAGAGAGATAACCACATAGCTACACGTACAAGCCCTCAGCCCCGAAGAAGACTACTCACACATGGCCATGGTGAGCAAGAGATTGATGGTGGTGTTGATGGAGAGGTGCAGCCCGAAGAGGAGGAGGCGGCCGGCGGCAGCCGTGGCGGCGGCGGCAGCCCTCCGGGGCGGCGGCGGCCCTCGGGGCAGCGGCTGCACTAGGGGGCAGCGGCTCCTTGGCCTTCTTCCTTGTGGATGGTTTTGCAATGGTGCTGGTCCTCCCCTCCAAGACGGCGGCTTGGGAGGAGGAAAATTCATGGCCCTTGGTGACCTAGGTTTCCTCTCTTTATATAGACTCTCGGATTCCCGTCATCAGATTTTGGGCTTCAGTAAAACGGGCTTTTCTCGGCCGTCCGGACTCCGATTTGGACGAATTTTATATCCAGAAGCATCCCCTCGAAATTCCCCACAACTATCGCAACTATGCTTTTTCCGTTTGACGTCGTCTTCGGGCCGGAACGTGACCATCTTTAAAAAAAGTTCTCAGACAGATTTCAGGAAAGTCAGAGTCCTACTCCAATACGACTCCTTTTGTGTTTTTGTCAATTTCCAAGTAATTCCTACACAATAAAGTGTAAAACAAGAACATTGTGCACTTTTGCAACCATTAGTATGTTAGTCCAATAAATGCCTAAAAAGATAGAAAACTTTGATATAAACATGAGACAATGATGCAAAACAAGCATGTCACAAGCAAAAATTATGGATAGGTTTGGGACGTATCAACATCCCCAAGCTTAATTCCTACTCGTCCTCGAGTAGGTAGAATGATAACATAGATAATTTTTGAGGTGACATGCTACTAACACAATCTTTATCAAGTAATATAACAAAGCATATGAACTGAAATAAAGTGAACCAAAACAATTGTCTATAGTTGAAAGCAAGTAAACAATGAATAACCAAGTGATCATCTAAGTAAATTCTTTTCATGAATAGTACAATTGAAGACATGAAACTATAAAGTTAAGCACAACTGTTAGCCCCAAAGGAGTTCTCTCATCAAAATCATTCTAGTTAACACAAAAGGAAGATAAAGTTTCAGCAATGCTTTCCACTTTTCAACATTTTATCTCATGGATAAGTTCAATGCACTAGGATTATATATAACTAAGCAGAAATTTTGAACATAATCAACTTGAACCCAGGGTTAACACTAGATGCTTGCTTATGGTGGAGGAAGAAGATTAGAATATAGGAAAACTGACTCAACATTTAAAAGTAAAAGATAGGCCCTTCGCAGAGGGAAGCAGGGATTACTCATGTGCTAGAGCTTTTTATTTTTGAAAACATAGAGATATATAAGCAATTTTGAGAGATGTATGCTTATGTCAACGAATGGTAATAAACAATGCACTACTACTCATGCCAAACAGAACTTAAGAGCGGCTCCCATAGAGGAATGATAACACTCCCCTTTCTCCTTTGTTTATCACTAGCCAAAGTTTGTCTGATTTCTCAGGTACGATGTGTGAAGGAGGTTTTTGATATTGATATTGATGACATGTAAAGTGGGCTGGGCATACCCTTTTGCCTGCTCTTTTTGCAAAATTAAGGACATGCACATTATTCATGCACGTCAGGGGTCGTTCTGTCCAACACAAGTAATAATGAACTGTCTACCACTTCCTCATGAGCTAAAACAGAGACACAAATAAGGATAAATTTTGAAGGTTTTAAAGGTAGCACATGAGCAATTTACTTGGAATGGCTATTAAATACCATGCATATAGGTAGGTATGGTGGACACATATGGAAGAATTTTGGCTATGGAGTTTGGATGCACGAGCAGCCTCAGTACAGAGTTTTTGGTTTAGCAAGTTTTTAGCAAGCACATGTTAACCGGTACAAGAGAATTATAACATCCTTTCAGCATAATTATAAGACTTCTACACTGTCTTCCTTGTCAACCAACTTACTTCTAAAGAGAAAACAAGAACTTTAAAACTACTAATGGTGAAAAACTAAACAATTGCAAACTTCAAAGGTATTTCTTCACTAATAAGACTTTATTAAATGATCTCCATGTTTAGACATCACTACTTAATTTCTCAAAACAATTGATAGGGATCAAGTTACTCAATGATCTTCAAGACTATGCAAGCTTTTTATTCTTTGCACCACGGCCACACTAGGCATTTACTTTACCAACATATTATTTAGCAATTCAAACCAATTCAACTCTCCAAAAAGATATAAGTGAAGCAAGAGAGTACTTTCTATAAAAGAACTAATAGCTCTGAACATGATATGAAATAAAAACAAGAGCTAGAAGCATATAACAAGGTAGCTAAAACACTCAAAAAGATATAAGTGAAGAACATGAGTGTTTCATGAAAAAGCGGAGCGTGTCTCTCTCCCAAATAAGAATGATCAGATGCAACTTATTTAAGACCAGCAAGTAAAACTAAATAAACTAAAAAGAAAAGAGCAAGACGCTCCAAGCATAGCACATAGCGCATGAAGTGATTAAAATATAGTGGAACGAAAGACGAACTGATAATTGTTGATGGAGAAGGGGATGCATGGGGGCATCCCCAAGCTTAGACGATTGAGTCTTCTTGAATATTTCTTGGGGGTGCACGGGGGCATCCCCAAGCTTGAGCGTTTGACCCTCCTGAATCTTCTTTTATCATCTTCCCTCGCACACTTGAAAACTCCCTTCATACATAACTCATCATAATCTGATTAGCGAGGTTAGTACCCACAATAAAATAACTTTTCCCTACTGGAAATAAAGATAATCTTGAAGAGCTACTGTTTCTCAAGATTGCCAAAAGGTTTTTGCAAAGAAAAAGCAAGCTCAAGGTTTGCAAAACGAAAAAAAGGCAAAACAGGACAGAATCTGTGAAAAACAGACCAGCAGGTAGTAAATAATTTTTTCGGGACACTTCTGCAACTCAAATCAAAAAACTCAGAACAGACGCTCGAAAGCCAATTGTATGGAGCACGCTTTCAAAAAAATTCAGATCAAAAAGATGACCTGGTAATTTTATTTGAATTTTTCTGTCCAAGGACAGAATCTGTTTTCTGGACAGCACATCACAACTTTTGAACTTTCTTGCAATCAGAGGCTAAAATTGGCACAAAGCTGAAAAATAAAGATACAATGATGTTGCTACAGTAGTAACAAACATCAAGACCACTAAAAACTGAAAGAGCGAACTGAAAGCAAAGATAACAAGGGTTGTCTCCCTAGAGCTCTTTCTTATAGCCATAAAGATAGGCTTAAGACTTTAATGATGCTCTCGTACGAATAAGAGTTGAAGAACAAAAGAGAGCATCAAGAAGCAAATACCAAACACATTTAAGCCTAACATGCTTCCTATGCATAGGAATTTTGCAATAAAATAATTCATTGAAGCACAAAGCAATAAGCATAGGAAGACAAAACAAGTGTAGCTTCAAAACCATCAACATAAAGAGAGGGAACTTGATATTATTGAAATATCTATAAGCATATGTTCCTTCTCATAATAATTTTCAGTGGGATCACGAATAAACTCAACAATATAACTATCACATAAGGCATTATTTCCATGATCCAAAAGCATAAAAGTATCATTACTCTTCATATAAGCAAAATCTTTCTTATTAGGAATAGTGAGAGTAAAGCAATCATAACCATCATGGTAATCATTATATTTAGGAGGCATATCATAATCATAATAAATTTTATACTCAATAGTAGGTGGACTAAAAAGCTCACGTTTATCATTGTAATCATCATACATAGGAAGCAAAGTATCATCAAAGTAAATTTTCTCTTCAAAAGTTGGGGGACTAAAAATATCATGTTCATCAAACGTGTCATCCCCAAGCTTAGAGCTTTCCATGTTATTAGCAATATTGATATTAAAAAAAAACATACCAATAACATCACCACCATCATGATTGTTATGCAAATAATAAAGTTCCAAAGGTTTTTTAATTTTCTCTTCAAACACATAATGTCCAAGTTCAAGGTAGAGCTTATAAAGCTCTGTCATATTTTTGTTGTTTTCCATTAAGCAAAACTAGTGAAATAAAAACAAGAATGTCGGGGAAACTGACCTCCCACGAGCACCTATGGGACCGGAGCCCCTTTCTACGGTATGGCAAGGGAGCGGAGGGAGCACGAAGAGCGGATCAAGGGGCACACGCGGGCAGTTTACCCAGGTTCGGGCCGCGATGTACGCGTAAAACCCTACGCCTGCCTTGGTTGTATTGAGTTCTCGGGCTCAGGAGCTTGAAGATCTACAGTGCTAGCTACACCGAGCGTAGGAATGATCGAGTTTCTGGGATCCAACCTCCTCTACGTTGTGCATGGGTCTCCTTTTATAGCCCAAAGGGGTTCCTGACAGGTGTCAACGTAGAGGAGGGTAAAAGTGTAAATTTGGTGGTGGTTGTAACAGTGCATGAACAGTGTATGAACAGTGGTCTTCACCTAACTCTGACGGTGGGGGACAAGGGCATTGAATGCCCGTCGCCGTCGCCCCAAAAGCGCCCGTCCATGCGTCTCCGTTTGCCACGGAGATAGTCTTGTCACCGCAGCTTGCCACCGTGTACCCCAGGCTGCACAGCCATCCGCCACGTGCCCCTGGAAGGGCCCCAGGGCGACGCGTGGCCAGATGAGCTGGAGCGCAGGCACACAGTATAAGTTTCCCCCGGCAAGCACCTTGCCGGGGTCGCAACCTTGCCGGGCCCGGAAGCTTGTCGCTCTCCGGGTCCTGCCGGGGCGCATGATGCACCGCGATATACCTCCTTGAAGTGTCATTCTTTTGGCCTTCCTGGCAAGCTCCTCTTGCCAGGGTCTCGTGCTGGAATGATAACTTTGAGCCTGGTGCGGCCTTCCCGGCAAGCTCCTCTTGCCGGGGTCTTATCTCCTAACTTGAATACTTTGTTCTTGAATGGCTCAAAGGGGGTCTAGAGTGGGCTTTGGCGGGCGCGTGGTGAGCCAGACCACGGGACGCTGCTACTGCCCGTGCACAAGTTGGGATACTAAGGTACCCCTACTTTAGTACACCGACAGGAGCCCCCGGGCCTGGGCCACACATGGTGCCGAGCGCTGTTGGGCCAGGCCCAGAACAGTGCACGGGCACACGCGGCCCACGGCGCGCCGTTTCCCACTCCAGATTCGCCGCATCCCTCCCTAACGGCACGCGTCGATTGCGGCGTCGTGGGAGGGATCGTGGCCTGTTTCTTTAATGGGGAAATGCGGAACGTCCCCCACTTCCCCCTTAAAAGCAGAGGAAGCAGGGGCAGTTTTCCCCCATTGCTTTCATTGTGCCTTGAATCTTCAGAAACCCCCGTCGCTCCCTGCCTCTGCCCTTCCTCCGCCGTCTTCCCCACCCGCAGCGCCGTCGTCATCCCTCGCCGTCCTCGCCATGGCCCCGAAGAGCGACCAAGCGAAGAGCGACAAGGCGAAGAGCGATAAGGCGAAGAAGGAGAAGTCTGAGCAGGCGGCGAAGCTGGCAGCCATGCGGAGAAGGAGGGTGGTCTTCCCACCGAGGCTCGGCCCGAGGGACCTGCGGGACAAGTACTATTTGTTCTGGGCGAGGGAGACGAAGGATCACCCGCGCACCAGAGTCCTCCCCGCCGTGGCCGTCGACATGTTCCCGGGAGGTTACTACTTCTTCGCTTCGTTCTTCTATTGCGGTCTTTGCCCTCTGTATTCGGAGTTCTTCTGTGATGTGATGAACACGTATGGCCTCCACCTCTTAGATTTCATCCCAAATGCCGTTCTCACCTTGGCCGTTTTCGCACATCTGTGCGAAAACTATGTCGGGGTCCACCCAAATGTAGCCCTTTTCCGCCATTTCTTCACGCCTAGAGTAGAGTCCGGATCCCCACTCTCCGGCGGCATCTCCTGGATCTTTAGGCTGAACAAGAAGGAGGCGTACTTGAAAGGAGAGCTTCGCGGCAAGTGGGAGGAGTGGAGGGCTGACTGGTGCTGGGTTCTGGAAGATGAGCCCAAGCAGTTTACCTTGCCGCGCTAGACTGCAGTAGTGCGCGGCAAGGATTGGAGCGACTTGGCCCCGGAGGACGACAAGCTGCAGATTGCCCTTACTAGGATCCTTCGCCTCCGGGCTGCCAACCTGACTGTGGGTGAAGTTGGGGCTGACTTCCTCCGCCGCCGCATTGCCCCTCTGCAAGAAAGGAAGAGACCCGCCTGGGAGTTCGGCAATGCGGCAGACCGCATGAGGCTGCGCCCCGGGCTGAACTATAACTTCACCGTCTTGGAACTGAAGGGGATGGTCCGGGAGCTGTTCAAGCACGACCCCAAGCACCCGGAGTGGTTCAAACCGTCGGTCGGAGTAGTTCCCTTGTGCAACAATACTGCCCTCAGTTCCATCCGCGCGGTCATGCCTGAGTGTGATTCCCACGGGGTCGTCCCCACTTGGCTGGTGCCTTCAGAGGAGACCGTGCAGGCCTTCTTCGACAACCTGGTTGAAAAACCACGCAACGCCGAGGAGAGGAAGGGGCTCACCCGGGAGACCACCGCGCGAGATGTGGCATACATTGCCTCCAGGATGGAGGAGGCCGCTGCGGCTGCGGCTGCAGGTGAATTTGGGTACACTGTGGATGAAGCGGAGGCGGCGGACGCGGTGAGCCAGCCCGAGGAGGAGGAAATCCTCAAGCTGCTGAAGATCGCGCCCGAGGAGTTTGCCGGGGAGCCTACCGGGGAGCCTGCCGGGATGGGCGAGGCTGCCGGGCAGGGTACTGAGTCCAGCGGGCCCGCCGAGGAGGAGGAGGACGCCGAGTCCGGTGATTCCGACGAAGACTCTGGCGGGTCTCTGAATCTTTATGACGACGCCTCCTCATCCTCGGAAAATTCTCCGTCACCACCAAGTCCTCCACCACAACAGAAGAAGCGCCTCCGCAAGGCCGCCGAGACGGTGAGGCCACAGGCGCCCCGACAGCAACCGAAGCGCCGGGCGACGCGCGCCACCACGACGAGCAAGGTCGTCAAGGAGGCGCCCTGTGCCCGAGCGACAAGCGGTGGGGGATCTTCCCGGAGTGGCTCTGGGGTTCCTTCCGCCCCTCGGTCTTCGGCGACGACCGGCGCGGGGTCTTCGCAACCCGCGGCTCCGGAGCCCGCCAAACGCCCGAGGGAGCCTTCTCCTCCAGCTCCTCGCGCCGGAGCACGTGAGGCGCAGTTTGACTTCTCCGCCCTCAGCTCCGATGAAGAGGAGGAAGAGTAAGCATTTGCAATTATAATTTCCTTTCATTTTTGTCTTGATTTCTCTTGCTTGGTTCTGATCTTGTTTTGGCTTCCAGGACCTTGACCCAGAGGATGACGAAGAGGGCCAAGATCCCTGTGGTCGATCTCGAGGACGACGAGCCCGTCGCAGCGGCAGGTGATGCGCCAGCGACAGACTTGCCGGAACAGCCTGCTGCTCGGAGAGCAGCCCCCAGCGCAGCCCCCAGCGTTAGTCTGGTATTCATTTTTCTGCTTGACGTGGGTGCTTGAGGTTGTTATCCTTATTGATGTCTTGTTGTCTTGTGCAGAAGTGGAACCGCAGCCGCAGGAGCATCAGGAGGTCGCCCCTGACGAGCCGCTTGCTCCACCTTCCCCGCCAAGGATGAGCTCCCCGGCAAGGGACGGTGCTCCGCCAAGGATGGGTACTCCACCAAGGGCGAGTACCCCGACAAGGGTGGACTCCCCGCCAAGGGAAGGCGCCAGCGGCCCTCTGCCGGCGGGGGCTTCTTCTACGCCGCCAAGGGAGAACTCCCCGGCGGGGGACCCCGTTGTTGAAGAGGCCCGCAAAGGTAACCCTTGTAATTTCTTCTTCTTGGATTCATCTTTTTTGGATATTTGCTTGACGATTCTTTCTTTTCTTTTTCTTCTGTTGCCAGACCCGTCCGCCCCGGAGCTGATGGAGACGGAAACCGTCGCCGAGGAGGAGGCGCGCGGCGACGCTGGCGATGCCACCGCCGCAGAGGGAACGACCGGCGCCGATGAGCCAGCCGCCGAGGATACCGCCCCGACCGCTGACGCGGGAGTTGGGGAAGGGACCGGCGACCGCACTGCTGGCCCGGAGGCCGCAGGAGCGCCGAACGCTGCACCGGCCGCCGATCCATCCGCCTCTGCGGCTGGGTCGGGCGTCTATCTGGAGGCCGCCAACGGGGTCTTTATACAAGTCCCGTGGGCGTCCTCATCAAGGGCACCCGCGGAGGGGGAGACGTTTGACGGAGAAGTTCTTGCCTCCGCCGGGTTGAAGGTTGTCAACGCGCCCGGCAGCAGCGACGAGCCCGAAGAGGAGCAACTCCTGCGTCGACTCCTGGGTTTGTACCGGGCCAGGCAAGCCAAGCTGGAGTCCCGAGAGGCTCTGGCTGCCAAGGCTGGTGCTGATCTGGAGAAACGTGCCGCGGAGCTCCGTGCCGCCAACCAGGCGGCCCTCCGGAACTTGGCGGAGGAGCGCGAAGAGCTTGCCGGAGCACACCAGGCGTTCCTCCTCGAGAAGGCCGAGGTGGAGGAGCAGCAGCGTCTGGCCGCCGAGGAGCTGTCTCGGCGGGAGGGGGAGCTCAACCAGCGGAAGGTCGACCTCGACAGCCACGAGGACGACCTCACCGCTCGTGAGCAAGCCATTGGCGGGGCTCTGCAGGAGGCGAGGGATGCCGCTGCTGCCGCAGAGACTGCCAAGAGGGATCTGGAGGCCAGGGTGGCGCAGATGGAGCTGAACTTGAAGGCGAGTGAAGACAGGGTCACTGCGCTCAACGTGGCGCGGGAGAAGGACGCCCACACCAACTCGGAGCTACAAGTCCGCCTCTCCGAGAAGGGCAAAGAGCTCACTGACGCCAGGGACTCCATCGCTGACTTGGAGCTGAAGGTTTCCACCCTCACCGACTCACTTGACGCCGCCCGGGACCGCGAGACGAAGCTGAAGGACGATCTCCGTACTGAGAGGGCCTTGCTGGAAAGCGCCGCCGTCTCGCAAAACCACTTCTAGCGGACGGTGGAGCAGTGGACCGAGGAGCTCGTCGCCTCTGCCGCCAACATCGACAGGGAGATGGTGGCGTTGAGGGCGGAGCACCTCGCATACTCCCTCGACGAGAGCCTCCCCCACAGCGCCAAGCTGAGCCTGTTCTTCAGAGGGGTGGCGCCGGCGCTTGCGCAGCTACGGGAGAAGATCCCCGCGCAGCTGGCTGACGAGGCACGCCGGCTTTGCATGGGTACTATGGAGCGGGTGTTGTCGAAGATCATCTACCGCAACCCTGGGATCAACCTCGTCAACGTCCTCCGGTCCCTGCCGCCCGAAGATGACCAGGAGGCCCTGAAGGCACAAGTTGCCCACATCGTGGCGAAGGCGGGCAGGATCCAGAGGGTCGATGGAGACCGTAGGGACTAGGCTTCTTTCTTTCCGCTTCCCTTGCCGCTGTCAATTAAGTCATAGGTAGTAGTTGGTTAGAATCAGTGGCAAGTTATCTTGTAATATAACTTTATTTTGGATAATCAACGCAGTGTTATCTCCCTTGTTTAGTCCCTTCACTTTGTATGATCTCCACCCTACGCTTTTAGGGAACTTGCCGGCGAAGGGACCCTTGCCGCGAGCGCTGAGTGCGGGACTCTTAGCAGCCTGCTAGCAATGCCCTTGCCGGCAAGAAACCTTGCCGCAGCTAGTCGCAGCACGCTTAGATTGTTGAGCGAACTCGAAAACGAAGTAAGGGCGCGACACTTGTTGCAGCGCACTTAAGCCGTTGAGCGTGCTCGAAACAAAATAAGGGTGCGGCTAGCCACGGGTAGGTTCCTCCGCGCACAGGTTTTCCATACAAAGTGTGGTTGTTCAAGGAAGACAACTAAGAATTTGAAATTTTTAAATTGCTCAAACTCTGGCAACTTATCTTTTGTGTTCTGTTTGCTTCTCGGCAAGGCTTTCCTTGATCAGTACTTGGCGGCAAGGCTTTCTGTCCTTGAACAGCACTTGGTCCATACCACTATCATCTCCTTCTTCCCCGGCAAACTTGTGCGCGAGGAACACTTCTTCTGTTTAAGAGAGAAAGGAAAGGAGGAGAAAACACAAGTATGGAGCCTTACGGCTTGTTGCTGCTTACCGGGGTTGTGTGCTGCACAAAATGTCAGATGATACATGCAAGTAAAAAGAAAAGCATGAAATGGCAAATGGTGCGAAGCACAAAAGTTTTACTGATGCACGGGGTCTGCGCCCGGCTTTGTACAAAGGTTTACATGCAACAGCGGCAAGACTTGTACAAAAGGTGGTTGCCGGAACGGATCACGGCAACCGCGCCTCATGGGTGAAACTTGCGAAGATGCTCGATGTTCCAGGAGTTGCTCACCGGTAAGCCTTCTTCGGTCTCAAGGCGGACAGCGCCGGGCCTTGTGACTTGTCTCACCCGATAAGGGCCTTCCCACTTCGGCGTCAACTTGTTGGAGTTCTTGGCGGACTGAACGCGCCGAAGAACAAGGTCGCCTTCCTCGAGACTCCTGGCCCTGACCTTGCGGGTATGATAGCGACGCAAGGCTTGCTGGTATCGAGCAGCTCGTACAACAGCCTGGAGATGGTCCTCCTCGAGGAGCAATGCGTCATCTTGCCGCAACTGCTCTTGCTCAAGCTCATCGTAAGCGAGCACTCGAGGAGACCCGTATACAAGTTCCGTGGGGAGAACTGCCTCTGCTCCATAGACGAAAGCAAAGGGTGTCTGTCCGGTGGCTCGATTTGGTGTCGTCCTGATTGACCAAAGAGCCGCCGGCAACTCCTCTATCCAGTTTCTTCCACACTTGTGCAACCTGTCGAAGGTTCTTGTCTTGAGCCCGCGCAGCACTTCAGCATTGGCCCTCTCCGCTTGACCGTTGCTCCTCGGGTGAGCAACGGAAGCAAAGCAGACCTTGGCACCAAGGTCTTGGACGTATTGCATGAAGGTGCGACTCGTAAACCGTGTGCCGTTGTCGGTGATGATCCTGTTAGGGATCCCGAAACGGCAAACTATTGATCTGAAGAACCTGAATGCTGACTGTGCCGTCACCTTTCTCACTGGCTCCACTTCTGGCCACTTTGTGAACTTGTCGATTGCGACATACAAGTACTCAAAGCCCCCGACGGCGCGGGGAAAGGGGCCGAGGATGTCGAGCCCCCAGACCGAGAAGGGCCAGGACAAAGGGATCGTCTGGAGAGCTTGAGCTGGCTGGTGTATTCGCTTGGCATGGAACTGGCACGCTTCACACTTGGTTACTTGTGCAGTCGCATCTTGGAGGGCTTCTGGCCAAAAGAACCCTTGCCGGAACGCCTTCCCGGCAAGTGCTCTTGCGCCAATGTGGTGACCACATATGCCTCCATGTATCTCTGTCAACAGCTTCTATCCATCTTCCCGGGAAATGCACTTCAACCTGACACCGTTGAGTCTTCTTCTGTACAGTTCGTTGCCAACGAACTGGTACATACTTGACTGCCTGGTTATCCTCTCTATCTCTTCTGGTTCTTCGGGAAGTTCTCCAGTCTGAAGAAAACGGACGATTTGCTGTGCCCATGCTGGAGCTTGAGGCTCAGCAACAAGGACTAAAGGCATCAGGGCTGCTGCGGGAACCTCAGCTTCTTCGGCAAGAACCGGCGGCTCTGCCGGAGCTGAGGGTTCCTCGGCAAGCCTGCCGGGGCAAGGCTTGTCGGGAACGCCTGCTTCAACTGTACAGGCCCTTGGGTCCGCAGGAGCAGACTGTTCCTCAGCATCTTGGTTGCTGATCTTGGGGACCTTGGCGGCGGCTTCGTGAAGATCCGCCGGCAAGTAGTCGCCGGAGACCAACTTCCTCTTCTTGCTCTGCCCAACTGATGGTGTAACGGATGGCTGAGTTAGCTTGAGCACGAAGACCCCTGGTTCCACAGGTAACTTCATTGCAGCACACTTTGAGAGGCCATCTGCGATATCATTATGAGCTCTTGGAATGTGCTCCATCTGTAGGCCTTCAAAGTGTTCTTCAAGCTTCCTCACTTCATCGACGTAAGCTTCCATCAGAGGGCTCTGGTAACTCTTGTTTACTTGTCGGACCACCAACTGTGAGTCTCCCCGCACAATCAGCTTCTTGATCCCAAGTTCGGCCGCAATTCTGAGACCGGCAAGCAAACCTTCATACTCGGCAGTATTATTTGTCGCTTGCTCCTTGGGAAAGTGCATTTGAACAACATACTTGAGGTGCTCTCCGGTGGGCATTATGAGTAACACGCCAGCGCCGGTGCCTTGCAGCGAAAAGGCACCATCGAAGTACATTATCCATTCTCTGCTTGCTTCTTGGACGGGGATGTTTGTCTCTGGAACTTCTTCATCAGGCGTTGGTGTCCATTCTGCTATGAACTCTGCCAAAGCTCTGCTCTGTATGGTTGAAGTACTCTCAAACTTGAGACCAAAGCTCGACAGCTCCAGTGCCCACTCGACGATCCTGCCTGTTGCTTCTGGATTTTGCAATATCCTCTTCAACGGAAAGTGAGTGACCACCGTTATCTCGTGCGCTTGGAAGTAATGGCGCAGCTTCCTTGAGGCCATGAGGAGGCCGAAAAGCAACTTCTGCACCCCAGAGTATCTTGACCTAGCCCCCTGCAAGAGGGAGCTTACAAAATACACCGGGCGATGTACCATCTTCTTCCGCACTTCTCCTTGTTCCTGCGCAGGCTTGTCCTTGTCGGGGCCAGAGCTTGTCGGGGAAGCCCCCTGCTTGTCGCTGGATGCGCTTGCCGGGGGTGTGGTTTCCTCATCTGCCTCCCTCTCCGCTACTAACGCAACACTAACCACTTGATTGGTTGCCGCTAGGTACAGCAGCAACTTCTCTTGTGGCCAAGGTGCGACAAGTATCGGAGTGGAGGATAGGTACAATTTCAAGTCATGCAGCGTTGCCTCCGCTTTTGGAGTCCATTTCATAGGACCTGCCTTTTTCAAGATTTTGAAGAAAGGCAGGGCGCGTTCTGTAGACTTTGAAATGAACCTGCTGAGAGCAGCCACACAACCCGCGAGTCTCCGTACATCCTTGACGCGCTTCGGGGCTTCGATATGCTCGATGGCTTTAATCTTGTCGGGATTGGCTTCAATCCCCCTCTGGGACACAAAGAACCCGAGGAGCTTGCCGGAGGGGACTCCGAAGACGCACTTCTCGGGGTTCAATTTAAGCTGTATCTTGTGCAGATTCTCAAAGGTTTCTTCTAGATCTTGAACCAAGGTATCCTTGCTCTTGCTCTTGACCACTATATCATCCATGTAGGCTTCTACATTCCTGTGTATCTGTGGCTCAAAAGCAGTGTGGACCACCCTTGCAAATGTTGATCCCGCATTCTTCAATCCAAAGGGCATGCGTATAAAGCAATATGTGCCACATGGAGTAATGAACGCAGTCTTCTCTTCATCTTCCTCAGCCATGAATATCTGGTGGTAACCTGAGTATGCATCGAGAAATGAAAGCAACTCACATCCGGCGGTGGAGTCAACAATCTGGTCAATGCGCGGCAAGGGAAATGGATCCTTAGGACAAGCTTTATTCACATCAGTGAAGTCTATACAAAGTCTCCACTTCTCATTAGCCTTGCGCACGACAACTGGATTGGCCAACCACGTGGGATGTAGTATACCTCTAACAAGGCCTGCTGCTTCCAACTTCTTAATCTCTTCGGCGATGAACTCTTGGCGCTCCACCGCTTGCTTCCTGACCTTCTGCTTGACAGGCCGCGCATGAGGACAAACAGCAAGCTTGTGCTCAATTACCTTCCTGGGAACACCGGGGATGTCAGATGGTTGCCATGCAAACACATCGACATTCGCCCGCAGGAAGGCAACGAGCGCGCTTTCCTATTTGGGTTCGAGCGTAGCACTGATGGTGAAAGTACCACCAGTGCCGTCCTCCTTGGCGGACACCTTCTTGGTTGCCGGTGGAGCTGCCATCCCTTTCTTGCACTTGGCGGTGGAGCTCGATGGTGCATCCTCGACGGCAGCGCAGCGCTTTGAAGAGGTGCGTTTGCCGGAGTGGGCCCCAGAGCTCTTGCCGGACTTGGTCTTGGTCTTCCCCCCGGGAGCTTCAGCGGCAAGTGTCTTGCTGTCTGCCGCGGCTGCTGCATCCCGGTAGATCTTGTCGGCGAAGATAAGCGCATCCTTCTTGTCGCCAGGGACAGAGATGACGCTTATCGGCCCCGACATCTTGAGCATGTTGTACGCGTAGTGGGAAGCTGCCATGAACTTGGCGAGCGCAGGACGGCCAAGTATCCCATTGTATGGCAATGGGATATCGGCAACGTCGAACGTGATCCTCTCCGTCCTGAAGTTGAGCTCTCCACCAAAGGTCACTGGCAGCGTGATCTTCCCCTTCGGCTTGCTCCTTCCCGGGTTGATTCCTTGGAACGTCCCGGTTTCCTCGAGCTCGCTGTCGGGGATCTGCAGTTTCTTGATCACAGCGGAGGAGATCAAGTTGAGGCCGGTCCCGCCGTCAACCAACATCTTGGTGACCTTGAGGTTGCGGATAGTTGGTGAAACCAACATCGGCAAGCACCCGACCGCAGTTGTGCGGTCAGGGTGGTCCTCAAGGTCGAAGATGATGGGCGTGCCGGACCATTTCAGCAGCCTGCGCGACTCGACGGGTGGCTCAGCTGCATTCACTTCCCGCACCCATTGCTTGAGTTGGCGGTGGGAAGTGTGCAGAGAAGCACCTCCATCGACGCACAGAACTTCTGTGGCCTTCTGGAACTCCTGCTCCCTGTTGTCTCCTTCATCCATGTCCTCGTCATCGTCTTCATCTTCATCATTGTCGCGGCCCCGGGGAGGTCTGTCTCCTTGCCGCTGCTTGGCCTTGCCGCGGCGTCCTCCTCGGCCATTGAACGGCCGCTTCTTGCTAGGCTCTCCCCCGCCTCCTTGGGCCTTCTCCTTATCGCGATGCTCGTATTCAGCCTTCTGCTATTCTACGAGGTACTCTACCCTTTTGCAGTTCTGGAGATCATGGCCCTTGGTGCGGTGGATCTTACAGTACTGCTTGTCGGAGCCGTCCTGCTTGCCGGCTGCCGCTTCAGGGGCGGCCTCCTTGCCGGAGCCACCAGCCTGTGTCTTCTTGGCGGCAGCCTCCTTGCCGGACTGCTCGACAACCAGTACCTCCTTGTTCTTATTCTTCCTGTTGTTCCGCCGCCGGCTTTTCCTTGCCGGGGCGGCATCCTCACTATCTGTTCCTCCTGCTCCAGTATCCTCTTCGGGGAGCCTCCTCCCCTCTTCAGCACGCGCACACTTGTCAGCCAGAGCGTAAAGCTCGCTGACGTCCCGGATCTTGGTCATCGCCATCTCTTCCCTCATCCGGTGATTACGCACGTTCTGGTGGAACGCGCTGATAACCGCGGCAGGGTGGACATCGGGAATATTGTGCTGAACGCGGCTGAACCTTTGGATGTACTTGCGCGGGGACTCTCCCTCCTTCTGGGCAAGAATGTGAAGATCACTCTCATGGCCGTGGGGTTTGTGGCCGCCCGTGAAGGCGCCGACAAACTGGTGGCACAAATCCGCCCATGAAGAAATGGAGTTTTCCGGCAAGTGCATAAGCCAAGACCTGACGTTTGGCTTAAGCACGAGCGGGAAGTAGTTGGCTAGAATCTTCTCGTCGCGTCCCCCGGCAGCCTGCACCACAATGGTGTAGATGCTGAGGAACTCCGAGGGATGGGTCTTGCCGTCGTACTTCTCGGGTACGTCGGGCTTAAATTTCTTCATGCTGGGCCACTGGACTCGCCGCAGCTCTCGGGTGAACGCAGGGCAGCCTGCCGTGTACGGCAAGTCGCCTGGTTCACCGGGCGCGCGCATGTCGACAGCGGTCCCAGCGCGCTGATCAGACTGTCTTCGGGCTTCTCGTCGACGCTCGATACGAGTTCGAGCGTCCTCTTGTCGCCTGTCATCTAGGACTTGGCGCTGATCGAGGCGAGCCCGCGGATCCGATGACGCTGTGGAGTCGTCGTCGACGTTGATCCGGCGGGGTGGCGATTTCTGCTTCCGCGGCGGGGAGTGAACGGTAGTTGCACCCCCGGCGGTCTTGTCTCCATCGGCCTTCGCTTGGTCGACTTGCCGCGGCCGTGATGTCGCCGGCTGCTGCGGTGTGTCGTTGTTGGCGAAGGCGATGAGGCTTTGGATCGTCGCCCTCCAGTCTTCAGCCTTGTCCGCCGCTGGAGGGAAGTCTAGAAGCATTTGAGCTCTGGCTAGAGCTTCTGCTGGAGAGGAGGGAAGCGGTGGCGAATGGTACGAGGAGCGAGATATGCTCGGACTTCTAACAGGGATAGAAGGAGCAGGGTCTCGCCCCGGCGACCGCGCCCTTCTCGTACCAGCGCGCTGGCCTTGAGCATCCCGCGACCCGCTGGCTTGTCCTCGTCCCAGCAAGCGTATGGTACCTCCGGTACCACGTCGCTGCTGGTCCGGCGCCTCCTGAGAGGGACGTGGAGCGTGCACGGACGCCGAGGTCTTGGAGTTCGCCCGGTCGTCCGTCTTGTCTTTGGACTTGGCGGCGCCGCGAGTGTCCTCGCCGGCGTCCACCCCTCCGCCAGCGTCTACCCGACCAACCGTTGGTTCTGGTGGTGGTGGGATCGACGCGGATGGGCCTCCGACCTCCGAAGCCTTCTTCTTCGGAGGCATATTGACGTTGTCAATGAGGTTGATGAAGCTAGAGCGGTTGATGAAGACTGCGCCCGCGTGAGCGCCGGATCAGGTTCGCACAACCTCGACGCCCCCTACCTGGCGCGCCAAAGATGTCGGGGAAACTGACCTCCCACGAGCACCTATGGGACCGGAGCCCCTTTCTACGGTACGGCAAGGGAGCGGAGGGAGCACGAAGAGCGGATCGAGGGGCACACGCGGGCAGTTTGCCCAGGTTCGGGCCGCGATGTACGCGTAAAACCCTACTCCTGCCTTGGTTGTATTGAGTTCTCGGGCTCGGGAGCTTGAAGATCTACAGTGCTAGCTACACCGAGCGTAGGAATGATCGAGTTTCTAGGATCCAACCTCCTCTACGTTGTGCATGGGCCTCCTTTTATAGCCCAAAGGGGTTCCCGACAGGTGTCAACGTAGAGGAGGGTAAAAGTGTAAATTTGGTGGTGGTTGTAACAGTGCATGAACAGTGTATGAACAGTGGTCTTCACCTAACTCTGACGGTGGGGGACAAGGGCATTGAATGCCCGTCGCCGTCGCCCCAAAAGCGCCCGTCCATGCGTCTCCGTTTTCCACGGCGATAGTCTCGTCACCGAAACTTGCCACCGTGTACCCCAGGCTGCACAGCCATCCGCCACGTGCCCCTGGAAGGGCCCCAGGGCGACGCGTGGCCAGATGAGCTGGAGCGCAGGCACACAGTATAAGTTTCCCCCAGCAAGCACCTTGCCAGGGTCGCAACCTTGCCGGGCCCGGAAGCTTGTCGCTCTCCGGGTCCTGCCGGGGTGCATGATGCACCGCGATATACCTCCTTGAAGTGCCGTTCTTTCTGCCTTCCTGGCAAGCTCCTCTTGCCAGGGTCTCGTGCTGGAATGATAACTTTGAGCCTGGTGCGGCCTTCCCGGCAAGCTCCTCTTGCCGGGGTCTTATCTCTTAACTTGAATACTTTGTTCTTGAATGGCTCAAAGGGGGTCTAGAGTGGGCTTTGGCGGGCGCGTGTTGAGCCAGACCACGGGACGCTGCTACTGCCCATGCACAAGTCGGGATACTAAGGTACCCCTACTTTAGTACACCGACAAAGAAACAAAAAGATTTAATTGCAAGATCTAGAGAAGGTACCTTCACTTACCTCACTTCCCCGGCAACGGCGCCAGAAATAGCTTGATGTCTACTACACGCTTCTATTCCTGTAGACAGTGTTGGGCCTCCAAGAGCAGAGGTTTGTAGGACAGCAGCAAATTTCCCTTAAGTGAGTAACCCAAGGTTTATCGAACTCAGGGAAGTGGAGGTCGAACGTACCCCTTTCAAGCAACCCTGCAATCAAGATACAAGAAGTCTCTTGTGTCCCCAACACACCTAATACACTTGTCAGATGTATAGGTGCACTAGTTCGGCAAAGAGATGTTAAATGGCAAGTGATATGGATGGCAAAAGATGTATTTGTAAATCTGAAATAAAAATGGCAGCAAGCAAACATGTAACAAAACTGAAAGTAAACGGTGTTCATTTGATGAAAACAAGGCCTAGGGTTCATACTTTCACTAGTGGCAACTCCCAACAACATTTACATAATCTAATCACTTGATATTTCCCATAAAACATGCAATGGAGACGCACCTGGAGGTCATTCCTTTGTGGTCAAGAGAGGACGAGAATTATGTAGGGCTAAAAAAGCACACCTCAAAGTTCGTAGTTCTCAATCTATGGATTTCCCAATGTCACTGCGGCCATCCAAAGAGAGTACCACAATCACCACAACATATCTCAAGGATAGTCAAAGACAAGCACCAAGAGACTCTCAATCTTCAATCAACACAGAAAAGAGGAAATCACCCATGAAAATATTATTCTAATCCATCTCCAATTGACCGCTGTCACCTTGGTCTCGGGGATTATACTAGATAAAGACAAGTGAGTACATCAATCCAATACATAGAGGAAGGGGAAGTATCATGGGATCACCCTAGATAAACAAAGCCTATGATCACAACGAAGATCACATCATGGGAGAGAGAGATAACCACATAGCTACACGTACAAGCCCTCAGCCCCGGAGAAAACTACTCACACATGGCCATGGTGAGCAAGAGATTGATGGTGGTGTTGATGGAGAGGTGCAGCCCAGAGAGGAGGAGGCGGCCGGCGGCAGCCGTGGCGGCGGCGGCAGCCCTCCGGGGCGGCGGCGGCCCTCGGGGCGGCGGCGGCCCTAGGGGGCAGCGGCTCCTTGGCCCCCCTTCTTCCTTGTGGATGGTGCTGCAATGGTGCTGGTCCTCCCCTCCAATACGGAGGCTTGGGAGGAGGAAAATTCGTGGCCCTTGGTGACCTAGGTTTCCTCTCTTTATATAGGCTCTCGGATTCCCGTTATCAGATTTTGGGCTTCAGTAAAACGGGCTTTTCTCGGCCGTCCGGATTCCGATTTGGACAAATTTTATATCCAGAAGCATCCTCTCGAAATTCCCACAACTTTCGAAACTAGGCTTTTTCAGTTTCACGTCGTCTTCGGGCCGGAACGTGACCATCTTTAAAAAACGTTCTCAGACAGATTTCAGGAAAGTCAGAGTCCTACTCCAATACGACTCCTTTTGCGTTTTTGTCAATTTCCAAATAATTCCTACACAATAAAGTGTAAAACAGAACATTGTGCACTTTTGCAACCATTAGTATGTTAGTCCAATAAATGCCTAAAAAGATAGAAAACTTTGATATAAACATGAGACAATGATGCAAAACAAGCATGTCACAAGCAAAAATTATGGATACGTTTGAGACGTATCAGGCACTTGTTAGCGTATGACCATGGGCCTGGTGGGTCCCGATTGTCCACCTCTCCACGTACAGTCCTCTCTAGATTCCTCTTATTTGTTGAGCATGTTCACAACGGCAGACAGCTACGCTGCGGCGAGCGCACAAAGGCAGAGGATGACGTCCAGGCCCCGGACGAGAACGCACCGGAGCCGGTGAAGACGTGATATAGTAGTGGTAAAAGTAGTGCCAAACTTCTACATAAAGTTCCGAAGTAGCCCAGTGGCCTGGTTCAACTCCCCAACCTCTGCTCCGCCCAGTTCGATTCCACCTGATGCAGGGAAAATGAAGCCAAATTTTTGCCTCTGCCATTATTGACATGTGGGTCCCCATTGTCATCTATGCACACCACCTCCAACACTTGGCAAAACTCCGTCCCCCATTTTCTCTATTTTTTGCACTCAACATTGTGTGAGCATGTTCGAAAAGGGCGTGTTAATATAAATGCTCTGCCCTGTGAAATTGAAACTACATTTTTGAAGTGCTAAAAATAGATCTCTGGATTTCAGAAAATACTTCATATGCTCAATACTGCAAATCTAACATTCATATCTGAAAGTACTCTCAAAATACACAACACAAAACACAATTCACAACCTGCAAATACTGACAACCCTAAGCTCCTACTGAGACTATGGGGGGAGTCCCTCCTATTCCACAGCGGCAGACAGCCACCCCCGTGAGACGAGGTGAACGGCGAGGGACAGGATGGCAGGGAAGCATCATTGCGCCAAGTGCTTTTCTCCTCTTGCAGTTGGGTACGATCAAGGAAGACTCTACCGGCTCGCTCTACCACGGCACCCTCACAAACGGCACCGTGTAGATTTTCGATCCTTCAATCTCTGGTGGATTCTCCATCTTGGATCGATACTCCCACCACTGCTGCCTCACGTTCGGATTCGGTGAATCTGTCTCCTCCATGGCCCAGAGGAGCAACTTATGTACTCCCGCGCAACTCCCTCCCAATGTACCTGAAGGAAATATGCCCTAGAGGCAATAATAAAGTCATTATTTTTATTTCCTTGTATATCATGATAAATTCCTTTTATTCATGCTAGAATTGTATTAACCAAAAACTTGATACATGTGTGAATACATAGACAAAACAAAGTGTCCCTAGTATGCATCTACTAGACTAGCTCGTCAATCAAAGATGGTTATGTTTCCTGACCATAGACATGTGTTGTCATTTGATCAACGGGATCACATCATTGTAAGAATGATGTGATGGACAAGACCCATCCGTTAGATTAGCTCTATGATCATTTAGTCTTACTGTTATTGCTTTCTTCATAACTTATACATGTTCCTCTAATTATGAGATTATGCAACTCCCAAATACCAGAGGAACACCTTGCGTGCTATCAAACGTTACAACGTAACTAGGTGATTATAAAGATGCTCTACAGATGTTTCCGAAAGTGTTTGTGGTGTTAGCATAGATTGAGAATAGGATTTGTCACTCGGAGTGTTGGAGAGGTATCTCTAGGCCCTCTCGGTAATACACATCGTAATAAGCCTTGCAAGCAAAGGACTAATGAGTTAGTCACAAGATGATGTATTATGGAATGAGTAAAGAGACTTGCCGGTAACGATATTAAACTAGGTATGATGATACCAACGATTGAATCTCAGGCAAGTAACATACCGATGACAAAGGGAAAAATGTATGCTGTTATGTTGTTTGATCGATAAAGATCTTCGTAGAATATGTGGGAACCAATATGAGCATCCAGGTTCCGCTATTGGTTATTGACCGGAGATGAGTCTCGGTCATGTCTACATAGTTCTCGAACCCGTAGGGTCCGCACGCTTAACGTTCGATGACGATCGGTATTATGAGTTTATGTATTTGATGTACTGGAGGTTGTTCGGAGTCCCGGATGAGATCACGTACATGACAAGGAGTCTCATAATGGTCGAGACATAAAGATTGATATATTGCAAGGTTATATTCGGACACCGAAAGGGTTCCAGGGATCATCGAATAAATACCGGAGTACCGGGGAGTTACCGGAGCCCCCCGGCGGAGTCAATGGGCCTTCATGGGACTTAGTTGAGAAAGAGGGCGGCAAGGGAGGTGTGGGGCGCCCCCCTAGGCCCAAACCGAATTGGTTTATGGCTTGGGGGGACGGCCCCCTCTTTCCTTCTCCCCTCATCCTCTTTCCTTCCCCTCCTAGTTGGACTAGGAAAGGGGGAACCTACTCCTAGTAGGAGTAGGATTCCCCCCTTGGGACGCAGCCTATGAGGCCGCCGGCCCCCGCCCTTGCTCCTTTATATACGTGGCCATGGGCACCCCTAGAATAGACAAGTTGACAATTGTTTTAGCCGTGTGCGGTACCCCCCTTTACTGTTACACACCTCGGTCATATTGTCGTCGTGCTTAGGCAAAGCCCTACATCGGTAACTTCATCAACACCGTCAGCACGCCGTCGTGCTGACAAAACTCTCCCTCGGACTCAACTGGATCAAGAGTTCGAGGGACGTCACTGAGCTAAACATGTGCAGATCGCGGAGGTGTCGTGTGTTTGGTGCTTGATCGGTTGGATCGCGAAGACATTCGACTACATCAAATGCGTTACTAAACGCTTCCGCTTTCGGTCTACGAGGGTACATGGACACGCTCTCCCCACTCGTTTCTATGCTTCTCCTAGATAGATCTTGTGTGATCATAGGAAAATTTTGAAATACTACGTTCCCCAACAGTATCGCCTGCTTTTCGCTCTTTTCCAGATATTTGGCCATCACTCTCGCCGTCGCCGCTAATTTCTCTGGGTTTTCAAACCAAGACTGTATCTCCAACATGTGGGGTGGGTCCACACGGCAGTGGTCGTACTACATAGTGTGCTACTGCAGAGGATCCTAACCCTGCAGAACCACCCCCTCTCCTCTTCGTCATCTCCATTCTGAAACCACCGTCTCGCCTCTCCCTCTTCTCTATTGCAAAACCACCCCCACTCCTCTCCATCTTCTCCATTGCAAAACCACTGTCTCGCCTCTCCCTCTTCTACATTGCAAGACCACCGTCTCTCCTCCCATCTTTAAAAGGTAGCACCGGACCTCTTAGGAGGACATCTATGGAGAGGATGCAATAGCGAATCGGGCAGATCGCCAGCGGCGACCAGGTGATGTTAGCCAGGTTGAAGGAGATCCTTACTTGGTTTGACAATGAGTGGGAGATTTCAAGGATGGTGAGGGCCATGTCGAAATATATGCGAAAGAGCGAGACGGCCGTGATGAGGGCGGTGATGTACTCCTCAGCAGCAATCATGCTGCAGTCCTTCCAGTTCATCGAGTATCTCCTCTAGGTGATGGAGCAGACAGATTCACCCGAGGAGAAAGTCAGGCGGAGGTGGTGGGCGTATAGGTCGAAGCTCAAGCATCCAGGGAATAATGAATCGATCGAGTACGGCGTTCCGTTCATGAGGGTGCGGTGCCAGCCGGAGCCACAGGAGTATTCATTCTCCCACCACAAGAGGAGGTCGGATGGTGCAACACCACTTCCCCGCTGTTCTCCACGGTTCCCTCGCCGCTCGCCTCGTTTCGACGATGGCGGTAGGGTTTAAGGTAAGCTTCACACTAACCTAATCTTCCATCTACTCATGCCTACACTCAGTGGGACAACTAATGAAAATCATGCTTGCAATCAGTCTCCAAGTGCTACGCCAATCACCCTAAAATAGCTCTGGACTAAAAACAAACATCGTGTACAAATAAAGAAAAATCGATTAGTGCTTCTTTCAGAAAAGAGTACTTCCTAGAAAAGTGGCAATAAAAGTACCAATGCTTAGATAGAGCATGGTTGGTGTCAGTAATTTTTACTTTGCACCTCGCACTCTGCATATATGCCGGTTCCATCCGTACATTTTTGCAGTTCCACCAAAATGCAACTGAATAACCTTGTTTGCACAGATAATGAAAAAGTGTGATTATGTTATTCTGGCACTGGTTGATGAAACATACACTAATAAATAAACAAAACTTCATTTTCTTAATTGGGAAATATTGCGATAGTATCACAGTATGCCATGGTGCGAGGGCGAGATGGGCCACGCGACGCCTCATACGGTAGGCCGCATACTAGAAATCGACCCAATTCTCCCCGATACACCTTCTGCCAGTGATGAACATCAGTGTACAGCTGTAGTGCAAGGAGGGGCCTTGAGACATTCCAATCTCTATTTTTGTGCAGATCAACTAAAATTAAGAAGCCCAGCTTGTACAAACACTTAAACATTAACAATGGGACTAGTTGATGAAACATATACTAACAAAGAGAAGCACTTTCTTTATCTACATTGGAAATGAAATTATAGAGAGGACACTCACTCTATTTTAACTGTATTATTACTTCATTTTATCAGTGGCATTAGGGCCGAGCTGGTGGCAAGCGAGGTGTATCGTGCGTCGCAAGAATGGAGGCCGGGGGTGCTTAGACTGGGATGCTGAAGCTGGCTCTTTGAGTCCCTATCTTCCCCCTGATGTTTCTGTGGTAGCATTTAGGTTGTAATCCAAACTTGGTCGAGCTGGTGTTGCGTCCCCTACCTTCCGAGTTTATGTGGCGAACTTGTCTCCTGCTAGTACTCAGTCCGTTCTAGTAGTAGTTGCATAACTGCCCGTTTACACTGAGATGTTGTCGGATAATTGTTCTCTATGGTTGGGTATATTTAATGAAATAGGAGGAAACCCCTCTTTTGATATAAAAAATCAGTGGCACTAGCAATCCCAAAACATTGCCTCAAATTAATAGTGCCACTAGATTAAGGTGCAAAATAATAGCATTAATGCTTTATCATGGCAGTGCCAAAACATTAGCACAAGAGCAGAATCAACATGCAGGATCTTTGGCAAATGGTGAGACCAAAAAGGAACATACCTCGTGATGGGAACCATATCTGCAGTCAACGCCATCGTAGAAGGGATGACACTAGTCACCAACATGGATGATTGAATTCATGGGACCTTTTTGTGCAGTTCGCCTAAAATGAGGCAATGTTTGAATCATGCAGTTAGCAAGTACATGGTCCCATGAGCTAGCAGCTTCTTCTTCATTAGTTGCAATAAAATTGAGCAACATCAAGGTTGGTCGTGAAGTTGTTGGAATGTTCAACTATAATTTGGATATCATTTTGTGCAGTTTAACTAAGATCAAGCATGAAATGTATATCTCCGTTTGCACAAAAAGTTGGAAAGGAGGGTGACTAATAATTGATGAAACATACATCAAATGAAAATAAGCATGTTCCTTATCTGAATGGCAATCCTACAAGGATAGTAGCAATTTCTAAAGCAGCAGCATTGCTAGATATTAGTGTGGGCATTAGGATTAACTATGACAATTTTTAAATACGACATTATTATAATGGTGCCATTGCTTCATTTTACCAGCAACATTACATTAACAGCTACTAAAGAGTTGGTATTTGGGCATGGGAGAGTAGGCGGGCCAGGACAGTTGCATTTCTAATGAAAAGGAGCCACTTATCTTAATGGGAAATTTAGAAAGACATGAAAAATTGTGCCATTAATTCATATTACTCGAGGCATTACATTGAAAACAACATTGATTTAACGTGTCCTTACTTTAATAGTTGGACTGCTACATTTTACCAGTGGCATTACATGAGTGGAGCTCGGGGCAATAAACATCCAAACAAGATATCTGCGTTGGTCCCATTTTTGTAGCCACCTTATACTGTGTGAGGCTAGCAAATCTAGTGATGGACATACTCTGTTGACTTGTCCCCCAGTCCCCACTTTCTTTCCTTATTCAACCAATAGATCAGTTTATATTGAGTTTGAACTATGTTTCCCTTTATTTCCCTATTAGACCAAGAGACAGTTGGATAGTGTCGTGGATTTGTCACGGCCAGATGTCCTACTGTGAGGACTTAGTCGTGAGGCCAATGCATCTATGCAGTAGCTTGAGAGGGGTTGAGTGGGACGAGAGACGCAGGATTTTAGACAGCTCCGGGCCCTAGGAAACATCATCCGGTAATAGCCATACATGTTGTTTGTGGCTAGGTCTTATTTTGTATGCTCATGAGGGAGTCACTGCATAAGCCGACTCTCCTCTAATTGAGTCTAGCCCTAGAGATTATTCTTCTTCTTGCTTGTCCCTCTTGGGGAGCCTTGCCCCTACTTATATAAGTTGAAGGGGTCAGCTTACATGTAGAGTCCTGGTAGGATTAGGACTCGATACAGATGCAGTGACGTGAGGAGGTGGGGCAGGAGAGCAAGGCCGGTTTCGAAGGAAGTTATACCTGAGGGTCACCAGGATGTTGCTAGGTGGGCGGCGGGAGGTCGGATCTGCCCATGCTATGGCATCGAGGAAGAAGGGGTCAGAGGCCCTCCCTGGTCGGCATCGCGTGGAAGAGAACAACAAGGCACGCTGATCAGGACGCGCCGGTAGTGGGTAAGAGCCGTCGCCAATGACGACCGCGTGAACATTGCACCTTCACACGTGCCCCAACAGAGGGGATCCGAATGGATCTGTGACCAGCGGCGAGCAGACACAGAGTGTGGCCACCGCTGTTGTGTTGAGATTTGGAGAGTACGAGAGAGTGTGAAGAGAGCAACACTAGCAAGCATGCGCGGAGGCTCCTGCCTATATACTGGAATAGTTTTCTTTCATCTACCAGAGCCGGCTTGACCTCGTCAATTATTGTCGACAAGTCTTCATGCACGTGCCCTGAAAGCGAGGTTGTTGTTATTTTGATCTGAAGCACACCGGATTAAAGCTAGACAAAAAATGCCACATGACAAGAAACCATAACCTCACTGCCCCAAGGAAACAACATGAATCCCGACGGACAAACTAGACGAGGATCAAAGCTCAAATTAAAGACAAACTCGTAGAAAAGGGGTCAATCGATAGATGTCCTAATTGACCTACCTCGATGGCGATCGAGTAGTCTTCGTGCATGTGCCCCCAATGACCAGCGCCTTGGAGGAACACAGTTGTTGCTGTTTAACCCTCGTAGTGATCCGAAGCACACATCACACCTAATATTGCGAGATGACAAGTAACATTTTCTTAGATTTCACATCAAAACTACAGCCCGGTACAGCACAGCATGTATGATATGTAGACGATAGCCAATCTAGCCAACTGCTGGAGTCTGCTCACATGCATGATGAACTGATCTCCCGTGTCGTGCAGGGATTGTCCAGGCACCGACGTGTTGGCTGCGAAGTTCTTATTTGTTTGTGCAGGTGTGAGGGACTCACGCGTGGCCTCCTACTGGATTGATACCTTGGTTCTCAAAAATTGAGGGAAATACTTACACTACTGTGCTGCATCTCCCTTTCCTCTTCGAGTGAACACAACGCAAGCTCAAGAAGTAGTTTCATGCATGCAAAGTAGGCAAACAAATGCTCATTTATAGCCGTCTGAAATCTCCAAGGGCGCGAGCGAGGCGGCGGGTCTGGTAGGCGTGACCATGATACGGGCTGCTGACAGCCCTTGGATCTGAGATTAAACTGTTGCATGCTAAGTTGCTGAAAATTTGGAGAATAACCCCCCAGTATAGGATATTCACCCATAGGTATAGAATCACGCCATGCAACCATTCGATCTCAGATCCAAGGGCTCTCGGAAGCCCGTATCATGGGAGCATGGAAAGCTCTGTATCACCTGTAATATTCCCGACGCTTGACGTGCGAATGCGCAGATGCATGAAGCCATTTAATTGGGCTTCTAGTAGACATGACATCTAATTGGGCCCCCATAGTACTGTGCATGAATCCATTTATCCACCAGGCAAGCCACTTCCCTGTCGTTCGCACTCCCCACTCAGCATTTTTACAATCGGAAAAACGCTAGCAGTTCGCTCCTACTCGTCCCGTCCTTTCACATTACATCAGTTCCACTAATTCAAAACCTCCTCCCAAATCCATGGTGTCCCATATCTCCATGATCTTTGGTGATTACAAGGTTAGAACCATCACCGGCGATGAGTTCGACATCATCTACACCCATTCTTCTGCGATGGTGAAAAGATGCCTTGCTCGCATCAGAAGCTTGTTCGAAAAGTCAAATGGTGATGAGTTGGTCGCTGGGCTTGATGTTGAGTACACCACAGTCATGGGAAGAGAGAATGATCTAAACGAGGAAGAGAAGAAGAAGCCCGCCTTGATGCAGGTTTGCGTGCATAACTTGTGCTTGGTCTACCACATATGCCATGTCGATGTTGAGTGCGAGGAATTTAAGACCTTCCTCGCCGACCGCAAAGTCAAATTCGTTATTGTAGATTTCACGAATGACAAAAAAGTCCTCGGTCGGATAGGCCATCCCTTTAACCTCCAGAGGAATTGGCTGGTGTCCTCCAATCAGCCTTCAATGCTAACTCTGGCAGGAGCCATGGTTCATCCTTCGTACCATACACTGAGGAAACCTTCATTCACATTTCATCTTGGATGGGAGTAGAATGTACTAGATATAGACCACATCCACTATGCTGCAATGGATGCCTAACTTTGTTTCAATATCTACAAGGGTTGGACGAAGAGCGGAAGCCAAGTGTGTGATTCAAGCAAAGTATCGGGCAAGAGGAAGAGGGACAAGGACGAAGTCGAGCACGAGGACGAGGAGTCTAAGTAAGGTGGCAGTGTCGTTGCTCATGGTTGTTCTAATACAGTGTCTTCCGGATTAGTTGCTTAGTTTAATTTTAGGGTGCTTAGTTTTATTTGGGGGATGTGTTGGGCTGAGCCCCCAGCAGAACTATTTTATGCTCCTTCTCGTTACATTAACTCTTCAGTATGCACCCCATCTAAGCACGTACTAGCTTTTTTAATAGTACTATTTGCATAATTTGGCGATGAGCGCTCTCTATATGTACCACCTTTTTCAATAATTTCATCTTGTTAGTTTTGCTCCATGGCGCAATCCATCGATACTGCTACTATACAAAAGTATTTTTAAAAGGCTAGAGGTTGGAGCAGTCTCGCTTGGTCGGTTTCACGAGAGGGGCGGGCCTTGGTGATTTGATGGCTCATTACTGCTGGAAGGTGGGGCCTTGTGATTTGACTGCTCGTATAAATGTTGCCGACGACCTGAGGAGGAGCAAAGAACCGTGCGGTGGTATACTACTACTCCACTGGAGTAGGACTACTACGACGGAGGAGCACGGAACACCGCAGCCCAGTGCAACATGGCAATCCCACAGCACCGCTCATCGTTACTCCCTCTCTCTCAGTTTACAAGGCGTGCACGTTCCCCTAAGTCATCAATTTGACCAACCTAATAGAGGTCATATATTAAATAAAAACATACCATTGTAAACTTTGGATATTCTATTTTCAAACGGTATAATTTTTGTGTTATATAGTTTATATTACGGAGATAAAATTGGCAAGCTAGATATACGCGCAGGACTTGTAAACTAAAAATGAGTGAATAGCATTGTTCTCTTCGTGCTTCGCAGAGAACATGACACATGCGGCGAAACAACCGAAGCAAAAGAAGAAACACAAGAGCAAAATAAGAAGGAAGATTGCCCCCCCCCCAAAAAAAAGAAGGAAGACGTAAATACAAGTCTGGGGCGCTGCTCTCTACTTCATGAAGAGTTGACCGTGGAGTCCTAACTGCTTCTTCATCGCCTCCATGACCTTCATCTCCTCGCTCATCTCCTCCGCCATCTTCTTCATTATGTCCATGACACGGGATTTCTCGACATGAGCATTCATCATCTCTTCCACGACCACATTACGTACCTTGACAGTAGCCGGGTGCTCGATGTGGAGCTTCGCCAACTCCTCCTTCTGTTCCATGGAGAGGGCGTGTAGCATCTTCATGGATGAACTACTCTTCTCATACAGCTCCTTCCAGCCGTCATTCTCAGATACGTCTCCAACGTATCTATAATTTTTGATTGTTCCATGATGTTATATTATCATTCTTAGATGTTTTACAATTATTTTATAGTCATTTTATATCATTTTTTGGTACTAACCTATTGACATAGTGCCAAGTGCCCGTTGCTGTTTTCTGCATAATTTTTACATCGCAGTAAAATAAATATCAAACGGAGCCCAAACACCGCGAAACTATTTTTGTGACTTTTTCTGGGCTAGAAGGAAGACAATGGGCCTTGGTGGCACCTGGGGGGAGTCCCGAGGAGGGGACAACCCACCAGGGCGTGCCTGGTGGGTTGTGCCCACCTCGGGTGCCCCCCGGACCGCCTCTTTGCTCTATAAATACCCCCAATATTCCCAAAACCCTAGGGGAGTCGATGGAATATTCATCCAGCTTTCGCAGAGTCCAGAAACACCAGATCCAATCTAGACACCATCACGAAGGGGTTCACCACTTCCATTGGTGCCTCTCCGATGATGCGTGAGTAGTTCTTTGTAGACCTATGGGTCCGTAGTTAGTAGCTAGCTGGCTTCCTCCCTCTCTTTTGATTTGCAATACAATGGTCTCCTGGAGATCCATATGATGTAACTCATTTTGCGGTGTGTTTGTTGGGATCCGATGAACTTTGAGTTTATGATCAGATCTATCTTTTTATATCCATGAAAGTTATTTGAGTTCTTTGATCTTATATATGCATGATTGCTTATAGGCTCATATTTCTTCTTGGATATTGGGTTTTGTTTGGCCAACTTGATCTATTTATCTTGCAATGGGAAGAGGTGCCCGGTAGTGGGTTCGATCTTACGGTGCTTGATCCCAGTGACAGAAGGGGAACCAACACGTATGTATCATTGCCACTATGGATAAAAAGACGAGATTCATATCTAACGCCATACATATACGGATCTTGTCTACATCATGCCATCATTCTTAATACATTACTCTGTTTTTCTATGAACTTAATACACTAGATGCATGCTGAATAGCGGCCGGTGTGTGGAGTAATAGTAGTAGATGTAGGCAGGAGTCGGTCTACTAATCTTGGACATGATGCCTATGTAATGATCATTGCCTATATATCGTCATGATTATTTGAAGTTCTATCAATTGCCCAACAGTAATTTGTTCACCCACCGTTTGCTATTTTTCACGAGAGAAGCCACTAGTGAAACCTACGGCCCCGGGGTCTTTATTCTAATATATTTGCCTTTGCGATCTATTTGCCTTTGCTTTTATTTTCAGATCTACTAAATCAAAAACCCAAAAATACCTTGCTGTAATTTATCGTATTTATCAACCAATCTACCAATATTTATCTTGCTCTCACGTTCGTTACCCGAAAGGGATTGACAACCCCTTTAACACGTCGGGTTGTGAGGTGTTGTTATTTGTGTGCAGGTGATGTTTATGTTCTGTTGCTTGGTTATCCCACTGGTTCGATAACCTTGGTTTCACATCTGAGGTAAATACCTACCGACGTTGTGCTGCATTATCCCTTCGTCTTTGGGGAAAAACCGATGTAGCTTTAAGCGACATCAAAAGGAATTTGTGGCGCCGTTGCCGGGGACAATCGTCAACATATACTAGGTTCCTAATCACAAATCTCACCTTGCATTTACATTATTTTCCATTTGCCTCTCATTTTCATCTCCCCCACTTCACCAGCATTTGCCATTTTATTCGCCTTATTTAGCGTTCGTCATTTTCTTGCCGGATCTATTTGAGTTCTTGTCATCATGGCTAATCCTACCCTCATCATTTTCACCCCCGAGAGCGAAGTTCTCAACTTTAAGCAAAGAGGAGGAGAAAGCCTAAAACATGCTTGGTATAGGATTTGCGATGCTAATAAAAGATCTATCCGTAAGCAATCCACTATTGTTCTTCTTCAAAAAAATATGTGGGAATTACTACTTGGTTTAGATTCATTCTTGATACCATTACTGGGCGAAGTTTCTTAACTTATCCTACTCTTGATGCCTTGAATGCTATGGGAAGTTTGATGGGTTCCCCACCTATAACTATCAATGAAACTACTCTTACTCTTGAGCATGTTATGCAAAGATTAGATGCTATTGAAAAGGGAATGCTCACTAAAGAACATATTGAAAATTTAGATACAAAGATGCATGAGCTTGCTAACAAATTTGGAGCTAAAGCGGGTAATGTTCTTAAAATACTAAAAGAGAAGGCACCCATAGTTAATGAGAGAATCAAAGAAAGCCCTTCTAGGATTGATAAATTGGAAGAAATTCTCAGTAACTTGGGCACCGTTTTTTCTTCCGTTAATTCTACTTAAAAAAACTCCCAGAAAATGATGTAAGAACAAAGGGGATACTTCTAGTAATAATGATGGGGATCTTACAATGATTAGTATTCGTCCTAACTTCATGGAAGTATAAAAGAGCTCCTTTACAAAAGAAAATTCCTTGATCTTATCCCTAGAAGTGTTTTGTAACATACCAAATTTTCAATTTAGAATGTTATACATAGATCATAATTGCATTTCATGTTTTGCATTTTTGCTCGTGGCATTCCTCGAAATTCTAAGCAACTCAAGGACCTACGGAGAGAGTTGGGAATTTTACCGTTTTCGTATTTGAGTTCGCTCGAATACCGGTACGAGGACAGTGTGATTCTAATTAATTTTTCTCTCCTAAAAATATTTCTAAAAACAAAATATGAGCGGAGATAATATGACTTCTCCAAAATAACAGAAATATTGGAGGAAAAAATATTAGAATCACTTTTGGTATTTTTCTGGATTTATCTTAGGATTTATTTGCATAGGAAAAATACACGTTTTTCAAAATTGCATTTAGGTCCGGGAAAAATGTTCACTTTGTCCTAAATATTATTAGAGGATGGTGAAAATTTATTTCGGGAATTTTGGAGTCCGTTTGGTATTTCTTTCATTAGTTTTTCTGCGCCGGGACTCTTTAAAAAAAGGGGGGAAACCGACCTAGTCTCGTATCGAACCGGGAGACTGGGCTTTATAAGCCGCAGCCGCCGGCCCAAGCCGCCCCACAGCCATTCGCACCGCGCCCCAAACCCTAGCCCGAGCCTCCCGCCGCCGCCGCCGGTTTTCGCCGTCGCCGCCGCCGCCTCCCATCGCCCCGCAGCCCGCGCCGCGCCGCCGCCCTGCCTCGCCGCGCCGCCGCCAGCTCGCCGCCCCGCCGCCTCGCCTGAGCCGCGCCGCCGCCACCCCTCGCCGGAGACCGCCAGAGTTCACCGGAGTTCGAGGTAGTTAGTTTTTTTTTCTTCGGTTAACCGATCGGTTTTATTTAGGAAAACCTAGATCTGTTTTTTTAGAATAAGATCGGTTCGGTTTTTTTCGGTTTAGCTAATTAGCGGACGTTCGTTCGTACGTTCATTTTAACGAACGGTTTTCATTAGTTAACCGCAGACAGCGAACGTTCGTTCGTTAGCCTGTTCGTCGTTTTTCTTTTTCGGGGTATTTATCCGCGATTATTCCGATCGTGATTTCTGCCCTGATCTTGTTTTTCGTTTTTCTTTTCGCTCGAGAGTCGGAATTAGGTGATTCAAAATCCCAGATCTTCGTCTCGAAGCCCTCTTTACGTTAGATCAACTTGAACAAAGTTTTGGATACTGTAAAATTTGACTTTAGGCCAACTAGTAATTCGGAGCTCATTTCTTTTGCAGTTTGAGTTTCGTTGCTTCTTTCGAGTTGTTTCTTTTTGCAAACCGGAGTTCTTAAGTTGAACTTTCTGGTTAGGTCTCTTATTTGAGTTTTACCCGTGCATTAGTTAAGTACTTATTGTATGCCTGTTTGTTTGATTGCGATAGAGTACCCGGAGTGCGCCGCTTGCTACTTTAAGTCTCTAGGTTTTGCGGATCATCAGCACGGCAAGTAACACTTTGATCATGCTTTCCAATTACCCGGTTTTCATTGCATTAGTCAAACCCTCACACATTGCATGAGTAGGAACAATTAACTTGTGGGATTGGGAAGTAGTTTGAGGTAGTACCTATTACCTGCATTACATTCAAACCCTTGGGAGTTACTTCTACGTTTGCTGCTAGGACATGCTATGCTCGTAGACGTGGATTGGGTGAGTGAAATCCATGACAGATGTGAGATTGTTTAATTAATGGTTCAACTTAAGGTGGCAACATTAATACACATCTGGGTGGATTGAGGCATCTGGGTATTCCAGGATTGCCTGTTTTTCTTTTGGACCACCACCCAGGCTTAAAGGAATCATGAGATTATTCATACTAGAAACTTCCGTGTGCAACCACAATGCTATTATGGGCTCTAGCATAGTATGAGTAAGTCGTGCGAACTCTTACAGTGGTGGACTAGCAGATGTAGGGGATGTAGGTTGGTACGGTCCGCCCGATCGTAAGGTGCTAGCGCTTTTGAAAGACTATGTCTCGGTCATCCGTTTCTCAAACAACATGTAGTGCGAGAAACTAAACGGAGGCGATCGAGTCTTGAGGGAAAAGTGCACAAACCTCTGCAGAGTGTACAAACTGATCATGATTAGCCGTGTCCCCGGTTATGGACGTCTTGAGTATCTAGTACTTGGATTTTCATGTGCATCTCAACATGTTACTTTAATTTAATTTTGTTGGGTTAAATGATTACTTTTAATTGGGGTTGAGAGGATGTCTATCTTCTCAACAATGTTTCAACTACCATGATAGTTAATTAAAATATATTCCTTTGAAGTAGGGAAAATTTGGCTTTATGCAAAAACTTAACCATAGAGCTTTCCACCAGCCATATTGCATATAGTGTAGCTTTACTTTCATTGCATTCTCCTGTGTTACCTTGCCAGCATATTCCATGTGCTGACCCGTTTTTGGGCTGCAACGTTTCATGTTGCAGACTTTTCAGACGACGAGTAAGATGCCCCTTTTTAGGTCGTGGTTCTATACTCAGTGATGCCGCTGGAGTTGATGGACTCACTTATCTTCCAAGCCTTCCGATGTTATCGTGTTAGATGGCCTTCAGCCATATTATTTGTAATAAATTCATCGTTGGACTATCGATGTAATAAGTGTGTGATTGCTACTCTGTTATAAATCCTTCAAGTACTGTGTCTGTCAGTATTACTGATCCAGGGATGACACCGATGCACAGAGATCAGACTGTTTGAGGTCTGGTCGCTACATGTTTTTATTGAAGAATTATATGCCCAATCTTTGAAAATTTGTGTGGTTGAGGAACTTGAAGACAAGGATGACAAAACTTAGATCCTTGCCTTTTGCCTAGCTAAGAGCATAAAACGATAGTGCTTGTTGGGAGGCAACCCAATGAATTAAATTTATTTTTGATTTTTGCTTGCTGTTCTTGAGTGTTTGCACAATTATGATAATGATATGATTGTGTTTTTTGTGTTTTAATTAGTGTTTGTTCCAAGTAGAACCGATAGGATCTTCTTGGGTGATAGTTGTTTGAACTTGCTGAAAAAGACAAAAACTTTGCGCTCGCGATAAAAAATCTCATTTTTAACAGAAAAGTGCTTTTTAGTTGATTCTTTTTGCAGAAGATTTATATACAAATTTCTCACGTGGCCCTATGTTTTTCAAGATTTTTATAGGTCCATAAGTTTTTGAAACTTCCATATTACTACAGACTGTTATGTTTTTGACAGATTCTGTTTTCTTTGTGTTATGTGCTTAATTCGATGGCTCTATGGTTTTCTTTGTTGAGTTTTTGCCATAGAAAAGTTGGAATATAGTAGATATAATACAAAAACAAAATATGAAATTGTTTGATACAGTACTTATAGTAGTGGTTTGCTTTCTTTCACTAACGGATCTCACGAAGGTTTTGTTGAAGTTTTGTGTGATTGAAGTTTTCAAGTTTTGGGTTATCTTATGATGGATGAAGGAAGGATGTAAGATCCTAAGCTTGGGGATGCCCCGGCATCCCAAGATATTATCCAAGAATGAGCAACCAACTAAGCTTGGGGATGCCCCCGAGTGGCATCCCCGCTTTCTTCCAATAAGTATCGGTATTTCACTTTAAACTATATTTTTATTCGTCACATGATATATGTTTTGCTTGGAGCGTCTTGTATGATATGAGTCTTTGCTTTTTTTGTTTTGCTTTTTAAGTCATCAATCCTTGTTGTACACACCTATTTGAGAGAGCCAAAATTATGCCATCACTTGTTAGAATAGCTATCTATGCTTCACTTAAATCTTTTATGAGCTAGGACTTGCTCTAGTGCTTCACTTATATCTTTTTGAGCACGGTGTGCTTAGTATTTTTGAAGAAATACTCTCTTGCTTCACTTAGATTTATTTGAGAGTTAGCAAAATTTTAAAGATCTTTTCTCTTGCTTCACTTATATTATTTTTAGAGAATGAATAAAAAAATTATGCTCGTGATCTTCACTTATATTTGTTTGAGCTTATCAAAAGCAACACATGAAAATTAGTCCCAAACTGATAGATACCCAAGAAGGATAAAGTAAAAAATAATGTCATGAAGATCATTGGACAATATAAATTTGATTCCTTGTAATAGTTTTGAGACATGATGATATGATATGTGAGTCCTGTTGATGAGTTATTGTGCTTTAGTAAAAATACTAGTGTTAAGGTTTGTGATTCCCTATGCAAGCATGAAAGTCAATAATTATGCGATGAAATTATATCCTACTTGTGGTGCATTATTCGGTGTTATTTATGCTAATATTCGCTTACGAGATTAGTTGTTTCATGGTTGGTCGTCTCCCAGTCTTTTGCTAGGCTTCATTTTGCACTAAGTATGAGCTCTACTTGTGCATCCAAATCCTTTATCCCGGTTTTGCCATATGAGTCCACCATACCTACCTATATGAGGTATTTCCTTGACGTTCTAAGCAAATTTGTATGTGCCATCTCAAATTTTCAAAATAAGTTTCCCTTTTTGTGTGCCCGTACCGCTCGGGAGGCGGTGCGGGGTGGCCAATCTTTTCCATCCTGGATGTGTTATTCTCATGATGAGTGTTTATTCACTTGTCATTGCACAAGAGTACGGCAAAGGTATTAGGGATGCCCAGTCCTGAAATGAAAAAAAATTACTTTATGATTGTCAAATAATAAATTCCTTGGAAAGGGTTGGTATGGAAGGCAATCGTGGATTCGGCTAGCCATGGCTTGTGAAAGTTTGGTGGAAAAGGAATAAACTTTATTTTCTGTTTGGGAACCGCCTATGATATATCTAGCATGGAAAGTGTTGGGAACCTCAAGTGGTTCTCATTGGTGGGAAAAGTATACCTCCCAAAAATAATTATCTCTCAATTTAAGATTTGAGCTCTGGCACCTCTACAAATCCCTACTTCCCTCTGCGAATGGCCTTTCTTTTACTTATGCAAATTTTATTTTTGAATTTGAGTCTCCATCTTCTCTTACAAGCACCAACTAGGAAACGTTATGATCCTACTTGAGCATTGGATGTAACTAATATGCGAGTGTGTTTCATGAATGGATCAATGATAGAGCATAATGGGCTAGGGATAACTTATTTTAGCATTGATATTTTGAAAGACATGCTTGCTTATCGATAAGCTTGAGTATCTAAATTATTATGTCAAAACTAGACTATTGCTTTGAACCATATAAAAGGCCAAATGTCCAAGCTATAAAGAAAATAAAATGATATGACTTGATAAACAGCACTCCACATAAAAAATTCAGTTTTTATCACTTACCTACTCGAGGACGAGTAGGAGTTAAGCTTGTGGATGCTGATACGTCGCCAATGTGTCTATAATTTTTTATTGTTCCATGCTGTTATATTATCATTGTTGGATGTTTTACAATCATTTTATAGTCATTTTATATCATTTTTTGGTACTAACCTATTGACATAGTGCCAATGCTAGTTGATGTTTTCTGCATGTTTTTTACATCGCAGAAATCAATATCAAACGGAGCCCAAACACCGCAAAACTATTTTTGTGATTTTTTAGAGGCTAGAAGGAAGATAATGGGCCCTGGTGGCACCTGGGGCGAGTACAGAGGAGGGGACAACCCACTAGGGCGCGCCAGGAGGCCTAGGAGCGCCCTGGTGGTTGTGCCCACCTCGGGTGCTCCCTGAACCACCTCTTTGATCTACAAATACCCCAATATCCCCAAAACCCTAGGGGAGTCGACGAAATATTCATCTAGCCACCGCGGAGTCCAGAAACACTAGATCCAATCTAGACACCATCACGGAGGGGTTCACCACTTCCATTGGTGCCTCTTCGATGATGCGTGAGTAGTTCTTTGTAGACCTATAGGTCCGTAATTAGTAGCTAGATGGCTTCCTCTCTCTCTCTTTTAATTTTCAATACAATGGTCTCTTAGACATCCATATGATGTAACTCTTTTGTGGTGTGTTTGTTGGGATCCGATGAACTTTGAGTTTATGATCAGATCTATCTTTTTATATCCATGAAAGTTATTTGAGTTCTTTGATCTCTTATATGCACGATTGCTTATACCCTCGTATTTCTTCTCTGATATTGGGTTTTATTTGGCCAGCTTGATCTATTTATCTTGCAATGGGAAGAGGTGCCCGGTAATGGGTTCGATCTTACGGTGCTTGATCCCAGTGATAGAAGGGGAACCGACATGTATGTATCGTTGCCACTAAAGATAAAAAGAAGAGATTCATATCTAACGCCATAGATATACAGATCTTGTCTACATCATGTCATCGTTCTTAATGCATTACTCCATTTCTCCATGAACTTAATACACTAGATGCATGCTGGATAGCGGTCGATGTGTGGGGTAATAGTAGTAGATGCAGGCAGGAGTCGGTCTACTAATCTTGGACGTGATGCATATGTAATGATCATTGCCTGGATATCGCCATGATTATTTGAAGTTCTATCAATTGCCCAATAGTAATTTGTTCACCCACCGTTTGCTATTTTTCTCGAGAGAAGCCACGAAACCTACGGCCCCCGGGTCTTCTTTCTCATATATTTGTCTTTGCGATCTATTTGCCTTTGCTTCTATTTTCAGCTCTACTAAACCAAAAACCCAAAAATACCTTGCTGCAATTTATCTTATTTATCAACCAATCTACCAATATTTATCTTGCTCTCATGTTCGTTACCCGAAAGGGATTGACAACTCCTTTAACATGTCGGGTTGTGAGGTGTTGTTATTTGTGTGCAGGTGCTGTTTACGTTGTGTTGCTTGGTTCTCCTACTAGTTCGATAACCTTGGTTTCACATCTGAGGGAAATACCTACCGCCATTTTGTTTCATCATCCTTTCCTCTTTGGGGAAAAACCGATGTAGCTTAAAGCGACATCATTCTCCTCCTTCAACAGGTCGAGCTCGTGGCGGAGCTTCGCATTGTCCTCCAGAAGTTGCAGGATTTTTCCGGTCGCCTTCTTACCCGAGGCAATGATCTCCTTCAGCTGCATCATCAAGCCGACGGTCAACTCCTCCCGCTAATTGAGCTTAGCGGGCATGTCGTCGAGGATCCCCTTCAGCAGCTCCACCAAGCCATCGAGGAACTCCTTTTGCTTATTGAGCGGATTTGGCATGCCATCGAGGGATAACGACTCCAGCTCCGCATGTTTGCCTCGGCAACTAGGGCGATCCTGGGAGCCCTCGCCTGCCCGTGAGTGATCTTTCGAGGTCTCTGCGAGGCGGCGAGCCCTCTCTTTTTTTTCCACGGCCTTGGTCACCACTCCGTTGCTATGAGTAGTTCTCGACCTAGAACTCGGCACACCGGCCATGGCAAGGATGGACGAACAAGAAATAATTATGAGGAGGAAGGTAGAGTGATTTTCAGCTAGGTATAGTTCCCCTTTTTATAGCCTAGTACTGCACATCTGCATATTGGGAACACGATCAGGTTTGATACGTACTCCCTCCATTTCTTTTTTGTTTCCATATAAGATTTAGTCAAAGTCAAACTTTATAAAGTTTGACTAGCTTTGTAGAAAAAGATATCAACATTCACATTATGAAATCAACATTATTAGATGCATGATGAACTTAATTATCATAACATATAACTTTAGTATAGTGGATGTTGCTATTTTTTCTATAAATTTAGTCAAACTTTGTAAAGTTTGACTTTGATCAAATCTTATATGCGGACCAAAAACAAACGTAGGGAGTACTAGGTGTGAGCAGGTTTGCACTTAATTATAGCATGGTACTAATACTACTTTGGAATGTGATGCATGGGAACAAGCTAAAGATTAATTGATGGTCGAGGCCCGAAACGGCTCCCGATGAGTTTCCTGGAACACAAAATTCAAGTACTACTGCTCAAATGCGGTCGCACAAGTTAGTGATGTAACTCGCAGTACATGTCAGACCAAGCTGATGCGTGTCACGAGTCCGACCGACCGTCTGTTGGTGCGACCGACCGTAAGAATTACGCGATGGAGACTTCTGGTTGTGGCTTCGGGTGATTGTCACGACCAAGCAGTCAAAAACTAGTGATAAATCAATTACCATCATTTTCCAAACGACCAAGTATTTTCACAGGAATACAATACATATAGATGGAGTGATTGTCACGGTTACAAACCACCATGGTGCCGCGAGTTCACCACTGCAGCAACCGAGTAGGTCACTGCATCGCTGGCGCGGAAGGAGGGCAACTCACCGCGCCTACGATGCATCCCGAACGTCGTCGCCGCAGCTGGCTTCGCGATTTGGCTTCTCCTACCGCCCATTTAAATAGTTGCAATGGCTGCTCATCCCATCCTGTAGGCATGCGCGTTCTTTCCTCCGCAGTCGACTCCGTGAATATGATCTCTGTCATTAGCCCCACCTCGAAATCAATGTGACGCTGCCAGATGCTGACATCCCTCGGCATCTCTCCCCTGAGATCGACTTCCGCCTCCGCCTTGTGCTTCGCCAGGCGCAACTCCTTCGAACTTGTCTCCAATCAATGCGACGCTTCCTCGATCTGATTTGCCATTGCTGCCCACCACCTAAAACACAGCCCTGGCATGTCCTCCGGGGCCACCGATATGTGATTCCAGAGCAGTGGATCCCCTCTGAAACACATGTGGGTTTCTCTCAAAGGCGGCAGTGCCGCGGGCCGCAGCGAGAGGGCAGCCTGCGGGATCCTGGGATATAAGGGATCCTCCATGGCAGGATCCGGTGGGCGAGGCGGGGAGGCGAGCGTAGGCGTTGGGAGAGCCCTACGAGGCTAAGATAAAGAATAGTACTCCACTCCGTCAATATTTCAGTACTAATGCCACCAATAGTAACCCAGGAAAAAATTGATCATGTTGCCTGCGTCCTGGTTTATTGGCCCCCTTTTTATTTATGCCAATTTATGACCAAAAATCTAACTAAGAAAATGTTAATGCATGCCACAAAAAATTATATCATTGGAATCACATTTGAACATAGTTTTCGATTACATTAATTTTTACGACATGCATAAATATTGTGTTCCTTAAAATTGGGGTCAAAAATTGGCATAAAATACAGAGACCAATTGAAGTAGCAACCCATGATTTAACTACTCGCATGCATGCACTGGAGTAGTCATTCTCAACTACTTCCTCCCTCACGTCCACTCTATTTGCATGCACTGTATTAATTGATCATCAATGAAGTGAACGACTTTACACGCGTCAAATTATCACATGGGGTGGATCTTCGTACAAAAATGCGTCCCACCGTGTACCCGCGTGTGCGCGCAAGGGAATGAGTGGATGCGTGCACATCTTCACTTCGTGCACGTACTACCAATGTGTGTGAGAGAGGACGAGTACATTCTTCTCGAACCAGCAGCACATCACTTTGATAAATCCACACAAGGAGGTCGCGACAACGCCTCCACATGTGCCACACGTGGCTTCATGGATGCCCCCACATCATTTTAATCATAATATATTAACTAAAATAGGGAGAGACACTGTGTAGCGTGCCATTGGAATTCTAATTTACGTGTTTTGCACATCCTGGAAGTATACTAGTAAGGTACACATGCTAGTAAGGTACACATGCACTGCACGCATGAGATTTGGCAACCAAATTATGACTAAATACCACACTATAGCACGTAAGCTTTGAGTCATATATGCATGACGTAGACGTTCGTTTAATTCATATAGTTCATCTCATTTAAAATCAATTAGTTTTTTAAAAAAGGTTAATCTATTTTATGCTTCATGGAATTGTGCGTTGTAGAGCATAAAGTAAAAACAAATAATGGCAATTCAACTAGAAAAAGTTTGTGCAATTATGATATGAAAGATTCTAGAACAAAGGAGAAGTACTTGTGTTTTGAGGTTTGTGCATTATGCTTAAGTTCAACCATGGAGTCATCTAGATTGTACATGTGGTGGAATTTGGTGGAATGTAGATGATATCCAACGACCAGTAGTGCTTGGATTTTCCATCTCTGCACTGTCGGATTGGCATCATCCAACGACAATCTTTCAAATTTATTCGCACACTATATAGGGGTATAGAGTATAGATATAAATATAGATACAGAGGTATAGATATAGACTAGTGACACAGTGGCGGAGCCATGAAACATAAATGAGCTAGGGGGCCAAGCATTGCTAATCCTTTACGGGGAGGGCCAATTCATCAACTTAAACCATTTTACCAGCAATTCATCTACTGATCACATACATATTAGCCTCAATATCTCTACTCCTATAAAAATACGAGTTGGTGATGATGGTGTGTCTGCCTTCGGACCATATGCACCGTCCGATCTTGAATCTAAGGTTGAGATTCAGCTAAGACGTGTTGTACAAAGGGCCAAAACAGAATAGTCTGGACGTTTCTCCTCTCGCGAAACAGATCTCTAGCGCCTCGCGTCCTTCCACCATATCTTTGGCCACCGAAGCCCATCTTCTCCCCTGCCAACGGAACACTCCCACTGCCACAGCCGAACACTGTCCCAATCTCGACACCCAAATGAGCACACCAACGTGAGAGGCTGGATCGAGCCCATCCCCTCCGCCATGGCCAACGACTCGGTGCCCATGATGGCACTGACGCTCCGCAATTCCCCATGCCAACGCGTGCGAGGCGGGGTCATTGGATTGATGGCGCGCGTGCTATATGCGTGTGCACGTACGCTTGAATGCTAGGGCGGTGTGCAAGAGCTCCCCCTTCTCCTCCCTTTTACTCTCCCCCTGCATGTGGTGGAGCTTGAGTTGGGCGCGTCGCTGAGCGGGAGTTCTTGGGGTCAGAGGAAGAAGACGTTCAGGTACAACGCGTGGACGTTGGGGAGTAGCTGTGTGGAAGGAGGGCGTGAACGGTGGGATGGGCGCTGGCTGGCTGGTGAGTGTGTCAAGGTTGCTCTAATGTTTTTAATTTTGTTGCTCTGCCCTGATATACTACTATTTGAGCAAATATAATAAGATCATAGAGGAAAGCAGCAGTAGGGCTGCTGCGATTTTGTTCATGGTGCTACTGGTTTTGTTAATTTTGGTATTTGCTTAATGATTACGACTGTTGCTATTAGGTACTCGCTTTATTATGATATGAAGATATGTATGTTGCTGGTAGGTACTCGTGAACATGGGGTGAAATGGGATCGGTGTTGCAGCGGCAGACGTCTGGTGGCTATGCAGTGGCACCTGCTACTTAGATACGTAGCCAACAACCGTGAGAAGACTTTGATCTTAATATATTAGAGTAAGCCCCATACGCCATAGGAGGTCCTCCTTTTGGTGATATCAGCCGCTGAGATTTCTCCATCTTCACCCTCTAACACACATTGGTTCTGCATTATGTATATGTGTCTTAGATAAGAAAGGAATGTTTCTATCTGAATATTATCCAATTAGATACGTAGCCGACAACCGTGAGAAGACTTTGATCTTGATATATTAGAGTAAGCCCCATACGCCATAGGAGGTCCTCCTTTTGGTGGTATCAGCCGGTGAGCTTTCTCCATCTTCATCCTCTAACACACATTGGTTCTGCATTATGTATATGTGTCTTAGATAAGAAAGGAATGTTTCTATCTGAATATTATCCAATTATTCTTTCTTTGTCTAAATCGATTTAGGAGAAGAGATAGAGAGAAGCAAGTTACTGGTGTGGTTTATTTGGGAAAGTCAGTACTCTGTTTGTACTGCTTTGTTTTAGGGGATGAAGTACATAGAAGAAGAAATTCCTGTGATGGATCTATATGTTCCTGTTATGATGTCATGTAAATTCCACAACGCATCTGTATTCGTGCATCCTTCTTATAGTTTCTATTAACCACTTATAGTCATGCTTGACAGCCTGAGGGCTGAGGCTAAGAATTCTTTTCGTCTCTGTGCCCCTTATTTCGGTGCATTGTGCTACTGTATAATACTATTATAATGACATGTGCATTTAGTAAAATCCCTTAATCATGGCATCATGTAAAAAAAATGTTTCCTAAGTGAGGACTGTGGTATAGATTTGTGCAAGTTCTGAAACCTGCAAGTACTTAATTACATAATAATTCTGTAGGATGATAAAAAATAAGAAGATGATGATTCAGTCAATAAGAGGATGTGTGAACTCTTAACTTGAAGGACAGGGAATAAAACATGAGGAGGATAATGGAAGAGAAGAAGAAGCGGACATTAGAATAATGAAAGAGAATGAGTAGATAATGAGAATGGTACTGAAAAAGAAGACGAGATGCACCTTGGCTAAGTAAAAAGCTAGACTGGAATTGCCAATAAAGGGAATGAGGTCCCTTTCTCTATCGGTGCCATCTTAGTTGTCATCGACTAGGTGCATATTTCGCGAGATAATCTCGTTCTAACATGTCTCTGATTTTGAATTTTTTCTGCGGATTTCAGAATATAGAAGGTAGCTTCGCAGAGGGGTCACCAACGAGCAAGGTGAGGCCATTGCGTCTATTCTTGTGTTAGCTTATTTCAAAGAAATTACACTAATTTCTCTCAGTATATGTCTTTGCAGAGAAATACTGCTGGTTGTTCATGAACAATTTTCTGTTGCTCTGACTGAACGGATTGTCTCTGTAATTCTTATCTGTTTGGGTGGTGCCCAGCTGCCAATAGAAGACAAGTTATCTTCTTGCTGAACAACGCCACAATTGCATAGTTGTATGTTTTTTTTGTGGGAATGCATAGTTGTATGTTATTTAGGATTGTCTCTGTTGCATGCGACCGGGAGATACAAGAGGTCCGGTACTAATTTTGTGTATGTATTTGTTCTGTATACACCTAATTTCAAAGCATCTATTATAGTACATTTTGTTTCTTTGCTCGGTACAAGATGTATTGCAAGTGTTGTTCATAGTTTTCTTCCTTTTATGTAAATATACTACAGACCTTTCTTCCTTTTGTCTGAATATATCAGACATTTTTGTATGATGCCCTAGCAGTTGGATGAAAGCAAAAATCACAGAACTAATATTGTTGGCACATATGTTTTGAGCAAACAACTAAAAGAAGACTATACTATGCTTGACAAATGATTGCATGGCCTCATAGACGCCTAAGGTATGTAACTAATTGAGTGGAACTAGCTGTGCGAGTTATGTTTGGAATATTGCTTCTCTTCATGGTGGCATTGTATCCAAATTCATTTTTTCTGTGCATATTTTGCAAAGCAGTTAGTTGACCAATTTTTTGTCATGAAACCATATATAAGTGTGCTCAAGCTATAGTATGTGTGCTAATATATTGGTTCCTGACTATAACTTAAATTCACCTAATCTTATTTCATTCGTAGCGTAGCACAGGCATCTTGCTAGTATATATATAGTGATGTTATTAGGGGGGGCGGGGCCCTTACTGCCCCTGCCTTCGCCACTGTGCGCATGTCTGAGAGATGAAGCGGAAGGAATGGATGATGAGAGGGAGACGATGAATTGATAACGTGGGTGTATTAGCTATGTAGTCCTATATAGAGAGGTATAGATTGCTCGATGTGTACGTGGGAAAGAGGGTGAGACCTGACTAGATATATAGATTGATCGGTTTGTGTGCAAAACTGGAAAAGACCTAGCTATATATTTACACAAATAGAGGAACATCGATCATTGCGCATGCAAGTGAGAGATAAAGAATGCCGAAAGTGATGAAGAGGCGGAGATGTGTGCGTGTGCATGCATGGGAGACCGACCTGAAGAAAAAGATTGCATGTGTGTGGTGGATAATGTCGAGTGGTAGTGTGTGTACATGCATACATGAGAGAAAGTTAGTGGTCCAATTATAAAGAGAAGACGACTGTGTGGGTGTAAATGACTAGTAGGTGAGTTCATAATCAATGTAAAGTTGAATTCAAATATTTGAATAAGGGATCATGATGTTTTAAACCCATGCATGATGCATGAATATAACTCTAATATGTGTGGTGTGGTTTGGAAACGAGCATGATATACTGTATACACATTGAACAAGGTCAGACTGATTTGAATTTGAGATACCGATGGCAAGCATCGTTTGGCCACATTGCATCCACGCATGGACACACTACTCAGATTGGAGATGGTGGGTGGCTTTCGCATCACATATATATACCCCAATGTAGTGTGCGAATAAACTTTGAAAGATGGTCGTTGGATGAAACCAATCCAATGGTGCAAAGATGGCAAATACAAGCACTACGGGCCGTTGGATACCATCTACATTCCACCAGATTCTGCCACATGTACAATCTAGAAGACGCCATGGTTGAACTTAAGCAGAATGCATAAACCTCAAAACACAAGCATTTCTCCTCTGTTGTAGAATCTTCTGTACCATTATTGCCCATTTTTTCTAGATGAATCACCATTATTTATTTATACTTTGTGCTTTTCAACGCACAATTCCATGAATCATAAAATATATTAGCTTTTCAATAAAAACTAATTGATTTTGAATGAGATGAACTATAAGAATAAAATGAACATCTACATCATGCATATATATGACTCAAAGCTTACATGCTATAATGTGGTATTTATTCATAATTTGCTTGCCAAATCTCATGCATCCAATGCACATGTACCTTACTAGTCTAAATGTGTGTGTGTGTTGCGCGTGTTAAACACATTCTGTTTGTGTGCGTTGCGCGTGTTAAACACGTTAAGCTTGTTGTCCCGATTGTTTTTAGTTTTTTGTTATTGTATTTGAATGCATTTCTAGTAATATAGTAAATCGGGACACGGCTCTCTCTAGTAAGGTGCGAATTGTTTTTTTCATACACGCTAAGCTAGTTCTCCCGAAATTTCAAGCCAGCATCTCTGGCTATCTTGCTGAGAAACTCCCGCCTCTTCAACCCGCGGCTTGTTATCCCGAAATTTGAAGCTAACTCTTTGTCTTGTTGTGCTCGGAAAACTTCCTCCATCTCAACCCGCACGTTGCCAATCCAAAATTACAACACGCGCAAAAACTCGCACCTCCTGCGAAATCCCGACATGCGAAATTCCAGTGATACCCCCTCAACGGAAAGAACCACCTAGTTCAAATCGATGGTGGTATTTTCATAACTTACCCCACATTTCGGACAAGCGTGTCAGTAAGCCATGGTTCCCCCTCCCATCCCCTCCGCCTCCCCCATTCGAACACCGAGGCCGCGAAAACCCGCAAAGCCCCACACCTTCCTCCGTCCGCCACCCAACCGAAGCCTCTTCCCCGTCGACATCGTCCACCGCAACACCTCGACCTCCCTCATCCACCGCATCGGATGATGATCGGATCCATCGTCGATCTCGTCATCCCGCCGATTTGGCCACCCCGTCCTCCACCTCCAAGGAGCTGCCCCGATGTTCTCCTTGTGTTTCGCGCCACCTCCATTCCCACACCGCCGGAAGAGCAGCATCATCATTGATTCCTCGGATGAAGCTGACGCTTAATCGGCGCCACCAAAGAGGTTCTACGGTAATCGCTGGATTTTCTTCTTGCTTTGATCTCATGGTGCTGCCGGCGCTCGGTCCCGAGCCGCCATGGCGCAGCTCCATCTACGGCGGCATCGCCGGCCACTTCCTTTACAGCATCGCTCCCTCGATGGTGACGTCCACTTCAGTCAGAGCTGCTACTGCTTTGGCTCTCGCTCGCACTGCTGCTCTGCTCTTGCTCTCCGGTCCCCTGCCTGGTCTGCTCTTGCTCTTGCTTGCGATGTTGCTCTTGCTCTTGCTCTTGCGTAAGCTGCTGCTCTAGTATTCCTCGCGATGGTGCTGCACGAGCAACATATCCTGCTCTCGCTCGAGCCCCTGCAACTGCTACTTGAGATGCTGCTACACGACCAGCTGCCCCGGCTCTCGCACGCGTTGCTGCTCCGGGCGCTGCTGCTGCTATTACTGCTTTTCTGCTACTAGTGTGTTCAGTTCGATAGTAAAATTCAGTTTCAACAGTAAAATTCGGTTTTGACGGTTAAATTCAATTTTGTCAGTTAAGTTCAGAGATGAGCGGCTAATATATTTTACATCTAGCACTATGTGGTTATGTATTTTACATCATCTATTGGAGATGATATTAGAATTCCACTCAGGTTAACATTGTCTCTCTTGTCCTGCTTCAGCCTCGCCATCGTACAACTCACTGGAGCTGCTCTAACAATGAAACCATCCATCAGAGCAGAGCAGTACCCTTGGCTCCATCTCCAGGTGTCGGGGGAAACTGTCCGCCACGAACACCTATGGGACCGGAGCCCCTTGTCTGTGCGGTACGAGGGCGGAGGGAGCACAAAGAGCAGATCGTGGCGAGCACGCGGGCAGTTTTACCCAGGTTCGGGCCGCGGTAGACGCGTAAAACCCTACTCCTGCTTGGTTGTGTATTGAGTTTGAGCGCTCGGGAGCTTGAAGAAGCAGCTACACCGAGCGTGAGAGTGATCTAGGTTCCGAACCCCCTCCACGTTGTGCATGGGCCTCCTTTTATAGTGCAAGGGGTCACCGACAGGTGTCAACGTAGGAGAAAGGGGTAAAAACGTAAAAGAGGTGGTAGTTGTAACAGTGCGGGAACAGTGGAGCTACAGTACAGAACAGTGGTCTATACCTACTTTGACAGTGGGGGACAAGGGCATTTAATGCCCGTCGCCGTCGACCCCAAAAGCTCCCGCCCTGGCGTCTCCGTCTGCCACGGCGATGGATCCATCACCGTGGAGTGCCACCGTGTACCCCAGGCTGCACAGCCATCCGCCACGCGTCCCTGGATAGGCCCCAGGGCGACGCGTGGGCCGATGAGCTGGAGCGCGGGCACACAGCGCAGCCTTCCCGGCAAGCACCTTGCCGGGGCCTTGATCTTGCCGGGCCCGGGAGCTTGCCGCTCCCCGGGCCCTTGCCGGGGCGCATATAGCGCCGAGGCGTGTCTTCTAATCTTCCTGGCAAGCTCCTCTTGCCAGGGTCTTGTGTTTAGTGGGGCAATCCTGAGCCTGGTACGGCCTTCCCGGCAAGCTCCTCTTGCCGGGGTCTCGGTCTTCTTCCTTGTATACTTTGTTTTTGAATGGTTTAATAGGGAGCAGGAAGGTCTCCGGTGAGCACGCAGTAAACCCTGCCGCGGGAAGCTGCGACTGCCCGTGCATAAGTTGGGGTACTAAGGTACCCCTACCTTAGTACACCGACACCAGGCGCCTAAGATCTTCTTCCCCTCCTCCAACTGCCACATCAGTCGCAGCATCCTCAGTGACCAACCCAATGATGCTGAGATCGACATGGCTTCGCCAAAGAGGTTGTACACTTGCTGCACCGCTTTTTTACTCTACATGTTATATATATTGTCCACTGAACACACGTAGTAACGTGAAATACGGTTAGTTTCTCCTATATAACAAGCAGTGAGGTACCAGGCAACCTAGCTATCCATGGTGGACTCTCTTGAAAGCCATCATTATTTCTATGCGTTTGAGCTGTGCATTTCTAGATGGGCCTGGGAGTTGAGCTAGTAGGGCAGTGGCCTGGGTCCAAAGTACTAGAAGTAGCACAAAAACATTGTTCGAGTGTAGGCTTTTCCCTGTTCAAGCCTATCTACTAGAATCGCCAGTGCTTGAAGGGAAAAGTGGAGGAAAAACACAGGAATTGGAAAGTTTCCTATGGTACTACTATTCATGCATTTGGTTCAAAGGAATGGAGCAAAGAAAAATTGTAGGATTTGTTCCTTTAGTGTCTCCTTGATAGAAAAACTGTAGGAATTTTAATATCGACTTGGCCTCCTTTTCAAATTCCTATTCATGAAGCACAAGACTATGAGATAGTAGCATAATAGCATTATAACTATACATTTTCTTGTGGTTTGACTTAATTTCACCATCCTTCCTTGCATTCCTGTGATCTTCCAATTCTTGACAACCAAACACCCAGATTGATAGAAAACTTGTATTTTTTAAATTCTCTGTTTTGCACATGCATTCTGTAGGATCAAAAGTATGTCTAGAGGGGGATGATTAGACTACTTGACCAAATACAAACTTAGCGTTTTCCCAATTTTATGTTTTGACCGTTTTTAACAAATTAGCACAAGTCAAGCAATCTTCCTACACATGCAATTCTAGAGTTGTACCAGCGGAAAGTAAAACATTGCATGTAAAGGTAAAGGGGGGAGTTTTGAGAGTGCAAACGCAAGTGGAGACACGGATGTTTTTGGCGTGGTTCCGATAGGTGGTGCTATCGCACATCCACGTTGATGGAGACTTCAAAGGGTAACGGCTGCACGAGTCCACGGAGGGCTCCACCCACGAAGGGTCCATGAAGAAGCAACCTTGTCTATCCCACCATGGCCATCGCCCACGACTTGCCTCACTAGGGTAGATCTTCACAAAGTAGGTGATCTCCTTGCTCATACAAACTCCTTGGTTCAACTCCACAATCTTGTCGGAGGCTCCCAAGTGACACCTAACCAATCTAGGAGACACCATTCTCCAAAAGGTACTCCCTCCGTCCGAAAATACTTGTCATCAAAATGGATTAAAAAGGGCTCTATCTAGAACTAAAATACGTCTACATACATCCCCTTTTAATCATTTTGATGACAAGTATTTCCGGACGGAGGGAGTAATAGATGGTGTGTTGATGATGAACTCCTTGCTCTTGTGCTTCAAATGATAGTCTCCCCAACACTCAACTCTCTCTCACATATTTGGATTTGGTAGAAAGATGATTTGAGTGGAAAGCAACTTGGGGAAGGCTAGAGATCAAGATTCATATAGTAGGAATGGAATATCTTGGTCTCAACACATGAGTAGGTGGTTCTCTCTTAGAAAATGAATAATGGAAGTGTAGGTATGTTCTGATGGCTTTCTCCACCAATGAAGAGTGGGTGGAGGGGTATATAGAGCCTCCACACAAAATCTAACCGTTACACACAATTTACCAAACTCGGTCGGACTGATTTAGTTCAAAATGTGAACGTTAGGCTTTTCGGTGGGACCGATATGATCAACTCGGTGAGACCGATTTCTTTTGGGTTAGGGCATAACGTAATCTCGGTGAGACCGATCACATCAACTCGATGAGACCAATTCTGTAATAGGCAAACAGAGAGTTGGTCAGGCAAACTCAGTGGGACCGATTTGCTCATTTCGGTGAGACCGAAATGTTACTCAGGGGAAACAGAGAGTTTGCATTGCGAACTCGGTGGGACCGATCGCTCACTTCGGTTGGACCGAAATGTTATGAAGGGAAACAGACAGTTTGCAATCCCATCTCGGTGAAACCGAACTGATCAGGGTTTCTGGTAGTGGCTATGTCAACTAAACTCGGTGGCGTAGGATATATCAAATCGGTGGGGCTGAGTTCGACTTTTGGTTTGGGACATATGTGGATATGAGAAAGTGGTTGAGGGCTTTTGGAGCATATCACTAATCATTTTGAGAAAGCAAGCCATTAAGCAACACCTCATCCCCTTTTAATAGTATTGGCTTTTCCTATGGAGTCAATGTGATCTTGGATCACTAAAATGAAAATGTAGAGTCTTGAGCTTGAGCCAATATGTGTCCTTAGCATTTTGAGGGGTCCACATTCCTAGTCCATGCCATCCCAATGATTGAACTTTCTGAAATGATCATCTTGAAAGAGCATTAGTTCAATGAGCTATATGTTGTTAGGAATTACCAAAACCACCCAAGGATAGTTGCACTTTCACATTCCTATCCTATTCCAGTTTATTACCTATCCCTGCATTGTTAGAATCCTCCAATTCAAACAAGCCCTTACAGAATTACTTCTTTTACATATATGTTTCAAAGAAAACCTTGTGTGGTTTGTCCCGCTCCTGCTGCGATGTGGTCCACCCCAGGTCAGGTGCTCCAAAAACCAAAGGGTTCACCACAGGAGGGATCCGCCCTCCAGACTGTCTTTCACCGCCTTAGATCTTCTTCCCTACCATTGGCAGCCATGACAACCGCATTAGCATCATCAACTGAGCATAGGACCTTGAGGACGACACGGGTCCGCAAGAGAGGTCACACTCTTTCGTGTCTGCTTGTGTTATGCATCACTTAACATGATGACATGCTACTTTATTGTCATGTTCAGCGATTAGACTTCGAGTCAAGTCCAAACTAATGCTCAACCTTGAGTTTTTAAATGATTGTGGGTTACATATTGGGGCAGCAATCAATACTATATGTCTACTATCTGAATAATCTCAGGTGTCTACTGTGAGTTTCATGTTGGTTGGAAACAAACATTAAAGGAGCCATTATCTGTATTTTTTAACTGAAGCTATTATCTGCCTACTATCATTGGTTTTGGGTCTATCCAGAGTATGCACTCCTTACATAATCTCACTATGTTTTATTCCTATGAATGTCAGTTATTGTACACAATGGTACTGAACATGTAGAGCAAAAGAGACGAGCCTTGTGTGGCAATAATATTTCATGCAAACGTCGCTCCATGGTGGGCGCAAAAGCAACCCCCCTCCCCCATTCCAGATTGTAATCAAGAGGAAGATAAATGTTCAGAGGGGGATTCAGAGGGAGCAGACCACTCCTATTTAACGCCTCAGGTCTTTTGCTGTAACTTGGCATGCTGATGTTGGTCATATCATGCATATGGTGCCTTGCATTGCTTACTTTACACATAAAATATGGCATCTTCTTAGTTTAGACATGTATTGTGTGAATGTCATCTATTTAGTTTCTATATCATATATGTGAATCATGCAATGCCATCTTGTTTAGCCAGGCATCATATATGTGAATTTTGCAATGCCATCCTGGTTAGCCAGTCATCTTATATGTGAATTATATCATGCCATCCTTTTTTATTACGTAATAAAATTTTCAACAATCTTAGTACATTCAATTACTCTTCCTGTGCATCAGCCATTCGACATGGTCATGGAAAGATCTGGAGTGAAAACAAGGTCTTCAGAGTAGATAATACTATCTGATGAAGCGCATGTCTTGCTGGTTACGGATAGCTCCTCGGAGGAGGATTCAGAGATAGATGACCAGTCC
>LR738715.1:676888334-676908258 GCA_902687465.1 Secale cereale | reverse complement strand
CCCCGAGGTGCATGCTCTAACTTGGCAGGGTTATATTGCTCATATCATGCATATGGCGTCTTACATTGCCATGTTATTTGCTTAGTTTAGATATGCTTTGTGTGAATGCCACTTGTTTAGTGTCTAGTTACCATATATGTTAATTATGCAATACCATCTTGTTGCAAGACATTATATATGTGAATTATGCAATGTTATCATGTTGCAAGGCATTATATATGTGAATTATGCAATGGCATGTTGTTTAGCCAAGCATCATATATGTGAATTATATCATGCCATTCTTTTTTGTATTACGTATTCTATTTGCCGACAATGTTTGTATATTCAACTACCCTTCCTGTGCATCAGCCATTTGAATTGGTGATGCAAAAATCTGGAGTGAAAACAAGGTCCTCAGAGCAGACAATGCTACCTGCTGAAGCAGATACCTTGCTGGTTACAGATAGCTCATTAGAGGAGGATTCAGAGACAGATGACCAGTCCTATTTCTCCCCTGAGGTGTATGCTCAAACTTGGCAGGGTTATATAACTCATATCATGCATATGCTGTCTTACAATGCTTAATTTTTACATCATATACACAATATTGATTCCCATCTTCTTAGTTGACACATCATATATGTGATTGCCCTCTGCTCACTTGCTTAGTATATAAATCATATATTTGAATTATATCATGCTATGATGTTTACATGGATAGCATGTATCTGAATTATGGCATGCCAACCCATTTTCTAAAGAAATAATATAGCTATATCATCTCATCCTGTTTACATAGTAATCATATTTGGAATTATGTCATTCTATCCGTGAATTATATCATGACATCATGTTTCCATCCATATATGTGAATTATGGCATGCCAACCACTTTAATAGACACATCGTATAGCTATATCATGTCATCCTTTTACATAGTCATCATTTTTTGAAGTATGTCATTCTATCATATTTAGTTAGCCATCATATATGTGAATTTGTGTCATGCTCCTGTTTAATTAGCTATCATATATGTGAAATTGTGACATGCTATCCCGTTTGGTTAGACGACATAAATGTGAATTATTTCATGCCCTGTTTTGTTCCCTACTGTCCATTGCATGTGTCTGTCATACAATGTCTGTACATTCAATTGCTTTCTTGTTTATCAGCCATTCGAATTGGAGAGGGTGATGGCAGTATCTATGGGAATAAAAACATGGTCTTCAGAAAAGATCGTGCTACCCGTCAATGTAGATAGAACCACGGTTGTACTTGGCCAAGAACCAGCCCCACCTCACATAACCCAGACTCACGCAGATTGTAACCCTACCCAGTTGGACAGAGAATTAGCTACACCCCTTCTAACCCCAACCCTAGCAGACAATAACCCAGTTCTAGTTGACATAGAACAGTCTCCAGCACATAGCACCCAAACAAGAGCAGTTAGTAAGGAAAGTGCAGTGCCCAAAGCACGAGGACCACCACTCTGAACCCCAAGTCAACGGTTAAAGCAGAAGAAGAATTTTCTCAGGTCAGGTTACGTAGCTATGGTTCATACTTCTTTGCTCTAGCATCACTCTATTTACTCATACCAACTATTTCAAATTTGAAGGATGCAATTGAAACTACAATGGTGCAAAAGGTATGTTTTAAACTTGTTTCTTTAACTGGTTTGCTGTTGTAACTTGCTTTATGTCGATTTCCGTTTCAATTGAATAAACAGTTACGTTCTCATGGCATACACATTACAAGTGTTGTTAGTGTTGTGTAGTTTCCCACACTAATATTTCGTCTATGTTGCTTTGTCTTAAACTGATATGATTTGAATTGTCTTTATTTTGATTTGTGATACGTCTCCAACGTATCTACTTTTCCAAACCCTTTTGCCCTTGTTTTGGACTCTAACTTGCATGATTTAAATGGAACTAACCCGGACAGACGCTGTTTTCAGCAGAATTGCCATGGTGTTGTTTTTGTGCAGAAATAAAAAGTTCTCGGAATCGCCTAAAAATCAACGGAGAATTATTTCGGAAAATATAAAAAATATCTCCAAGAAGATCCTCACCGGGGGGCCACACCCTGTCCACGGGGGTGGGCCCCCCCCCCCCCCCCCCCCCCCCCCCCCCGCGCACCCAGGGCGCGCCCCCCTGCCTCGTGGGCCCCCCGATGCTCCACCGACATACCCCCAGATCCTATATCTTCCATTTTGGGGAGAAAAAAATCAGAGAGAAGGAATTATCGCGTTTCAGGAGACGGAGCCGCCGCCAAGCCCTAATCTCTCTCGGGAGGGCTGATCTAGAGTCCGTTCGGGGCTCTAGAGAGTGGAGATCGTCGCCACCGTCATCATCAACCTTCCTCCATCACCAATTCCATGATGCTCACCGCCGTGCGTGAGTAATTCCATCGCAGGCTTGCTGGACGGTGATGGGTTGGATGGGATCTATCATGTAATCGAGTTAGTTTTGTTTGGGTTTGATCCCTAGTATCCACTATGTTTTGAGATTGATGTTGCTATGACTTTGCTATGCTTAATGCTTGTTACTAGGGCCCGAGTGCCATGATTTCAGATCTGAACCTATTATGTTTTCATGAATATATGTGTGTTCTTGATCCTATCTTGCAAGTCTATAGTCACCTACTATGTGTTATGATCCGGCAACCCCGATGTGACAATAATCGGGACCACTCCCGATGATGACCATAATTTGAGGAGTTCATGTATACACTATGTGTTAATGCTTTGGTCCGGTACTCTATTAAAAGGAGGCCTTAATATCCCTTAGTTTCCAATAGGACCCTGCTGCCACGGGAGGGTAGGACAAAAGATGTCATGCAAGTTCTTTTCCATAAGCATGTATGACTATATTCGGAATACATGCCTACATTGCATTGATGAACTGGATCTAGTTCTGTGTCACCCTAGGTTATAACTTCTACATGATGAATTGCATCCGACATAATTTCCCATCACCGATCCAATGCCTACAAGCTTTACCTATATTGCTAGCTCCTTATTTACTTTTTCGTTCCTACTATTACAAAAACTACAAAAACACTATCGTTACTTTTATTGCTGCTACCGCCACTATCATATTACTTTGCTACTAAACTATTTTGCTGCAGATACTAAGTTTCCAGGTGTGGTTGAATTGACAACTCAGCTGCCAATACTTAAGAGTATCTTTTGGCTCCCCTTGTGTCGAATCAAAAAAATTGGGTTGTATACTTTGCCCTCGAAAACTATTGTGATCCCCTACACCTGTGGGTTATCAATTTGGCAACATACACTAGAATGATATAGACCATATACTGACCATACTACATAGATATATGTTTGTTTCATGTTGTTATCATGTCCACCTTATAACTGAACTGGTTTACCAAAATGAGTTTCATATACAAAATGGTAAACCTATGACGTGTCTGCTTGTTCCCCTTGTAGAATGCCGACAGAATATTGGAGAAGAGCACCCCATTATGCAATGGTAGAGAAAGTAATGCAGATGTGGTTCAAGATAGTGAGGCAACTATGTTGGTCTCCAAGAAAGCTGATAAAAACTATCTTGTAGACAGTGAAACATCACCAAAGTCATGCCTTGAAGTAGTGTTTGAGCTACTGGCCACTACTGTTGGCACAAGCTCTTCGAACTCGCTACCTGAATCAGTACGGCTTCTTGAGTCTCAACTTCAAGTTGAAAGACATCAATCAGATGTGCTGCGACAGGAATCCGAAGGACTGAGGAAGTCCCTGCACAATTCAGATGCATACTTTCTGGTGCAACAACAAGTGCTGGAGGATCTAAGCGCCAAACAAGAGAAAGCTAATAAGCTTGCTAAGCGTCTTCCAGCATGGTGGATACCCATGATATTGTTTCTTGAGCTCTTGTGAAGTGGTTTCAGTTATGTACTTGTTTTGCTACAGCGTTTATTTGCACAGGTCGCCAACTTTGACAACAGTGTATGTAATATGCTACTTTCTTCCCCATATTTACACTGTTGGCGAACTTTGATGCCCAATGGTTGTAGTATGTGTAATAATCATAATAGCCTAGCGTATGTTGCTTGCTTATTTGGTTGCTTGTAGTCGGTGTAGTTCTTTTTCTGTGGTTTGCTAGTGCTCGCAATAATCTATTATTTAAAACTAGGCCACAATAACCATGGGCAACATGCGGACTGTTGTCGCCATGGCCTTCTACATGTTGTAGAATCAATGGGCCTTCTACGGGTCGTATGATCAATTGGCCAAACAACGGACCACATTATGGGTCGTAAACGGGCTAGAGTGGCAGTCGTCCGTTTATGGGCCGACAATAACGGGCCTTTAAGAGGCCGACGATTATAACGGGCTTAATTCCATCGACAGTCATAATGGGTCGTTACTCGGCCGTTTTTGATGCCGCTATGAAAATGGCCCAACGGGTCAACAGGCCACAAACGGGGCGCCTTTAACCATAGGCTGAATTTGGCCCACAAGTGGAAAAGGCCAGTAACAGACCGTAAGCTAGCGAATGTTGCAAATCAGCCCAAGAATAAATGGGCCCTTAAAAAGCCAAAAGATAACACGGTCTGGGAACGGCCCAATGGAGTAATGGGCCGTTAATGGGTATGAAGCGACATACTGTTCATTATGGGACAGTTTCACTATGGGTCGTTAATGGGTCGAGATTACAAAGGGCCTCATATGGTCCGAAAGACGTCATGGGCCATACATGGTCTGGAAGTTACAAAGGGATGGAATCGTATTGGACGGCCCACATGAAGCTAGTGGGCCGAATTAGGAAAGGCCATAATGGGCCATGACTTATCGAGCCTGAATGGGCTATATGCGAGCAGGCCGTTAGCAGCGTTTCGATGGGCCAGGCCGTTATCCTTTGACCAAGTCAAATGGGCCGGCCTTTTGACCTGAATGGACCCCTATTGGTCCATGCCACGTGTCGACGTATCATTGGCGCCTCATGTCCATTGGTTGGTTGACATTTGTCCGCGCGTGGAGCTGACATGTGGTTCGTTCGGCCAATGAGAATTTTACACGTGGAAAATCCCCATTGGTCCTCGCTGTTAATGGGTTATCGGATCCAAAACCGGACCCAATAGGTTTAACGACGTGCCATTACGGTGGATGCCACGTGTCGGTTACCCTTGACGAAAGCACTTCCATGACGCGCTACTTATCGTCATGGAAGTGAACCCTTCCGTGATGATAATTTTGGTATTGTCATGGAACACTTTTATGACAGCATAGGTATGAATATCTTGATTCTGTCATAAAATTGTCATAGATGTACATGCATGAAAGAAAATGTGACCTACTATGACAAACATGTATTATCACGGAAGAGGTTTTTTTTGTAGTGAGGTACTAGTTTAAGAAAAAAGACCGCCCGAGTACAGGTCGGCCCTATGTAGGATGATGCACTTAGACTCGAGCCCACGATGGTCAATCCGTAGTAATCGTCAGTGCACGGGAATAGCCGACCAGGGCCCACAAGTCATGGAACAGAGAGCGAGCGCAGTTAATAAGCGATCAGGTAAGTATTCAAAGGAGTTCGACAGATGAGCCACGGCATCGCTTATAAACCAGTCGAGAGCCCCCTCGTCTAGAGAGGTAGCACTAAACTTACAGCACACTCGTAGCCAGCAACGCACAGTGGCGCGCACGGGCTTAGTGGGCCGGAAAAGAGCCCAATACGCCTGGTCTCCAGACTATCCTCACCCAACCCCATAAGGCATGTTGAATAAACCAGAGCGCGTGGAGATACACCCTTGGCAGCAACACTCCTCGTGACTGTTCACATGCCAGCGATCTTGTCCAATGCGTCATCGTCACTATCTATGAATTCTGTAACAGGATTCTTGGGTGTAGAGGGGCTCTCTGGATCAACAGCCATAGAACCTTTGAGAGCTCCCAACCGCCCCTTCATAACACCAGATCTTGTCTTTTCAGGAGAACGCCCCTGGCTTAAATCAATAGCCACACGCTCAAGCTCCGAGAACCGGCTGCCAAAGATCATGTAGTCATGCTCCCCGAGTTCTAGCCACTCACCTGCAACAAAGAAGGAGAAGCGCAGAAAGGGTAAGTTCAAGTACAGAATTTGTGACAGTACTAGTAAAGACGTAAAGCTAGAAATGAAGACAAAAGGTCATGCATACGTACAAGGTTCGATGCCAAACAACCCCGAAAGTCGACATCAAACACATCGTTAGTACCGCAAGTATACAACAGAGTATTTCTAATGTCAAGAATGTCTTCGTGGGTGTAATCCAACATTTCAATCACACCATTCTCCTAGCAATGATAAGTCTTGCAGTTTTGTATCATAAAGAAGCCGCAATCATGCTTGTTAACAACAAACAAACAAATGGTACACTACATATTTAAAATACAGGAATATGACAAACAATCGAAAAAATATGCATTCCAACAACAACAAACGCCTAATGAATTACATTAAAATGGATACTCATGTGTTTTCCTACTGCGTCACACGAACAATCTCACAAGAGAAACCATCAACATGCGTCGGCGAGAACGGTTTGGCCCTATCTACACTGGACTCCCTCCCAAGCATCTTTATATTACCTGTCATAGTCCTGAAGAATCTAACTGCGTCACTCCAGGTTTCATCATGGAGTGAATCAAGACACTAGAAAATACGGAATTTCAAATTCAGAACAACCGAGCACCAATGGCCAACATCTTCACCAGGCTTCATGGCAGCCACAAATGATGGTGGATCAAAAGTAGGGGAAAGAAGCTGACAAAAAAATGGCAGAGGAAAAATGAATTTAACAATTGTAATGAAGCTAATATTTAGCCTCCAAAACAATAAATAAAAGAGGGAAATTGAAATTTTGAATACCAAATAGATCAAATAATCATAAGTTCTAATTCAGTATGCAACTCAATACAAAAAAATGTTACTCAAATTTATCTGGACTGCGCAAACTTGCAAGAAACAAATCAGTTTGACTTCCTTGCTACAATAAGGTCAGCTTCAAAAAAGACCACGCATCATTCGTATGTACAGGGGAAAAAGAAGGCTACTCAAGTTCATTCCCACCATCCAAATCTGCAAGAAACATGGCAATTCTAGTTCACAAGAACAATAAGTTTAGATAAGAGCATGCATCTTTCACCAGTACACAATAAAACATCAAACGTTAGGATGAGTCACGTACATGGTCATAACTATCAGCCCCTGATCTAGTGAACCACTGCCGCACATTGGCATTGATACGTCTCCAACGTATCTATAAAATTTGATTGTTCCATGCTATTATTTATGAAGTCTTTGATGTTTAATGGGCTTTATCATTCACTTTTATATCATTTTTGGGACTAACCTACTAACCCAAAGGCCCAGTCCAGATTGCTGTTTTTTGCCCATTTCAAGGAATTGCAGAAAAAGAATATCAAACGGAGTCCAAACGGAATGAAACCTTCGTGAGAGATATTTTTGGAGAAAATCATGCTCGAGAAACTTCAGGACCAAGTCAGGGGACAGAAGGGCTGCCCTCGAGGGTGGGGGCGCGCCCCCCTTCCCAGGGCGCGCCCCCTTGCCTCGAGGCTGGCCCGTGTGGCCCCCGATGCCCTCCTTCTTCCTATATATATCCATGTACCCCAGAAACTCCATACGCAGAGAGAAAACCCTAATTCCACCGCCGTAGCTTCTGTTCCCGTGGAGATCCAATCTTGGAGCCTGTTCCGGGAGGGGGATCCATCACGGAGGCCTTCATCATCATCTTCATCGCCCTCACCATGAGTTGTGAGTAGTTTACCATAGACCTTCGGTTCCATAGCTAGTATCTAGATGGCTTCTTCTCTCTCTCTCTCTGGATCTCAATACAAAGTTCTCCTCGGTCTTTGAGGAGATCTATTCGATGTAATCTCTTTTTGCGGTGTGTTTGTCGAGATCCGATGAATTGTGAGTTTATGATCAAGGTTATCTATGAAAGATATTTGGTTCTTCTCTGAACTTTCATAATATAATTGCAAGTCTCTTCAAATTATCGGTTTGGTTTGGCCTACTAAATCTATAGTTCTGGCAATGGGAGAAGTGCTTGGCTTTGGGTTCAATCTTGCGGTGTCCTTTCCCAGTGACAATAGGGGCAGCAAGGCATGTATTGTATTGTTGCTATCGAGGATAAAAAGATGTGGTTTTCATCATATTGCTTGAGTTTATCCCTCTACATCATGTCATCTTGCTTAAGGCGCTACTCTGTTCGTATGAACTCAATATACTAGATGGATGCTGGATAGCGGTCGATGTGTGGAGTAATAGTAGTAGATGCAGAATCGTTCCGGTCTACTTGTCTTGGACGTGATGCCTATATACAATGATCATGCCTAGATAGTCTCATAATTATTCGCTTTTCTATCAATTGCTCGAGAGTAATTTGTTTACCCGTCGTAGAATATCGCTATCATGAGAGAAGCCACTAGAGAAAACAATTGCTCGAGAGTAATGTTTTTGCTCTAGAACTCTCATGCTTCATTTATATCTATTTGAGAGTCTATTAAAACAGCATGGTAATGTGTTTAGGCTAAAGCAACTAGTCTTCACATGATAAACATCCAATGTCAATGTAGTAAAAAAAATCACACCAAGTGCATTGAATAGAATGAGATGTTGGATGCTTGATAATTGTTTTGAGGCATGAGGATAGTGATATTAGAGTCATGCTAGTGGAGTTATTATGAAATTGATAAATACTTGTGTTAAGGTTAGTCATTCCCGTATCATGCATGTATGGTGAACCGCTATGTGATGAAGTTAGAGCATGAGGTATTTGTAGAGTGCCAACCTTTGTGTGGAGGTCGGGGGCGCGCGATGGTTAACTCCTACCAACCTCCCCTAGGAGCATGCGTTGATTGCTTTGTTTTCATGACTCATAGATTTTTGCAATAAGTATATGAGTTCTTCTGACTAATGTTGAGTCCATGGATTATACGCACTCTCACCCTTCCGCCATTGCAAGCTTCTCTTGTACCGCGCAACTTTCGCCGGTACCATAAACCCACTATATATCTTTCCTCAAAACAGACACCATATTGTTCCTCAAAACAGTCACCATACCTACCCATCATGGCATTTCCATAGCCATTCCGAGATATATTGACATGCAACTTTCCACCGTTCCGTTTATATGACACGCATCATATTGTCATAGTGCCATGCATGATCATGTAGTTGACATCGTAGTTGTGGCAAAGCCACCATGCATAATTTTTCATATGTGTCGCTCTTGATTCATTACTCATACCGGTACACCATCGAAGGCATTCATGTAGATTCATACTTGTTGTAGTATCAAGTTGTAATTTTGAGTTGTAACAAAAAGTGTGATGATCATTCTTGCTACCTCTTGAGCTTGCGTTGTATTCCCTCGAAGAGGAAAGGGAGATGCAGCAGAGTAGCGTAAGTATTTCCCTCAGTTTTTGAGAACCAAGGTATCAATCCAATAGGAGACCACGCGCCAGTCCCTCGCACCTGCACAAACAAATAAGAACTTCGCAGCCAACGCGATAAGGGGTTGTCAATCCCTTTACAGTCACTTACGATAGTGAGATCTGATAGAGATGATAATTATATTTTTGGTATTTTTGGTATAGAAACAAAAAGTAAAGAAAGCAAATAAACAACGGCAACAGAAATTGGTTAGTTGACGAGAAAGTAATATGATAAAGATAGACCCGGGGGCCATAGTTTTCTCTAGTGGCTTCTCTCATGATAGCGGTATTCTACGGCGGGTAAACAAATTACTATCGAGCAATTGATATAAAAGCGAATAATTATGAGATTATCTAGGCATGATCATTGTATATAGGCATCACGTCTGAGACAAGTAGACCCAAACAATTCTGCATCTACTACTATTACTCCACACATCGACCGCTATCCAGCATGCATCTAGTGTATTGAGTTCATGCGAACAGAGTAACACCTTAAGCAAGATGACATGATGTAGAGGGATAAACTCAAGCAATATGATGAAAGCCCCATCTTTTTATCCTTGATGGCAACAATACAATACGTGCCTTGCTGCCCCTACTATCATTGGGAAAGGACACCGCAAGATTGAACCCAAAGCCAAGCACTTCTCCCATTGCAAGAACTATAGATCTAGTAGGCCAAACCAAACCAATAATTCGAAGAGACTTGCAAGGATATTATGAGCACACATAAAAAGTTCAGAGAAGAAGTAAATATCTTTCATAGATAACCTTGATCATAAACTCACAATTCATCGGATCTCGACAAACACACCGCAAAAGGAGATTACATCGAATAGATCTCCTCGAAGACCGAGGAGAACTTTGTATTGAGATCCAGAGAGAGAGAGAGAAGAAGCCATCTAGATACTGGCTATGGACCCGAAGGTCTAAGGTAAACTACTCACAACTCATGGTGAGGGCGATGATGATGATGATGAAGGCCTCCGTGATGGACCCCCTTCCCGGAACAGGCTCCAAGATGGGATCTCCACAGGAACAGCAGCTACGGCGGTGGAATTAGGGTTTTCTCTCTGCGTAAGGAGTTTCTAGGGTACGTAGGTATAAATGGGAAGAAGGGGGGCACCGGGGGGCACACGGGCTGCCCTTGAGGCAGGGGGCGTGCCCTGGGAAGGGGGGGCGCCCCCCACCCTCGAGGGTGACCCCTCTGTCCCCGGGCTTGGCCTCGAAGTCTTTCGTGCGTGATTTCCTCCAAAAATATCTCTCGCGAAGGTTTCGTTTCGTTTGGACTCCGTTTGATATTCCTTTTCTGCAAAACCCTGAAATAGGCAAAAAAACAGCAATCTGGACTGGGCCTTTGGGTTAGTAGGTTAGTCCCAAAAATGATATAAAAGGGAGTGATAGAGCCCATTAAACATCCAAGACTTCATAAATAATTGCATGGAACAATCAAAAATTATAGATACGTTGGAGACGTATCAAGCATCCCCAAGCTTAATTCCTGCTCGTCCTCGAGTAGGTAAAAGATAAAGAAAGAATTTTTGATGTGGAATGCTAACCAATATAGTTTTTCAATGTAATTCTCTTAATTGTGGCATGAATGTTCAGATCTGAAAGATTCTAGACAAAAGTCTATATTGACATAAGAAATAACAATACTTCAAGCAATACTAACAAAGCAATCATGTCTTCTCAAAATACTATGGCTAAAGAAAGTTATCCCTACAAAATCATATAGTGTTGGCTATGCTCCCTTATTATCACACTAAATATTCATATCATGCACAACCCCGATTTCAGCCAAGCATTTGTTTTCATGCTCTATCTTTTCCAACCTTTCAACTTTCACGCAATACATGAGCGCGAGCCATGGACATAGCACTATGGGTGGAATAGAGGTGGTTGTGGAGAAGACAAAAGAGGGAGATAGTCTCACATCGACTAGGCATATCGGCAGGCTATGGAGATGCCCATCAATAGATATCAATGTGAGTGAGTAGGGATTGCCATGGGACGGATGCACTAGAGCCAAATATGAATGAAAGCTCAACAAAAGAAAACTAGTGGGTGTGCATCCAACTTGCTTGCTCACAAAGACCTAGGGCATTTAAGGAAGCCCATCGTTGGAATATACAAGCCAAGTTCTATAACGAAAATTCCCACTAGTATATGAAATTCACTAAGCATGAGACTCTCTACAATGAAGAACATGGTGCTACTTTGAAGCACAAATGTGGAAAAAGATAGTAGCAATTGTCCCTTTTTCTTTTCTCCCTTTTTTTCTTTTTTTTTCTTTTTCTTTTTTTTGGGCCTTTTTTTTCTTTGGCCTTTCTTTTTTCTTTTTCTTTTTTTGCGGAGGGGCTTTATAGATTCATCCTTTCCTCCCATGGAACAATGCTCTAATAATGATGATCATCACACTTTCATTACAACACGATATTACAACTCGATACTACAACAACAAAGTATGACTCTATATGAATGCCTCCGGCGGTGTACCGGTATGTGCAATGAAACAAGAGTGACATGTATGATAAATTATGCATGGTGGCCTTGCCACAAATACGATGTCAAGTACATGATCATGCATGGCAATATGACAATATGATGCGTGTCATATAAACGAAACGGTGGAAAGTTGCATGGCAATATATCTCAGAATGGCTATGGAAATGCCATGATAGGTAGGTATGGTGGCTGTTTTGAGAAACAATATGGTGGCTGTTTTGAGGAAGGATATATAGTGGGTTTATGCCACCGGCGAAAGTTGTGCGGTACAAGAGAGGCTAGCAATGGTGGAAGGGTGAGAGTGCGTATAATCCATGGACTCAACATTAGTCATAAGAACTCATATACTTATTGCAAAAATCTACGAGTCATCAAAACAAAGCAATCAATGCATGCTCCTAGGGGGGAGGTTGGTAGGAGTTAACCATTGCGCGCCCCCGACCTCCACACAAAGGTTGACACTCTACAAATACCTCATGCTTTAACTTAGTCACATAACGGTTCACCATACGTGCATGCTACGGGAATCACTAACCTTAACACAAGTATTTCTCAATTTCATAATGACTCCACTGGCATGACTCTAATATCACTATCCTCATGTCTCAAAACAATTATCAAGCATCCAACATCTCTTTCTATTCAATGCACTTAGTGTGAAATTTGTTACTACATTGACACTGGATGTTTATCATGTGAAGACTAGTTTATTTAGCCTAAACACTTTACCATGTTGTTTTAATAGACTCTCAAATAAATCTAAGTGAAGCCTGAGAGTTCTACAATTTCTACAAAATATTACCACCACCATGCTCTAAAAGATATAAGTGAAGCACCGGAGCAAAAACTATTCAACTTAAAAAATATAAGTGAAGCACATAGAGTGTTCTAAAAATTTCTAGGCCATATTTAACTCTCTCAAATAGATGTGTCCAGCAAGGATGATTGTGGCGAACTAACAAGCAAATACTCAAATTATACAAGACGCTCCAAGAAAAACACATAGCATGTTGCGAATAAAAATATAGCTCCAAGTATAGTTACCGATGGATGAAGACTAAAGAAGGGATGCCTTCCCGGAGCATCCCCAAGCTTAGGCTTTTGGATTATATTGAATTTACTTGGGGTTCCATGGGCATCCCCAAGCTTAGGACTTTTCTACTCCTTGTTCCATAGTCCATCAAAGCAATACTCAAAACTTGAAAACTTCACAACACAAAACTTAGACAGAAATTCTCGTGAGCTCCGTTAGTAAGAGAAAGCAAACCACCACCCAAAGGTACAGCAAGGAATTCATCCTTTGTTTATATTGGTGTTAAACCTACTGTACTCCAAGTTCTCTATGGTTCATATCCTCCAATATTACTCATAGATGCATCGGAATAAGCAAACAACACACGAAAAACAGAATCTGTCAAAAACAGAACAGTCTATAGTAATCTGCTGGGTTCGCCAACTTCTAGAGCTCCAAAAAATTAAAACTAAATTGGTAAATTTGCGAAATTTGTCTACCAATCAGCAGCGAAAATAATCAACTAAAAATCACGCTCCAGTAAAATCGGAAGACTACTTTAGCGAGCGCTAACGATTCTATTTTTCACAGCAAGATCATATAAACTTTACACAAGTCTTACCAAAGGTTCTACTTGGCACAAACACTAAACAAAACATGAAAACACATATAATCAGAGGCTAGATGCAATATTTATTCCCTAACAGCAACAGAAACAAAAAACATAAAATTGGGTTGCCTCCCAACAAGCGCTATCGTTTTACACCCCTAGCTAGGCACGATACAAGATAGATCTAGGTATTGCCATCTTTGGAAGGCAATTATTTAATTAAGCACTTGTGATTTTTGGGCACTTCTTTGTCCCTATGAATAATCAAACTCTTGGGCAAGAATTCAAGAAATTCTAAAGTGCCAAAAGGATCTCTTGCGAAAGTAAGAAAATTGGGATGAACACTTATGGATTTGAGATCCGCAAGTCTAGAAGTTTCACCCTTGTCTTTAGGGACATACATGAACTTAGATAATTTCGTGGAGGTGTTTGGAGTGGTTTTTATAGCAGAAAGAGCGGAACCCACATTAGTGATAACATTCTCAAGCTTATTGATTGTAGTGGAATCCTGATCTAGCTTTTCTTTAACTATGGGCTCTTTTTCCTTAAGATTTTTCAGAACAACTCCTACCTTGGATCCATATTGAGTGATTTCATTATGAATTTTTCTTTCCAAGTTTTCTATCAAATCTACAGTAGCAACTTTGTTTTCAATGATTTCTAACCTTTGCATAACATGCTCCAAAGTTAAAACGGTCCCATTAACCATAAGAGGTGGGGAGCCAAATAATTCAGTCAAAGCTTTATGAGAATCAACGGTATGGCTACCCAAGAAATTCCCTCCAGTAATGGTATCTAAGATAAATCTATTCCAAGGAGTTATGCCAATATAAAAATTGCGAAGAAGCACGAAAGTGGAAAGCTTCCGATTAGATCTATTTTGAGCATTGCAAATTCTATACCAGGCAGCTTTTAAGTTTTCTTCATCCCTTTGTTGAAAGTTGAGGACCTCACTCTCGGGAGTGGTGATAATGATAGGTGTGCTAGACATGATGACAAGCAGACAAGCAGCACACAAGTAAACAAGAAACAAGCGAACGAAAAACACACGGCAGAAGAAGGGCGAATAAAATGGCAAAGGTGAAGTGGGGGAGAGAAAAACGAGAGGCAAATAAATGTAATGCGAAGGATAAGGGTTTGTGATAGGTACTTGGTATATGACTTTTGCGTAAGCCTCCCCGGCAACGGTGCCAGAAATTCTTCTTGCTACCTCTTGAGCTTGTGTTGTATTCCCTCGAAGAGGAAAGGGAGATGCAGCACAGTAGCGTAAGTATTTCCCTCAGTTTTTTAGAACCAAGGTATCAATCCAGTAGGAGACCACGCGCCAGACCCTCGCACCTGCACAAACAAATAAGAACTTCGCAGCCAACACGATAAGGGGTTGTCAATCCCTTTACGGTCACTTACGATAGTGAGATCTGATAGAGATGATAATTATATTTTTGGTATTTTTGGTATAGAAACAGAAAGTAAAGAAAGCAAATAAACACCGGCAATAGAAATTGGCTAGTTGACGAGAAAGTAATATGATAAAAATAGACCTGAGGGCCATAGTTTTCTCTAGTGGCTTCTCTCATGATAGCGGTATTCTACGGCGGGTAAACAAATTACTGTCCAGCAATTGATAGAAAAGCGAATAATTATGAGATTATCTAGGCATGATCATTGTATATAGGCATCACGTCTGAGACAAGTAGACCGAAACGATTATGCATCTACTACTATTACTCCACACATCGACCGCTATCCAGCATGCATCTAGTGTATTGAGTTTATACGAACTGAGTAATGCCTTAAGCAAGATGACATGATGTAGAGGGATGAACTCAAGCAATATGATGAAACCCCCATCTTTTTATCCTCGATGGCAACAATACAATACGTGCCTTGATGCCCCTACTGTCACAGGGAAAGGACACCGCAAGATTGAACCCAAAGCCAAGCACTTCTCCCATTGCAAGAACTATAGATCTAGTAGACCAAACCAAACCAATAATTCGAAGAGACTTGCAAGGATATTATGAGCACACATAAAAAGTTCAGAGAAGAACCAAATATCCTTCATAGATAACCTTGATCATAAACTCACAATTCATCGGATCTTGACAAACACACCGCAAAAGGAGATTACATCGAATAGATCTGCTCGAAGACCGAGGAGAACTTTGTATTGAGATCCAGAGAGAGAGAAGAAGCCATCTAGATACTAGCTATGGACCCGAAGGTCTGAGGTAAACTACTCACAACTCATGGTGAGTGCGATGTTGATGATGATGATGAAGGCCTCCGTGATGGATCCCCCTCCCGGAACAGGCTCCAAGATGGGATCTCCACAGCAACAGCAGCTATGGCGGTGGAATTAGGGTTTTCTCTCTGTGTATGGAGTTTCTGGGGTACGTAGGTATATATAGGAAGAAGTGGGGCACAGGGGGCCACACGGGCTGCCCTCGAGGCAGGGGGGCGCGCCCTGGGAAGGGGGGCGCGCCCCCCACCCTCGAGGCTGGCCCCTCTGTCCCCTGGCTTGGCCACGAAGTCTTTCGTGCATGATTTCCTCCAAAAATATCTCTCGCGAAGGTTTCGTTCCGTTTGGACTCCGTTTGATATTCCTTTTCTGCAAAACCCTGAAATAGACAAAAACAGCAATCTGTACTGGGCCTTTGGGTTAGTAGATTAGTCCCAAAAATGATATAAAAGTGAATGAGAAAGCCCATTAAACATCCAAGACTTCATAAATAATAGCATGGAACAATCAAAAATTATAGATCGTTGGAGACGTATCAATCATGATTATTAGAGCATTGTCCCATGTGAGGAAAGGCCAATAAAAAAAGAGATGGCCCAAAAAAATTATAGAGAGGGGCTAATAAAAAAAGAGAAGAAACCCCTCCAAAAAATGAGAGAAGGGAGAGAAGGGACAATTGCTACTATCTTTTTTCCACACTTGTGCTCCAAAGTAGCACCATGATCTTCATTATAGAGAGTCTCATGTTTAGTCACTTTCATATGCTAATGGGAATTTTTCATTATAGAACTTGGCTTGTATATTCCAACGATGGGCTTCCTCAAATGCCCTAGGTCTTCATGAGCAAGCAAGTTGGATGCACACCCACTAGTTTCTTTTGTTGAGCTTTCATTCATATTTAGCTCTAGTGCATCCGTTGCATGGCAATCCCTACTCACTCACATTGATATCTATTGATGGGCATCTCCATAGCCCGTTGATACGCCTAGTCGATGTGAGACTATCTCCCTCCTTTTTTTCTTCTCCACAACCACCTCTATTCCACCCATAGTGCTATATCCATGGCTCACGCTCATGTATTGCGTGAAAGTTTAAAGGTTTGAAAAGATAGAGTATGAAAACAAATGCTTGGCTGAAATTGGGGTTGTGCATGATATGAATATTTTGTGTGATGAAGAGGGATCATGGCCAGATTTTCTGATTTTGTAGGGATAACTTTCTTTAGCCATAGTATTTTGAGAAGACATGGTTGCTTTGTTAGTATTTCTTGAAGTATTGTTATTTCTTATGTCAATATAGACTTTTATCTTGAATCTTTCAGATCTGAACATTCATGCCACAATTAAGAGAATTACATTGAAAAACTATATTGGTTAGCATTCCACATCAAAAATTCTTTCTTTATCATTTACCTACTCGAGGACAAGCAGGATTTAAGCTTGGGGATGCTTGATACGTCTCCAACGTATCTATAATTTTTTATTGTTCCATGCTATTTTTATGAAGTCTTGGATGTTTAATGGGCTTTATCATTCACTTTTATATCATTTTTTGGGACTAACCCACTAACCCAAAGGCCCAGTCCAGATTGTTGTTTTTTTGCCTATTTCAGGGTCTAGCAGAAAAAGAATATCAAACGGAGTCCAAACAGAATGAAACCTTCGCGAGAGATATTTTTGGAGAAAATCACGCTTGGGAAACTTCAGGACCAAGTCAGGGGACATAAGGGCTACCCTCGAGGGCGGGGGGCGCGCCCCCCTGCCTCGAGGCTGGCCCGTGTGGCCCCCGGTGCCCTCCTTCTTCTCATATATATCCACGTACCCCAAAAACTCCATACGCAGAGAGAAAACCCTAATTCCATCGCCGTAGCTTCTGTTCCCGTGGAGATCCCATCTTGGAGCCTGTTCCGGGAGGGGGCGGAGGCCTTCATTATCATCATCATCGCCCTCACCATGAGTTGTGAGTATTACCACAGACCTTCGGGTCCATAGCTAGTATCTAGATGGCTTCTTCTCTCTCTCTAGATCTCAATACAAATTTCTCCTCAGTCTTCAAGGAGATCTATTCGATGTAATCTCTTTTTGCGGTGTGTTTGTCCAGATCCGATGAATTATGAGTTTATGATCAAGGTTATCTATGAAAGATATTTGGTTCTTCTCTGAACTTTTTATGTGTGCTCATAATATCCTTGCCAGTCTCTTCGAATTATTGGTTTGGTTTGGCCTACTAGATCTATAGTTTTTGCAATGAGAGAAGTGCTTGTCTTTGGGTTCAATCTTGCGGTGTCCTTTCCCAGTGACAGTAGGGGCAGCAAGGCACGTATTGTATTGTTGCCATCGAGGATAACAAGATGGGGTTTTCATCATATTGCTTGAGTTTATCCCTCTACATCATGTCATCTTGCTTAAGGCGTTACTCTGTTCGTATGAACTCAATACACGAGATGCATGCTTGATAGCGGTCGATGTGTGGAGTAATAGTAGTAGATGCAGAATCGTTTCGGTCTACTTGTCTCGGACGTGATGCCTATATACAATGATCATGCCTAGATAGTCTCATAATTATTCGCTTTTCTATCAATTGCTCGACAGTAATTTGTTTACCCGCCGTAGAATATCGCTATCATGAGAGAAGCCACTAGAGAAAAGTATGGCCCCCGGGTCTATTCTCAACATATCAATCTACATCTACTTTACTTTTACCGTTTTTTCTGTTTTATTAAACCAAAAATACCAAAAATATAAACTATCATCTCTATCAGATCTCACTCTCGTAAGTGACCGTAAAGGGATTGACAACCCCTTATCGCGTTGGCTGCGAAGTTCTTATTTGTTTGTGCAGGTGCGAGGGACTGGCGCGTGGTCTCCTACTGGATTGATACCTTCGTTCTCAAAAACTGAGGGAAATACTTACGCTACTATGCTGCATCTCCCTTTCCTCTTCGAGGGAATACAACGCAAGCTCAAGAGGTAGCAGCATCAATATTTCCATCACGGATCTTGGTTTGTTGTACATAAAAGATCAACAATAGTTAGAAAGTTGCCAAATAACTTATCATCCTATGTACAAGCAAAATAATGACCGTCGCCCATCTAATAAGAATCAACTTGTCAGTGTCCCGGTACTTCTCACATATAGAATATAAAATAACGTCAGCAGTGTATGAGTTGAGCATGCCAGTGGGGACGAACGCTTTGGCAACATCACCAACACTAGCATCGCATACCTTATTTTGAAACATTAGCTTTTAACTAGGGAAAACACTAGATGAGACGAATTAAAACTTTTGCAGTGACATCAAAAATCATACAAGAGAAAGGAAAAGAGACAAAAATGATACGTGCAAAATCCCACACTAATCGTTTCCCACGGTTCGTGCGCAACCTCGTAACAGCGAAGAAAAACGATTCAACCTTAGCAGCATTAGCACCTTCTGCTTGCAAGAAAAAAAAAAGAAAAAAAAGGTTCAAGCACTAGAAGGGAACATGGCCAACATCCATAAATGAGAAGTACGCCTCATTTACAAGTCCTCACATGCACTTTCATGGTTCAACGACGGAAGATCATGTGACAACAGCAATATGCTTGCACTTTCAGGGTTTGACGATGCAAGATCCTGGGACGACAACAATATGCCTGCACCTTCAGGGTCTGAAGATAGAAAATCCTGGGACAACAGGAGCGCCTCCCGCATCAAAGGGCCAGAGAAATCGACATAATTAAATCATTGTCTTCAGATGTCACCTCCTCTATGCTAGACACATCGGCGTCTTCCAATGCATCACTGATACGTCCAAAACGTATCTATAATTTCTGCTTGCTCCATGCCTCTTTTGGGTGATATTGCTATGATATTTATACACTTCCATACACTTTTGATCATATTTGGACTAACCTATTAACTCAGTGCACCCCAGTGCCAGTTTCTGTTTTCGGCTGTTTTTGTATTTCAGGTTTTCACATTACGAGAACTGCCAGGAAAAATCCAGAAAAATTATATAAAAAATCAGCGTTCCAGAAACTACCGTGCGCCCGAAGTACAGCCGGGGGGCCACCAGGGCTCCAGGCGCCCTGGCGGCGCACCCCCGCCCCCCCCCGGGCCGCGCCGGGGGGG
>LR738715.1:676856627-676883320 GCA_902687465.1 Secale cereale | reverse complement strand
CGAGGCTCCGCTGATGCCCCCTTTGGCATATATTTAAAGCGTCTCTCGAAACCCTCAAGACGGGAACTCTTTTTCGCGATCTCATCTCTGTTCCGCCGCCGCCGCCGCTTCCAAGATCGGGAGCACCAGGAGAACTCTTCCCGGCACCCTGTCGGAGGGGAGGATCACCACCGGGAGCTTCTCCACCACCATAGACGCCTCCCGGATGAGTTGTGAGTAGTCTCCCTTGGACCATGGGTCCATGACCAGTAGCTATGTGATGTTCTCCTCCCGTTCTTGTGCTTCACTAATTAGTCCTCGTGAGCTGGCCTACATGATCGAGGCACATATGTAATCCTTATGATGTTGCTATGATGAGTTTGCTGGGATCCGATGGATTATGAGATTATGTTCAGATTGTGTTTGAGTAATATATTCGATTCACCTCTTTTATATTTATGTTCGTAAGTAATTCTTGCATGTTCTCCGTTGTTATTTATTGCTTTGGCCAAGTAGTAGGTAGTGACTCCAAGAGGGAACGTTATGCTTGATTGTGGGTTCATGCCCCTCGATGACTAGTTTGAGTGAAAGAAACATGAGTCTAGGGGATGTGTTGTTGCCACAAGGGGGAAAACAATGGTGCTTGTGCCCGTGGGTGCAAGGATTGTTTACTTTACGCAAAGTTCTTTTAATGCAGTTGTCTGTTGCTTTGAGTTTACACTATGGGTGGGACTCGCAACTTAATACCAGCGAGATGTTCTGGATAGATATCTCAAGGTGGATGATTAGTAGTAGATGCAGATGGATTTCGGTCTACTTACCTCGGCGTACCGCCCATGCTTTAAACCTCAACCTTTCTTGCAATATAGTTAGCATTGGTTTGCGCACATGGTCCTGTCAATTGCCCAGCTGTAATTCGTTTACCTCACATAGCTGTTTTATCGTCTTTTGGAGAGAGACATCACTAGTGAACATCATGAGACTCCGGTCCATATTACCATCATTGATCACATCCGCTATTTACTTTTCCGCTTTTACTTACTATTGCAATTATATCTATCACTACTATCACTTGCGTTTGATCCTTTGTAAACTACAAGGCCGGAGGGATTGACAACCTCTCTGTACTCGTTGGGAGCAAAGTTATTTGTATCTGTGTGCAGGTCCACGTTGATTGCTAATATCTGGCGCCGTTAGCAGTTGACACCTTCTTGTTGAAACTAGGAGTCTCAGGGAAAACGATCCTTGGTATTGCCAAGGGAAAACTTCTGCTACACTGCATCTCAAACCTTCCACTTGGGGTAACCAACGAGGGGTGAGAAGCCACCTAGAAATCACCATAGTCAAGCCCTCTCGGCGGGAAATTTTCCGGCAACAAATCTTCAGAATCAGAACCATTATCATCCTCAGCAATACCAACACCAGAATATTTGGCATCAAGTATGCTGGCCGCACCAACATCCTCATCAACAACTTTGCCATCAACATCGCAACCACTGCTAAATTGGACAGCACAAGCACCTGCTCCAACAGTAACAGTTGCCTCGGACTTAAAATCAGCCATCTAAAAACAAAAACTCATAGAGAGAAGAAAATGAGGAAAACTAACAACCAACAAAAAACCACAAAGAGGTGCACAGGCTAACTTTTACAGCTACAAGAAACAGCAGCGGAAGCTCCATATTTAAATTAATGCAAGCACACAGAACAAACCTTAGCAGCATCAACAGCAACATCACCGATGTTCCTACTACTAACATTTAAAGGAACATCGCCGATGGGCGAACAAGGCTCATCACCAACAACATCATCCTGATTCATAGTAATAAAGCAAAAACAATGCTCTTATTAGCAATAACACACAAAAGTTAAACTATACTAACAAAGGTAGATATCACCTACAATTCTTAACGATGTGGGATAGAAAAATGAACATGTGAGGCATAGTGGTGTGCATGAAAATTCAAGAATCATCCTAAACACAAATAAAAATAAAAATAACCTTGCTCTTATCAGTAGATGGATCGTTAACTCCACAGTCAACAGCACGCTCAACACCATGACTAGTCTCCTGATAAAAAATAAAACAAATGAACCTGAGCAAGTTCAACTACATTACTAATAGTAGAACAACCTAGTAAAAATGCAAAGATCAAGGACTGACTCACCTCAAGAACAGGGGACTCCAAACCGACATCATTCGTATGGTGGTCAGAAACATTAGCCTCGGTATCATCACCAACCCTCCTAGCAGCAGCCTCATCCTATTCCATCTGCTTGATAACAACATCACCACCTTCTTCATATGGCTTGCAACGGAGACTTCCATAGTTTTGAAATGCTTCACGTTGTTCAACGGGTGCACCGAGCTGTGAATTACTTGAGCAACACCATCACGCATATCACTAATTAATATTCTCTCCATATCAATATTGTTCACTACTTCCTCAGCATTAAATTGATGAACGTCAGGAAGAATACCATCAATACAGCTCACACGCACAACTATAGTTGGAACCTTTTCCAGCTCAGAACGCACATTAATAAAAATATGCTAAATGCACTCCAACGTAGAAACAGCTACATCGATACCAAAACCCGGCATGTCCGAAGTATTAGCCTTACTAGGACCAGGGGGACATAACCAACCCCCTCAACACTACGACCATCTCTCAACTCATCATGCGGTTATAGACCCAGAAAAAGACAAATTCCTCTTGAGTTTTCCACTAAGAACAAAGGGGAAAAGAGTTAATTAATCAATGCAACACACAGGAAAAAGACACACAGGAAAAGAGTTTTCCTCTTGAGGTTTCCACTACGACATCTCTAGGACTGGCCGTTTATACACCCGGAAAAAGACAAATTCCTCTTGAGTTTTCCACTACGAACAAGGGGGGAAAGAGTTAATTAATCAACACAACACACAGGGAAAAAATAATATTTAATTAACAGATTAAATTCCTCGATACTAACATGCTTTCACTATGAGTGCCAACTTATTAGTGTTTACAAACAGGTTATGTGAACAAAGAGATTCAGTTCAACCACATATGACACAACAATACTAAAGATCATACATAAAATATCACAAGCTTAAGAACAGACAAATCCAAACATGTAACTCTGTAGTACACATGTTCACTCCAGTAAAACAGCCATACCTAAAAAATTAAAGTGCTGCAAGATAGGATGGAAATAAAACTCACCGAAAGCTTCCCAAACACCCAAGTCATTGGCTCTGTGTTGCCTTTTTTATCAAATCTGCATCAGCCAGATCGGAAAGCTTGTCCTGATCCATGAAACGTAAGCGGGGGACTCGCATGTCAACATCGGGAATCTTGCCACGGATGAGGCAATCAAGGTACATTAGTATAGGCCATATAGCACAACATGTGATTGCCTTCCCCAAGGTAACACAATCTTTGTACCTCACAACAGCCCTTCTAAGCTCATCAACCATCAGTTGGCAATAATCCATGTTAGCCATGTCCTCAATGACGAGATGCTCAAACATTGCTGCCTCTCTGGAAACGCGAGTGGCCGCACTAGGAAACACAACTTTCATGAACCAATAATGAAGAACACTCGTAGAGCTTGGTTGTCTTTATTAGGATCATTGACAAGCACATTTAGCTTATCCCTCAAATTATTCGTCTTGATATCTTGGCTCCTGCTACTGCCAAGATACGATCTTAACTTCATCAGAGCGTCGTCATATATGTTCTCTAACGTCCTTGGTGCAGAGCGACCACCACGAGGGAACCCAAAAAGCTGATGTATGCCATTGCTAGTTATGCGAAGCTTCTTATTCCCCTCACCCACGTCAAGAGTCATCGTATCAGGATCTATCTTGTGACGCCCGGATAATTAAGCTACAGTAATTCCATGCAAATGATGTCATGTCACCTTGGTTACTGTTGATAAACCCATGTTGGTTCGAAACCAATTCAAATTCAAATTTAAAAGACAAGTCAAATTATTATTATTTTAAACAGTAAAACTAAAATGTTCACACTATTCAATAAATTCTCTTGATCACATTTCATGATGAACATGAAACCAACTTCATTAGACTCACACATAAATTCCTAGGACATTAATAAAAGCTCGAATAGCAGATAAAATGGTATTTTGAAAATAAACAATTATATAAGCATTTCCAAATGAAATGGATCTTTGTGCGTAAAACACAAAATATTGTAATTGAATTACATGTGAATTATCATGTAGAGCTAAAATTTAGTGCAAAAAAACAATGTGAAATAAATAAAATAGAAAAGTAAATAAAGTACATGACCTAAACTATGCCATTAGGCCCTAGTATCCAGAGTGCACACGGCCCATCCCATCATCAGTTTCCCCCCACCTCCGGCTACAGGAGGCAGAGGGTCCGTGGCAGCTATCTGCCGGCCATGGCCACGCTATGCCGACGTGCCGGCCATCCATCGGGTCCCCGCGAGGATAAGGACCACCCCCTGAGCCTCTCGAACCCTAGACCCTCACTCCCCCTCCACCCGCGCCGCTTCACTCTCTCCCACACACACCCGCGTCGTCATTGCCATGGCCTCCGACGTTCACGTGTCCACTGAGCTCCCCGCGCCCAGGCACCTCGTCCACGAGCTTCGCCGATGTTCACTCCTTCAACGACGTACACAAGTTGGAGCCGGGAGCCACTACATCATCGGGATCGACATCGTCTTCAAGCTCTGGCCCGGCGCTCGCCGTCTTCGATTCGACCTCACTGGAGCGTCCCCGAGGCCGTCTTGCACCTCTACAGGCTCACCGTGAGCTCCACTTCGGCTCCCTCTCACTCTTCTCTCGCGCTCGTACCATAGCTAGCTAGTGACGTAGAAATGGTCCGGCCGTGGCCATGTTGCCGTCGTTGTGATTGATGTGGGCGCTCCCGTCCACCCCGTGCAGACCGTAGCTCGTGCTCCTGGTTCTCCCAAGATGCCGACAAGTCCCCCAGCTCGCCTCGCCGTGCCCCTAGCTCCGTTCCCATGTTCGGCGGCCGCTCACGGAGCTCTCTGTGAGCTCGCCCTCACCGTGTTCCCTGCACTTCGCCACGGGCCCCTGGCCGCGCCTGCCCGCGCCCACCTTCGCCTGGCCTCATCGCGCCGTTGCTCGCCGTGGCCCATGCCTACCGCCCGCGCCGTGCTCGACTGCCTGCGCGCGCGTTGCTTCTGATGTCTGCTATTGCTGCTCCTCTAGTTGCCACCGCCGCTACTCCTGCTAGTTGCCGCCGCTGCTACTGCGTGTTGATGCTCCCGGGAGCTCCGCTCTGCTGCTAGTGCTACTCCTGCCCTCCGCTGCTGCTGGTGATGCTGTCTAGTGTCTACTACAGCCGGCTACTGCTGCTACATGGCCATGGCTAAGCCAAGTGCGTTGTGTGGTGTGTGTGCTGTGTGTATGTGGCTGGCTTGGGCAACTACCGCCACGACCAATGTCTAATTAGGAGGAGTCATAATTAGTGTAGTCTAAACCATGGTAGCACCAACCTGTACACTATTAGACACTACATGTGGGTCCCATAGGGATTAAAATAAATAACCAAAATCAATTTAGCTACTGTCTACGACAGCTGGGTCCCGCGGACACTATTCGCTTTGACTAGTCAACTCTAACTGGGTTGTTGAATGGGTCAACTGGACCCTAGGTCCCACTGCCAGCCTCACACACACACTCTGACTGGGTTGTTGACTGGGTCAACTGTACCCCTAGGCCCCACTGCCAGCCTCACACACACTCTGACTGGGTTGTTGACTGGGTCAACCGTACCCCTAAGCCCCAATGCCAGCCTCACACACACTCTGCCTGGGTACATATTTGGGTGCCCATAGCTTTTGATATATAATTTTCGAATTAATAATATTCCAAAAAAATCCAGAAAATCATGTAAGCCTTTGAAAATTAATATAAAATAATCCGTAACTCGGATGAAAATGTTTTATATATGAAAATTGCTCAGAACGACGAGACGAATCAGAATACGTGGTCCATTTGTTCGCCACACGTCCCTAGCATAGTGAACCTGCAACTTTCCCCCTCCGTTTCATTTGTCCGAAAACACGAAACACCCGGGATACTTTCCCGAGTGATATCCCCCTTCGCTGGTATCGTGTACCACCGCGTTAGAGCACCCTAGCACTGCGTGTTGACATGTCGTGCTTCTCTGTTACATCTGTATGCTTTGTATTTATTGTTTCTTCCCCCTCTTCTCTCCGATAGACCGCGAGACTGATGATGCCCCGGTGATCGGCTACGGTGTTGACAACCCTTCCTTCTTGCCAGAGCAACCAGGCAAGCCAACCCCCTTTGATCATTCCGATATCGCCCATTCTCTTCTCTCTTATGCTTGCATTAGAACTGCTACTGCTTTTTGTATGATCCTATTCTGATGCATAGCCTCTTGTTGATACTGTTTTCATACCTTACATGTTTATACTAAACTGCTTAGTATAGGCTGGTTAGAGATCCACCAGTGACCCCCTACCTTGTCCCGACTGCCCCGCTGGATTATCAGAAGACCCGATCAATGGGATCGAAGACCAGGACCCGGCACCGCACATCACTTTCCCCTTAGTTGCTCGACACTACTGGGTTACTATCGAGTGCCGAGGGTGAGACCTCATCAGCACTTCTGATGTTAACCTTGTAGGTTAGTTCATCGGTTGTGGTCATCGAGGGTGATTCCTCTTTCTCCACTCCCGATAACGACACCGTCATGCAACTCCTCAAGAGTGGACCTCGAGGGTGACTCCTCTTTCGTACACCTTGACGATAAACATCGGGTGGAATTCCATCGATGGTGATTTCCTCAGGTTTTCCTTTGGTGTTAGACACACAGTTACTATGGTTACTATGACTTTACACTGAACCTGGTTACTAAAGACGGGTCGACCCTGAGGGGTACCCGCGCGAGCTTAATTGCGAGTGATGTGTAGTCGGGTTGACCTGGAAGGTGCCCGCGAGATAAATACGAGGCGTGGTCGGGCACTCGCCTTTGCCGCAAGTCCTCGAGACGGGGCGATGGGGTCACATTTTCGTGAGTCTCTGCTCGTTACCGCGCGTTCCTAAGACACTAAACGGTTTGGATATTTGATCCGAGGGGCCTCTGGCCCGATAGCACTAACCATCACGTGGGCATAGTATGGGCGTTCTGCGTCGTATGCATTAACCGAAGCTTAACTGACGTCATTGCGACTGAGCGGCGCGCGCCGGGTTGGACTGGTTAGGCTCCTACCTTTTTAAAGGTGGTTGCTAGGTCTGCTCACCGGCCGCCCACGCAACATGCAGGAGTTCCCGGGGCGATTGGCCCATGACCCCTGGGGGCATAGGGTTTAGTCCGACGTGCATGACCTCTCTATTAAGTCTAGGTCGGGTTGCGGCGTATTGTTTGGCCGAGGGCGGGCATGACCTGATGGTGTGTCCGGCCGGAGTTAAGCAAGCGTGATGGGTAAGTTGGTGCACCCCTACAGGGAAGAAAATATCTATCGATAGCCTGTCCTACGGTAACGGACACTTGGAGTTATATCCCGATCGCTACGACTAGAACTGGATGCTGAGGTATTGTTTGGATGTGTTGCTTCGGGAGTCGAGAAAGGATCCTGGAGCGTTGGAACAACAACATAAATATGACTTATGTTATACTACTCTACTCCCCCCTGTTGCTGCAAGACGGTGGTTTCCAGAAGATGCTAGTCTTCGATAGGACTAGCTTCTCCCCCTCTTATTCTGGCATTCTGCAGCTTAGTCCATAGATACTACCCCCTTTCTTTGATACCGATGCATATGTAGTGTAGATCCTTGCTTGCGAGTACTTTGGATGAGTACTCACGGTTGCTTTGTTCCCCCCTTTTCCCCCTTCTTTCTTCTTGCTGGTTGATACAACCAGATGGTGGAGTCCAGGAGCCAGAAGCCACACTTGACGACTGCTACTACCCCGACGGAGCCTACTACTACGTGAAGACAACTAACGACCAGGAGTAGTTAGGAGGTCCCAGGCAGGAGGCCTTGCCTTTTCGATCGTGTTATTTTGTGCTAGCCTTCTTAAGGCAAACTTGTTTAACTTATGTCTGTATTCAGATATTGTTGCTTCCGCTGACTCATGTGTATTCGAGCTTATGTATTCGAGCCCTCGAGGCCCCTGGCTTGTAACATAAAGCTTGTATTATTTTAATTTGTGTCTAGAGTTGTGTTGTGATATCTTCCAGTGAGTCCTTGATCTTGGTCGTACACATTTGCGTGCATAATTAGTGTATGGTCAAATCGGGGGCGTCACAAGCTGGTATCAGAGCTAACTGCATGTAGGAACCCCCCTTTCCAACTCCTTGGCCGAAGTTGAGTCTAGTCTTTGAAAAACTGTTTTACTAACATGGATGTGTGGCTTACGGGCCCACGTCGCCATTGGGTGGTATTAGGATCTTTTATTCCTCATCTATACTCTGGGAATCTGATTTCTCTTCTATTCGGGTGATATTGCTAAAATCTAACTTTAGGTTCTCGAAAACACTTCCTCCCAGAGAGCCCCTTCAGTCAAGATGGTCGCCTGCTTCATCAAAAGATTCTGGAGATAATATTCGATGTTTTTTCGAGACCCTTGTGCCCTTCGCCATTGCAATTCCATATCACCGATAAATCCCTAAGGATAGCTGCATACACTTGTCGCCCATACCTTCGTTACAATTGATCTTGTTATCACAAGATAACCTGAAATACTTCGGATATTCCGAGAATCCTTTGTACCCGCGTGATACGTCCAAAACGTATCTATAATTTCTGCTTGCTCCATGCCTCTTTTGGTTGATATTGCTATGATATTTATACACTTCCCTACACTTTTGATCATATTTGGACTAACCTATTAACTCAGTGCACCCCAGTGCCAGTTTCTGTTTTCTGCTGTTTTTGTATTTCAGGTTTTCCCGTCACGTAAACTGCCAGAAAAATCCCGGAAAAATTATATAAAAAATCAGCGTTCTGGAAGCTTCCATGCGGCCAAAGTAGGGCCGGAGGGGGCCACCAGGGCTCCAGACGGCCTGCCCACGCGGCCCCCCTCCTGGCCGCGCCGGGGGGGCGCCTGGGCCCCCCCTTAGCTCCCCTGGCGACCCCCTTTGGCATATTTAACACCCGTCGAGGAAACCCTGATTCCAGACCCCTTTTCTCCAGACGCAATTCCGATCTCCGCCGCCATCGCCATCAAGCCTCGGGGGACCAGAATTCCTGTGCCGGCACCCTGCCGGGACGGGGAAGTGCCCCCGGATTCATCTCCATCGACGTTGCTTCCTCCCTCCATGATGCGGGAGTAGTTCCTCCTCGGGGCTGAGGTTTCTACCAGTAGCTATGTGGTCAATTCTCTCTCCCATGATGTGATCTTCGTTGTGATCATAGGCTATGTTAATCTAGGGTGATCCCATGATATTTCCCCTTCCTCTATGTATTGGATTGATGTACTCACTTGTCTTTATCTAGTATAATCCCCGAGACCAAGGTGACAGCGGTCTATTGGACATGGATTAGAAAAATATTTTCATGAGTGATTTCCTCTCTTGTGTGTTGATTGAAGATTGAGAGTCTCTTGGTGCTTGTCTTTGACTATCCTTTAGATATGTTGTGGTGATTGTGGGACTCTCTTTGGATGGCCACGGTGACATTGGGAAATCCTTAGATTGAGAACTACGAACTTTGAGGTGTGCTTTTGTAGCCCTACATAATTCTCGTCCTCTCTTGACCACGAAGGAATGACCTCCGGGTGCGTCTCCATTGCATGTTTTATGGGAAATATCATGTGATTCGATTATGTTAATGTTGTTGGGAGTTGCCACTAGTGAAAGTATGAAGCCTAGGCCTTGTTTCCACCATTGCAATACCATTTGTGCTCACGTTTACCACTTGTTTGCTTGCTGCACTTTTTATTACAGATTTATATTACTTTGTTTTGCCATCCATATCACTTGCTATTTAACATCTCTTCGCCGAACTAGTGCACCTATACATCTAACAAGTGTATTAGGTGTGTTCGGGACACAAGAGACTTCTTGTATCTTAGTTGCAGGGTTGCTTGAGAGAGACCATCTTCAACCTCTACTTCCCTGAGTTCGATAAACCTTAGGTCATCCACTTGAGGGAAATTGCTGCTGTCCTACAAACCTCTGCGCTTGGAGGCCCAACATAGTCTACAAGAGTAGAAGCGTGTGTAGACATCAAGCTATTTCTGGCACCGTTGCCGGGGAGGTGAGTGCTTGAAGGTATATCTTTAGATCTTGCAATTAAATCTTTTTGTTTCTTGTTTTTATTTTCACTAGTTTTGCTTAATGGAAAACAACAAAAATATGAGAGAGCTTTATAAGCTCTACCTTGAACTTGGACATGATGTGTTCGAAGAGAAAATTAAAAAACCTTTGGAACTTTATTATTTGCATAACAATCATGATGGTGGTGATGTTATTAGTATGTTTTTATTTAATATCAATATTGCTAATGACATGGAAAGCTCTAAGCTTGGGGATGACACGTTTGATGAACATGATATTTTTAGTCCCCCAACTTTTGAGGAGAAAATTTACTTTGATGGTACTATGCCTCCTATATATGATGATTACAATGATGAATATGATATTTTCAGTCCGCCTACTATTGAGGATAAAATTTAATATGATTATGATATGCCTCCTAAATACGATGATTACCATGATGGTTATGATAGTCTTACTCTAACTATTCCTAATAAGAAAGATTTTGCTTATATGAAGAGTAATGACACTTTTATGCTTTTGGATCATGGAAATAATGCCTTATGTGATAGTTATATTGTTGAGTTCATCCATGATGCCACTGAAATTTATAATGAGAGAGGGAGACATGGTTCTAAATATCTTAATAATAAGAAGTTTCCTCTTTTTATGGTGAATATTTTGAAGTTATGCTTGTTTTGCCTTCCTATGCTTATTGCTTTGTGCTTCAATGAATTATTCTATTGGAATATTCCTATGCATAGGAAGCATGTTAGGCTTAAATGTGTTTGGTATTTGCTTCTTGATGCTCTCTTTTGTTCTTCATCTCTTATTCCTACGAGAGCATCATTAAAGTCTTATGCCTAGCTTAAAGGCATAAAAGAAAGCGCTTTTGGGAGGCAGCCCACAATGAATAAAATTTTATTTTGCTTTTGTTGTGTCTTGATGTTGTTACTATAGTAGCATCATCATTGTATCTTTACTTTTCAGCTTTGTGCCAAGTGTAGCCTCTGATTGCAAGAAAGTTCAAAAGTTGTGAGGTGCTGTCCAGGAAACAGATTTTGTCCTTGGATAGAAAAATTCGTATAAAATCACCAGATCATCTTTTTGGTCTGAATGTTTTCGACAGCGTGCTCTATACAATTGTCTTTCGGGCGTTTGTTCTGAGTTTTTTTATTAGAGTTGCAGATGTGCCCCGAAAAAATCATTTACTACATGCTGGTCTGTTTTTCACAGATTCTGTCCTGTTTTGCCTTTCCTTCATTTTGCAAACCTTGAGCTTGCTTTTTCTTTGCAAAAACCTTTTGGCAATCTTGAGAAACAGTAGACCTTCAAGAATATCCTTATTTCCAGCAAGGAACAATTATTTTATTATGGGTACTAACCTCACTAATCAGATTATGATGAGTTATGTATGAAGGGAGTTTTCAAGTGTGCGAGGGAAGATGATAAAAAGATTCGGGAGTGTCAAACGCTCAAGCTTGGGGATGCCCCCATGCACCCCCAAGAAATATTCAAGAAGACTCAAGCGTCTAAGCTTGGGGATGCCCCCGTGCATCCCCTTCTCCATCAACATTATCAGTTCGTCTTTCGTTCCACTATATTTTTATCACTTCATGTGTTATGTGCTATGCTTGGAGCATCTTGCTTTTAGTTTCCTTTTTAGTTTTCTTTAGCTTTTCTTGCTATTCATAACGAGTTGGAACTCAGCTTTCTTTGTGTGGGAGAGAAACACGCTCCACTTCAACCTAGAACATAACATAGAATTTTCATGTCTATCCTTGCTGTGTGTGTTCTTTGTCTTTCAATAGCTATTATCATGTTCAGCTCTTAGTTTTCATGTTTATCTTTCTAAAGAGCTTTTGTTTAGTTGGTCGTCGGTACTCTCTTTAGTTATCATGCTTATCTTGTTAAGAGAGTTGGCTTCTGTTGCACTGGTTGATATGTCTATGATAAAAATGCTATGTGCATAATGGTGCTTAGTAGTTCATGTTTTCTTATGGTTAGTCTCAAATAGCTGGGGGGTTCTCAATGTGTTATTGGAGTACCAGCATGATTTGTTTGCTTATGATGTGGTATGGTTTAGTGATATCTTCCCCCAAGAATTTATTTTGATTGACTTGGCGTATGCTCACGCATATTTAAGACTGTAAAGAAAGTCCATCAAGCCTTTATTTCTGAGTAGCGATATAACTTCCATGCCCGATTCAATGTTGCTTTGTCGCTCTGCATGATTATGACCGTCATTGCTCTCTTAGTTGGTCGCTCCCAGTCTTTTGCTAACCTTCGCCTGTACTAAGCGGACTGACTGCTTGTGCATCCAAAATCCTTTAAACCAGTTATGCCATATGAGTCCACCATACCTTCCTATACATGGTATTTACCTGCCATTCCTAGCGAAGACTTTCATGTGCCATCTCGAAATTATTCAAAAAAAGCAGTTCTCTTTTGTGCCTCTGTTTTAGCTCATGAGGAAGTAGTAGTTAATTCATGATCTTTTTAAGTTGGACAAGCTTCACCCCGGGATTGCATGTCTAATGTGCAAACCCATAATACGAGAAGGAACTGGCATAGAGTGCGCCCGGCTCATTAAAAAATTATACAACAAACAAACCCTCCTTCACGCTTTGTTCATGAGAAATCAGAAAACTTTGGCAGTGATAAACAAAGGAGATTAAGAGGATGTGATCGTCCTCATTCGGGAGCCGTTCCTCGAAACTTGTCCAGCTCGAGAAGTAATTGAGTTATCTGCTAGCATTCGTTGACGAAATATGCATAATCTGAAAAAATAATTATTACCTCTGTTTTTAAAACCAAGAGCTCTGGTACATGTTTAGTTTTTGTTTCCGGCCATGGGTTTTCAACCTTGCCAACAAAAGCCACGGTTCGAGAGTCTCCACCTTCTTTAAAGCACCAACTACTGAGAGCATGATTGTCATTCTGAGTGTAATGTGCATTGTCCCAAAGTACCATTGTCTTTTGCATGATTATGATATCATTTATTCTGAAATCATTGTATCTAGTCGTCACTTAAACCTTGGAGGTGCCCCTGCATTTATGTTTTGCTTCACTAAAGGGGGCAAGAGAGGTACCACTTTATCATATTTGCACACCATGCTCATTACAAACCTATTTGAGTGTTTCAGTATCATATTGTAAAACTTTCAGTTCTTTGTGATTCTCTCATGAGGCAACTTAATTACTACAGATTCATTGTCTCAGTAAGCACTTGTCATGTGACTGTGAAAAGTCCTTATATGGTTAATAGCATGTTACCACAGAAATTATGCTTGTTATCATTTACCTACTCGAGGACGAGCAGAAATTAAGCTTGGGGATGTTGATACGTCCAAAACGTATCTATAATTTCTGCTTGCTCCATGCCTCTTTTGGGTGATATTGCTATGATATTTATACACTTCCATACACCTTTGATCATATTTGGACTAACCTATTAACTCAGTGCACCCCAGTGCCAGTTTCTGTTTTCTGCTGTTTTTGTATTTCAGGTTTTCCCGTCACGTAAACTGCCAGAAAAATCCCGGAAAAATTATATAAAAAAACAGCGTTCCGGAAGCTTCCATGCGGCCAAAGTAGGGCCGGAGGGGGGCCAACAGGGCTCCAGGCGGCCTGCCCACGCGGCCCCCCTCCTGGCCGCGCCGGGGGGGCGCCTGGGCCCCCCTTAGCTCCCCTGGCGACCCCCTTTGGCATATATTTAACACCCGTCGAGGAAACCCTGATTCCAGACCCCTTTTCTCTAGACGCAATTCCGATCTCCGCCGCCATCGCCATCAAGCTTCGGGGGACCAGAATTCCTGTGCCGGCACCCTGTCGGGACGGGGAAGTGCCCCCGGATTCATCTCCATCGACGTTGCTTCCTCCCTCCATGATGCGGGAGTAGTTCCTCCTCGGGGCTGAGGTTTCTACCAGTAGCTATGTGGTCAATTCTCTCTCCCATGATGTGATCTTCATTGTGATCATAGGCTATGTTAATCTAGGGTGATCCCATGATATTTCCCCTTCCTCTATGTATTGGATTGATGTACTCACTTGTCTTTATCTAGTATAATCCCCGAGACCAAGGTGACAGCGGTCTATTGGACATGGATTAGAAAAATATTTTCATGAGTGATTTCCTCTCTTGTGTGCTGATTGAAGATTGAGAGTCTCTTGATGCTTGTCTTTGACTATCCTTTAGATATGTTGTGGTGATTGTGGGACTCTCTTTGGATGGCCACGGTGACATTGGGAAATCCTTAGATTGAGAACTACGAACTTTGAGGTGTGCTTTTGTAGCCCTACATAATTCTCGTCCTCTCTTGACCACGAAGGAATGACCTCCGGGTGCGTCTCCATTGCATGTTTTATGGGAAATATCATGTGATTCGATTATGTTAATGTTGTTGGGAGTTGCCACTAGTGAAAGTATGAAGCCTAGGCCTTGTTTCCACCATTGCAATACCATTTGTGCTCACGTTTACCACTTGTTTGCTTGCTGCACTTTTTATTACAGATTTATATTACTTTGTTTTGCCATCCATATCACTTGCCATTTAACATCTCTTCGCCGAACTAGTGCACCTATACATCTAACAAGTGTATTAGGTGTGTTGGGGACACAAGAGACTTCTTGTATCTTAGTTGCAGGGTTGCTTGAGAGAGACCATCTTCAACCTCTACTTCCCTGAGTTCGATAAACCTTAGGTCATCCACTTGAGGGAAATTGCTGCTGTCCTACAAACCTCTGCGCTTGGAGGCCCAACATAGTCTACAAGAGTAGAAGCGTGTGTAGACATCACCGCGCAGCTCCTTTATGCATGAATACAGGTATAAATAATTCCTCATACCTACCAGGGATTCGTTCCTCCCAGTTGTTCATGCCTTTCACAAAGGTCTTCAAAACGCTATTCAATCTTCCAAAATCCTCAGCAACCTATTGCTCTGGAAAGTTTTACCTGCTTGCATTATGGTTAATTCCATATGTACATCAATTTCATTAAAATCCTTTATGATTGACTTTCGGATCTTATTGATTCAATAGGCTGTAAATACTCGCAATCATCGGTCAAACTAGAATTCGTTCTTCCAGCTCAAACGACATTTCGAATATGAGCTGATTCTCGACCAACCAAATTGTCGTCGATTGCACCCCTACATCATTTCAACTTACCCATCCTTAATAAGAGCGTTCGCTTCTGATCCCTTGATTTGGAAATCATAATTCCTTTTGCAGTTGAGTTTTGAAGTAGTTAGTTGTTTATATAAACTGATGACCTTGCATTCTTTCTTCGTCTGGTTGAGTACCGATGCTCACATCATATTCCTTGTAGACCGCCCGATCCATTGTTGGATTTTATCCGACAGTGTCCTTCATATTCAAATACCTTGTGAGTTCTGCCATGATATATAATACTTTGGGTAAAATATATCATCTGCTTTCTCAACCATGCTCTGCTTTCGAGCTTGTATAATTTGCTCCTGAAGTTTGCCTAGTATGAGTCTAAAATGCCCCGATGGGTTGAACTTATGCCTTCCTTAATCTGTGCGAACCCGAAAGTTTTCCCAGGTTCATACTCCTCTGGTAATTCACTAGTCAAGTCTTCGCAATCAATTCATTTTTTAATAGAGCAGTGAATGAAAGCTTATGCATTGAAGAAGTGGGAGTCAACGTTGGACTTTCTGTTCATGCCCATGGACATGATGTAGATCTTATCATTAAAGCTTCTCTTAAATTAATTATCCCCTTGATATAAGTTCATCTTATATCTGGGATCTGGCCTTTTTCAATCGTGCTTCCGACCATGTTCTCCTTTAAATATCATTTCTCGTGCAGGTTTAAGCACTTGTCCCTACAGAGCAATACCCCCAGCTCAACCTCTACTTTGAGGTGTCGTTGAGTATTACCCCCCCTGGTATCTCGAGATTACCATGGAACTGCATCTCTTCTTATGAGTTCTTCATTATATTTTACACCTTCACTGACTGCAGTTTTCCTCGGGTTCTGAGATGCTTGACACTCAAGGACCCCGATAACTGAATCAATTCCGCACTCCGATTCAATAGCTCTAAGTAATCTCCACTGCTTATGAGTTTATTAATTCTTCAAGTCATATCTAGCCTGATCGGCTATATCATTATCGTGCATCTTTTAACTGTGCTACCCGGTCCTTCCCAGAGCACAATTTCGGCAATGAGCTAAGCTTACGCCATTTCGCCTTGAACAACTAGCTTGATTTCAAGTTTGTATTGTACTAGTGGTTTCAATAACCTTTCGCTCCATCATTCATTTGACTTGATGTCATCGCCGATCGATTACATCTTAATGAAATCTCTCGACACGTGATCATCATCAACAATGATTTTCCTTCTTCCAAGTTGTGAATCGAATTCATGATGGGAAATACCATCCTTTCCCCCTCGATGATTTGTATTAACAACATTCTTGCATTCCCTCCTACACAAACTTGTTCTTGTTTTGTGTTATACCTTGAGTTCCTTATTATCCGACTTATGATATGCTCTACCTTGGAGTACTACCATCTTTCATGCCAAGAATGTCGTGAGAAATTCACCACCCCTTATGAACTCTTGATACAAGTAATGCTTCTCGCCATCTTCGTTGGTTCCCTGGTCCCCGTGTTGCTTCTAACCGGAAACCCAACAATTGAAGTATGACGTGCGAATTCAAAACTTCTAGCAACCCTATTGCTTTGAAGTGAATGGTCGATAGTCTCATTCTTGGACTTTTGGTTATTGACTCACCATTATAACATTGATCGTGCTACTTAGTCCATTTTCCAGGTGCACGTTCCATTCAATGTTTACTTATGGATATTCTCCTCTAACATATTGCGGTATGTCCAATGTTATCATCTTGTTCACGAATGTAGAAATCCATGCTTACGGAAATCTCGATGAATTGTTGCTGAGCCCGTCAGCCACATCCTCATCTTTTCCTTGCTGAAAATGTAAGACTTATTCTATAAGTTGTTCCTGATGGATCCTTTGTGTATTCTAAGTCTGATCTTTACCCAATGACCATGTCAATGCTATCTCGAAGCATGTCAGTGGTATCCCGAATCCCACAAGGAACATTTGAAGCGCAATGCTAAATGTTTCCTGATCAAGTATCCAACATCGTTGTGTAGGTACATATCATAATCCTTCTTAACCCTTTTATCTATGTGGTCATGACTTTGATCTCCTGACACGTATATCATGCCCTGCTTAATCTTGGGAATGATATACTCCTATTCATTATGTTTAAACACAATTTTCCTTTCCATTTGTTTGTTTAACCTTTCTTTGATCTACATATAATCTAAGCAGTAATAATTTTATGCTTATGTAAACACATTGGTGTACAACTCTGTCAATAAGACCATGTTACTATTGTTGATAACATTCCGGTAACCATCGATGGACGAGAACTTTGCCTAATGGTCCGCCTCGTTTCAACGAGCAGGAAAATGGTTATCTTCATCCCTCGCCCTTGGTACCAACGTTGTTGCCAAAATAATTGACAGGTTATCCCCTGACATGCCCTGCTATCATGACCGTACAAAATGTTAGCGCCCTACCTGTTTTCAACCCACGTGGTGGGCCCATAACCCACAGTTCCTCAGGATCGAAACCTGACTCTCCTATACATCCTTGTTTTCCAAGATTGTTCCTTGCACTTGGCTTCGTAGGTAAATCACGAGCCACCTTCCTAATGATCTATTCTGGTATCAGACGCAATACTTATTCTCGTTGCTCTCGACCCCGTTCACACCTTGCTTCAGACATCAAACGTTTGTCTAGCCGTTTGAAACTTCTTATTGTACCATATTACTTTGCTCTCGGCGTGTTTTATTTGTTCAACTCGACAGATACTCATGTGTCCATTCGTGGGATAACCCCTGATGATTACCCCTTGTAGCCTCCTATCAATGTCAAGTTGCCCCTTTCCGATTCGTAAGTACGATGGAGACCCCAAAGAAAGGATGACGACATCATCATGATGACCTGAAGCAGAGGACTTGAGACAACAACGTAATGGATTGACCTCTTCGAGAAGAGCAACAAGACCGAGAAGACTCGATAGAATTTCCTAACCAATCCTTCACCTTAACTCTACGTCTTAAATCTCGGGACGAGATTTTCTGTAGTGGAGGAGAATTGTGACGCCCGGATAATTAAGCTATAGTAATTCCATGCAAATGATGTCATGTCACCTTGGTTACTGTTGATAAACCCATGTTGGTTCGAAACCAATTCAAATTCAAATTTAAAAGGCAAGTTAAATTATTATTATTTTAAACAGTAAAACTAAAATGTTCGCACTATTCAATAAATTCTATTGATCACATTTCATGATGAACATGAAACCAACTTCATTAGACTCACACATAAATTCCTAGGACGTTAATAAAAGCTCGAATAGCAGATAAAATGGTATTTTGAAAATAAACAATTATATAAGCATTTCCAAATGAAATGGATCTTTGTGCGTAAAACACAAAATATTGTAATTGAATTACATGTGAATTATCATGTAGAGCTAAAATTTAGTGCAAAAAAACAACGTGAAATAAATAAAATAGAAAAGTAAATAAAGTACATGACCTAAACTATGCCATTAGGCCCTAGTAGCCAGAGTGCACACGGCCCATCCCATCATCAGTTTCCCCCCACCTCCAGCTACAGGAGGCAGAGGGTCCGTGGCGGCTATCTGCCGGCCATGGCCACGCTATGCCGACGTGCCGGCCATCCATCGGGTCCCCGCGAGGATAAGGACCACCCGCTGAGCCTCTCGAACCCTAGACCCTCACTCCCCCTCCACCCGCGCCGCTTCACTCTCTCCCACACACACCCGCGTCGTCATCGCCATGGCCTCCGACGTTCACGTGTCCACTGAGCTCCCCTCGCCCAGGCACCTCGTCCACGAGCTTCGCCGACGTTCACTCCTTCAACGACGTACACAAATTGTAGCCAGGAGCCACTACATCGTCGGGATCGACATCGTCTTCAAGCTCTGGCCCGGCGCTCGCCGTCTTCGATTCGACCTCACTGGAGCGTCCCCGAGGCCGTCTTGCACCTCTACAGGCTCACCGTGAGCTCCACTTCGATTCCCTCTCACTCTTCTCTCGCTCTCGTACCATAGCTAGCTAGCGCCGTAGAAATGGTCCGGCCGTGGCCATGTTGCCGTCGTTGTGATGGCTGTGGGCGCTCCCGTCCACCCGTGCAGACCGTAGCTCGTGCTCCTGGTTCTCCCAAGATGCCGACAAGTCCCCCAGCTCGCCTCGCCGTGCCCCTAGCTCCGTTCCCATGTTCGGCGGCCGCTCAGGGAGCTCTCTGTGAGCTCGCCCTCACCGTGTTCACTGCACTTCGCCACGGCCCCTGGCCGCGCCTGCCCGCGCCCACCTTCGCCTGGCCTCATCGCGCCGTTGCTCGCCGTGGCCCATGCCTACCGCCCGCGCCGTGCTCGACTGCCTGCGCGCGCGTTGCTTCTGATGTCTGCTATTGCTGCTCCTCTAGTTGCCACCGCCGCTACTCCTGCTAGTTGCCGCCGCTGCTACTGCGTGTTGATGCTCCCGCGAGCTCCGCTCTGCTGCTAGTGCTACTCCTGCCCTCCGCTGCTGCTCGTGATGCTGTCTAGTGTCTACTACAGCCGGTTGCTGCTGCTACATGGCCATGGCTAAGCCAAATGCGTTGTGTGGTGTGTGTGCTGTGTGTATGTGGCTGGCTTGGGCAACTACCGCCACGACCAATGTCTAATTAGGAGGAATCATAATTAGTGTAGTCTAAACCATGGTAGCACCAACCTGTACACTATTAGACACTACATGTGGGTCCCATGGGAATTAAAATAAATAACCAAAATCAATTTAGCTACTGTCTATGACAGCTGGGTCCCGCGGACACTATTTGCTTTGACTGGTCAACTCTGACTGGGTTGTTGACTGGGTCAACTGGACCCTAGGCCCCACTGCCAGCCTCACACACACACTCTGACTGGGTTGTTGACTGGGTCAACTGTACCCCTAGGCCCCACTGCCAGCCTCACACACACTCTGACTGGGTTGTTGACTGGGTCAACTGTACCCCTAAGCCCCAATGCCAGCCTCACACACACTCTGCCTGGGTACATATTTGGGTGCCCATAGCTTTTGATATATAATTTCGAATTAATAATATTCCAAAAAAATCCAGAAAATCATGTAAGCCTTTGAAAATTAATATAAAATAATCCGTAACTCGGATGAAAATGTTTTATATATGAAAATTGCTCAGAACGACGAGATGAATCCGAATACGCGGTCCATTCGTTCGCCACATGTCCCTAGCATAGTGAACCTGCAACTTTCCCCCTCCATTTCATTTGTCCGAAAACACGAAACACCGGGGATACTTTCCCGAGTGATATCCCCCTTCGCTGGTACCGTGTACCACCGCGTTAGAGCACCCTAGCACTGCGTGTTGACATGTCGTGCTTCTCTGTTACATCTGTATGCTCTGTATTTATTGTTTCATCCCCCTCTTCTCTCCGATAGACCGCGAGACCGATGATGCCCCGGTGATCGGCTACGGTGTTGACAACCCCTCCTTCTTGCCAGAGCAACCAGGCAAGCCAACCCCCTTTGATCATTCCGATATCGCCCATTCTCTTCTCTCTTATGCTAGCATTAGAACTGCTACTGCTTTTTGTATGATCCTATTCTGATGCATAGCCTGTTGTTGATACTGCTTTCATACCTTACATGTTTATACTAAACTGCTTAGTATAGGCTGGTTAGAGATCCACCAGTGACCCCCTACCTTGTCCCGACTGCCCCGCTGGATTATCAGAAGACCCGATCAACGGGATCGAAGACCAGGACCCGGCACCGCACATCACTTTCCCCTTAGTTGCTCGACACTACTGGGTTACTATCGAGTGCCGAGGGTGAGACCTCATCAGCACTTCTGATGTTAACCTTGTAGGTTAGTTCATCGGTTGTGGTCATCGAGGGTGATTCCTCTTTCTCCACTCCCGATAACGACACCGTCATGCAACTCCTCAAGAGTGGACCTCGAGGGTGACTCCTCTTTCGTTCACCTTGACGATAAACATCAGGTGGAATTCCATCGAGGGTGATTTCCTCAGGTTTTCCTTTGGTGTTAGACACACAGTTACTATGGTTACTATGACTTTACACTGAACCTGGTTACTAAAGACGGGTCGACCCTGAGGGGTACCCGCGCGAGCTTAATTGCGAGTGATGTGTAGTCGGGTTGACCTGGAAGGTGCCCGCGAGATAAATACGAGGCGTGGCCGGGCACTCGCCTTTGCCGCAAATCCTCGAGACGGGGCGATGGGGTCACATTTTCGTGAGTCTCTGCTCGTTACCGCGCGTTCCTAAGACACTAAACGGTTTGGATATTTGATCCGAGGGGCCTCTGGCCCGATAGCGTTAACCATCACGTGGGCATAGTATGGGCGTTCTACGTCGTATGCATCAACCGAAGCTTAACTGACGTCATTGCGATTGAGCGGCGCGCGCCGGGTTGGACTAGTTAGGCTCCTACCTTTTTAAAGGTGGTTGCTAGGTCTACTCACCGGCCGCCCACGCAACGTGCACGAGTTCCCCGGGCGATTGGCCCATGACCCCTGGGGGCATAGGGTTTAGTCCGGCGTGCATGACCTCTCTATTAAGTCTAGGTCGGGTTGCGGCGTATTGTTTGGCCGAGGGCGGGCATGACCTGATGGTGTGTCCGGCCGGAGTTAAGCAAGCGTGATGGGTAAGTTGGTGCACCCCTGCAGGGAAGAAAACATCTATCGATAGCCTGTCCTACGGTAACGGACACTTGGAGTTGTATCCCGATCGCTACAACTAGAACTGAATGTTGAGGCATTGTTTGGATTTGTTGCTTCGAGAGTCGAGAAAGGATCCCGGAGCGTTGGAACAACAACATAAATATGACTTATGTTATACTACTCTACTCCCCCCTGTTGCTGCAAGACGGTGGTTTCCAGAAGATGCTAGTCTTCGATAGGACTAGTTTCTCCCCCTCTTATTCTGGCATTTTGCAGCTTAGTCCACAGATACTACCCCCTTTCATTGATACCGATGCATATGTAGTGTAGATCCTTGCTTGCGAGTACTTTGGATGAGTACTCACGGTTGCTTTGTTCCCCCCTTTTCCCCCTTCTTTCTTCTTGCTGGTTGATACAACCAGATGGTGGAGTCCAGGAGCCAGACGCCACACTTGACGACTGCTACTACCCCGACGGAGCCTACTACTACGTGAAGACAACTGACGACCAGGAGCAGTTAGGAGGTCCCAGGCAGGAGGCCTTGCCTTTTTCGATCGTGTTGTTTTGTGCTAGCCTTCTTAAGGAAAACTTGTTTAACTTATGTCTGTATTCAGATATTGTTGCTTCCGCTGACTCATGTGTATTCGAGCCCTCGAGGCCCCTGGCTTGTAATATAAAGCTTGTATTATTCTAATTTGTTTCTAGAGTTGTGTTGTGATATCTTCGAGTGAGTCCTTGATCTTGGTCGTACACATTTGCGTGCATAATTAGTGTACGGTCAAATCGGGGGCGTCACATATCTTCGGGTAAAAAATCCCATCAGAGGACGGGAAATGTTAGACTTCACCTTCCATTCTAAGATAGAACCAAAACCAGCTACAGGAACTCTCGCCACATGGTGACTCTTGAGAAAACGAGTAGAAATATCTATCGCTTTTAACGAACATCGCACAATTATATTCAATCATTGTAAGTCACCTTCATCCATATCAACTTTTCCCTCATTCCCTGTGGTCAGCTTGACCAGACTCCTAACGCTAGCAGGCTGTAAATGAAATCAAGAAGGCACAACTTAGTTCAATGAATATAAAAAACAAAAGAAACATACGAAGGCAAGAAGGAAAAAATGATTGCACAAGTTCAACTATTAAAACAACTTCAGTACCACAAAAAAAGACCAAAACCAATACCACAAAAAAGGTGATGCAAACAATGACCAAGCCTCACCTGGCCACCATACCAACCCGGCGACAACTAAATTATTGGAAGTACAACTAGTAAGTCGCATACAGTACAAACACTTATCCTAGAACAAAACAATTATTTTACGAATATAATTAAGCCCAGTGTGCATGACTAATACTAATAAAAACATTAAATAACTAACATACTTCAGCAAAGACTACAAACAAAGGAATATAAGTAAAAAATGCCACTAACTAGAAAAAATAAATACTAAAAACAAAAACAAAAACAAAAATACACATACCACTGCATATTCATCTTCAGAAATAACTTCAATGTCATCTCCCTCAAAAGCAGGATCTTCAACCTCGACACGGGCATGCTTCTTGACACATTTGTTCACCTTTGAAGGTGGAACTTTGCGCTTCTTATTTTCCTTTAACACAGACCACTTCGGAAGAGGAGATGAAGAAGGCTTCATATTTTCCGAAACTCTTGGACTCCGACGAACAGGGGAGTCACCAAGTGTGCTTGGACCAATCTTGATAGCAACATTATCTGCATCAGCTTTGCTATCACCGGGTTGGGAAGCAGCTTTCACATGTGGTCTATGCCTCTGTGTGTCGTCAGGGTTTGGATCTGCCATATTCCTCTTCATAATAGTTTTCTTTGCCTTGACTGCATCACGAGGGAACACTTGAGTCAATCAAGTCTGCAACAAGTTCGGCTTGACAGGAATGTCAGTTCCATGAGACCCAGCATGACCAGTTGCAACGGCATCGACACCACCTTCATCATCTCCAGCTGGAGCAAATAAAAGAGAAACACCAGCAACACTCGCAAGTTCTTCTAGAGGATTTGGTATCTCAAAAATAACATTCACAAGATCTTGAAAGCGGTCTGATTTGTCAGAATTAGGACGTACCGGCACTCCAACATTTTCAACAACATAATTATCAGCAAAAAAAGATAAGTATGAAAATACATGAACAAACAATCAATTCAATTATATGAACCCTACCAGTTCACAAACATGGCAACACGTTAGTTCATGAACATGATAGTAACCAATAAAAAATATAACCCCACAACTCGCACACTGAAATTCAAAAATGTCAATTGTTTCAACATCCTAGTAGTTCTTCTCACACTGCTACAAACTATACAGATGCCACTACAATAGTTCAAATTACACATGATCATCAGTACTGCAACCTGTATGCAGGTTAAAAATCGTAAAAACTAGACAAACCACGTATTCCAGGGATAAAATTAACAACTATCAAAATCCATAGAACTTCTAATGTCCATACGACAACACCTTACAACTGAAAACATATTATGGACAGATCTAATGAAACATTGTCAGCAAAACAAAACAAAAGTTTCAGGACAACGAATTACCTGCATCCACATTCTTCGAACTCGGTGACGTACCCATAGAGATCTATAAACCCTAAAAACTGCCGAACCAAAACTACAACAGACATGAGCAAATATTAGGGTTCTTACCGATTTCAAAAAGGAAGCAAGCCAAACAAGAAAAACTCTTAACACCAAACAAAAACTCCACCACCGAATATAGACTGAAACCCGCACGCCAGAAGAAAAACACAAAAACAAAGCTTCCCCTAGATAATTTAGCCTGAGATAGCAAGGGAGCAACAACTTAGAATACATATAAATCAGTGGCAAAGGGGAGTCAAGGGTAGAGGGAAGGAAACAACATGGCACACAGAACTTCCCCTGGAGTTCAACCCGCCGACCAACGCCCCCGCGATGAAACTGGAGAAGCAACTTCAATGAGCCAAAGAGGAGAGGAGGGGAACAAAAAAGGAAGCGATTGCAATGTCTAACAGTGAGGAGGGGGAGCGGAGGAGAGGGGAGGTTAAAAGGGGAGTGGGAGAAAACCGACGGCTAAAGCCCACGATCATGGAAGGAAAAAGGGGCAAAACCCACTATCTCTGGGCAGTTATTAAAAAATAGTAAAAATTAAATACAATAACAAGAAAACTAAACATAGTTCGACAAAAAGATCTCCAAAAAGTTCAACAAAAACTGTAAAAAAAACTATAATTAAATTACCTTAGATAGATTATTCAAAATTAACTACTTTTTTCTAGATAATAATAATAATAAGTATAAGTATAAAACAATGGTGGTATGCTTTGGATCACAATTCATGTAACAGACTCTGTTACTCCCACTCGTGGTACACATGCGACACCGCAGCACATTATACAATGTCGACTCCTAATAAAAATAGATAATGGGGCAAATTATGTTACAGATTTGCCTCAACATGAGACAGTGCCGCTTTTTTACTGACGACATTGTTCATCAGTCCATACAAGCAAAGATGTATCAGTACGACTATGCCCCTCGGTGCGGTGCTAGTTTCCCCTAAAGATAGATAACGGGGCAAGTCCATACAAAGAAGATGTGTCAGTACAATTATGCCCCTCAACGCGGTGCTAATTTCCCCCCTAAAAGATAGATAATGGGGCAAGTCATGTTATAGACTCGCCTCCGCATGCGACGCCGCGGCACGCCGCGTCGTCGCCTGCTACGGCTCATTCATGGCTTGGCCTCGCCCGGATGGGGATTCCCCTCCCCCTCCCCGGCTTGGCCTCGCGCTAACGCGGTAGTGTGCTTGTTTGACAGGCGCGGTCGGTTATTTTGTCCTTCCCCACGCACCCACACCCCACAAAAAATAGATAATAGGGCAAGTCCATACAAGGAACATGTGTCAGTACAACTATGCCCCTCGATGCGGTATCACTTTTTTAATGACGACACAAGATGTCTCAGTACAACTATGCCCCTCGGTGCGGTGCTGGTTTACCAATAAAAGATAGATAATGGGCCAAGCCATGTTACATACTCACCTCGGCATGCGACGCCACGGCACGTCATGTCGTCGCCTGCTACGGATCATTCCTGGCTCGGCCTCGCCATGATGGGGGAGGGGGGGTCCCGACCCCACTCCCGCCCGGCTCGGCCTCGCGCTAATGCGGCAGTGCGCTCGTCTGACAAGTGCAGTGCAGTTATTCTGTCCCCCCCCCCAACACACACACATCCCCTAAAAGATAGATAATGGGGCAAGTCATGTTATGGACTCGCCTCTGCATGCGACACCGCGGCACGCTGCTTCCTCGTCTGCTATGGCTCGTTCCTAGCTCGGCCTCGTCAGGATGGGGGAGGGAGGGTCCCGCCCCCCTCCCTCATGCTAACGCAGCAGTGCGCCCGTTTGACACACGCAATGCGGTTATTCTGTGCCCCATGCACCCACACCCCCTAAAAGATAGATAATGGGGCAAGTCCATACAACTATGCCCTTGGTGTGGTATCGCTTTTTTACTGATGTCACAAGATGTCTTAGTACAACTATGCCCCTCAGTGTGGTGCTACGTTCCCCCCTAAAAGATAGATAATGGGGCAAGTCATGTTACGGTATCCCCTCCAGATGCGACGCCGCAACACGCTGCATCGTCGCCTGCTACGGCTCATTCCTG
>LR738715.1:676830766-676855222 GCA_902687465.1 Secale cereale | reverse complement strand
ATATATATATTGAAATAAAAAGATAAACAGAAAAAGTCACGTATGCAACCCTAAAAAAAGATAACTATATAAAAGGATACTTTAATGTAAAAGATTGTAATAAAAATTCAGAAACAAATTTTTAGAAAGTTCAACTACTAAAATTCAAAAAGTTCAAATAAAATTTGTACTGTGCAACAATATTAAATTATTTTATTTAAAAATTACTAGAACTATCACTAGTCGACTAAAAAATAAATTGTGCTTTAAAATTCATGTGAGTACTAAGTAAAAAAAATTGCAACAAACGAATCTGATTGGGCCTTGACATTTAAAGTACTTCAGTACTATCATTAACAACATGCAAGTTTAACAACCTCAACCCAAGGGGTGCTACATCCATCATTAGCATATATTTCTCGTGTTCGTGCTATCTACATGAAAATATGCGAGTATAAACAACAGATGCACATCAGTTCAACTATAGTTGCTCCAAGACCAAATATAAAAAATACAAAAAATATAACCATTTTGCTTGAGCCAAAATAGGAAGCATTACATTAAAAATATAGCGCATACATTAACATACGAACAAATTATTACTAACCATATGGTAAAACATAGAGTTCAACATCTCATACACATTGTTTTAAAAAAAAAAATACAGCATAATAAAACGCAGACAAATCTCACAACCAGCCTCATTTGCCACATTTAAACCTACAACACATAAACCCTGAACATCAAATAGTCATCTTCCCTGAAGAACATAACCATAACCACATCTCCATCCTCAATTCCAGACAGTGACACAAACTCCTTTCACCCAGCAGTTAGGTTGATGCAACCATCAAAGCCAATGTGGTAGGAAACTTCCATCAACTAATACCCATTCTTGTCAGTCGTCTCCATCTTTAGTATCCCCGAGCTAGGAGCAACAATCCTGATTTTGGATGTCATTTTCTGCACATGGGCACGGGGTAGAAAAAAAAAGAGAACAACTGACATAACTGAATATTTGCACGGATCTAGGCAACTATTACACAACAAGTGAAAAGATCTGAACCCAAAACAAAACACAAAACTAACTATTGTTGTTTCCTGACCAAACTGAAGAAATATACATAGGAATCCCTACAGTAAACTTCTGACAAAACCGGACAAGAAATATAGAAAGGAATAACTACTGAACAAATATACATATGAATCCCTACTGTTAACTACCGACAAAACCATTATGGACATAACTATTGATAAATCTAAAGTAGCTGACAAACATATAGATTCCGTCCATCGACTTCAAAATGAGACCTACAAAGCAGAAAAAATAGGAAACGCATACCCATGATTCCTCCAAGTCCCCAGCCGTCAGGCGACAAACATAGGGAGCACGAAACCCATGGTTGATGTACAGCAGCAACGCAAGTTGCGCACGGTGCTGACTCTGGGTGAGATCCAAGACAGATTCGTACACACAAGCGTCAGCTATGGACACCATCCTTGCGGGGCACCCGCATGAACAATCCTTCATGGGCACCATAGGAAAAAAGAAGAAAAGAAAAGAGAAAAGAGAGATGATCCTAGATCCGATCTTTGTAGGAAGGAAGAAAAAGAAGGAGGAGATTGAGCAACGCACCAACATAGATGAATAGAATTTATAGCAAGGATGACTAGCAGATTATAAAAATAATAAACAGGCAGGTGGGCAGCCAGCCGGTAGAAAATAGTTATTATGATGTCGTCATACAACATTGATCGCAAAACAGTACAAGTACAAATACGGCAGTAGTTCAAAGAGCATGGGAGAGCACATACGGCAACAGTTCAAAGTACACACACCATTATGTAGATAGAATAACTCATACAGAGATAGATAGATACATTCATTTGGTCATTCAACTCTCTGCTCTCTCCCAACACAATCTTAAAAAACATTAAAAATATTACTTCAGTCATAACGATCAAAGAACCGACGCCACTTGGCCCTGGTGGATGGATGTGGAGCCATGACTGCTCTTCCCCTAGCCCACCTGATGATCAGTAGAGAGTTCCTTCTCTTGCCGTCTGGGAGAACTAGATCCACTTCAGTGGAGTTGCAAGTCTCCAACACTTTGTTGGCAAGGCGTCTATTGAAATTTGCCTCCACTTCCTCCTCGGCCGCATGTTGTGCCCTCTCCCTGTGCATCCTCCTCCTCATCTGCTCTTCTGCTGCAAGCCTCACTTCGACGGCATCCCCCTCCTCCTCTGTGACCTCTCCAAGGTCAGGATCCATCTGGCTTTTCTTTGGAGGCGGCTGGTGGAATGAAAGTGAGAGAGGGGAGGGGTGGGGACGGGTTTATATTTCTTGTACACATGGTTGGGTAGGTAGCCGGTAGAAACTACTTTCTCTGATGTCTATGCACAGTAATACAAAATTGACCGGGACCGGTCCAACTACACATACGGCATCCATTCAAGAAGCATGAATGTCTGCCACAAAATTTAACAACACGGAAAACATGAAACTTAATTACAGTGTTTGACCTGATTTTAAGAAATCATACACTATAGTAAGCCATGATACACCACCTCCATAACGACCAAATCAGATAGGAACCGGGTACAAACAACTCAAGGAGAAAAATGACAACGCATAACTTTTCATACGATCGTCATCGCCCCCTGCAACGCCAATTTGAAAACAAGACATCAGACAAGCAAGAACACGCTTGCATGGCGGCCATGGCCGACGCCCAACAACTGCAAAACTTCTGATCAGAAATTACATTAAAAAATTCTCCAAAAACTCTCACCCACCGATCATTTCGACATCTCTATAACACATAAAATAACAGTCGGACGTAAATCAACAGCCAAGAACACCACACCAAACACCAGCGCCGCCAACACCTCCGTTGCCAATGCCCACGTCAATCACCTCCGATAACTTGAGCTCGGAAAACACGATCAGGTGAGCGCGCCCACGTGTGGAATCCCAAACATGACTCCTCTGGCAACGCATGGCCTGCAGAAGCGCGCCGGAGAACCCTCGGAAGCTCCTCGTTGAACCCCCTGTTTCCGTCCGTCAAAGACACATGAAAATCAGTTCACGTGTGAAAGCCTATCAGTCCAACATATCAAGGCCATCAGTTCAAGTTGAGTAACAGAATAATATTCTGTTACGTGAAACAGAATAGCCGAGATGTGTGTGTGTGTGTAAATGTTTAGATTTTTTATAAATATAAACAAAAGTAAAAAAAAGAAATCAAAAAACAAAAACAAAAAAAATGGATAACAAACTGAAAATAACCTGAGACTGTGACATCCAACACACCTGAGCAGGCTCATCTCAAGCTGCCTTATCATAAGGGTTCCTAGGTCTCTCTATCAGGGAAACTTATATGCGCTCCTATTTTATGTGATTCTCTCTTTGACACAAATAGTCAAGCTTTCCCACGGGTGGACCAAAGCAAGCGCTAAAGTGGCCCCGCCCATTAACTAGCATACCGACTGAAGTGGTTGTAGTCTTCGGAACCGTTTGAAGGTTCCTGCATGACTTCTTTTTTGGGTTATGGGAACTTTTCTTTTTGGTTTTTGGGAACTTATAAGACGCCTTTGATCTTTTTTTTCGTTTTGTTCTCTTCATGGTTATTTTGTATGATTATATTTTTTATTTTTCGACTATTTCTATTTTTTAAAAATAATAAACTTTCTAAAAAATCAAGTTAAACAAATGATTACGAACATTTTCAAAGATGTTTGAGTTATTGAAAATGTTCACAAGTTCAAAACTATTACATTATTTAAAAAATGTTCGCATTTTTGAAAATATGTTCTGAATTCATTTTAACAACTAAATTTTCAAAACTCTTCGTGTATCAAAAACAAAATGTTTACTTATTCAGAAAAAACGCAAAAAATTGCATATGCTCGTGTTAGTCAAAACATTTCATAAATATTTTTTAAAAGATGAACAATTTTCCAAAAAATATTCACAATTTTTTTAAAATGCTAGGGTTTATTGTGTGTGGCATCCAAATAAAAAGTCCGCGCTTTTCATTGTTTTCTCAAAATAGCTAAAAAATTGTTAACTTTTAGAATACTATTCTTGTTTAAAATATTTTATTTTCTTATTTTGGAAAAATAAAGAAAACGGAATACTTATAATGACTAGATTAAAAATGTGTCTGAGCTGGTACGAGATTAATTCATTATTGTAATGGGACTGGGTCGACCGCGTCCAACTACTAAAGGGCCGGCCCACTTGGAGCCTAGAGTGGGCGTGTGCTAGGCTTAATAGATCTATGAGTGATATATAGCATTGACGCGCCAGAAATAGGGGTGAGCAACTAAGGCACTTTTGGTGCCCTTAGACTGCGTCCAAGTGGTGCATCCAGCCGCCGCCACATGTCTCTTTGAATTTTATTTTATTTTTATTTTTTATACGCATTTATGGATTTTAGATAGTTTTTTCAATATATTTTTTAGCTTTTCGCATAGGTTTTGGAGAAAAAAGTTCACAAGTTCTTTTTGCATGAGAAAATTTTGTGCTTCCACTGGAATCACGAATTTGCTTCTCGTGAGGGCATAGATTTGCTTCCGCGAAAAGCACATATGTGCTTCTCTAAAAGGGAAATTTTTTGTACTTTCACGAGAAGCACAAATTTGCTTCTTATGGAGGCATATATTCGCTTCTGCATGAAGTGCAGTTGTGCTTCTCGAAAAGAGAAAAAAAAGTGTGTCTTCACGAAATCACACATTTGCTTCTCGTGGAGGCATATATTTTTTCCGCAAATATGCTTCTCTGTAAAAAAAGTTTTTCTTCCCGCGAAAAGAAATATGTGCATGTATGAGAAGCACATATTTGCTTTCCGTGGAGGTACAGATTCCTTCCACGATAAGCACAACTATGTTTTCCAAAATATAAAAAAGTGCGCTTCCACAAGAAGCACATATTTGCTTCTCGTGGAGGCACAGATTTACTTTTGCGAGAAGCACATTTTTCCAAAATCTATTAATATGGGATCTAGTTCGAACATCTCGATGCGAGAAATCCAACTGTGAAAATAATTTGGCATTTGGATGCACGGTTCAAGAGATTTTTTTTAATAAACGAATCTACGAAAAAGGAAACTCCCGGGTTGCGACAATGCGCCACTTCTAGAACGTGAGGTGACCTTTTCAATGGGAAACCCAGAACTAGTGATCTCGCAAATAGGGGCCTCGAAAGATAAATTGAACATGAAAACCCACTGATGTCTACTATGCAACCTTCTTCCTGTAGACGTTGTTGGGCCTCCAAGTGCGGAGATTTGTAGGACAGTAGCAAATTTCCCTCAAGTGGATGACCTAAGGTTTATCAATCCGTGAGAGGCGTAGGATGAAGATGGTCTCTCTCAAACAACCCTGCAATCAAATAACAAAGAGTCTCTTGTGTTCCCAACACACCCAATACAATGGTAAATTGTATAGGTGCACTAATTCGGCGAAGAGATGGTGATACAAGTGCAATATGGATGGTAGATATAGCTTTTTGTAATCTGAAAAATATAAAAACAACAAGGTAACTAATGATAAAAGTGAGAACAAACGGTATTGCAATGCGTTGCAACAAGGCCTAGGGTTCATAGCTTCACTAGTGCAAGTTCTCTCAACAATAATAACATAACTGGATCATATAACTATCCCACAACATGCAACAAAGAGTCACTCCAAAGTAACTAATAGCGGAGAACAAATGAAGAGATTATTGTAGGGTACGAAACCACCACAAAGTTATTCTTTTTTATTAATCTATTCAAGAGTCCGTAGTAAAAATAACATGAAGCTATTCTTTCCGTTTGATCCATCCTAGAGTTCGTACTAGAATAACACCTTAAGACACATATCAACCAAAACCCTAATGTCACCTAGATACTCCATTTTCACCTCAAGTATCCATGGGCATGATTATACGACATGCATCACACAATCTCAGATTCATCTATTCAACCAACACAAAGAACTTTAAAGAGTGCCCCAAAGTTTCTACCGGAGAGTCAAGACGAAAATGTGTGCCAACCCCTATGCATAGATTTCCAAGGTCACGGAACCCGCAATTTTATCACCAAAACATACATCAAGTAGATCACGTGATATCCCATTGTCACCACGGATAAACACATGCAAGACATACATCAAGTGTTCTCAAATCCTTAAAGACTCAATCCGATAAGATAACTTCAAAGGGAAAACTCAAGTCATCACAAGAGAGTAGAGGGGGAGAAACAGCATAATATCCAACTATAATAGCAAAGCTCGTGATACATCAAGATCGTGCCTTCTCAAGAACACGAGAGAGAGAGAGAGAGAGAGAGAGAGAGATCAAACACATAGCTACTAATACGTACCCTCAGCCCCGAGGATGAACTACTCCCCCCTCGTCATGGAGAGCGCGGGATAATGAAGATGGCCACCGGAGAGGGACCCCCCCCCCCGACAGGGTGCCAGAACGGGTCTAGATTGGTTTTCGGTGGCAACAGTGGCTTTCGGCGGCGGAACTCCCGATCTAGGTTATTTTCTGGAGGTTTCTGTATATATAGGGGGTGTTGGAGTCGGGAACAAGTAAGGGGGGGTCTCTGGGCTGTCCATGAGGTAGGGGGCGCGTGCCCCCTACCCTCGTGGGCAGCCCGGGAATCTTCTGGTCCTCCTCCGGTACTCCCTGGGCTTCTTCTGGTCGACAAACAACATCCGTTGAGTTTCAGGTCAATTGGGCTCCGTTTGGTATTCCTTTTCTGCGATACTCAAAAACAAGGGAAAAACAGAAACTGGCACTGGGCTCTGGGTTAATAGGTTAGTCCCAAAAATCATATAAAAGTGTATATAAAAGCCCATAAAACATTCTATAAGGATAATATAATAGCATGGAACAATCAAAAATTATAGATACGTTGGAGACGTATCAAGCATCCCCAAGCTTAATTCCTGCTCGTCCTCGAGTAGGTAAATGATAAAAACAGAATTTTTGATGTGGAATGCTACCTAACATAATTCTCAATGTAATTTTCTTTATTGTGGCATGAATGTTCATATCTAAAAGATTCAAGGCAAAAGTTTAATGTTGACATACAAATAATAATACTTCAAGCATACTAACAAAGCAATTATGTCTTCTCAAAATAACATGGCCAAAGAAAGTTCATCCCTACAAAATCATATAGTTTGGCTATGCTCCATCTTCGTCACACAAAATACCCAAATCATGCATAACCCTGGTTTCAGCCAAGCAATTGTTTCATACGTTAATTTTTTCAAACTTTTTCAACTTTCACGCAATACATGAGCGTGAGCCATGGATATAGAACTATAGGTGGAATAGAGTGGTGGTTGTGGAGAAGAAAAAAGGAGGAAGATGGTCTCACGTCAACTAGGTGTATCAATGGGCTATGGAGATGCCCATCAATAGATATCAATGTGAGTGAGTAGGGATTGCCATGCAACGGATGCACTAGAGCTATAAATGTATGAACGCTCAACAAAAGAAACTAAGTGGGTGTGCGTCCAACTTGCTTGCTCACGAAGACCTAGGGCATTTGAGGAAGCCCATCGTTGGAATATACAAGCCAAGTTCTATAATGAAAATTCCCACTAGTATATGAAAGTGACAAAACAAGAGACTCTCTATCATGAAGATCATGGTGCTACTTTGAAGAAAAAGTGTGGAAAAAAGATAGTAGCATTGTCCCTTATTTTCTTTTCTCTTTTTTTTTCTTTTTTTTGGGCCTTCCTTTTTTCTTTGGACTTTTCTTTTTCTTTGGGACAATGCTCTAATATTGGTGATCATCACACTTTTATTTACTTACAACTCGATATTACAACTCAATACTAAAACAAGTATGACTCTATATGGATGCCTCCGGCGGTGTACCGGGATGTGCAATGACTCAAGAGTGACATGTATAAAAATTATGCATGGTGGCCTTGCAACAAATACGATGTCAACTACATGATTATGCATGGCAATATGACAATGATGAAGCGCGTCATAATGAACGGAACGGTGGAAAGTTTCATGGCAATATATCTCGGAATGGCTATGGAAATGCCATAATAGGTAGGTATGGTGGCTGTTTTGAGTAAGATATATGGTGGGTTTATGGTACCGGTGAAAGTTACGCGGTACAAGAGAGGCTAGCAATGGCGGAAGGATGAGAGTGTGTATAATCCATGGACTCAACATTAGTCATAAAGAACTCACATAATTATTGGAAAAATCTACAAGTCGTCAAAACAAAGTACTACACGCATGCTCCTAGGGGAAGGGTTGGTAGGAGTTAACATCGCGCGACCCCGACCTCCACACAAAGGATGACAATCAAGGAAATACCTCGTGCTTCAAATTTGTCACATAACGGTTACCATACGTGCATACTACGGGACTTGCAAACCTCAACACAAGTATTTCTCAAATTCACAACTACTCTACTAGCATGACTCTAATATCACCATCCTCATATCTCAAAACAATCATCAAGTATCAAACTTCTCATAGTATTCAATGCACTTTATATGAAAGTTTTTATTATATCCCTCTTGGATGCCCATCATAATAGGACTAAATTCACAACCAAAGCAAATTACCGTGCTTTTCTAAAAGACTCTCAAAATAATATAAGTGAAGCATGAGAGTTCATCTATTTCTTCAAAATAAAACCACCGCCGTGCTCTAAAAAGATATAAGTGAAGCACTAGAGCAAATGACAAACTACTCAGAAAGATATAAGTGAAGATCAATGAGTAGTTGAATAATTATGTAACTATGTGAAGACTCTCTAACATTTAAGAATTTCAGATCTTGGGATATTATTCAAACAGCAAACAAAACAAAATAAAATAAATTGACGCTCCAAGCAAAACACATATCATGTGGTGAATAAAAATATAGCCTTAAGTAAGTTACCGATAGACGAAGACGAAAGAGGGGATGCCTTCCCGGGGCATCCCCAAGCTTAGGCTCTTGGTTGTCCTTGAATTTTACCTTGGGGTGCCTTGGTCATCCCCAAGCTTAGGTTCTTGCCACTCCTCCATCGAATCTTTACCCAAAACTTGAAAACTTCACAACACAAAACTCAACAGAAAACTCGTAAGCTCCGTTAGTATAAGAAAATTAAACCACCACTTAGGTACTGTTGTGAACTTATTCTAAATTCATATTGGTGTAATATATACTTTATTCCAACTTCTCTATGGTTCATACCCTCCGATACTACTCATAGATTCATCAAAATAAGCAAACAACACACGAGAAACAAAATCTGTCAAAAACAGAACAGCCTGTAGGAATCTGTAACTTTCGAATACTTCTGTAACTCTAAAAATTCTGAAATAAATTGGTGGACGTGAGGAATTTGTCTATTAATCATATGCAAAAAGAATCAAATCAAAAGCACTCTTCTGTAAAAAAAATGGCAGCTAATCTCGTGAGCACAAAAGTTTCTATTTTTACAACAAGATCACATTAACTTTCACCCAAGTCTTCCCAAAGGTTCTACTTGGCACTTTATTGAAACAAAAGCTATAAAACATGGTTACAACAGTAGGTTAATCATGTGAACACAAAAAACAGTAGGGCCAAATATTGGGTTGTCTCCCAACAAGTGCTTTTCTTTAATGCCTTTTAGCTAGGCATGATGATTTCAATGATGCTCGCATAAAAGATAAGAATTGAAACATAACGAAAGCATCATGAAGAATATGACTAGCACATTTAAGTCTAACCCACTTCCTATGCATAGGGATTTTGTAAGCAAACAACTTATGGGATCAATAATCAACTAGCATAGGAAAGCAAAACAAGCATAGATTCAAGATTTTCAACACATAGAGAGGAACTTGATATTATTGCAATTCCTACAAGCATATAATCCTCTCTCGTAATAATTTTCAGTATCATCATTGATGTCTACTACGCAAGCTTCTTCTTGTAGACGTTGTTGGGCCTCCAAGTGCAGAGGTTTGTAGGACAGTAGCAAATTTCCCTCAAGTGGATGACCTAAGGTTTATCAATCCGTGGGAGGCATAGGATGAAGATGGTCTCTCTCAAACAATCCTGCAACCAAATAACAAAGAGTCTCTTGTGTCCCCAACACACCCGAAACATTGGTAAATTGTATAGGTGCACTAGTTCAGCGAAGAGATCGTGATACAAGTGCAATATGGATGGTAGATATAGGTTTTTGTAATATGAAAATATAAAAACAGAAAGGTAACTTATGATAAAACTGAGCACAAAGGGTATTGCAATGCTTTGAAACAAGGCCTAGGGTTCATACTTTCACTAGTGGAAGTTCTCTCAACAATAATAACATAACTGGATCATATAACTATCCCTCAACATGCATCAAAGAGTCACTCCAAAGTCACTAATACTGGAGAACAAACAAATAGATTATTGTAGGGTACGAAACCACCTCAAAGTTATTCTTCCTGATCAATCTATTCAAGAGTCCGTAGTAAAGTAGCACGAAGCTATTCTTTCCGTTCGATCTATCTTAGAGTCCGTACTAGAATAACACCTTAAGACACAAATCAACCAAAACCCTAATGTCACCTAGATACTCCAATGTCACCTCAAGTATCCATGGATATGATTATACGATATGAATCACACAATCTCAGATTCATCTATTCAGCCAACACAAAGAACTTCAAGAGTGCCCAAAAGTTTCTATCGGAGAGTCAAGACGAAAACGTGTGCCAACCCATATGCATAGATTCCCAAGGTCACGGAACCCGCAAGTTGATCACCAAAACATACATCAAGTGAATCGATAGAATACCCCATTGTCACCATGGGTATCCCACGCAAGACATACATCAAGTGTTCTCAAATCCTTAAAGACTCAATCCGATAAGATAACTTCAAAGGGAAAACTCAATTCATCACAAGAGAGTAGAGGGACAGAAACATCATACGATCCAACTATAATAGCAAAGCTCACGATACATCAAGATCGTGCCATCTCAAGAACACGAGAGAGAGAGAGAGAGAGAGAGAGAGAGAGAGAGAGAGAGATCAAACACATAGCTACTGATACATACCCTCAGCCCCGAGGGTGAACTACTCCCCCTCGTCATGGATACTGCTGGGATGATGAAGATGGCCACCAGAGAGGGATTCCCCCCACCGGCAGGGTGCCAAAACGGGTCTAGATTGGTTTTCGGTGGCAACAAAGGCTTGCGGCGGCGGAACTCTTGATCTAGGTTATTTTCTGGAGGTTTCTATATATATATGAAGTGTTGGAGTCGGGAACAAGTAAAGGAGGTCTCCGGGCTATCCACGAGGTAGGGGAGCGCACCCCCTACCCTCATGGGCAGCCTGTGGACCATCTGGTCCTCCTCCGGTACTCCCTGGGCTTCTTCTGGTCCAAAAACTGCCGCCGCTGAGTTTCAGGTCAATTGGGTTCCGTTTGGTATTCCTTTTCTGCGAAACTCAAAAACATGGGAAAAACAGAAACTGGCACTCGGCTCTGGGTTAATAGGTTAGTCCCAAAAATCATATAAAAGTGTATATAAAAGCCCATAAAGCATCCTAGAAGGATAATATAATAGCATGGAACACTAAAAAATTGTAGATACGTTGGAGACGTATCAAGCATCCCCAAGCTTAATTCCTGCTCGTCCTCGAGTAGGTAAATGATAAAAACGGAATTTTTGATGTGGAATGCTAACCAACATAATTCTCAATGTAATTTTATTTATTGTGGCATGAATGTTCAGATTCAAAAGATTCAAGATAAAAGTCTATATTGACATAAGAATAACAATACTTCAAGCATACTAACAAAGAAATAATGTCTTCTCAAAATAACATGGCCAAAGAAAGTTATCCCTACAAAATCATATAGTCTGGCTATGCTCCCTCTTCATCACACAAAATATTCATATCATGCACATCCCCGGTTTCAGCCAAGCAATTATCTCATTGCTACTTCTCGAGCTTGCGTTGTATTCCCTCGAAGAGGAAAGGGTGATGCAGCACATTAGCGTAAGTATTTCCCCCAGTTCTTTAGAACGAAGGTATCAATCCAGTAGGAGACCAGGCGTGAGTCCCTCGCACCTGCACAAACGAATAAGAACCTCGCAGCCAACGTGATAAGGGGTTTTCAATCCCTTCACGGTCACTTACGAGAGTGAGATCTGATAGATATGATAGGATAATATTTTTTATATTTTTGGTATAGGAACAGAAAGTAAAGAAAGCAAATAAGCAACGGAAACATAAATTAGCTAGTTGAAAGGAAAGTAATATGATGAAGATTGACCCGGGGGCCATAGGTTTCACTAGTGGCTTCTCTCCTGATAGCAGAATTCTACGGTGGGTCAACAAATTTATGTCGAGCAATTGATAGAAAAGTGCATAGTTATGAGAATATCTAGGCATGATCATTGTATATAGGCATCACGTCAGTGACAAGTAGACCGAAACGATTGTGCATCTACTACTATTACTCCACACATCGACCGCTATCCAGCATGCATCTAAAGTATTAAGTTCATAAGAACAGAGTAATGCCTTAAGCAAGATGACATGATGTAGAAGGATAAACTCAAGCAATATGATATAAACCCCATCTTTTTATCCTCGATGGGAACAATACTATACGTGCCTTGCTTCCCCTACAGTCACTGGGAAAGGACAGCACAAGATTGAACCCAAAGCCAAGCACTTCTCCCATTGCAAGAACTATAGATCTAGTAGGCCAAACCAAGCCAATAATTTTAAGAGACTTGCAAGGATATTATAATCATACATAAAAAGATCTCAGAAAAGAATCCAATATTGTTCATAGATAATCTTGATCATAAACCCACAATTCATCGGATCTCGACAAACACACCACAAAAATATTACATCGAATAGATCACCTCGAAAATCGAGGAGAACTTTGTATTGAGATCCAAAGAGAGAGAAGAAGCCATCTAGCTAATAACTATGGACCCAAAGTTCTGTGGTAAACTACTCACAACTCATCGGAGGGGCTATGGTGTTGATGTAGAAGCCCTCTGTGATCGATGCCCCCTCCGACGGAGCTCCGGAACAGGCCCCAAGATGGGATCTCACGGGAACAGAAGGTTACGGCGGTGGAATTAGGGTTTCTTCGTGCTCCTCGATGTTTTCAGGGTATATGGGTATATATAGGAGGAAAAAGTACGTCGGTGGAGCAACGTGGGGCCCACGAGGGTGGGGGCGCGCCTACCCCCCTGGGCGCGCCCTGCCCCCTCATGGGCACCTCGTTTCTTCTCTGACTTTTACTCCAAGTCTCCTCTCCGGAAGGTTTCATTCCGTTTGGACTCCGTTTGATATTCCTTTTCTGCGAAACACTAAAATAGGCAAAAAAAACAACAATTTGCACTGGGCCTTGGGTTAGTAGCTTAGTCCCAAAAATAATATAAAAGTGTATAATAAAGTCCATTAAACATCCAAAACAGAATAAATAATAGCATGGAACAATAAAAAATTATAGATACGTTGGAGACGTATCACTCATACTCAAAAAAATTCAATCTTCTCAACTTTCACACAATATATGAGCGTGAGCCATGGATATAGCACTATAGGTGGAATGGAGTTGTGGTTGTGGAGAAGACAAAATAGAAAGATAGTCTCACATCAGCTAGGCGTATCAATGGGCTATGGAGATGCCCATCAATAGATATCAATGTGAGTGAGTAGGGATTGTCAAGCAACGGATACACTAGAGCTATAAATGTATGAAAGCTCAACAGAAGAAACTAAGTGGGTGTGCATCCAGCTTGCTTGCTCATGATGACCTAGGGCATTTTGAGGAAGCCCATCATTGGAATATACAAGCCAAGTTCTATAATGAAAATTTCCACTAGTATATGAACGTGATAAAACAAGAGACTCTCTATCATGAAGATTATGGTGCTACTTTGAAGCACAAGTGTGGAAAAGGATAGTAGCATTGTCCCTTCTCTCTTTTTTTCTTTTTTGGAGGGGCTTTTCTTTTTTTAGCCCCCCTCTCTTTTTGTTTTGGGCCTTCTCTTTTTTTTGGCCTTTCTCTTTTTTTCCTCACACGGGACAATGCTCTAATAATGAAGATCATCACACTTTTATTTACTTACAACTCAAAGATTACAACTCGAAGCTAGAACAAAATATGACTCTAAGTGAATGCCTCCGGCGGTGTACCGGGATGTGCAATGAATCAAGAGTGACATGTATGAATGAATTGTGAATGGTGGCTTTGCCACAAATACGATGTCAACTACATGATCATGCATGGCAATATGACAATATGAAGTGTGTCATAATAATGGAACGGTGGAAAGTTGCATGGCAATATATCTCGGAATGGCTATGCAAATGCCATGATAGGTAGGTATGGTGGTTGTTTTGAGGAAGGTATATGGTGGGTGTATGGTGCCGGCGAAAGTTGCGCGGTACAAGAGAGGCTAACAATGGTGGAAGGGTGAGAGTGCGTATAATCCATGGACTCAACATTAGTCATAAAGAACTCATATACTTATGGCAAAAATCAAAGAGTCATCAAAATAGAATATTTAATGCATGCTCCTAGGGGAAGGGTTGGTAGGAGTTAACCATCGCGCGATGCCGACCTCCACACAAATGATGACAATCAATAAATACCTCGTGCTCTAACTTCATCACATAGCGGTTCACCATACGTGCATGCTACGGGAATCACAAAGTTTAACACAAGTGTTCCTCGAATTCATAATTACTCCACTAGCATGACTCTAATATCACCATCTTCATATCTCAAAACAATCATCAAATATCAAACTTCTCATAGTATTCAACGCACTTTATATGAAAGTTTTTATTATATCCCTCTTGGATGCCCATCATATTTAGGACTAAATTCATAACCAAAGCAAATTACCATGCTGTTCTAAAAGACTCTCAAAATAATATAAGTGAAGCATGAGAGTTCATCTATTTCTTCAAAATAAGACCACTGTCGTGTTCTAAAAAGATATAAGTGAAGCACTAGAGCAAAAGACAAACTACTCCAAACGATATAAGTGAAGATCAATGAGTAGTTGAATAATTATGTAACTATGTGAAGACTCTCTAACATTTAAGAATTTCAGATCTTGTGATATTATTCAAACAACAAGCAAAACAAATTAAAAAAAAATGACGCTCCAAGCAAAACACATATCATGTGGTGAATAAAAATATAGCATCGAGTAAAGTTACCGATAGACGAAGACGAAAGAGGGGATGCCTTCCCGGGGCATCCCCAAGCTTAGGCTCTTGGTTGTCCTTGAATTTTACCTTGGTGTGCCTTTGGCATCCCCTAGCTTAGGCTCTTGCCACTCCTTATTCCATAGTCCATCGAATCTTTACCCAAAACTTGAAAACTTCACAACACAAAACTCAACAGAAGACCCGTGAGCTCCATTAGTATAAGAAAATAAAACCACCACTTAGGTACTGTTGTGAACTAATTATAAATTCATATTTGTGTAATATCTACTGTATTCCAACTTATTCATGGTTCATACCCTCCGATACTACTCATAGATTCATCAAAATAAGCAAACAACACATAGAAAACATAGACTGTCAAAAACAGAACAGTCTGTAGCAATCTGTAACTTTCGAATACTTCTGTAACTCTAAAAATTGTGAAGGTGGATGTGAGGAATTTTTCTATTAATCTTCTACAAAAATAATCAACTCAAAAGCACTCTTCTGTAAAAAAAATGGCAGCTAATCTCGTGAGCACAAAGTTTTTTGTTTTTTACAGCAAGATCGCAAAGACTTTCACACAAGTCTTCCCAAAGGTTCTAGTTGGCACAAACACTAATTAAAACACAAAACCACATCTAAACAGAAGCTAGATGCAATATTTATTCCTAAATAGAAGCAAAAGCAAAGAAAATAAAATTGAGTTGCCTCCCAACAAGCGCTATCGTTTAACGCCCCTAGCTAGGCACAATGATTTCAGTGATGCTCGCATAAAAGATAATAATTGAAACATAAAGGGAGCATCATGAAGAATATGACTACCACATTTAAGTCCAACCCACTTCCTATGCATAGGGATTTTGTGAGCAAACAACTTATGGTAACAATAATCAACTAGCATAGGAAAGCAAAACAAGCATAGCTTCAAAATTTCAAGCACATAGAGAGGAAACTTGATATTATTGCAATTCCTACAAGCATATGATCCTCTCTCATAAAAGTTTTCAGTAGCATCATGAATGAATTCAACAATATAACTATCACATAAAGCATTCTCGTCATGATCCCCAAGCATATAAATTTTATTACTATCCATATAAGCAAAATTCTTCTCATTCGGAATAGTGGGAGCAAACTCAACAAAATAACTATCATGTGAAGCATAATCCAATTGAAAATTAAAATCATGATGGCAAGTTTCATGGTAATCTTTATTCATTATAGCATACGTGTCATCACAATAATCATCATAAATAGGAGGCATGCTTTCATCATAATAAATTTGCTCATCAAAACTTGGGGGACTAAACATATCATCTTCGTCAAACATAGCATCCCCAAGCTTGTGGCTTTGCATATCGTTAGCATCATGGGTATTCAAATAATTCATACTAACAACATTGCAATCATGCTCATTATGCACATATTTTATGCCAAACATTCTATGTAATTCTTCTTCTAATACTTGAGCACAATTTTCCTTCCCATCATTTTCACGAAAGACATTAAAAGATGAAGCATATGAGGTAACCTCAATTCCATTTTTTTGTAGTTTTATTTTATAAACTAAACTAGTGATAAAATAAGAAACTAAAAGATTCGATTGCAAGATCTAAAGATATACCTTCAACCACTAACCTCCCTGGCAACGGCGCCAGAAAAGAGCTTGATGTCTACTACGCAACCTTCTTCTTGTAAACGTTGTTGGGCCTCCAAGTGCAGAGGTTTGTAGGACAGTAGCAAATTTCCCTCAAGTGGATTACCTAAGGTTTATCAATCCGTGGAGGCGTAGGATGAAGATGGTCTCTCTCAAACAACCCTGCAACCAAATAACAAAGAGTCTCTTGTGTCCCCAACACACCTAATACAATGGTAAATTGTACAGGTGCACTAGTTCGGCGAAGAGATGGTGATACAAGTGCAATATGGATGGTAGATATAGGTTTTTGTAATATGAAAATATAAAAACAGCAAGGTAACTTATGATAAAAGTGAGCACAAATGGTATTGCAATGCTTTGAAACAAGGCCTGGGGTTCATACTTTCACTAGTGGAAGTTCTCTCAACAATAATAACATAACTGGATCATATAACTATCCCTCAACATGCAACAAAGAGTCACTCCAAAGTCACTAATAGTGGAGAACAAACAAAGAGATTATTGTAGGGTACGAAACCACCTCAAAGTTATTCTTTCTGATCGATCTATTCAAGAGTCCGTAGTAAAATAGCACAAAGCTATTCTTTCCGTTCGATCTATCTTAGATTTCGTACTAGAACAACACCTTAAGATACAAATCAACCAAAACCCTAATGTCACCTAGATACTCCAGTGTCACCTCAAGTATCCGTGGGTATGATCATACGATATGCATCACACAATCTCATATTCATCTATTCAGCCAACACAAAGAACTTCAAGAGTGCCCCAAAGTTTCTATCGGAGAGTCAAGACGAAAATGTGTGCCAACCACTATGCATAGATTCCCAAGGTCAGGGAACCCACAAGTTGATCACCAAAACATACATCAAGTGAATCGATAGAATACCCCATTGCCACCACGGGTATCCCACGCAAGACATACATCAAGTGTTCTCAAATTCTTAAAGACTCAATCCGATAAGATAACTTCAATGGGAAAACTCAATTCATCACAAGGGAGTAGAGGGGGAGAAACATCAAAAGATCCAACTATAATAGCAAAGCTCGCGATACATCAAGATCGTGCCATCTCAAGAACACGAGAGAGAGAGAGAGAGAGAGAGAGAGAGAGAGAGAGAGAGAGAGAGAGATCAAACACATAGCTACCGATACATACCATCAGCCCTGAGGGTGAACTACTCCCCCCTCGTCATGGAGAGCGCCGGGATGATGAAGATGGCCACCGGAGATGGATTCCCCCCCTCCGACAGGGAGCTAGAACGGGTCTAGATTGATTTTTGGTGGCAACAGAGGCTTGCTGCGGCGGAACTCCTGATCTAGGTTATTTTCTGGAGGTTTCTGTATATATAGGGGGTGTTGGAGTCGGGAACAAGTAAAGGAGGTCTCCGGGATGTCCACGAGGTAGGGGGCGCGCCCCTCGTGGGCAGCCCGTGGACCTTCTGGTCCTCTTCCGGTACTCCCTGGGCTTCTTCTTGTCCAAAAACTGCCTCCGCTGAGTTTCAGGTCAATTGGGTTCCGTTTGCTATTCCTTTTCTGCGAAACTCAAAAACATGGGAAAAAACAGAAACTGGCACTGGGATCTAGGTTAATAGGTTAGTCCCAAAAATCATATAAAAGTGTATATAAAAGCCCATAAAACATCCTAGAAGGATAATATAATAGCATGGAAAAATTATAGATACGCTGGACATGTATCAATCATGAATGAATTCAACCATATAACCAGCACATAAAGCATTCTTTTCATGATCCCCAAGCATATAAATTTTATTACTCTCCACATAAGCAAAATTCTTCTCATTCGGAAAAGTGGGAGTATCATAAGAAACTTGAATACTATAGATTGTTTCCACATTAAGAGAGTAATGTTCAGAAAAAGGGGAATCATAATCATGACAAGTTTCGTAAATATAATCATGACTACTTTTTATAACATAAGTATCATGACAATAATCATCATAAGTAGCAACTTTGTTCTCATCATAATCAATTGAAACCTCTTCCAAGATAGTGGAATCATTACTAAATAAAGTCATGACCTCTCCAAATCCACTTTTATAAATGTAATCATCATAAATAGGAGGCATGCTATCATCATAATAAATTTTCTCATCAAAACTTGGGAGACTAAAAATATCAGCTTCATTAAACATAGCATCCCCAAGCTTGGGGCAAACATTAATTGCAACAAATAAATTCTCAAACATATCATTCTCATCAAACATAGCATCCCCAAGCTTGTGCCTTTGCATATCATAAGCATAATCACTCACATCAGTAATAGTATGGATAGCACCAATAGTATAGCAATTATCATCCTCACAATGAGTAATAGGATAAACACCATTTGGAAAAGATACCTTTTTACCTTTGCTTCTCCGTCTTTTCTTTTTCTTCTTCGCATCATGTGTGGGTTTAATCCTCTTTTTGGAGCTCCTTATTAATGAGATTGGTTGAATAGAAGGCTTCTCCTCGTTACTTGATTCATCATAAGAAAGAATAGGAGGATATTGGGAAGTCTCTTCCCTTTCATTAGTATTCTCTTCATCTTCTATTTGTTTTCTTGTCTTTATGTAATTGGCAATATAAGGATTTTCAATGCAATTCCCCGAACAATACATAAATATTTCTTCTAGATCAAATTCAAGAACTCTCTCAAGGGCAAATTCTAGAATATTCTTAGTTATATGTTTCATTTCTTCATAACCCAAAAGCAAACTAAGTTCATTATGATGTGCAAGGGAAATCAAGTCATCACAATTTTTGGACACGATTCGATCATGAAACAATTTGCATTGGATATTTAAATGACCACGTTCATTGCAAAGTTCACAAGGATGGCTCAGAAAATTTAATTTTTCAGCACAAACATCTAGCCTTTCTTGCAACCATTTAGTTTCTAAATACGTATGCCTCTTGCAGAATCTATCTTCCATATGTGGTGTGTACTTGCAAACTCTATGCACTCCACAAAAATTGACATGCTTATATGAGATATTTTCATCATGACTAGTGCAATCATCATTAGCACTATGGATATTCAAAGAGTTCATACTAACAACATTGCAATCATGCTCATCATTCAAAGATTTAGTGCCAAACATTTTAATGCATTCTTCTTCTAGTACTTGGGCACAATTTTCCTTTCCATCCTTTTCACGAAAGATATTAAAAAGATGAAGCATATGAGGCAACCTCAATTCCATTTTTTAGTTTTCTTTTATAAACTAAACTAGTGATAAAACAAGAAACTAAAAGATTTGATTGCAATATCTAAAGATATACCTTCAAGCACTCAGCTCCCAGGCAACGGCACAAGAAAAGAGCTTGATGTCTACTACGCAACCTTCTTCTTGTAGACGTTGTTGGGCCTCCAAGTGCAGAGATTTGTAGGACAGTAGCAAATTTCCCTCAAGTGGATGACCTAAGGTTTATCAATCCGTGGGAGGCATAGGATGAAGATGGTCTCTCTCAAACAACCATGCAACCAAATAACAAAGAGTCTCTTGTGTCCCCAACACACCCAATACAATGGTAAATTGTATAGGTGCACTAGTTCGGCGAAGAGATGGTAATACAAGTGAAATATGGATGGTAGATATATGTTTTTGTAATCTGAAAATATAAAAACAGCAAGGTAACTAATGATAAAAGTGAGCACAAACGGTATTGAAATGTGTTGAAACAAGGCATAGGGTTCATACTTTCACTAGTGCAAGTTCTCTCAACAATAATAACATAACTGGATCATATAACTATGCCTCAACATGCAACAAAGAGTCACTCTAAAGTAACTAATAGCGAAGAACAAACGAAGAGATTATTGTAGGGTATGAAACCACCTCAAAGTTATTCTTTCTGATCGATCTATTCGAGAGTCCGTAGTAAAATAATACGAAGCTATTCTTTCCGTTCGATCTATCTTAGAGTTCGTCCTAGAATAACACCTTAAGACACATATCAACCAAAACCCTAATGTCACCTGGATACTCCATTTTCACCTCAAGTATTCGTGGGCATGATTATACGATATACATCACACAATCTCAGATTCATCTATTCAACCAACACAAAGAACTTCAAAGAGTGCCCCAAAGTTTCTACGGGAGAGTCAAGACGAAAACGTGTGCCAGCCCCTATGCATAGATTCCCAAGGTCATGGAACCCGCAAGTTGATCACCAAAACATACATCAAGTAGATCACGTGATATCCCATTGTCACCACAGATAAACACATGCAAGACATACATAACGTGTTCCCAAATACTTAAAGACTCAATCCGATAAGATAACTTCAAAGGGAAAACTCAATTCATCACAAGAGAGTAGAGGGGGAGAAACATCATAAGATATAACTATAATAGCTAAGCTCGTGATACATCAAGATCGTGCCTTCTCAAGAACACGAGAGAGAGATCAAACACACAGCTACTGATACATACCCTCAGCCCCGAGGGTGAATTATTCCCCCTAATCATGGAGAGCGTCGGGATGATGAAGATGGCCACCGGAGAGGGATTCCCCCCCCCCCCCCGACAGGGTGTCGGAACGGGTCTAGATTGGTTTTCGGTGGCAACAGAGGCTTTCGGCGGTGGAACTCCCGATCTAGGTTATTTTGTGGAGGTTTATGTATATATAGGGGCTATTGGAGTCGGGAGCAAGTAAGGGGGGTCTCTGGGCTGTCCACGAGGTAGGGGGGCGCGCCCAGCCCATAATACATCCTAGAGGGATAATATAATAGCATGGAACAATCAAAAATTATAGATACGTTGGAGACGTATCACACAAACGCTATATTTGGGCCTTGCATTGGGCTATATTCTTCTAATGTTGTCAAGGAAAAAACTAACATTCGAATTGACAACCTCACCTACAAAATACACTAGTTCCTAAAAACAGCAGACTAAAAACTACATTTTTGTCATAGGAAAACTCCCCTATATATGAGGTACTCTTTTCTCCTGTTCTGAAAAGACTTTTTTTTGCTTGTCTGCCGAGGCACCTTTTATTGGAATGCAAGCCATTGGAAAACCAAAACATTTAAGCTAGTTTAAGGTTGGAGTAACTCAACCTTTTTTTGGTAAATCATAGAAAGCTATGCATAGCTACATCTATAAAAAACGATGCATTAGAAATCAGGTAGCCAAATTTCGTTTAATTTTGACGACTCCTCATGGAAAATGTCTTCACAAGTTTTTCTTGGAAAGGAAAGGATTAAAAAACTAGTCAAAATAAAAATACCCAATATTCAGGCCGACACACCAACTTAGGATGCACACGTGCACATAGCCATCACAACAAATTATCATGAGCACGAAAAGATAAAAATGAAGGCATACAAAATAAAATAAAACGAAAACAAATTGTTGAATGCAACAACCCACCAACAAGTTAACCACGAGATTTTCAAGGAGGGAGGGTGGCTCATACCCGGACATTGTCAGGCCTAAACAGAGAAGGTCGAACCAAAGACCCCACCTTGAAATTCAAGCTTTAGACAACATCTCCAAAGAAGGAAACAACACATATACATCGTCCTAGTCAAATCCAGTTTTTTTTAAAGGAGGCAAAAGACTTGCCTCATTCATTAATTAAGAGGGAAAAGAGAGTGTAAAGTTTGTGAAGAGGGAAAAGAGAGTTTAAAGTTTGTGTTACAACACCCATCATGCTACAACACCTCTACAAAAGGCCTACTCTCATGGCATGATGGATCCCAATTTCTTTGCACCCGCGGTGACCCAAGTTTGAGCCTTACTCTTGATGTTAGCTAGTAGAACCGTCGGCGGGGCACTCTTGAGTTGGAAGATGCGAGTGTTTCTTTCATTCCAGATTATCCAAGAGGTGAGCATGGAGAGGGTGGCCATGGCATTCCTATTTGGTATGGTAGGGTCGGAGAGCCCGATCCACCACTCTTCGATTGACCGTGCTAGGTGCCAAGTGGAAGTGTTGATGCTTTCGAGCTGGAGCCAGTCTGATGAAGGTAAGATCGAAGGGTTTCCACAATATATTATTTTGTAATCTTTTTATCCTACCAAAATTACCATCTATCTCATTATAGATAGCAACTTTTTTCCTTGAAACCAACAAGCAAGATAGGTGTTCTACGATATTGTATTACAAGAAGAAGAAAGTTTACAAGTTAATTTGAGAAAACAGAGAGAGAAAAATACGCACAACGGACACGCTACCTGAAACAACTGGCCCAGAGACAACACAAACAAGCACAAAACACAGATGCACGCTACCGGAAGACCGCGCTTAAGTTAGGGAAAAGACGCATCAGTAATTACCTACACGTGGAAGCTAGAAAGATATCACACAACACCATTACAAAATTCTCATGTGCCGCACTTCGCAAAGCACACCCATGTTACGAGAGACAATCGACGACGTCGACACAAAAACCTCCAACATGATGGGTCTCAAGTGGGATTTGAACGCGAGGTGTCGACCCCTCGCTGGACGACTCATAAGAATATCTGCCAAGTTGTTGAGCTCAACGGTCAAGCAGTGCTTTCTGTGGAAAAGAAGGCCTCACAAGTCAATCTCGAAGAATTATCAGCACTAACAAAAGCTAGGTTTTCACATTAATAACAATCAATGGAAGCATGGTAGTAACATCAAACCACTACTGAGACATGGAGCTTAACAATCACTAGCGTGACTTGCATTTGTTTGTGCCCATTGACGACGACGACAAGTAGCAGCCAGGGCCAATTATTTCTCCCTAACATATTTTTTTCCTTTGGTGATGTCGACATGCATATGGTGTTGGAGTTGCTTTGTTAGTTTCTATTGCATTTTTAGCTTGCTTTCGAGTCTTATCGATTGGTCACTGTATGTATATGCATGTGGGTCCCTTTGGCGAACGTCCGTGCATCAGCATCAAACTTAAAAGCGCATCATGTACATGGAGTACATTTGCGGTGTACGTGGTAGCGAGCTAGCTACGTGTGCTTGCTTGATCAAAGAAGGCAAGGGCTACCTTTTCTTTCTTTAATATGTGCGGACCCGTGGTAGAAGACCGTGTCGGGGGCAATTGTTGCTTAGCGATTGGTTTAGCCGTCTCGTTCCCATGACTGTGCAACAGCGACGACCCACACGGGCAGCGTCTACCTCCAACGTGTCTCATTCTTGCTAGGCATGTTTTTCAAATTTCACGGCTGAACTAGCCATTCGCTGAAAAAAATCTATCACCAACCATGTCACACAAAATAAATTTGAAACTTCACTTACGACTCGAAAAAGAAAGTCTTGCTGTGAGGGAGAATATCTAGTGCTCCCATCCATTTTGGTGCTCCCGTGCTTCAAATTTTCAAAATGTGCATCTAAATGTTTCAAAATATTCCGAATTTTTTTTGTGGATGTGACATGAGTGTACAATCCCTAAAAAATATCAAATCAAAATTTAAAATACACATTGAGAAACAAAAAAGATAAATCCAGCATTAATGTTTTGCAGGAAACGCCCTTAACATTCCTGAAATAATGTTTTGGTCCACATAACCATGATGCTGCCCATTGGATCACAATCCAACGGCCGAGGTCGCATCGGAGCACCTGATATTCTCCCCTTGCTGTGAATGCTAGCCGCTAGGAAAATGCTTCAGCC
>LR738715.1:676785721-676826815 GCA_902687465.1 Secale cereale | reverse complement strand
CCCCCCCCCCCCCCCCCCCCGGTGCAAGATTTATTGCTTAAATTTTGATATATGGGATTTATTTTCTGGCCAGGCTGCAACAATAATACTTTTCTCCTGAGATTTTATAGGCTTACAGATTACTATAACAGATTGCATGTAAACAATTTCATATTTGTTTGAGCTTTTGAATGAACCACCTTAGTTTCATTCTAAGAAGGGTTAATCATACATTGGACAACAACAAAAGTTGTGAGTGATTGGACAAAGTCTCCAACTCCAAGGAGAGTTAGTAAACAAAAGAGAAAAAAGACCGATGGGTGCGGAACTAATAGGTTTTCAACTAAAACAACCCAATTGCGCACAGTTAATCGTCTAGCTGTAGATGCTTCTGCTCATATGGTCCCTCTGTAAAGAAATATAAGAGCGTTTAGAGGAGGGGGTATTAACTAAGCCATATCCTCTACTCCAAGGGCATGTTTGTTTGTGTTGTGGATTCTGAAAAATCTTTTGTGAGCTGTGAGAAAGCTGTTGTGAGGGCTCGGTCTTAGGACACTGACATCTATGAAACACACTGGAAACTAAGCAGTGTACTACGCTGGTCCAAAACAATTAGCTGAGATTGAGATATCGGATATCCTCCGATGTTTGACAGGTCCGATCGATTCTCCACTCTCGAGAACAAATACGTGACTGAATCCACTGTGGCCAAAGACAAGACGAAACAACTGAAGAAATTCTGGAAAGTTGCTCTACTACTACTGTCGCTGTGTTGTGGTACCGGCACCGACGTACGACAACAAAATCAGCTACGAATATTCTGACTGAAGCACTGAGACATCCTTGTTTGAATTCGATCAATCACAAGCACAAAGCCACAAGCTCGATCGGCTAGTCCATCATACACAGCGCATATACTCCCTCCGTTCCGATGGCAACTAAGGTGTGCAATCTTGTTACCTACTAATAGTAGTAATATACATGCATGGATCTAAGTGATTAAACACGAAAAATCTCACAGGTCCAAGGAACTTATTAGAGTAGTACGTACTGTAATTAAGCTCTCTACGTACAAACATATGCTTGATCTATGCACAAGATCACAAACACACATATGTACTGGAGCCAGAGTAGGTTCACACTTCACACTTGGAACAAAACACATGCATGCAGCGGGAAGTAGCTAACACCTACAGTACTTATATGGACGCTTTGGTCGGCACGTAGGCAGCTAAGCTCCTAGTACGCGACGCCGGCAGCCGGGCCCGCGTAGCCGTACTCCGGGGTGGCGGCGGCGAGGTTCTGCTGCCTGCGCAGCTGGTCGTAGAACTTCTTGATGAACTCGTCGGCCTCCTGGTCCACCAGCCCGCCCTCCAGATCCGCCGCGTCGTCCCTCAGCGGGAAAGGCGAGTCGGTGATCCGCAGCTGCCTCACCGGCGCCGGGCTGCGGCCGAAGCTCGACCACAGCGCGGGGGAGGGCGTGGCCACCACGGCGAGGGGCGCCGCAGCGTCGTCGCCGACGACCTCCTTGAGCAGCTGCTCGTCGTTGAGGACCTCGAAGACCTTGGCAATGTCGGCCGCGTCGTAGTTGTACCACCCTGGCTCCGCGCCGTTGGCGCCGCGGTGGGTGCGGCGGTTGTTGCGGCGGCGGCGCTTGGTGGGGATGAGCTGGATGGGCGGGTAGGACGGGGTGTTGCTGCAGCTGAACTCCACCTCGCGGCCGGCGCCGCGCGGGCCGTAGGCGGCGAGCGCGGGGTCGAGGGCGCGGCGCGACAAGGACGCCGGCGGAGGTGCCTCCGCGGCTGACCTGGAGGCGGCCTGGTCGTGGTGGCCGCTGGCGCTCATGAGTCTGCTGAGGGCCTTGCCGGCGATCTTGCCGCGGTGGAGGAGGAGCTGGAGGTCCATGGAGAGCTTCCGCTTGGACATGCCCTTGCGGAGCATGAATAGCACGGCGCGCACCACGTGCCATAGCCTCCGCGGCGCCATGCTCGGCTCCATCGCTGTCTGTGTGGAAGGACTGACTGAGGAGCGAGTGAGAGAGGATTGCTTGTCTTCGACTCTGCTGGGAATGCTTTGTTTGCTGCTGTGGGGTTTTAGCACGAGTTGGGGAGGGTGGAGTGGAGGGGGTATTTAAAGGGAGGTAATAATGGAACAGAAATGGCTGATGGGGTTTATTTTATGATATTTTAGTCAGTGGTGGGAGCTTCGTGTTTGCGATTGCTTTTGGCTGCAGTGCTTGCTGCAAGCTGCCGCTTGTACAAGAACGGGTCACTTGCATATCCCTCACTCATTCATGTCAAAACAGTCACGTAGACCTGTTCGTCGCACCCCAATCAGCCAATGGACCACGATCATTTTTGGAAAACCTTTATTAACAATGTAATAGTATATTTTTACTAAAGTTGAAACTAACCGACTAACGCTCGATTGCACATAGTGTGGTGTAACCCACTCAGATGACTTTCATGCCCGGCAACAAGATACTAGAGGGTGTGGTTGTCCTACATGATACAATGTCTTCAAAGTGAATTTCAAAAAAGCGTATGATAAGGCTAAATGGGCATTCCTCCAACAAGCCTTATGTATGAAGGGTTTCGTTGATTCTTGGAGTAAGCAGGTCGATTCATTTATTAAAAAAAAGGCAGCATTGGGATTAAGGTGAATGATGACATGGATCACTATTTTCAGACGCACAAGGATCTCAGATAGGGAGACCCGATGTCTCCTATATTTTTCAACATTGTAGCAGATATGTTGACAATTCTCATATGAAGAGATAAAGAGCATGGCCAAGTAGGAGAATTAGTACCACATCTTGTTGATATTGGGGTGTCCGTACTACAATACAATACGCTGATGATACTATACTTTCATTGTACATGATTTGGCAAAAGTCAGAAATATGAAGCTTGTGTTATGTATGTTCAAACAATTATCGGGGTTGAAGATTAATTTTAACAAAAGTGAATTGTTTTGTTTTGCGAGAGCCAAAGATAAACAAGATGCTTATAAACAAATGTTCGGATGTAAACTGGGTACCCTTCCGTTTAGCTATCAGAACATACCAATTCACCATCGCAAGCTATCTAACAAGGAGTGGAAGTGCATTGAAAATCAATTTGAAAGAAAATAACTAAGCTGCTGGAATGGTAATCTTATGTCATATAGAGGTCGACTGGTACTGATAAACTCAGTGCTCGTGAGTATGCTAATGTTCCTTTTGTCTTTCTTTGAAGTACCTCAGGTATGGAAAAGGTTGGACTTCTACCGATCACCATTCTTTTGGCAGAGCAACGAAATAAAGAGAAAATACATGCTTACTAAGTGGGATATCATTTGTAGGCCGAAGGACCAGGGTGGTCTCGGGATTGAGAATTTATAAGTAAAGAATGGATGTATGCTCGGTAAATGGATGTACAAGCTTTCTGTTGAGACCGATGGTATGTGGGTACAAATTTTTCGTAATAATTACCTGCAATCTAAGACCTTGGCCCAGGTTACTGTTAGACCCATTGATTCACTTTTCTGGAAGGGGTTAATGAGAACGAAAGCAGCTTTCTTCCATAGAACTAAATCCGTCATTGGAAACGGTAATTCGACTAGAATTTGGGAGGATACCTGGTTAGGGGAGACATCATTAGCCACACAATATTCGCCTCCCTATAATTTAGTGCAGTGTAAGGAGGCTTATGTTGCTGCAATATTACAGTCTAGTCCTTTATATATTCAATTCGGGAGATCTTTGTTAGGAGACCAATGGAAACATGGTTGTATCTGGTGAGAAGGTTGATGGACGTTTACCTCTCTAATGAGCCTGATAGTATTCACTGGAGATTAACTATAAAGGGTATCAGTGAAATCTATGTATGCGGGCCTACTTGACTCTGGTTCAGTTCCGAAATCGATACATATTTGGAAGATCGAAGTGTCGTTAAGAATCAAAAATTTCATGTGGTTTGTTCACAAGGAGGTGGTTCTAACTAAGGATAACTTGGTAAAACATAATTGGGAGGGTAGTCAAAGATATAGTTTTTATGATCAAAATGAAACTATTAAATACCTCTTCCTCGATTGTCCGTTGGCCAAACTACTATGGTGTTAAGTTCATATAACCTTTAGTATTACCCATCCAAATAGCATTCATACATTATTTGAGACGTGGCTAAATGGAGTTGAGACAAATATTGCGAGACATGATCAGATAGGAGTATGCGCATTACTTTGGGTTATATGGAATTGCAAAAATGATATGGTTTTTAACAAACAAACTCGTATAAATTGTTTGCAGGTTATCTACATGGCCATTGTATGGATCTGTACGTGGTCGTTACTCACTACTGCGGAAGTCAGAGAGCCTTTGGTTACTAGGTCTGCGATGGGAGATAGTAGATCGGGATATCAACAATCGGTTTGGATGACGGTTCAGTAATAAGTTAGGTGTGTAGGCATCTCGTCCTATTTTCGCTGGTTGTGGACATTTTTACCTTTTGTTTTCATTTTCAGCTCTCGGTGAGCTTGTAAGGGACCACATTGTTTGGTTATTTGGTAAATAAAGGGGTTGTATGCATCTCATCACTCTGATGCAAAGGTCGGGGTGATCCCCTTTTCTAAAAACAAAAACAATGTAGATGCACACATAAAAATTATGCAATATCTCTAATTAGGCTGCAGTAACCCTCTGGTAATGATGACATGTCACCACGATTAATGTTGCTAATCACGTGTTAGTTCAGAACCGATCCAAATTCAAATTTGAATTAAAGTCAAACAATAAAAAAATTCAACTATCAAATCTAAAATGTTCAAATTGTAGCAAATAAAGCGTAGATGATTATGGTGGTGAAACCACATTGTTATGATATGTTTAAATACTCTGAATTAAATAGAACAACAACCAAAACCAATAATAAATGCCTTTTCAATTAATAAATATTAAGCTAATTTATTTTATTGCCCGAAACTATTGGGGCAGTGGCATGTTTATATTAAAACTAAATTAGGAACTACTTTTATATTTCACTTAAACTATAACAAGATGAAACTAAGAGGAAACAGAAAAGAAAATAAATAAGAAAAGAAAACAACAAAAGATAAAAAGGAACCCCCCACTCCCCCTTGACCGTTCGACCCACCAGGCTGGCCCGTTCGCTCTGGCTATAAGCTACCCCCGGCCCAAACCCCGAACCCTAACTACCCAACCATCCCGCACAATCCCCACCTCTCCCCTCGTCTCCCTCACCCACCGCTACCACACAACACCCACACAGGAGAGGGGCTCCTTGCCCCGATCCCCATGGCTGCCGGCGACCGCCTCGGGCCTCCACAACCCTGGTGCTCTTCTCTGATGCTCGCTCGGCTCCAGTGCCTCGCAAGTGACCCTGCACGCATGCTCGTCCCTGGGCCCAAGCGCCTTCCAGGGCCGCCGCTCGCCGTCGTGAACCACCACGGCCAACGGTCACCATTCCCCGCACCACCGTGCCCATCCGCTACTCCGGCCTTCTCTTCAATGTCTTCGACCATGGGATCAAGCCTGGGACCCCTACCTTATCGGATCATCCTCGTCTTCCCTCTCTGCCCCGCCGGTCATCACCGTCGATCCGTCGCCATCGATGATTCTTCGCCCTCGCCGAGCGCTCCACGAGCTTCGATGTGAGCACCTTGCGTTTTCCCCATGTTTATGCCGTCGTTCCCGTTCCCTGGCCGCCGTAGCCATTGCTGGAGCTTCGCGTGCTCGTGCGCCATAGCTGCGCTCGCTGCGAGACCTTGGCCGCCCCGATCGCGCCCGTGGCGGCTGCACACCCGCCGACGCCCGTCTGCTTCAGCCGCGCCGGCCCGCGCCCGCAGCCCCGCCACTTCCACGCTCTAGTGCCGCCCCGTTGTGGCCTCGCCCCCATTGCTGTTCTCCCGCATGCCCCCGTCGTCGCGCCCCCTGTAGCTCCGGCCAAGCCATCCCGCGGCTCCCGCTGGGCCGCAGCCGCTGCTGCGCCGTCTCCGGCAGACGCCGCTGCCTACCCGTCGCTCCGCCGCTACTCCCAGCGGTAGCGTCGAGCCACCCGCGCAGCTCCCCCCTCGCTGCCCCCCTGTCGCCCGATCCCCACTGGCCGCAGCCGCCGGCGGCCAACCGCCCGAAGGCCGCCATCGGTCGGGGCCTCGACCCATTCTGGGCGAGTGCCCGACCCGCCTCCTCGCTCCGCTTTTGCCTTATACCCCCACGCCCGTTAGGCCTCCTGGCCAAATGACAGGTGGGGACCGCCCAAAAAAATGTGTAATAAAAATAGTAATAAATAAGTAATTAAATTAGTTAATTAGTAAATTAATTAACTTGATTAATTAAATTCAGTAACCTAAACAATTAGTTAAACTAATTAACTTCACTTAATTAACCTAGGGGCCTATGACAAAGGGGCCCCATCCCCAAAACGTTTTAAAAAAAAGAATTTAAAATTAATAATAATATATTAATTAATTAATTAACTTAATTAATCATGTTTAATTAACCTAACCAATTAACTAAACTAATTAAACATGTTTAGTTAGTCTTAGACAATGACAGCTGGGACCCACACGTCAGTTTGACCAGTCAACACCCCTGCTGACTGCTTACGTCATGCTGACGTCATGATGACGTCAGCATACACTATTCTGGATAATGTTGATTTATTTAATAATTAATAAATTAGAAAATGATTTAAAACTTTAAAAATTAATATAAAATAATCTGTACCTCGGATGAAAATAATTTATATATGAAAGTTGCTCAGAATTTCGATACGAATCCGAATACGCGGTCCGTTCGTCAACCACACGTCCCTAGCATAGCGAACCTTTAACTTTTCACCTCCGGTTCATTTGTCCGAAAACGCCAAACACCGGGAATACTTTCCCGGATGTTTCCCCCCTTCGTCGGTATCACCTCCTACCGCGTTAGGTCACACGTAGCATCGCGTTTTGCCATGTTACACTTTGTGATGCTTTGATTGCTCTGTTATTTATTATGTTCCTCCTCCGTTACTTCTCTTCGATAGACACCGGGACTGAGACTACTGACGGTGCCACTGTGATCGACTACGTCGACGATGACCGCTCTTTCTTGCAAAAGCAACCAGGCAAGCCCCCCCCCCTTGATCACCAGATATCGCCCATTCTTCCTCTCTTATTCTTGCATTAGAACTGCTACTATTGATGATCCGATAACCCCTATTCTGTTGCATAGCCTGTCATTGTTGCTACCACTATTGATACCTTTACCTGCTATCCTAATGCTTAGTATAGGATGCTAGTATTCCATCAGTGGCCCCACATCCTTGTCCGTCTGCCATGCTATACTACTGGGTCGTAATCACTTCAGGAGGTGATCACGGGTATATACTATATTATTACATACTCATGATGATGATTCGGATATGGGGGCTGATGGCTTCTCGCCCCTCGTTGGTTACCCCAAGTGGAAGGTTGAGATGTAGCGTAGCGGCAAATTTCCCATGGCAAAGATACCAAGGATCGAATCTCGTGAGACTCCGAGGGTCGACAAATAGGTGTCAACGGCGCCAGAAACTTAGCGGTTGACGGGACCTGCACACAGATACGGATAACTTTGCTCCCAACGAGTACAGAGAGGTTGTCAATCCCTCCGGCCTTGTTGTTTACAAAGGATCAAACACAAGAGATAATAATGATAGCTATGACTGCAACTAGGAAATAAAAACAGGAAGTAAATAGAAGGTGTGATCAGCGGTGGTAATATGGACCGGGGTCCCATGATGTTCACTAGTGATGTCTCTCTCCCAAAAGACGATAAAACAACAAAGCGAGGTAAACAAATTACAGCTGGGCAATTGACAGGATTATGTGCGCAAACCAATGCTAACTATGCTGCAAAGAAAGGTAGAGGCTCAAAAGCATGGGCGGTACGCCAAGGCAAGTAGACCGAAATCCATCTGCATCTACTACTAATCATCCACCTTGAGATATCTATCCAGAACATCTCGCCGGTATTAAGTTGCGAATCCCACCCAAAGTGTAAACTCAAAGCAACAGACAACTGCATTAAAAGAACTTTGCGTAAAGTAAACAATCCTTGCACCCGCAAGTACAAGCACCGTTGTTTTCTCCCTTGTGGCAACAACACATCCCCTAGACTCATGTTTCTGTCACTCAAGCTAGTCATCAGGGGGCATGAACCCACAATCAAGCATAACGCTCCCTCTTGGAATTACTACCTACTACTTGGCCAAAGCAATAAACAGTAACGCAGAACATGCAAGAATTACTCAAGAACAAAGATATAAAAGAGGTGAATCAAATATATTACTCAAACACAATCTGAACATAGTCTCATAATCCATCAGATCGCAGCAAACTCAGCAAAGCAATAGCAGAAAGATTACATATGTGCCTCGATCATGTAGGGCAGCTCACGAGGTCTAAACCATGAAGAGCAAAAAGGGGAGGAGAACATCACATAGCTACTGATCATGGACCCATGGTCCAAGGTGGACTACTCACGACTCATCTGGGAAGCGTCCATGGTGGTGGAGAAGCTCCCGGTGGTGGTTCTCCCCTCCGGCAGGGTGCCGGGAAGAGTTCTCCTGATGCTCCTGATCTTGGAAGCGCTGTGGCGGCGGAACAGAGGCGAGATCGCGAAAAAGGGTTCTGTCCTCGAGAGTTTCGGGACGAGAGGGATATATATGCGAAGGGGGGCAGCCAGAGGCGGAGCAGGGGCCCCAGGCGTCCCCCTGGCGCGGCCAGGGGTGGGGCCGCGCCAGGTGGCCGCCTGGGCCTCCCCTCGCTCCCCTCTGGCCCATCTTTGGTTCTTCACGAAGCTTCCTGTACGCTAATTTTTCCTATATTTTTCCTGGAATTTTTGGAGCACTTTTAATATGGGGGAAACCTAAAATAGAAAAACAGCAGAAAACAGGAACTGGCACTGTGGTGCACTGAGTTAATAGGTTAGTCCAAATATGATCAAAAGTGTATGGAAGTGCATCAATATCATAGCAATATGACACAAAAGAAGCATGGAGCAAGCAGAAATTATAGATACGGTTTGGACGTATCAGGGGCTGAAGGGGCAAGTGGTTCCACACAGGTACTGGTGGGCTTGGGTCCCCGACAGCTCCTTGATGGTTACTGTGTGGTGGAGCGACAGGGCGGGTTGCGACCACCTAGGAGACAGGTGGGCCTGTCCCTGGTCGTTGTCTACGGTTATTTCATAATAACACGCTTATCGAGATCTTGGTATTCGATCTGAGTCTGGCCATTGGCCTATATGCACTAACCAACTGCGTGGGAACAGTTATGGGCACTCGACATCATGGTATCAACCGAAGCCTTCTTCACGTCAGCGACTTAGCGGCGCACGCCGAATTGGACTGGAAAGCCTACTCTGGTATTAGGAGAGGCTAGGTCTACTTACCGGCCGCCCTCGCAACGTGCAGGTGTGCATTGGGCGATGGGCCCATACCCCCGTGCGCTTAGGGTTTAGACCGGCGTGCTGACCTCTCTGTTGTGCTTAGGTAGGGCTACGACGTGTTGATCTTCCGAGGCCGGGCATGACCCAGGAAAGTGTGTTCGGCCAAATGGGATCGAGCGTGCTGGGTTATGTGGTGCACCCCCTGCAGGAAAGTTAATCTATTTGAATAGCCGTGTCCCTCGGGAAAAGGACGACCCGGAGTTGTACTCTGACCTCATGACAACTAGAATTGGATACTTAATAAAACACACCCAGACAAGTTCCAGATACAACCCGGTGATCGCTTTCCCACAGGGCGACGGGGGGAGGATCGCCGGGTAGGATTATGCTATACGATGTTACTTGGTGAACTTACCATCTATTCTTTTCTACTGCTGCAAGATGGAGGCTGCCAGAAGCGAGGATACTTGTTACTTTCCAGCTACCCTCTTCTACTACTGTAAGATGGAGGTGGCCAGATGCGTAGTCTTCGATTGGATTAGCTATCCCCCTCTTATTCTGGCATTCTGCAGTTTAGTCCACATATATTACCCCCTTACACAGATATCATTGCATATGTAGTGTAGATCCTTGCTTGCGAGTACTTTAGATGAGTACTCACGGTTGCTTTGCTCCCCCTTTTCCCCCTTTTGTCCCTTCTTCTCGGATGATTCAACCAGATTGATGGAGTCCAGGGGCCAGAAGATCCCGAGGATGTTTCTACGTGGAGTTCGGCTTCGAGGAGTAATTAGGAGGTCCCAGCAGGCAGGAGGCCTTGCCTCTTCGATCGTTGCTACATTTGTGCTAGCCTTCTTAAGGCAAACTTGTTTAACTTATGTCTGTACCCAGATATTTTTGCTTCCACTAACTCTTGTGTTTTCGAGCTTTTGTATTCGAGCCCTCGAGGCCCCTGGCTTGTAATATAAAGCTTGTGTTATTTTAATTTGTGTCTAGAGTTGTGTTGCGATATCTTCCATTCAGTTCCTGATCTTGGTCGTACACATTTGCGTGCATGATTAGCGTACGGACAAATCGGGGGCGTCACAAGTTCGTGTCAGAGCCGACTGCCTGTAGCATGTAGGAATCCCCCTTTCTAACTCCTTGGCCAAAGTTGAGTCTAGTCATTTAAAACTTTTACTAACATGGTTGTATGGCTTACGGGCCCACGTCGCCATTGGGTGGTGTTAGGATCTTTTATTCCTTTTCTATGCTCTGGGACTCTGATCTCTCTTCTATTCAGGTTAAAAGATTTTACTAACTCTGACTCTAGGTTCTCGTAACTATTTCTCCCGGAGAGCCCTCATTCCGGAAGATCACCTACTTCGTCAAAAGATTCGGAGAATATCCCTCGATATTTTTCCGAGACCCTTGTGCTCATCGCCTTTGCAATTCACTGCCACCGATATATACCTATGGATATCGGTGTGCATTTGTCATTCTCATGATCGTCCCTCGTCGCTCCTGTTATTACAAGATGCCTCGAAATATTCTTCGTTGTCCCGAGAATCCTTTGAGTTACTGTCTTGCAGTTTTATTTCGCATGAAAACCCTTACGATTGATTCCTCACATTTATCGAGGATCCGTTCTTATCAATTGATCATGTGTCTCACAAAATTCTTCTTAATACTTTTCGATCTTTCGAAAATCCTCTGCAGCCTGTTACTCTTGAAATTCTTGCCTGCTTGCAATGTGGTTAATTCCATATGACTAGTAGTCTTCGTTAACATCCCTTGTCTTAACCATTTTGAGTCTATTGATTCAATGTGTGTGTATGCACGCAGTCATCAGGTTATCCTTTATGAAATTATCTTTCCGGCTCAAACGTCATTCCGGACATGAGTTGGTTCTCGGCAATTCAAACCTTTATTGATTGTCCAACTAAGTGTTTTCAATTATCCATCCTTGATCAGAGCATCTACTTCTGATCCTTCATTTTGGAAACCATAATTTCCTTTTATTTAAGCATCAGACTAATCAGGTGATTCTTGAATCCGAGGCCTCTGCATTCTTTCTTCCTCTGAGTGAGTACCGATACTCACATCAGCTCCGTTGTGGATCGCCCGATCCGTTGTTGGATTGTCATCCGACAGTGTCCTTCATATTCAAGCACCTTATGAGTTCTTCCCCTGATACATAATGCCTTCGGTAAATGGTATCCTCTGCTTGGCCAACCATGCTCTGCTTTCGAGCTTCTATATTTACTTTTGAAACTTGTGGTATTTGTTACTAAGATGCCCGATGGGTTGAACCTATGCCTTCCCCTAATCCGTGAGAACCCGGAAGTTTTCACAAGTCATACTCTTCTGGTGTTCTACCAGATAAAATTCCAACACTACAGTTTTATCAAGGCGAGAGGTGAATGCAATAATATGCATTAAAGAAGTGGGAGTCGACCTTGAACTTTGTGTTCATGCCCATGAAAATGATGCAGACCGTCTTGGAAGCTTCTTGCCAAATGATTATCCAACTGTATGATTATTTCGGTATTCTTGAATTGATTCCCTACAGTTATGGTTCCGACCATGCTGTCCTGATCTGATAGATCTGATGGGAATTCATTCCAGTGCCTCGTCTATTTTTGGCAAGGTTGAAGTATCTATTGTCATAGGTCAATAACCCGGTCCTACTTCTATCATGTTCTACCTTCGAGTATTACCCCCTGGTATCTCGAAGATGTCTTGCCATTGCACCACATCTTACTAACTTTGTTGAAGTAATGTCTTTCCTTGTCTTAATCACTCTACGGGTTCTGGGTTGTTGTCAACCGAGGACATGACTAGTCAAATTATTCCGCACTACAAGTCAAATACCCCTAGTATTTTTAGTGGAAAAGTCTGAACTCAATTTGGTCATTCCTAGACTATCGGCTGCATCCTAGTCTTGCTATCTTTGACTATGCTACCTCGTCCTTCTCTGGTGCATGAATTCTTCACTGTGTGAGCACGACTTAAGTCGAGCTTTCAACATCATGTTGCTTGTCTTGAAAGGCAACTTTGGTTCCGAGCTTGCATCTTATATTGATCATATAACTTGCCACTTTGTCATTCCCTTACTTGTTGCCGTTGTTGTTTGATTGCATCCTCTTGAAACCTCCCGGCAACTGTGTCGGATCACCTTCAACACTTTGACTTCTTTCGAGATGTCAACTAGCTTCATGATGAGAAATACCCTCCTTTCCCTTGATGATTTTTATTATCATCGACAACACCCTTGACTTCCTTTCATCGCGAACTTGTCCACATTATGAATACAACTTGCTATCCAGCTAGTGTTGTGTTCTGCATTGAAGTATTACTGTCTTCTATGTCGAGAATGTTGTGGGGATTGCTTCACCTCTTTGAAATTCTCGGTATGATGATACTTCTCACCATCACCATTCTTCCTTGGTCCCCGTGTTGTTTATAACTAGGATACCAATATGCTAATGATGCTGCTTGAGTTCTGTACTTCTAGCAACCCTATTGCTATGAAGTTAACGGTCAACAGTTCGTTCTTAGACTGTAGGTTATTAAATTGTCACTCTAACATTGATCTTGCCGCCTAAGGTCATATTTCGGGCACACCTTTCAACTAATGATTAATGGTGTATGTTTTCCTCAAGCATACAACATTATATCATTTGAATTGACAAGTGTCTTCTTCTTGTTCACATTATTGTGGAAATTCATCCATTTGGAATTCTCGATGAACTGTCGCTGAGCCCATCAGCCACCTCCTCATCCTCTCCTTGGTTTAATGATGAACTATTGTTTTGGGAACCCGCTCCCATAGTTCATTTCCCGATAATCTTGCAATGTCATTTCGTCGATTTGTGTTGCACCTTTTCTTCTCGAACATACTGAGTCTGAGGTATCATGACACCAATCGGATCTGAATCTCGGTCAGATATGATAGTTGGGACAACTTTCCAGTAGTTATAATGCTGGTCCTTTGATGACCCGGTAATATGATGTCATGCCTAGCACCCCTGGCTGGAGGACCCATCATTATAATTTCTTTTGCAAGGATAGCCTTCTCCCAGGAGGAAATTGTAAGACTTATTCTATAAGTTGCTTCTGATGGATCATTTGTGTATCCAAAGTCTGGAACCTGATAGAAACACCATATCATTGCTCCCTCGAAGCATGACAATGCTACCCCGCTCATCAACAAGAACATTGGAGGCGTGATGCTAAATGTTTCTTGGTCAGTTATCCGAACACCGTTGTATGGGTAACATCTTGATTAATCCTTGCCTCTTTATCTGAATGGTTGGGTACTCTCTCTCCTACCCTGTATGCCATGTTCTTCTTGTCCATGGGAAGGATATACTCCTAATAATTGTGTGTAATCACAATTTTTCCTTTCCATTTGTTTGTTTAACCTTTCCTTGATCTACATATAATCTAAGCGGTAATAATTCTCTACTTTATGTAAACACCTTGTGGTACAACTCTGTCGGTAAGACCCTATTACTATGGTTGATAACATTCCGGTAACCACCGATGGACGAGAACTTTGACTACAGGTTCGCCTCGTTTCAACGAGCAGGAAATGGTTCTCTTCATCCCCCGTCCTTGGTATCGACATTGTTGCCAACATAGCTGACAGACTATCCTCTGACATACCTTGCTTTCTGTGCGAGATGTCATCGCCCTTCCTACTCTTAACCCACATGGTGGGCCCATAACCCACAGGTCCATTGGATCGAAACCTAACTCTTCTTAACAAGCTGGATTCTAATGTATCCTTTGCACCTGGCTTCGTATGTGATTCACGAGCTAAATTGTACCATGTTTCATCTGGTATCAAACACCATAATATTCTCGTTGATCAAGACCCCATTCTAGCTTCTGGTTAGGCATCGAATGACTGCCTACCCGTTTGAAACTTTGGTGCCATCGCTTATTGTTCTCAATGCATTCACTGAAATACTACTCGTAGGGTACTTCGTGTATCACTTCCTGAATTCGCCGTCAGATGCACAAACTTCGTGGAGATACGTTCCTCCAAATTTTCCCCCCTTGTCGCGTTCGTAGGACGATGGAGATCCCAAAGAAAGGATGACGAGTTGACCATGATGACTTGAAGCAGAGAAATAAAGACATCAAAGAAAGGGCTCCAGCTCATCGAGATGAGCAACCAAGACCGAGAAGAATCGCTAGAATTTCGTAACCTAGTCTTTCCACCTTACTCCACCCCTTAAATCTCGGGACGAGATTTCTTGTAGTGGAGGAGAATTGTGACGCCCGGATAATTAGGCTACAGTAACCCTCTGGTAATGATGCCACGTCACCACGATTAATGTTGCTAATCTCGTGTTAGTTCAGAACCGATCCAAATTCAAATTTGAATTAAAGTCAAACAATAAAAAAATCAACTATCAAATCTAAAATGTTCAAATTGTAGCAAATAAATCGTATATGATTATGGTGGTGAAACCACATTGTTATGAAATGTTTAAATACTCTGAATTAAATAGAACAACAACCAAAACCAATAATTAAATGCCTTTTTCAATTAATAAATATTAAGCTAATTTATTTTATTGCCCGAAACTATTGGGGCAGTGGCATATTTATATTAAAACTAAATTAGGAACTACTTTTATATTTCACTTAAACTATAACAAGATGAAACTAAGAGGAAACAGAAAAGAAAATAAATAAGAAAAGAAAACAACAAAAGATAAAAAGGAACCCCCCACTCCCCCTTGGCCGTTCGACCCACCAGGCTGGCCCGTTCGCTCTGGCTATAAGCCACCCCCGGCCCAAACCCCGAACCCTGACTATCCAACCATCCCGCACAATCCCCACCTCTCCCCTCGTCTCCATCACCCGTCGCCACCACACAACACCCACACAGGAGAGGGGCTCCTTGCCCCGATCCCCATGGCTGCCGGCGACCGCCTCGGGCCTCCGCGCCCCTAGTGCTCTTCTCTGATGCTCGCTCGGCTCCAGCGCCTCGCACGTGACCCTGCACGCATGCTCGTCCCTGCGCCCAAGCATCTTCCAGGGCCGCCGCTCGCCGTCGCGAACCACCACGGCCACCGGTCACCATTCCCCGCACCACCGTGCCCATCCGCTACTCCGACCTCCTCTTCAACGTCTTCGACAACGGGATCAAGCCCGTGACCCCTACCTCATCGGATCATCCTCGTCTTCCCTCTCTGCCCCGCCGGTCATCGTCGTCGATCCGTCGCCATCGATGCTTCTTTGCCCTCGCCGAGCGCTCCACGAGCTTCCATGTGAGCACCTCGCGTTTCCCCCATGTTTATGCCGTCGTTCCCGTTCCCTGGCTGTCGTAGCCATTGCTGGAGCTTCGCGTGCTCGTGCGCCATAGCTGCGCTCGCCGCGAGACCTTGGCCGCCCCGATCGCGCCCGTGGCGGCTGCTTACCCGCCGACGCCCGTCTGCTTCAGTCGCGCCGGCCCACGCCCATGCCTTTGGCGCCCGCAGCCCCGCCACTTCCACGCTCCAGCGCCGCCCCGTTGTGGCCTCGCCCCGTCGCTGTTCTCCCGCACGCCCCCGTCGTTGCGCCCCCTGTAGCTCCGGCCAAGCCATCCCGCGGCTCCCGCCGGGCCGCAGCCGCTACTGCGCCGTCTCCGGCAGTCGCCGCTGCCTACCCGTCGCTCCGCCGCTACTCCCAGCGGCAGCGTCAAGCCACCCACGCAGCTCCCCCCTCGCTGCCCCCCTGTCGCCCGACCCCCACTGGTCGCAGCCGCCGGCGGCCAACCGCCCGGAGGCCGCCATCGGTCGGGGCCTCGACCCATTCTGGGCGAGTGCCTGACCCTCCTCCTCGCTCCGCTTTTGCCTTATACCCGCACGCCCGTTAGGCCTCCCGGCCAAATGACAGGTGGGGACCGCCCAAAAAAATGTGTAATAAAAATAATAATAAATAAGTAATTAAATTAATTCATTAGTAAATTAATCAACTTGATTAATTAAATTTGTTAACCTAAAATATTAGTTAAACTAATTAACTTTAGTTAATTAACCTGGGGGCCTATGACAAAGGGGCCCCATCCCCAAAACGTTTAAAAAAAGAATAAAAAAATATTAATTAAATATTAATTAATTAATTAACTAAATTAATTAACTTCATTAATCATGTTTAATTAACCTAACCAATTAACTAAACTAATTAAACATGTTTAGTTAGTCTTAGACAATGACAGCTAGGACCCACACGTCAGTTTGACCAGTCAACACCCATGTTGACTGCTGACGTCATCATGACGTCAGCATACACTATTCTGGATGATGTTGATTTATTTAATAATTAATAAATTAGAAAATGATTTAAAACTTTAAAAATAATATAAAATAATCCGTAACTCAGATGAAAATAATTTATATATGAAAGTTGCTCAGAATTTCAATACGAATCTGAATGCGCGGTCCGTTTGTCAACCACACGTCCCTAGCATAGCGAACCTTCAACTTTTCATCTCCGGTTCATCTATCCGAAAACGGCAAACACCGGGAATACTTTCCCAGATGTTTCCTCCCTTCGTCGGTATCACCTCCTACCGCGTTAGGTCACACGTAGCACCGCGTTTTTCCATGTTACACTTTGTGATGCTTTAATTGCTCTGTTATTTATTATCTTCCCCCTCCTTACTTCTCTTCGATAGACACCGGGACTGAGACTGCTGACGGTGCCACTGTGATTGACTACGTCGACGACGATCACTCCTTCTTGCCATAGCAACCAGGCAAGCCCCCCCCCCTTGATCATCAAATATCACCCATTGTCCCTCTCTTATTCTTGCATTAGAACTGCTACTATTGATGATCCGATAACCCCTATTCTGTTGCATAGACTATCATTGTTGCTACCACTGTTGATACCTTTACCCGCTATCCTAATGCTTAGTATAGGATGCTAGTATTCCATCAGTGGCCCCACATCCTTGTCCGTCTGCCATGCTATACTATTGGGTCGTGATCACTTCGGGAGGTGATCACGGGTATATACTATATTATTACATACTCATGATGATGATTCGGATATGGGGGCTGAAGGGGCAGGTGGTTCCACACAGGTAGTGGTGGGCCTGGGTTCCCGACAGCCCCTTGTTGGTTACTTTGTGGTGGAGCGACAGGGCGGGTTGCGACCACCTAGGAGACAGGTGGGCCTGGCCCTGGTCGTTTTCCGCGGTTATTTCATAATAACACGCTTATTGAGATCTTGGTATTTGATCTGAGTCTGGCCATTGGCCTATACGCACTAACTAGCTGCGTGGGAACAGTTATGGGCACTCGACGTCGTGGTATCAGCCGAAGTCTTCTTGACGTCAGCGACTTAGAGGCATGCGCCGGATTAGACTGGAAAGCCTACTCTGGTATTAGGAGAGGCTAGGTCTACTTACCGGCCGCCCTCGCAACATGCAGGTGTGCATTGGGCGATGGGCCCAGACCCCCGTGCGCTTAGGGTTTAGACCGGCGTGATGACCTCTCTGTTGTGCTTAGGTAGGGCTGCGACGTGTTGATCTTTCGAGGCCGGGCATGACCCAGGAAAGTGTGTTTAGCCAAATGGGATCGAGCGTGCTGGGTTATGTGGTGCACCCCTCCAGGGAAGTTAATCTATTCGAATAGTTGTGTCCCTCAGTAAAAGGACGACTCAGAGTTGTACTCTGACCTCATGACAACTAGAATTGGATACTTAATAAAACACACCCAGACAAGTTCCAGATACAACCCGGTGATCGCTTTCCCATAGGGCGACGAGGGGAGGATCGCCTGGTAGGATTATGCTATACGATGTTACTTGGTGAACTTACCATCTATTCTTTTCTACTGCTGCAAGAGGGAGGCTGCCATAAGCGAGGATACTTGTTACTTTCCAGCTACCCTCTTATACTACTGCAAGATGGAGGTGGCCAGAAGCGTAGCCTTCGATTGGATTAGCTATCCCCCTCTTATTCTAGCATTCTGCAGTTTAGTCCACAGATATTACCCCCTTACACAGATATCATTGCATATGTAGTGTAGATCCTTGCTTGCGAGTACTTTGGATGAATACTCACGGTTGCTTTGCTCCCCCTTTTCCCCCTTTTGTCCCTTCTTCTCGGATGATGCAACCAGATTGATGGAGTCCAGGAGCTAGAAGATCCCGAGGATGTTTCTACGTGAAGTTCGGCTTCGAGGAGTAATTAGGCGGTCCCAGGCAGGAGGCCTTGCCTCTTCGATTGTTGCTACATTTGTGCTAGCCTTCTTAAGGCAAACTTTTTTAACTTATGTCTGTACCCAGATATTTTTGCTTCCGCTAACTCTTGTGTTTTCGAGCTTTTGTATTCGAGCCCTCGAGGCCCCTGGCTTGTAATATAAAGCTTGTGTTATTTTAATTTGTGTCTAGACTTGTGTTGTGATATCTTCCAGTGATTCCCTGATCTTGGTCGTACACATTTGCATGCATGATTAGTGTACGGACAAATCGGGGCGTCACAAGTTGGTATCAGAGCCGACTGCCTGTAGGAATCCCCCTTTCTAACTCCTTGGCCGAAGTTGAGTCTAGTCATTGAAAAACTTTTACTAACATGGTTGTATGGCTTACGGGCCCACGTCGCCATTGGGTGGTGTTAGGATCTTTTATTCCTTTTCTATGCTCTGGGACTCTTATCTCTCTTCTATTCGGGTTAAAAGATTTTACTAACTCCGACTCTAGGTTCTCGTAACTATTTCTCCCGGAGAGCCCTCATTCCGGAAGATCACCTGCTTCGTCAGAAGATTCTGAGAATATCCCTCGATATTTTTCCGAGACCCTTGTGCTCATCGGCTTTGCAATTCACTGTCATCGATATATCCCTATGGATATTGGTGTGCATTTGTCATTCTCATGATCGTCACTCGTCGCTCTTGTTATTACAAGATGCCTCGAAATATTCTTCGTTGTCCCGAGAATCCTTTGAGTTACCGTCTTGCAGTTTTATTTCGCATGAAAACCCTTACGATTGATTCCTCACATTTATCGAGGATCCGTTCTTCTCAATTGATCATGTGTCTCACAAAATTCTTCTTAATACTTTACGATCTTTCGAAAATCCTCTGCAGCCTTTTACTCTTGAAATTCTTGCCTGCTTGCAATGTGGTTAATTCCATATGACTAGTAGTCTTCGTTAACATCCCTTGTCTTAGCCATTCTGAGCCTATTGATTCAATGTGTGCGTATGCACGTAGTCATCAGGTTATCCTTTATAAAATTATCTTTCCGGCTCAAACGTCATTCCGGCCATGAGTTGGTTCTCGACAATTCAAACCTTTATTGATTGTCCAACTAAGTGTTTTAAATTATCCATCCTTGATCAGAGCATCTGCTTCTGATCCTTCGTTTTGGAAACCATAATTTCTTTTTATTTAAGCATCAGACTAATCAGGTGATTCTTGAATCTGAGGCCTCTGCATTCTTTCTTCCTCTGAATGAGTACCGATACTCACATCAGCTCCGTTGTGGATCGCCGATCGATTGTTATCCGACAGTGTCCTTCATATTCAAGCACCTTGTGAGTTCTTCCCCTGATAAATAATGCCTTCGGTAAATGGTATCCTCTGCTTGGCCAACTATGCTCTGCTTTCGAGCTTCTATATTTACTTTTGAAACTTGTGGTATTTGTTACTAAGATGCCCGATGGGTTGAACCTATGCATTCCCGTAATCCGTGAGAACCCAGAAGTTTTCACAAGTCATACTCTTCCGGTGTTCTACCAGATAAAATTCCAACACTACAGTTTTATCAAGGCGAGAGGTGAATGAAATAATATGCACTAAAGAAGTGGGAGTCGACCTTGAACTTTGTGTTCATGCCCATGAAAATGATGTAGACCGTCTTGGAAGCTTCTTGCCAAATGATTATCCAACTGTATGATTCTTTCGGTATTCTTGAATTGATTCCCTACAGTTATGGTTCCGACCATGCTGTCCTGATCTGATAGATCTGATGGGAATTCATTCCAGTGCCTTGTCTATTTTTGGCAAGGTTGAAGTATCTATTGTCATAGGTCAATAACCCGGTCCTACTTCTATCATGTTCTACCTTCGATTATTACCCCTTGGTATCTCGAAGATGTCTTGCCATTGCACCACATCTTACTAACTTTGTTGAAGTAATGTCTTTCCTTATCTTAATCACTCTACGGGTTCTGGGAGGATCTTCATCCTTCATCACCACCAACCCTTCTCCATTGCCAATTCCATGATGCTCCCCACCGGGAGTGAGTGATTCCTTCGTAGGCTTGCTGGTCGATGAGGAGTTGGATACTTGGATGAGATTCATCATGTAATCTAGTTAGTTTTGTTGAGGTCGATCCCTAGTATCCATTATGTTTCGAGATTGATGTTGCTATTACTTTGCCATGCTTAATGCTTGACACTTTGAGCCCGCGTGTCATGATTTCAGATCTGAACCGTTTATGATATTACCATTATCAGAAATAATTTGCTACCCATGGTGGTAGCTACGCACGGCCCCAATTTTTATCTCTAATTATTTTAATAAATTGTTTTGGACTATACAAAATAACTCTATAACGAAAATATCGTGACTTTGAACTAGCTAGGCAAGCAAACATGCAATTATGCCAAAAATGCAAGCAAAATGAATGAGAGAAGTGAGTACAGCCCCTTTCTACACAACAAAAAGGCACTTGTGTCCAAAAGATAATAAAAAGACAAAGAGAAGTGAGAAAAAGTCATTTCTATATAACAAAATTTCACGTGTGCCAATATTATAAGAGACCCGACACCTGATATATCAGAAAAAAGGAACTTATAATAAAGAGTGTGGAGTTGCCACCATGCGTGCATAGCTACCACCATGTATAGAAAATTGCCTCTCACGGTGATGATCCGATCTTGCAAGTTATAGTTACCTACTACGTGTTATGACCCGACAACCCCGGAGTGACAATAAACGGAACCACTCACGGTGATGACCGTAGTTTGAGGAGTTCATGTATCCACCGTGTGCTAATGCTTTGTTCTGATTCTCTACTAAAAGGAGGCCTTAATATCCCTTAGTTTCCAATATGGACCCGGCTGCCACGAGAGGGCAGGATAAAAGATGTCATGCAAGTTCTTTCCATCAGCACGTATGACTATTTATGGAATACATGCCTACATTATATTTATGAACTGGAGCTAGTGCCGTATCGCCCTAGGTTATGACTGTCACATGATGAATATAATCCAGCAAATTACCGATCCAATGCCTACGAATTTGCCCTATATTAATCTTGCTAAGTTACTACTGCTATTGTTACTGCTGCACTTGTTACAAAACTATTGCTATCACGGTTACTGTTACTATTGATGCTTCCGCTACTATGAAAACTATCATATTACTGTGCTACTCATCACTTTGATGCAAATAATAAATCTCCAGGTGTGGTTGAATTGACAACTCAGCTATTAATACTTACAAATATTATTTGGCTCCCCTTGTGTCGAATTTATAAATTTGTGTTGAATACTCTACCCTCGAAAACTATTGCGATCCCCTATACTTATGGGTTATCAATTACTTATCTGTAGTTGATACTTAGTGATTATTTGGTTAAAGATTTGTGTGGCTAGATAGTTATCCATATATCTTTACCACACTAAGCATGATCAGTATGATGTCTTGTGAGTAGTTGTTGCATTCTTGAGGGGCCAGGCGAATCCCAATCGTTTGTGAGCATGTAAAATTGTGTATAAGTTTGATGTCATATTATTACATGGTGCTTCAATTCTCTAGTGGTGATGTGTGAATCTTGACTACATGCCACATCACCTACAAGGGCCTATAGGAGAGAATTTTGTGTTTTTTATGGGGGGCCTAGATTTGAATGCTGGAATTTAGTCTATTATGGGGCCAGCCCAATAGCATTTTTAGAATTACTAATAAATCCTAGAGGACTACTTAGTGCATTCATGAAAGGCAAGAGGTGGGACTAAAGTTTAGTCACATATTGTTAAACTAGTAGGAGTTAGACCTCCTTATAAGAGAGGTTGTTTCTCCACATGTATGAGGATGAGAACAAGAGAGACATTCACACGCGCTCCTCCTCCGCCGCCCCCTCGCATCGCCAAGCCACTCCTCGTCACGACGCGTCGTGGGTTGCGGGAATGAGCCGAGCCATTGTCTAAATTTTTGTCACACATGATTGGTATACGAAAGGTCACTTGGGAGTTGAAAAGTTTGGCTGTAGTGGAGATTGAATAGCAATGTTGCACCCTTCGGCTGCTGCGTGTTTATTTTGTCTCCTTCTTTTGCTTCACCTCATGTCGCCGCCTGTTTGCCTCCTTCTCTTGTGCCTACAAAAGAGAGGTCGCTCCTCTCAAGAGAGACACATCAGAACACCATCTTCTTCACGCCACCAAGTTCCAAACTCTGAGTTGCTTCTAGGCTCTTCCCCATCCCGTCTTGCTGGATGCACTGTAAGTCGGGACAGTAGGCATCCAAAACCCCGCCACTTCGAGTCATGTACGGGAGAAGGGTGATAAAGTTTTTGGGCAGCGCTCTGCACGACTACTGACTTCTTCATCACAGACGCCAAGGAAGCCGACGACCAATTTCCAAACGACGACTTCTTCCCCGACGTCAACAACCTCTTCGACGACATGGCCGGCGACGACGTCAACGCCAACCCCAATGCTACCGCTGCAGCTCTGTACATGTTTGTGTTCTTTCTGTTTGAGATCCTGCCACAGTTTCTTGTTCTAGCTTCTGTTCGATATATGTTCCGCTCAAATTCACTACTTCAGATGCTATTTGCATACTCTCTATCGGATTGCATGACTTGCCTTATATCTGCTATGATAGGAACCGGAAAATACCCCTTGGCTCTTGGGTGTATATATACACATGATACGGAAAAATATATAAAATAGTCAAAATAGTGTGAAACTTTTTCGGAAACTAACTTGACCTTCTGTTGTGCTCATAAGAAAAGTTTCCCAGAGGAGAAACTGCGGTCGACTTTAGGGCAAATAAAAATTTACATGCACAAAATGTGTGAATAGTAACTTGTGTATAGTGTTAGTTTTGTTTTTCTTTTCACTCAGAACAGCATATAAGTCAGAATTTTTTGACTTTAAAAATAATAATCATACCAGGTGCATATACACCCGAGCACCAAATGTTCTCGTCTCAACCCTTCTCTAAGCAGCTGCGTCTCTAAGAATATGTTCAACAGAAAGTGAACTCAGCAAGCTACTCTGCGTCCAAAGTGGCTGCAAACTGTATGATTGATGCAACCAGTCGCTTTTCTGCAGTAAAGAAAGAAAACTGGAGTAGATCAAAGCCACCATTCATTACTGCCTGGTTGTCAAATGCCAATCAGATATGATCGAAGATATTTGAGACGCCAAACGACGGAGAATAATCGATCAGGAACAAGTACAAGCGAGCTGTGTGGGAGCTGCGATCTTGCCTTGTCGCACTTCTTCAAGTTTTAAAGTCATTGGGGTTTGATTGGTGCCGCTAAGTACTCTGGAGTACCAACTATGTACTGTATAATGTACACATGCGTGTAGCTAGTTATACTTTATACCTACCAGCTGTTTTTGCAGGATAGATAATATTTACAATCTGAACAGTGCAAGCGTGCGCAACGTTGGCGCAGATCGCGCACGTGTTGAAAGAAACGAGCTACCACAAACAAATAAAATCATATAATAAACAACAATCAATACAAAACATATATTTGCATTATACTACTACGACTGCTCAAATGTAATACTCCACATGCTTGTCTTTTTTCTCTGCCTCTATGGAGATAATGTCGGTCACCGAATTATTGCTGCATTTCCTGGTCTTTTGTCTCTCTCGTTTATCTAAGATGGGCGTAGGCGTGGCTCCACAGGATGCAATTATACTCATCCACCCATGCAATGATCGCTCCTGGACAAACCCCCTTTCAGCTCTCCCGCCTTCGTCTTTTTCGTGTGTGGTGGCGCCCGGCTCCTGCTTTGCCGCCCGCGGCACCCGTGGAGGGCAGAAACCGGCCGATCTGCAGCGAAATAAAGGAGGCAAAGGAGGTTTACCCAGCCGGCCGACCGGCCGATCGAGGGCCCTTTCGCTCTGTCGTTAGCGGAGTGAGCGCTTGTTGCTTGTTGCTTGTTGCCTGCTGCTTTCTGATTGTTATCCGATGGATCGGGCACTGCTGATGGAATGATCTAGAAAAAGAGGGCCGGGGGGACGGTGTCGAGTGGTGATGAGCGCCGCCGCGTCAACAGGCAGCGGACGTATCTCCGTTGATTGGATGATTTGTATCTGCATGGCGTCCTCCACGTTGCCGCTTCCTCTGCTTCCACTTGTGTTCCGGTGATTGAGCGAGTGCTGCGGTCCAATGGGTGTCCGTCTTTGTTACGGTGATGAAAAGAGAAAACGTCTTGATTGGCAGGGCTCTAGAATCGCAGCGACGGAAGAGACGCGTTTGAATGGGCCACGAAGATTGTAAAAACAGATGAATTGAATTAATGATGTTTTTTTAGAGCAACTCCAACGCTTCGACACATTTCATCCGCGTGTGTCGGTTTGGGTCGACGTGGACAGAAAAAATGGTCCAACGAGCCGATCCAAACGGATGCGCGTCCGCTTTTCGTCTGTCTGCCGACCCATTCTCGGCCCAATTTTAAGCCTGATTTACGTCGGCGTGGTTGCGAAGCCGACGCGCGACGTGCGCCTACTCCCCCTTGGCCCGCTAGTCGGTGGCACATTGGCCATCCTCTTGCACCCCTCGCCCATCCCACCGTTGTCGCCACCGCACATTTCCGGTGCCTCCACCAGCAGCCCGTGCCGACACACCTCCCCCAACACCGCCACCTCCCACGTCTCCGCCACCACCGCCTTGCCGCCGAGCCACCGCAGCTTCCCACCCCCACCCCACTCCGACGTCGCTGCGAGCAGGAATCCGTCTCCACATCCCCGGCCAGCTCATTCGTCCGACACCGCCCACTGTCATCACGCCGGCACACTCGTCGGACGCCCCCAGGCCAGCCAGCTGGTCCAGGGGAGGCACGCTTCTCTTCGCTAACCAGCTTCTTCGTCGACGCCCGCAAGCTGTTCGATAGTTTGCCTCAAGGTACAAAATGGACTCCGCCGACAAGTTCTTTTTTCATAATTTGATGTGCGACTCCGACGATTTCTCATATGATGACGAGGAGATGTTGGCTGCCGTGTTTGGTCCATGACCACCTTAATAGGCAGAGGCCGTTGTTTCAGGGCACATTCCAGCGTTGAATCGCAACCGAGAGAGCAGCCATTTCCTTCTTTGGAAGGACTACTTTGACACAACCGACCCACTGTTCAAACATCAGAAATTCCGGCGGCATTTTCGTATGGTAGGCATCTTTTCAACCGTATTTGAGAGGGGGCGATCGGATATGATAATTATTCCGAGTGCAAAGAGGATGCCCTTGGAAAGATTGGCTTCTCAACCTATCAGAAATGCACTGCATCCATCCGGATGCTTACATACGGAGTGCTTGGTGGTCTCATTGATGAGTACGTTCATATGAGCGAGTCTACATGCCTAGAGTCCACGTATAGGTTCTGCAAGGCTGCGATTGTTGTGTTTGGCCCTGAATACTTGAGAGAGCCGACTGTTGAAGATACAATCTGCTTGTTGGCGATGAATGCCATCAGGGGCTTCCCAGGGTCTTGGCAGCATAGATTGCATGCACTCGGAGTGGAAGAACCGCTCTTCTTCTTGGCAAGGGCAACATAAGGGCCATGTTCGGGCTTGTACTGTTATACTTGAGGCCGTGACATCACAAGATCTCTGGATCTGGCACTCTTTCTTCGGCATGGCCGGATCGCACAATGATATCAACATGCTTCAACGCTCGCGGGTGTTTGCAAGGCTTGCCAAATGCAAAAGCCCGCCGGTAAATGTTAACATCAACGACCACACCTACAAAAAATGATACTACCTAGATGACGGTATCTATTCTCAGTGGATCACTATTGTGAAGACAATCTCCAACCATGTAGGAGAAAAGATGAAAAGATTTGTCCAAGAGCAAGAGAGTGCTACGAAGGATGTCGAGCGTGCCTTTGGTGTTCTGCAATCCCAATGGGGACATTGTTCGGCATCCTGCTAGAACTAGGAGCACCAAGAAGTTGTGGGAGATGATGACTGCTTGTGTGATCATGCACAATATGATTGTAGAGGATGAGCGCCCGGAACGTATTTACGATCAAGGGTTTCAATTTTAGAGTGAGAATGTTGCGCCTGAGCATGGAGGAGGAGCAGCAACGTTTGCACAGTTCACCGAATTTCATCATAAATGCGTGATTGGAAAACTCACATGCAGCTGAAAAAAGATTTGGTTGAGCATATGTGGGCTCATTTTGTCAACCAATAGATATATCTTTTTTTAAATGTATTTGAGATAATTTATTTTTTATTCGGTTTGTAAAACTATGTAAATTTATTTGGTTGTGATTTTTTTTTGCTTGTGAAATTATGTAAAATGTGTGTATATTTGTTGAAAAACGGCTGTCAGCCGGCCATGCCAGTAAATATGGGTCGGCGAGTTTGACGCACTGCTGATCCAAATTATAAATAGGATGGACGTTGAGCGGGCGGCCGGCACAAACGGACAAAATCGCTATTAGTTTGGGTCGACACGTTGAAGTTGCTCTTATTGCAAAGCCATGGCGAATGTTCAGGTTCTTTTTAATTCGCAACAATAGTAGCGATAGCAAAATGATTACAATCTCATGACAAACACCTAATCCCTCACAAGTGTTTTCCTTGGAGTGGAGCAGCGGTTGCTCGTATGAAAAGGTTCCATCCTGGAAATGAAATAGTGTTCCTGAATGGATTTTCAAAAATGATGGGTTTATACAATCTGCTTAGAGCATCTACAACCTCGGACAACGACGGCCAGATTTTCATTTGTCCCTCTCCAAAATCACACTCCTCAAATCCCAAATCCATGAACGGCGATCATAAAATGCAAATTCATCATACATTGGATGATACAAAGATAGTGTAGCCCAAATAAATTCAACACATGCCAAAATTAATTTAAATAGTTCATACATAGATAATAGATACACGAATGAATTAGTGACTTCATTCCTCGCGGTCATTGATCCTCTTCTTCATGCGGAGCAACCACTTCTTACCTTCCTAATCCAAGAGGTCGATGTCCTGCAACATAATCCTCGACTCCTCCATCTCTCTCACAAGCCATACCCTCTCTTTCTCAAGCTCGAGGCCACGCATTGTGATCGTTGGCTCAAGCTCCCATTTGGCAACCTTATCTTGCCTCTCCAATTCGACTTTGTTCTTCTTCAAGATCGACCTCCCCCCTATCGAACTCCATCTTCTCCTTTTGCACATCAATGAACATATGGTACCTCTCCTCCTTCTTCACCTCCTTGGCATAAAAAATGCCCGTCCAAGTGGCGAACATTTTGCTTGCCGCAGCTTCACGCGCCACCCTCTTCTTCTCCCACTTGTTCCCATCATTTGTCGCTTTATTTTTGGCATGGTCGGTTGTAAGTCCGCCGCACCATTTTCTTATTCTCCTTCCTCATCCAATATCCAGTTGATTGAGCTGAGCTCAACCCATCTTTCTTCTTCATATTTTCTGTGTCGTTCTCAATTTCCTTGAGGACGGTCTGACACTTGGATTTCCCATTCAATTTCAACCAACTATGTGAAAAAGTGAATGCCTTCTTCTCGACTTGATGGTACAAAGCCGTTGCCAAGGTTGCATGGGTTTGAACTACGATGCCGCTTTGGTTCCGGCCTATAACTTGTTTGAGATAACCAACAAATTTGCTAACGGTCTCTTGGATGAGTGACTATCTATGTTGAAGAGAGCAAGGGGCATGGTTGGTGCATATTGGTTATGGCTTCACATAGTGCTTTTGCTCGTGGTAAATTTCAAAAGAATTCTCAATATTTCTCGCCTTTTTGCTCGGTTCCACAAATCGGATCCATGCTAGTGTTGCACCAACTTTCACAAAACAAAACATCTTCAAATTGTGTGAACGCCGGACCTCTAGGCTTCACAACTTTCGGAACTTCCTTCTTCTTTTTAATGTGTGATGTTTGTCCAACTACAAACACTGAGGAATTGGTATCCTCCGTGGTAAATTGCAAAGACTCCTGGCCATTATTTATCATGTCATGCAATATTTGTTCCTGCAATAGGCACAGTGGCGAAGCCAGGAATTCAAACTGTGATGTCAATCTAAAGCTGTGATGTCAAATATATATACTTATGTGAAATTTTTATGATTTTTTGCTTCATTTCAACTAATATATACAGGTCTCGTCAAAATGTTGTGTAGTTAGCTGACTACACAGCTATCACATGGCACCGCCACTGAATAGGCATCAAATTTAACCATTGTCCTACTAATATGATCCGATGTTTGTGCAACAAAAGAATCTATGAATGCAAATTTGAATGGTAAAACATTATAACGAGTCTTAGTCCAGCATTCCGGCAAACACGAAGTGGGCATGCCTAGATCCGGCATTTTCCAAGGAAGCCTGATAGATTTGGAGCATAAGCACCTCAGGGACGGCTTGTGAAAAGCTCAACTCCGAGATGCCGGTCCACTAGGAGGGCAGAACGGAGTCGTGAAACGGCGACAAGTTGTTTGTCTCCGTGACCATGACCAACGGATCGGCTTGCATCGCGTCCATGTCCTCAGCAACGGCCACCAAGGCCGCGCCCGCAGCTTCCTTCGCCGCCGCTATCTTCTTCGCCACCTCACGCTCGCGCTGCCTCTGGCGGCGCTCCTTCCGAACAAGGTTCTCCGCCTTGCAAGGATCCGCCGCCAAGCGAGGGACCCTGACTGATTATGCCGAGGTGGACAGGATCGTTGGCGACGAGGACGGTGAGCAAGGGTGGGGTAGGCGGCTATGCGGCGGCGGGAGAAATGGAGGACAGAAGCGGGAGTAGTTCGGTTGATGCGGAGAACTAGTCAATTTCGTTCTGATTTGGGATGGGTCCGCCTTGACAAAGCCTACATGGAGGGCGCATCCAGGCCTCCACATATTCGCCCTTGATGGGCCTGATATGGGGAGTGGCGGTTAGTCCAGGCGTTTGGGCGAAAAATAGGGCGCCCAGTTGGCTAGCGTTTTTTTCGTTCGGTCACTGACCGGGTAGCCCTTCCGGGCGTTTGGGTGGGTATGGGGGGTCTGGTTGTAGATGCTCTTTGGGCCTATGTAATTCAGAGGATTCCAAAAACATGGAGATAAAAAGTAGGCTTGCAATGTCATTCCAATTAAATCCTACATAAGTGAACTCCATTGAAAGTTTTCACTTTTCACCCAAATCAAATGGATATTTTTATAAGCTTTTAGTTAGTAGATAAGTCGTTATCAAATTCAGTGTAAAGAATAATTTGGAAAATCTTATATGTTGTACAATTCGTACAAACTAAAGATCCGCATGTAAAAAAAAATCCAAATTTCATAAGATTGTTATGCTTTTTTCTATTATATGCAAACACTTTTTGTTCAAAGTTCCTGCACTATGCAGCCTTATAGACTTTAGGAGGCACGGCATTGCAATATTGCATCCTTTGAATCCCCAGAATAAAAAATGCCTTAAACTTCTTGTTTTTCATTACAACTGACATGCAAAGGAATTATTTCATGCATTTGTTTGTTGCTTTCCCGAAGCATTTTCCTTCATCTTAGTTTATAACCTTGGTGCTTGTAGTCGTCGCTAGGTGGTCTACGGATCTGGATGTAATTTTTTTTATTTCTATTGTCCATTGTACTACCATGATTGAAGATGAATAGATCGAAAGTTTATCCTGCAAAAAAAATTTATAACCTTGGCCGTAATTAATCCAGTGCTATGTTAGTATGACTTTAATCAGGTGCTCCCTTCTTGTCAAAGTATCGGTGCATATAAACATGGTCAAAGTTTACAAAGTTAAGGTTTGGAAAATTCTAATGTGCCTATAATTTGGCATAAGGGAGTAATATGTCTTAAAAAAAGGAATAGCACTGTGTGTTAGATAATAACGAGAATAAACGAGACACGAGAGACACAGATTTAACGTGAAAACCCTTGCGGGAGAAAACCACGGAACGCACGACGGCGTATCACTATAATTGGGAGGAGTATTACATTACACGAGACGACAGGCCGTCTACGTGCTAATATGGTGGAGCTCTCTCTCACATCTATTCTATGACTAGCTGGTACTATATAAAGGGGCAAACAACTCTCTTTCTTGGTGGACACGAAACAGAGTTGTAGTCATGCTACGTCTAGCACGGTTGGCATGTCGTAGTCCGGTAGGACTCCATCTGTAGTACAACACTTGTATGGGATTCGGAACACAATAAAACAACACTCCACCTTGAGACGAAATCCCTTACAATAATCATAGATAGCATCAACTCCTCAATTAAAGTCATCACAAGTAAAAGACCGAAGTGCATGCTCTAGCCAATGCAACCAAAAGACCGATCTGATGGAAGAGACTAGGCAGCACATTATACGTCAACACCCCCCTCACGTGTGGCTCCCTCAGGCCTAAACGTGAACCAAAAGTGGGCTGCAAATTTAATTGCGCCAGCCGGGTCTTGAACTTGAGACCTCTTGGCTCTGATACCATGTAGAAGTGCATGCTCTAGCCAATGCAACCAAAAGACCGATCTGATGGAAGAGACTAGGCAGCACATTATACGTCAACACTGTGAAGTACCATCCGACAGTGGGAATCCGGCTCCAGTTTTCTGTAAACAGGTTCAGACGTTCAGTCACGCAATTAAGTATCTTCCCCGCGTTTAACTGTCACACATCATTTGAGTTAAGTAAACGAAGTTACACCATTGATCAGACACGACTCACACGACGAACAGAGTGGTTTATAAAGCTCCTTTTCCATCAGTTACCTATAGTGGCTTCACTTTCACCGTTTACTAAGCAGCTCTAGAGATCATGGACACTTAAGGACCGGTCGGTTCCCAAAAGCTCGCTCACATTAGGTACAAAGTCTCAAGTCTCTCAACCTTTGCAAAACCTCATAATCATCACACAATTTGCCCTCCCCACCATCATCGCTAACCCCTGTTTCTCCTCCCTATTGTGAGTAATGTACAAAATGTCCTCATGACATGCCCTTCCTCGGTATGGAACGCGGGATAGCGATTCTGCTAGACCATCTTTTCCAGGTAAAATCACCATACGGACGGTTATTATGATGCCCGGCCGCATATGATGACTCTGTTGGAGTTCCTTTTTTAGACTTTAGGATGCACGTGATTGCAATACTGCACCCTTTGAATTCCAAGATTGAAAAATGCATTAAATTTCTTTTTTTTTCATTGCAAATGGAATTATTTCATGCATCTGTTATTTGCTTCCCAGAAGCATTTGTTTCCTTGCTATATAACTGGGCATGTAATATATCGCATTGTTGGTATGACCTTAATAAGTATTTCCTCCGATTCATATTACTTCTCGCTGATTTAGTACAACTTTATACTAAAGTCGTAACAAAGCAGTGACAAGTAATATGAATATATAGGAGTACAAAGTTGTACTAAGCAGCGACAAGTAATATGGATCGGAGGGAGAGTAGGGCATTTTGGAGACCGAATTTCATGGAGACCTTTATTTTGAAAACTGCAAAATTCAATACTTTCAGTTTCAAAAAATTCTGAAAAAACATTTACACATGTATGCAATGATGTAATGTGTATGTGTGTAATATTTCAGGATGAAATACCTTGAATTAGGAGCTGCACAAAAAAGATAAAATCATGGACTTTGAGGATGAACAGTACATATGCTAAAAAGCTTCAGATTTGTCTTTTTCGTGTAGCTCTCAATTTAACGTATTTATATCTGAAAATTTGGTAAGGAACGAGTAATGGCACAACACTATGAATTACGTAGTACTCCCTCTGTCTGGAAATACTTGTCATCAAAATGAATAAAAGATGATGTATCTAGATATATTTTAGTTCTAGATACATCTTTTTTGTCCATTTTAATGACAAGTATTTTCGGACGGAGGGAGTATTGTTTTCCCGAAAGCCCCGTCTTAACCATCCGACAGTGAGAATCCGGCTCCGGTTTCCTGTATGCAGGTTCAGTCACTGAATTGTCTTCCCCACTTTTCACTGTCACCTATCATTTGAGTCAGAAAACCAAGTTACACCACTGATCAGAGACGACGAACAGATCTCCTTTTTGCATCAGTTATAGTGGTTTCACTTTCACCGGCTACTTCTCAGCAGCTCTAGTGGAGACCGGGCAGCCATAACGACCAGTCGGTTCCCAAAAGCCCCGCTCACATTAGGTACAACGTCTCAAGTCTCAACTCATAATCATCACACAAATTGCCCACCCCACTAGGCACAACAAATACATTATCACAAACCCCCACCCGCGGAGTAATCTACGCGTAATAAATCGCAAAGGCGAAAGCGCGCGAAAACCCTAATCAATCAACCCGGCCACCGAGCTCCAATGATCGGCGCTGCCCCGTGAGCCGTGAGTAGGCGATAGGTTTAACTAAGCTGATCAGCCCGCGCGCCCTGACGAGGTCTCGCCGCAGGATACGCTTCGCTCACCGGAGGCATGTCTGGCTGGCTTCAGCCGGATTTCAGACAGGCGGCAGCGCAGGTGTTGCAGTCAGTGGCTCGGAGTGTGATTATTTTAGTCATGGTGGATCTTTGATTTTGTTAGCTAGCTAGCCTTTTTTAGGGCGTGCTATGCTTGCTCGATCATGGCCTAATTGGTGGTTTTCGCGAGTGCGTCCTCTTTGGTTGCAACTGGTGTCCCTGTCGCTGCTGCTTTGCGCAAAGTTGACGAGGTATTTTCGTGATTCTGTGCGCGGTGTTTACTACGCTGCTTGGCGAGTTGGGGTTGTTGTTTAAGCTGCCGGAAGTTTCCTCGGGGGTGTGAGGAAAGAGCCGATGACCGATCGATAAGCACGTTATTGACTTGCTTGTGTGGTGTATATGTGGAGGCCTCACTCAGGCTTGCTGATATTTGTTGCAAGTGCTTCCTGACAGACGACCGCGTGTGTATGCATGCAGAGACTATTATGTTAAGTGGATGCAGATTATGCTTAGGATTAAGGAAAGGGTGTTGCTGAGGAATAAATAGTGCTACGGCCATGTTCTGGAATACATGCATGATACTTCTTCCGTTTGAACAATGAACAACTCTATAGAAAAATGTGCTAGCTACAACATCAAATACACATAGTACAAACATAAGCAGATGACATCCATGGAAGAACATGTGGCAAAATATAGTTCTCGTGTGCAGTTTGCTGTCTCGCAACCCGAAACATATGAAGTATGAACTCGTGTTTTCCAGACAAGTTCTGAACTTAGTTTGCAAATAAAATTGGTTTTCCAAATGGGCCAGTTGCAGGCCACGCTGATCTGAGTGAGCCTGAAGACAGAGAGATCTTTCATGGGCCAAAATTGCATATTTGGACAGATCAGGAAAGAGTAAGATATAGGAGCAACTAACCCCCATGCGGGGCTCTTCCAGTTGGAGATAGAGCCACCGGGGTTAACAACCAGCCATCATTTCCCTTTGTGCCAATTACCTTCCTTTATACTCCCTCTGTGTAGTGATCTAAATGCTCCTATATTTCTTTGCACAGAGTATTTCTTTAAATAACCTGTGTTGTCTTTATACCAATTTTTTTTGGCCGGGTTTATTCTATCTTTTTCCTTTTCTTTTTCCCTCATTTTTTCAAAATTCATGAACTTTTTCATTTGTACAAACATCTTTTCAAATTCGCTGAATATTCCTTTAAAATCGATGAAATTTCCGAATCAGGTGTATTTTTTCAAAGATGACGATTTTCTTTCGATTTTGATGAACTTTTTTTCAATTTTGATGAATGTTTTTTCGAAAATCGTGACCTTTTTCAAAGTTGATGAACGTTTTCAAATCAGTGAACTTTTTTCAAAAATCATGAACCTTTTTCAAAAATTGATAAACTTCTTTCAAATCAGTGAACTTTTTCTTAATATTTGTGAATTATTTTTATAAATTGATGATGTTTTTTCAAATTTGATGCACTTTTTCTCAGAATCGTGATTTGTTTTCAAAATTGACGTTTTTAAAAAAAATCAATGATCTTTGTTGTAATTCATGAACTTTTTTCAAAATGTTTTAAAATAGTTTAAAATCAAACGCTGCAATAAACGGTAGACGTGCAAGAAATTTTGCGGCTTTAAATATTCTTATAATTAATTCACCCTGGACTTGTCACTAGCACGTACGTAGTTCAGGTGGTTAGCCATACTTAAATCATAGTTTAGGAAACCGGACCGGACCGGCGGTCGAAAAAAAAACCAGAACCGGCGGTCTCAACGGTTTTTAAGCTAATAAGACCGTTTTGCAATCAGATCGGAGAAAACCGGTCGAACCGGATGGTTTTTTGAAAAAATGGTGAAAAAACCAGGACATTGAACTGGAAAACATAGGAAAATGTTTTAATAGAAATTAGGAGAAGTGAAATTCGAGAAGTCCTATGTGTCGCATTTTGCATCAAATTGCCGCCGAAACGCACAGTGGGCACCACCGAGTGGGCCGGCCCATTAGCTGCACTGCAGCGAGCGAACAACGTGTTATCGCAAAAAATTGAGCGCCCTGCGGGGATCGACCGACTTGTGGCTGCTGAATGCCTGTAGCTAGCCACTCGAGCTGATGGTGCGTTCGTGAATGCTCTGCACCGCGAAATAATAAAAAAACTTTGGGGAGGGGCAGATCAAACATGTGTTGTAGCAACACAAACAAGGCAATGTAGGGGTATTTTTAGAAGCTTCAAATCTTTCTTTTAAAAACGTGCACGTTTTTTAAAAGCACGAACAAAATTTGCAATTTCAAACATTTATAAAAAAAACAAACAAAAATTAGGAACCACAAAAGTATTTTGAATTTCTGATCAATTTTTTTAAAAATGGTAACATTTTCGAAATGCTGAACAAATTTTGAAAGCCCGAACATTGTTTGAAACTCCCCGAACAATTTTTTAATTTGTGAACAAATTTTGAAAACGAAAGCATTTTTTGAAATTGTGAACAAATTTTTTATGGGAATATTTTGGAAATTCTTAACGAATTTTGAAAGCCCAAACATTATTTGAAACTCCCCGAACAATTTTTGAATTTGTGAAAAAAATTGTAAAACGAGAATATTTTTTGAAATTATGAACAAAATTTTGAAACCACAAATATTTTTTAAAATTCTGATTTTTTTTTAAATACGAACATTTTTCTGAATTTGTAAACAAATTTGACAATGAGAATATATTTTTAAATCTGAACAATTTTCGAAATTTTTGAACAAGTTCGAAAAAAATATTAACATGAAAAATAAAAAATAAAAATAGAAAAAGAAAACAAAAACGAAAATGTTAAGAAATTCGTGAACATTGTTTTGAAAAAATAATTAGAAAAGACGCGAACAATTTTTGAAATTTCTGAACAAAATTTGAAAACCGAAATATTTTGAAAATAAGGAACTGTTTGGAATTTATGAAGAAAATTTGAAAACAGAAACATTTTTCAAAAATTGAACATTTTTAGAATCTTGAACATTTCTGGAAAAAAGGCAAAAATGAAAAAGAAAAACCTGACCACAAAGAAAAAAAAACGGTTCAGGGAACCTTCTGGAAGGCTTCCATAACCGGATGGGGTAGTGCCAACGTGATCTACTCAAATGGGCCGGCCCAGTCGCGTCGGTTCGCCGCTCACTTGTGCGTTTCTCCGGCAACTTGCCGCAGCGAGCGGCAAATAGGAAATTCGGTGAAATTCGAGTCCGAGCAGTATGCGGGGCCTGCCCACGGCCCAATAACCAACTCGGCTGTGCTACTTTGTTGTCCACTACTTGAAAATGATTTTATTTGACCATTATTTCACACTATATTAGCACATATATTACTTTATTGCTTAAAAAACAACAATCGAACCGGTACACTTGTGGTCCAACCAGTAAGAACCTGAACCGACAACCTTTCCGATTCGATTTCCGGTTCAGTTTTTTAAACTATGACTTAAATGTGGTTGTCATGGCGCGTGTTCGAATCACGAGAGAGCCACTTTTTTAGAACGTAGACGTCAGAGACGTCCGGCTTTAAATTAATAAAGCCCACACAGGCAGCGTATAAAACAGACCATCGAGACCTCGAAACATAAATAAGTTTTGGGACAAACGCACTACACCAAAAGGATCGTCGGGCGCATAAGTGCATTACATGGCTACACAGCCAAGAAACGAGCGCGCAGGCTCGACATAGACATGACCAAAAGACAGCATCCAACCCTATGGAGCTTCGGAGGCGGGAGGCGGTGCGTGGGAAGACGCGTAGACCGCTCGAAGACGCACTAGAGCTTGGCGATGAAGATCAGAGTCATGGAGTCTTCCCAGCGGTGCCCACAGCTGCAAGAACACGATACATTTGAAGAGAATATCAGTCGGGTGGGAGGGGAAAACACCCTCAATAGTAAACTTGTTGCGGGTCTGCCACAGAGCCCATAAAATGGCCGCCGCGCATGTCCACATGACACGACACGCCGGTCCCTGAACCAAAGACATCAAGTTAACTAGCGCGGCACGAGAGTGTGGATCCCAATCCACGCCTGCGGCTTCGTGAGCCGCGCTCCAGGCGAAACGCGCCAGAGGGCAGCGAAAAAAAACATGGTCGACGTCTTCCGGAGCCGCACATAGCGCGCATGGCCCTGAAGCCAGACAAATGCGCTTGGCGATGCTGATTGAAGTGGGGAGACGATCTTGGCAAAGTTTCCAGAGAAAGGCTTTAACTTTGAGAGGGATCCGAGCCTTCCAAAGACCCGCGGCCGCCGAGGGCCCAGCCCCTCGAGTAAGCGTCCGATACAAAGATTTGACTGTGTATTTGCTAGAAGCCGAGAGGGTCCAAGACACCGTGTCCTCGGCAGTAGTTAGAATGAGCTCTGAAATCAGAGCCCGTAGACGGTCCCAATCCGCCAGTTTAGGGTCTGAAAGCTCCCGCCTAAAGAAGATGGCGGGAGGAGAGGAACTTAGGGCGGAGGAAACAAGTTGATTTGGTTCCACCACGATGGCATAGAGTTGGCTAAACTATGACCAAAGGGGTTGTTGGCCGATCCACACATCATGCCAAAACCGAGTCGACCGGCCATTATTAACCGAGAACTTTGCACCCCTGGCAAAGAACGGTTGAGGGCTTGGAAGGAGTTCCAGAAAGGGGAGCCTCGAGGTAGAGCCTCAAAAAAATTCCCATTTGGGAAATATTTTGCCCGTAGCAGTTCCATCCAAAGGCCATCCCCCCTGGGACAACTTCCAGATCCATTTACACATGAGTGCAATGTTCATCAATTTAGAGTTGATAATCCCGAGGCCCCTCTGGGCCTTAGGTCTACACACTGCCTACCATTTCACCATGTGATATTTTCGTTTCGGGCCCGCTCCCTCCCAAAAGAAACGAGACCGCGGAGTGTCCATCTTGATGTGTACTCCATCAGCCAACATGAAGAAGCCCATAGCAAACATTGGTAGAGACGATAAACTAGAGTTAGTTAGAATCAGTCTTGCCCCTGAAGACATGAATCGACCCCTCCACGGGCAGACCCTGCCCGCCACCTTTGTACACAGAGGTTCCCAATCAGAGATCGAGCATTTCTTCTCGGCAATAGGGAGGCCTAAGTACGTAAAAGGTAGTTTTCCAAGTTTGCAATTCAGCAAATTGGCTACTCGGAGGCTTTCGACCGCATCCATCCCTATGGAAATAAATTCACATTTGTGGAAGTTGATTTTGAGACCTGGCATAAGTTCAAAGCAAAGGAGGATAGCCTTGACCGTTGCAATATTATGCTGGTCCGGTTCAAACAACAACAGCGTGTCATCTGCGTATTGTAGGTGTGAAATCCCCCCTGGGATCAGGTGCTCCACCACTCCCTTGAGATGGCCAGCGGTGCGAGCTTTGTCTAGCATGGCTCCGAGAGCATCTGCCACAAAGTTAAACAGCAACGACGAGGCCGGGTCCCCTTGACGCAGCCCCCGTTTGTTGCGGAAGAAATTCCCTACTTCTCCATTGACGGCAATCGCCGTTTGGCCCCCCGAGACCAGTTGCATCAAGCGGTGGACCCAAACCGCCGAGAAGCCTCTATCCCATAGGATTTGACGGAGGAACTCCCAGTTCACTCTATCATAGGCCTTCTCAGAGTCCAGTTTCAAAAGGATAGCCGTTTGTCGCGCTGTTTTAAGTGAGTGCACAACCTCTTGGAGGATTAGCGGTCCTTCCAGAATGTTACGACCACGAATAAAGGTCGTCTGGTTGCTACTAATAATACGATGAGTAATAGGAGTCAAGCGAGTATAGCATGCCTTTGAACAGATTTTAAACGGAACATTAATAAGTGCAATGGGGCGAAAGAGACGGATGTTGTCAGCACCCGGCACTTTGGGGATCAGGGAGAGGACCCCAAAATTAAGGCGAGAGATATCTACACTACCGCGCATAAAGCCATTGCAAACATCGAAAATTGGCCCCATAAGGACTCGCCAAAAGCGCTTGAACATTGCCACTGGCCACCCATCTGGGCCTGGCGCAGTGTCAGATTTCATCCCTAGGGCCGCCGCGTCAATTTCCTCGGGGAGAAAGGCCAGCCCTAGGCCCTCGTTCTCTTCGTCCGAGACCCGCAACGCGGGGTTCCACACATCTACCCGAAGCCTACCTCGAGACCCCTCCCTAGAGCCCATCAGCTGGATGTAGAAGTCATATATATGACGCACAATGTCCTGTTGGCGCAATAGAAGCCCCTGCCCGGATTGCAGCCTAAGGATGGCACACTTCCGACGGCGCCCGTTAGCGTAGGCCTGGAAGTATTTAGTGTTCGCATCACCCTTGAGCGTCCACTTTAGACCACCGCGTCTACGCCAGTACTCCTCCTCTGCCCTGAGGAGAGACTCAACCTGGGCTTCCACCTCATAACGCCGAGCCCAGTCCTGCTCCGAAAAGCCTTGTGTGTCAGCGATCGAGTCCATGCGAGCGACTTCCGCTGTCAGCTGTACTCGGAGCAGCTTATCTTCACGACCCTGGTTGGCCCCCCAGCCTTTTAGGGCCGCGTGCATTGCTGCCCCTGCAGCGATCCAAAACTCCATCGGCCCGCGCGAGTGGCCGATCCGGGACACACTATGCTCCCACTTGGATAAGAAGATTTGGTCAAAATCTTGGCACTCGAACCATGCAGTTTCAAAGAAGAAACGAGGGCTACGTTTGAGCCTGTCCTCCCCTGAGGATAGGATTAAGGGTATGTGGTCCGACCCTATCCTGGTTTCGGCATGCAAAGCGCATAAAGGGAAGAGCATTTCCCACTCAGCCGACATGAAAACCCTATCCAGCACATACCGCACCGGCGTGAGCTGTTTGTTGGTCCATGTATAACGCGCACCTACACGAGCCACTTCCCTAAATGCCATAGACGCGACCGCGTTGTTAAACAGAGACACCCTTGTCCAGTTGATGATTCCGTTGTTCTTATCCGCTCCCGAGCGAATAAGATTGAAATCGCCCCCCACAAGTGTTGGCCTATTGCTCGCACGCAACGTGGTCACTTTGTGCTGAAGTTCCATCAGGAACTCTTGGGAGCGCGAGTGGTCGGCCGGCCCGTAGATCACTATGACCTCCCACTCACGTAGAGCCGTGCGATGGCGCACGTGAGCCGACAAGAAGAACCTGCTAGCATCCCATGCCACCACTTCGCAGCAGTCAAGGCTAACGCCCAGCAGTAAACCTCCAGAATGACCCTCCGCAGGCACCCATTGCCATGAGAAGCATTCAAGCGGGTCGACAACAAGCAAATCTCTATGAGTAAAATCTACCTTGGTTGTTTCCTGCAAACCAACCACATCTATTGCTTCCGCTCTCATAAACTCTTTCAGCTGGGTCCGCCTCCCAGCGTGGCCGAAACCACGAATATTCCAAAAGATGAACCGCATCAAATAATTCGATTACGTAGGCGGATACCGCGGGTGGTAACCGCTTTGGCCACGCGCCGTGTCTTAACTTTCCCACGGGCTGGGGGGGACGACACAGCCCCTGCTGTAGTGTCCGCCGAGTCGGGCCGAAAAGGGGTAGGCTGGCAAGCCCCTGCTTCCTCAGCATCTTGCCGCGCACGAGCCGCCGCCGCCTGGGCGAGTGCGGCCTGCACAATTTCCTTCGAACGAATGAGAGAAAGGAGCTCGCGAGCATCATCTACCTCAGACATATCAACGCCACTATCCTCTAAAATGCCCCCCAAGTGCGCATCCGAATAATCATCGAGAATCGTAAAACGGGGAGGAGGGTTACCTTCAATCTCCATATTCTTCTGGGCCACCAGGAGTTGAGCACGTTGCAGAGCCGGGAGGTTTCCTTTGGCGCCCTTCGGACGCGAGCTGGTCCACTCCAACGACGCCGGCGACGCCACCACCGCCTTTGAGCGCTTGGCCGTGGCAATAGGCCCCGCCTTGTTTGCCTCGGCCGAAGCGCATCCGACAGGGGAGGGAGAAGGGTCGTCCCAGGGCCATGGGTCGGGCCCCCTGGGGAGGCCAGCGCCATCACCACCGGGCGGGCCGGGGCCGGCGTGTCCGCACGAACCGAGGGGGGGCTCGGCATGGAAGCAGGAGGAGGTGGAGGCTTGCGGCCCGCCGTCTTCTTCTTCCCGCCACCGCCTTGGCCCAGCACCGGCGGGG
>LR738715.1:676772823-676783063 GCA_902687465.1 Secale cereale | reverse complement strand
CCCCCCCCCCCGCCGCACTCGCTCGCCATCCACCTGCTCCTCCCCCTTGGGGATTCTGGGGATTTTTTTTTGCGCACCCATGAGCGAGTGAACTTCGCGTGCATCTATTGAAATTTTGCTGGGCCGACCAAGTAGCATCGTCTGCGGGCGCCAGTAAGCCGAACCGGCGCTGAGAGCTCTCCTCCCCAAGGGTCACCTTTTTGCCTTAGAGCGTGCAAGTGGTGCGCTCAGCCACTCCATGTGCCACATTCTAGGTGCTCCCTCTGGATTCCAGTGCTTTCTCATTTTAAATGTTTCTTTTTGGCTTTTTTCCTTATATCCCTATGTTTCGGAGCAAAAAAAAAATAGTTTGATTCTTATTTTTCCGGGAGGCACATCATGTGCTTCTGCGAGAAGCACATTTGTGTTTCTGGAATAAGAGGAAAACACAATCTATGCTTCCAGGCATAGATTTGCTTTCATGAGAAGCTCAGCTTGTGCTTCGGGCAAGAAGCACCGAATCTGCTTCCTGCAAGAAGCATAGCATGTGCTTCCATGAGAAGTATCTCGGAAAGAAAAAAAATCACAAGTGTACTTCCGCAAAAAAAAAAAAAAACACATAGTTGTGGTTCCGCAATAAGCACAGATTTGCTTCCGTGAGAAGCACAAACTGTGCTTAAAAAAAACACAATCATGCTTTCGCGTTCTTTTTTTTCTTTTTCATTGTTATTTTTTTCTTTTTTTGGCTTTCGTATATTTTCTCCAGAATTTTAATTTTTTTTCATTATTTAAGTTTCCGGGTTTTTCTTTATTCTTTTTACGTCGAAACCTATTAACATGGAATCTATTTTCGAAGACCCCAACATAAGAAATCCAACGATGAAAATTGTTTGATATTTGGGCGCCAAGTTAAAGAGAAAAATGATTTGAATAGACAAATCTACAAAAAAAAAATCTCCGTTGTGACAAGTGTTGCACATGCAGCGCGCCACTTGTCGGCACACGAGAAGGAGTGAAGTGATCTTTGCAAACAGTACCCCTTAGCTATTGATTTCACTCATTACGCCTGAACTTTTTTGGGCCATGGACCCGGAAATCGGGTTTCCTATTCCCTACGTAGGACGATGGATATCGCACAAATGCGCGCGGCTCACCATCTGAGTTGGGATGGCCTAGCGCAGGATCCCACTCTCAGTTTTGGGAAGGTTCTAGCACCTTCCTAGACCAGATTTTTTTCATTTTCCCTTTAGATTTTTTCATTTATTTTTTCATGACTGTTTTTTCTTTCACATTTTCTTTTCTTCCTTTTCCATTTTCCGATTTTTTTTATAAAATTGTGAACATTTTATGTTCATTAAATCCCAAAATTATTTACCGAATTCAAAGAATGTTCATCAACTTGAAAAAAAATCCTCAAATTCAAAACATGTTCATCGAATTCAAATTTTGTTCATCAAATTTAAAATTTATTCTTCAAAAAAATCACTAAATTTTTAAAAATTGATCATCCAATTTTATATTCACAAAATTACAAAAGGGTTCATCTAATTCAGGTAAATTTCATCATATTTAAACAATTGTTCATTTTGTAAATTTCCCAATATTTTTTGACATCATGAACATTTATTGAAATCCAACAAATTACTGAACATAGTTCCGAGTTTGGATTTTTTTAATTTGTGAACGTTATTTATGTTCAAAAATATTTTAAATTTGAGGATTTAAAAAAATAATGACATTTTTTTGAAATCGCAAATTTGATTAAAGTAGCAAAAAACGAAAGAGAAAAAGGAAAGAAAGGGCGCCCCACCTCACACATGGGCCGGTACATAAGAGATTTAAAGAATGTATGAATTTGTGAAAACATTTTGAGAAACAGAAACATTTATTAAATTCAGAACAATGTTTTGACAGACACGAACATAATTTAAATTTTTTAACAAATTTTGAATCTGTGAACAAATTTAACAAAGGAAATAACTTTGAATTTTTAAACAAAATTTGAAAAACCGGCACAATTTTTTAACAACATGATCATTTTTAAAAAGGGACATTTTTGCAGGGGTGAAAAAAGTTTGAAACTATGATTTATTTATACATTTTGGATTCCCTGAGAAATTATACATATTCGAAATAGTTTTTTATTTAATAAGTCTAAAATAGTTTAGAACATCATTTCAATAAGATAAAAAAATCATACATTGTAAAAATAAATATATTCATGCATCTCAATATAATTGTTTGCATATTTGCAAGAAAATGTTAGTCTCATTGAAAAAAAAAACAATGGTCATTCATATCAGAAGAAATATTCATCTACTAAAAGGAATAATGAATTGGAAAATTTCATTTGTTTTGTTTTTAACAAGTTGATTATGCATGTAAAAACATATTTTCATGTATATCCGTGTATTAACTTTAAAAATAAGTATAAAATGGAAATAGAAGTAAAGGACAAAGGTGAAATATCAAAGTAAAAATAAAATGATAAAATAACAGACATAAAATTTAGGGTTTTATCATTTATGCCACTGGTTACATCTCACTACTCAGTTTTGCCACTAAAAATTTCAACTGCTCAAAAATGACATTGCTTCATTAGGCGCATCCTCAAAAATGCCATTAAACACCTTTTCTGTCAACTCAAATCTTGTTTTCCATGTTATAATGACCAAAATGCCTATATACCAACATGTCAGCTCTCCCTCTGTCTCACTACAATAAAGTGTGGGTCCCACTTGATCCCAACAACATTCTTATTTTCCTCTAAAATTATTTGGTTACTTACTCCTGACAAGTGGGGTCCACATTATCATTGTGAGATAGACAGAGCTGCCACGTGGGTATAGAGAAATTTTTGCCATATAACATTGTCAACGAGTTTGACCTCACAATAACGATGTCTAATGACATTTTTTAGCAAACATCTAACAGAAGGATGGCATTTTTTAGGTATGTACTGGCATTTTTGAGCAAGCATCTTACGAAACGATGACATTTTTGAGCAGTTGTAATTTCTAATGGCAAAACTGAGTAGTGGGACACTGCTAGTGGCTTAAATGATAAAAAACCTAAAATTTATGCATGCATGTACAAAATATCCTGGCATACTTTCCAGAAACTCATGTATTTTTTTACCAAAAAAAGGAGAAATGTGAAATACATACAAAGTAAAAAAACAAAAACAAAACAGACAAGAAAAATAAAATACAAATGGAAATAACAATATTTAAACAAAAAATAAAATAAAATGGAAGAAATGTGACTGTCCTTTTTGGCTTGAGCCACAGGCTAAAAAGGGGGTACGCGTGCGCTCAGTCACATAAATCGGCACACCCCTCCATGACGAAATATTTTTGCTAATTAATTACAGAAAACCAGAGATGATATTTTTTGGTGGACAAGGCTCAAAGGTCATATATTAAATACTCACAAGTTCCTAAACAAAGCTGTATCTAGTCAAGCTTCATCCGACGGTGATGAAACTGGAGAAGAAAAACAGATCACAACTTTCTCCTCGTCGTAAGACATTGCCTAAGTGGATAAACGATTATCACGCTAGCCAACGATCGACACCATCCACCAACTCATGCATGCTCCTCCGAGTAAGGCCATTGGCACGGGGATAGCTAATGAACCATTATTTCCATCGGTGTTGTTGTCCCAACTTCACACGCGATGAAGAACTCAAAACTCGACAAGATACTAACTGGACACACAGATCCGAGGCCCCCACCCTGTCAACACAGTGACCAACTGAGGGAGGGGAACCCCACGGCACCTGTGGGTCGAGGGCAACTTATGGACAATATTTTTATATTGTATGCATCTTGTTTGCATCTCACGAAACTTTAAAACAAAAATGGAGTTTTTCTTTTACTTTTCGGTGAATTATAACTAATCTATGAGCAGAATGTTGTGTAACGTATTGTCACGACATCATCTCCTCCATCTTACCATTATGGCTACTCCGAGAACAAGAAGTGAAAGGTTTTTTCTTTCGGTAATGATAACTCCCGAATGTTCGGGATTTAAGCATGGCAACCCAAACGTTTTAGATGGCAACTTTAGTTTGCCTGAGATTAGGAAAACATGGCAATTTTCTGACAAAAAATGAAAAAGGACAAAGTTACCATCCCCTTTCAACTAAAGTTGCCAACCCCTATAAACTAAAGTTGCCGTGTAAAAACGTTCGGGATGAAATGCTTAAAATCCGAACGTTCGGATTTTATTGGATACCTTTTCTTTTTACTATGAAAGTTAAAGGGATCCCAAAGTTTTCCCTCAAAAAAGTAAGAATAAAAGGATCCCAAAGTTAAAAGGGTGAATTTGTCAGATGTAGAAGTCTGCATACTGAAATGTGGAGCCAACTTCCAACAAATAGACAAACTTATCACAAAAAGTGATCTGACAAATTCGTTACAAAGTCGTCAAACGATGGTCTCACAGAAACAGCTTCTTTCTTAATAATCAACATGCCTAAACAATATTGCTTGAAGCACTCAATTAGCAGCATGTCCCAGCAATGAGTAGGCGGTAGAGACGTGCGGCGGCATGAAGCAAAACAAACTCCGCGTACATGCATGCCATCCTCCATGCCGTACACGCTGGCCTGGCCCGACGTGACGGCCACTTGAAGTCTCTCTCTTGCCATGCCACCTTCTAATAATCCTAATTGATTCGCCATCATCTTGTCTTATAGTATAGGACAAACGGTAGCCTCCCGGCAGGGACGGATGTTCATCGATCGTTGCCATACTTTTCATTTCAAGACAGGGAGAAAGGAGATAAAACTATCCGTCCCCGTGACGTGCCAATCATGCACTCGCCAGAGGACATGGACATCATATTATCCGCTTTGTGCTTTGTGGTTTGAGCTGCAGGGTGAAGCAGCGGATTGTCTGCGTTGGTGCGAGGAGAAGTAGGAGAAGAAGAAGTATGGCGAAGACGAAGGAGAAACTGGAAGAAAGATGGATTGTTCATCAATCGAGGAGCCCCCAACACAGCAACGACTTGACGCCGTCCGAGGATCAAAGCCTAGCTCAGTTGGCATGATCTCAACGCGCAACAGTAGGACTGCAAATAATAGATACACGTTCTTATATTATTATCCAAAAAAAAAGTGGGCACACGTATAATCCAGTCGTTGAAGTATGAACAAGGTGTCCTTTACCATGATGGAATCGCCGTCGTCCACGTCGCTGTTAAACGGGGCCCTGTCAAGCAGGACGACCCGCGCGATTTGATGGCGAAGTTGCTCGGCCGGTCGGGTGGTTTCAGCTGTCAATTTCAACCACCACCGTCCAAACTCCAAACACATGCTTTCGGTGCTCCTCGTCTTCCTTTCCCTGTCACGGTACATGCTTCCTTTTTCATTTTTCCTTGATGAATCCCGCGTATTTTAAGTGATTTTTTCTGATGAATCGCAAGTATACAGCACCCATCCACTTAACTTTTGATATGCTTTTTTTAAAGACCCTGATAAGTGTCACACGTGTGGCACAAACACATGACAGTTTCGAACATTTTTTATGGCAAATTTAGGGACGCGAGGATGATAACTTTAGTTGTCAGGCATGACAACTTTCTTTTCGGATGACAAGTTCCAGTTCTTTTTGTTTTATCTTTTATTTGATGTCAACTTTAGTTGTAAAAACGTCAGGGTCAGATTGCTTCGTGCCACACGTGTGGCACTTATCATTTGGATTTCTTAAAGCAAAGGATATGCATGTCTAGCATATTGTATGTTTCCTTAAGTATGCTATTTGCATTAAGTACATTCCAGCAAGCATAAATGGAATGTTAACTGATCGCGTCAATTACATCTAACACATGAGTATAATTCTTTATTGAGGTAATACAAAATGATGCTTCACAAAAATGGAATGCTCTCGAGCCCCCCCCCCCCCCTAAAAAAGGAATGCTATAACCGCGTCAAATGTAGAATGAAGGATATCGTAGCGCCGAATCAATCTGCCTTTATTTGTGGAAGACATCTATACGACAACTTCCTATTGGTCAGACAAGTGGCAAGGAAGATTCATGCCCGGAAGGAGGTTGGAGTGTTTTTGAAGTTGGATATCTCTAGAGCTTTTGACTCCATTTCCTGCCCGTTCTTGTTTGAGGTTCTGAGGAGCAAAGGCTTTGGGCACAAATGGCCAGCCTGGATCGCCATCTTGGTCAACAAAGTGTCCACCAAAGTGATAGTAAATTGAGTGCCCGGAAAAAGCTTTCATCATGTGCAAGGGTTGCGGCAGGGAGACCCCATCTCCCCGCTTCTCTTTGTCATCGCCATGGGTGTGCTCTCGAAGATCATGACCAAGGCCACGGAGTTGGGTGTTTATAGCCCCTTCACGGGGAATTGCCGCTGAGCAAAGCTTATCTATATACGCGGATGATGTAGCTCTCTTTGTCAAACCCACCGCAAGGGACCTCACGTTTGGCAGATCTATGCTTCAAGCATTTGGCAACGCCTCCGATCTGCGGGTGAACTATCAGAAATCGTCTGCTATCATGATTCATGGAGATGAGCTCGATAAGGACCGTGTTACTACCCTGCTTCAATGCAACTTGGGAAGCTTCCCTTGCAAGTACTTGGGACTTCAGTTGGCCATCCACCAGCTCAGTCGTGCGGAGTGGCAGCCCATGTTAGATCATGCCAAACGTTGTGCCCCGGCATGGCAACGAGGTCTTGTTCATTGATCTGGATGGCTCACCTTGGTCAAGTCGGTGATCTGTGCTAAGCCAATCCATCACTTCATGATCACAGATGCACCAGCATGGGTGTTTGAGGAGCTGGATCAGTGGATGAGAGTGTTCTTTTGGGCAGGCAAAGATAAAGTGAATGGAGGGCAGTGCCTGGTGGCTTGGAACTCTGTCTGCAAACCTACCACGTTGGGAGGTCTTGGGCTGCACAATTTACAGCTGCAAAGTTTGGCGCTTAGAGTCAGATGGGAGTGGCTCAAGAGATCAGATCCAGATAGGTCATGGAAGGGTCTTGGCATGGCGGTGGACCATGATGCGCGAGCGGTCTTCGATAGCTTGGTGAAGATCGAAGTAGGGGAGGGCACCAAAGTTCTATTTTGGCGAGACAGATTGGTGCATGGTTTTCCGGTCGCTGATATCGCTCCTCTGATCAACGCCTTGGTGGACACGCGCACACGCAACAGGCGCACAGTCAGAGATGGTTTGGACAATGCGCGGTGGTTGCAGGACATCTTCGGCGAGCTCACTTTTGTAGGACACATGCAACAAGTTCATTTGAACCTGTCGACCAACACTGTGCAGCGAGACCCTACTTCTCCGGACGTTTTCTCTTGGCCGGCGGACTCGTCCGGAGTCTACACAGCTAAATCCACTTACCTCCGACTCTGGCAAGGCACGACAAGGGCTTCTTATGCCTCTGCATTTGGAAGAGTTGGGCACTCCTCAAATGCAAGATTTTCATCTGGCTAGCAGTGCAACATCGAATCTGGACTTCTGACCGACGAGCTAGGCATGGCCTGCAAGATCAACCATCGGTTTGCTACACGTGTATCCAAGACATGGACACGGCCGAGCACATCCTTGTCCAATGTGTGTATGCCCGAGAGTTGTGGCATGAATGTTTTGTGGTGCTTCACCTTACCACTAGGAGGCCAGAGCCAGACTCCACCTTCTTGACATGGTGGTCGGAGACGAGGAGAGACTTTCAGGGACACTTTAAACGCGGGTATGATACCCTCGTCATAGCATTTGCTTGGGTGCTATGGAAGCAAAGGAACGCTCGCATTTTCAACACGGTGAGGCAACATAAGTCGCCACTTGAACTGGTTGATTTCATATTGCGTGAAGCTCAGGAGTGGAGGACAGTCCGTGTAGGTGTGCGAGGTTTATCACGATTTGTGAGAGAGTAGGCTTTAGTTTTCTTTCGGTTGTTCACTCTCGGACGCTGTAGACATGGGATGTTCACATCCACATGCCTGCTTCTTGTAAAATGTCTTTCCCTCCGCTATAAAGTTAAGGTACGCCATTGGCGTACTCTCGAAAAAAAGGAATGCTATAAAGATAAAACAATATATTCTTTAATGGAATGCTCCAAAAATACATTGCCAATTCAATACAATGTTTTTTGGGGCACGAAAGACCTATGAAGCCTCGGGGGTGAACAAGAAGAGGCAAGGTGGGCCCGCACGACTACGTGATGTGCCTAGGGCCTAGTGTGCGTCGCCTACATGTGTGGGGCCCACCTACACCAACTTTTGTCCATTCCACTACCATAAATTTCTATAAATATAGAAACTCCCCTTCATATTTTTACGTGATATTTCTCGCTGCCGCAAGCTTCTGTTTCGCGAAAATCCTATCTGAGGTCTATCACGATGCTCTGTTGGAGGGGAAACCATTGCGCGAGGCTTCTTTATCAACCCTGTTGTCTCCATGATCATGTGTGAGTAGTTATCTTAGGACCTTAGGGTCCATAGCACTAGCTAGACGAATCTCTCTCTCTCTCTCTCTCTCTCTCTCTCTCTCTCTCTCTCTCTCTCTCTCTAATCTTTAATACCATGTTCCCATGAACCGCCTCACATGATCAAGAACAATTCGATGTAATTCGGTGATGTGTTTGTTAGGATATGATGAATTGTCACTTTATGATCAGATTGTTCATTGAAATCAATTGAACCTATTATGGTTTTCTTGCTACATAAATGAATAGCATTGTATGCTTTCCGATTTACAAACGTTTTCAGCCAAGTTCGATGGGTTTATCTTCAGAGGGAGTTGTGCACTGTAGTGGGTTCTAATCGTGTGGTGTTCTATATCCTAGTGAAAAAGGGACACACCGCATATTGTATTGTTGCCACTAAAGATAAAACAACGGTGTATCGTCATATTCATGGATGTTTTGTTGTCTGCATTATGTCATCATGCTTACTGCAATGGTCTCTCTCTCTCTCTCTCTCTCTCTCTCTCTCTCTCTCTCTCTCTCTCTCTCTCTCATCTTCAATACCATGTTCCCATGAGCTGCCTCACATGATCGGGATCAATTCGATGTAATTCGATGGTGTGTTTGTTAGGATATGATGAATTGTCACTTTATGATCAGATTTTTCATTGAAATCAATTGGATCTTTTATGGTTTTCTTCCTGCATAATTGAATTGCTTTGTATGCTCTCCATTTTATCTATCTTTTTTGGCCAAGTTCGATGGGTTTATCTTCAGATGGAGTTGTGCACTATAGTGGGTTCTAGTCGTGTGGTGTTCTATATCCCAGTGAAAAAAGGAACACAATGCATATTGTATTGTTGCCACTAAAGATAAAACAATGATGTCTCATCATATTGATGGATGTTTTGTTGTCTACATTATGTAATCGTGCTTACTGGAATGCTCTCTCTCTCTCTCTCTCTCTCTCTCTCTCTCTCTCTCTCTGAGATCTTCAATACCATGTTCCCATGAGTTGCCTCACATGATCGGGATCAATTCGATTTAATTCGGTGGTGTGTTTGTGAGGATATGATGAATTGTCACATTATGATCTGATTGTTCATTGAAATCCAATTGAATCTTTAATGGTTTTCTTGTTGCATAATTGAATAGCCTTGTATGCTCTCGATTTATCTATCTTTTTTGGCCAATTTCGATGGGTTTATCTTCAGAGGGAGTTGTGCACTGTAGTGGGTTCTAATCATGTGGTGTTCTATATCCCAGTGAAAAAAGGGATACGAGACATATTGTAGTGTCGCCACTAAAGATAAAACAACGGTGTCTCGTCATACTCATGGATGTTTTGATGTCTACATTATGTCCCCGTGCTTACTGCAATGCTCTATTTCTTATAAACTTAATACTTTGAGATGCATGTAGGATAGCGTTCTTAGAGTGGAGTATTAGTAGTAGATGTGTCAGAGTTTTGGTGCGACATATGCCAAAGGATGGCTTATCATGCATGGGGACAAGAGTACGTCGCCGGGCCCTGGAAGCGGGATAAGGCGATACTTAGGACGCCTACGAATCTTACCCAGGTTCGGGGCTCTCCGTGGAGATAACACCCCTAGTCCTACTCTGCGGGGGCTCCGCGTCATGACTAATTTCAATATGCTAGCTACAAGGTTGCTCCTTGAGCTGTGTCATCTAGAGGAGGAAGAAGGGCAAGGCTAGCTCTCTACCTTCTCTCTGGGGAACGGGAGTGATCGCTATGGTTTCTTCCTATCGATGTCTCTCTCTTTCTCTCTATGTCTCTTAGGGTCCAACCCCACCACATGGAGGACCCTGGGGGGG
>LR738715.1:676694792-676772632 GCA_902687465.1 Secale cereale | reverse complement strand
GGGGGGGGGGGGGGGTTATATAGGCCTACCCTAGGGGTATAAGGGTAATCTACGCAGAGTGGCCCCCGGCAGTCAGTGTCTCTGGGTGCCAGCCTCTCCATCGTCTGCTGGGGCCCGCCGTCTGTGGGCTCGTGTGATAGTCTTTCACTGTTGGCGTCCTTCTGCTGACGAGAGCATCATCAGGAAGGGAGTGGCTATAGTGCCGCCGCCTCTTGGTCGTACACTGCCACCACGTCCTGTCTTGTCATCTTGATGGGGTTCAGACTCCCAGGGCACGGTTAGCCGCCTGCCACAGGGCGGCCCGTCCCCCAGGCCGCCTGCCAAAGGTCGCTTGCTTCTGGATGGCTCACTAGCGGGTGGGGCCTGCTGCCTGCTGGCCACTCCGCCTACGGGTAGTGGGATCATGGCTTCCCGTGACCAAGGCTAGGTCATGGGTAACATGGCTAGAGTGACACGCCGTTTAGGGAGTGTCCGTAAGGTACACTCTCACTGTAGCCACGCTTATGTGGATTAGGGACAGGCTTAACTGTAGCCATGCCTTAGTCTCGTCGCTGACCTTTAGCGCGCCTCGAGGGGGAGGCACGGGGCCGTCTTCTAGATGCTGGCTGCCAGGCTGCCGTTTGTCAGGGATCCGCCCACTGCCGGCAGCCGGCTCCTGGGCGTTGCGGCCCTAGGAGGCGGCCAGATACATAGGCGGCCAGAGGATGACAAGTGGTCCTTATTTGTCTTGAAACGCCATGGGTGATCGATGAAGACACCCGTGGTCAATATCTCCGACAGTAGTCCCCGAAGCTGGTGGAGCCCTGCGGTCGTGAGCGGGACTGCGAGGCTCCAGCAGCTTCCCACTCTAAGTAAGGTTTGGTGGTGCTTCTGGTCCATCTCCTGGAAGGGCCGGCTTCTAGCAGCCGGGCCTTTGTCTTTGACTCTTTGGGGAGAAGATATCGCATGGACGGTAGGACGCGGTGTGGTTTTGCCGCCCGTTGGCGGCGTTCCACGCGTCATCATCTCGCCATGCCGTTCTGCCAGCACACGCGCGCGATGGGACGCAGCAGCAGGCCGAGGCCCACCACTACAGGGCCTCGGCGCCCCCGCGGATCCGTTGCGGCAGAGGCAATCGATTGCCCTCCCCACGCGCATTAAATGTGCACGGATTAGGCGCGAAAAAGGCGTGGGTCGTGCGGGGCATAGCGCAGTTAATCCCACGCCCGCCCCTCAGCTTCGTTGTCCCGGGCCTATAAGTAGGCGCGGGAGGGGGCGAGCGCTGCTCACGCGCACACCCCCGCTCCATCTTCTTCTTCCTCACTCCCTCTTGCGCACCTCGCCACCGTTGCCCGCATCGCTCCGCCGGAGTTTGCCCTCGCCCCAAGCCATGGCCGCGGAAGCGCAGGTCCACCGCTCCGGCGAGTGGGACGACATCTAGGTCATTGACGAGCACATGTATTACCTCCGCCGCTTGCGATGGTTGCCTCCCGCCGAGAAGGTCGCCGTGCGTCTTGCGCCGTTGGCCGAGATCAGGCCGGCGCCGCGGCTGGGCGAGCGGGTAATCTTCTGCTCGCACTTCCCCTGCGGCTTCGGGCTCCCCGTCGGCGGGTTCTTCCACTCATTCCTCGATTTCTACAACGTGCAGCTCCACCATCTCACGCCGAACACGGTGGTGACGCAGTCTGCCTTCGTCGTCCTCTGCGAGGGGTACTTCGGGATACTCCCCATGATCAAGCTGTGGAGCGAGCTCTTCTACCTGAAGCTCGGCACCGCACTCCGGGGCGAAGCTGCCTAGTGCGGCGGGTGCATCGCAGTGAAGCGCACTGGGGCCAAGAACCACTTCCCGCTGCCTTCCCTCGTGCATTCAGCAAAGTTGTGGCAGAAGACATACTTTTATGTCTCCAACGTCGACCCGGAGCACGACTTCATCAATCTGCCGGATTACGCCGCCGGCCCGCCTGCCGAGCCCCGCGCCTCCTGGAAGTTCCGGCCCATCTCCCTCACGCCTGGGGCCTCTATCGCCGTGAGGCGCCTTCGGAGGATGAAGGAAAATGAGGGCCTGGTGTTCTCGGACCTCTCGGCCACTTTTGCGAAGCGCCGAGTGCTGCCGCTGCAGTCCCGCCCGCACCTGATCTGCGACATGAGCGGGCAGCGGGACCCGAGCCGGACCTGCACCAAGCAGATGCCGTACAAGGAGGTGGCCCTTCTGGTGAACTCCATCTCCAACTGCAAGCTGTCTGATTCGGGCTGGGCGTTTGGCAAGCCACCGTACAGCCGCAGCAACCCGCCGCCTGTGGTGAGCCTTCATTCTCTTTCTCCTTCTTTCCTTCTTCCACCTGCCCCAACCGCCTGACCTTTGTGCCGCCTTGCAGCTCTTCCCCGGCCAATCAGAGCTGGGTTCTGGGCAGCAGGGACGCCCGTTGATGCCGGACCGCTCCCAGAGCGACACGAGCGACCCCGATTAGGGGGCGGTCGCCATGGAGGAGGAGGAGGTTATGGGCGGCGGGGGCCAGCCAGCACGCGGCTCGTCAGGAGGCGGAGTCGAGGACTGGCCAGACGACGACGACGAGGAGGAAGCGCCGCCTTGTGTCCAAGAGGCGGACCCGATCGGGGCCAGCAGCTCCCCGATGGCGCCGCCAATCGCGGCCGGTGGCTCGAAGCGCCGGGCCTTTGCCGAGCTGCCCGGAGCCCGGCCCAAGAAGCCCAAGGCCTCGGTCGCCACCACCAAACGCCAGGAGGCGGCCGCCAAGGCATCCCATCTTAGGGTCCATAAGCCCAGGCCGACCGTATCCGCATAAGTGCTGCGTGCTACCTTTCTCTCTATATTTGTATCAATATTTTGCCCTCTTCGTGGCTCATATTGTTGTCTTCCTGGGATCTCTTGACCAGAGCTCCGCTTTCCCTTTCGCGAGCTCATGAGGGCTCAGTGGTCGGGGGCACGGGCGCCTCTCCTGCTCCACGTCGTGTGGACCCTGCCGCCGTCCTCCGAGAGGCGCGGGAAGAGCGGTAGGCCGCGGCCCGCCAGCAGGCGGAGGCCGACGCCGCAGCCAAGGCCGAGCCAAGGCGGCCACCAAGGCGCAGGCGGATGCCGCCGTCCGAGCCTGGGAGCAGGAGGCAGCCCTCCAGCAGTCGGCGAGCCACGCCGATCTCCAGCGCGCGGCTTCTCCGGAGCCGTCTGTTCAAGTGCCGGCTGGCGGTGATCAGCCGGCCCTTGAAAAGGAGGGGGACGGCCACGCCGTCATGGAGGCGGAAGCAACCCCTCCCGCACCGCCTGCTCGGGCACGGGACAACCGGCCCGGGGGGACGGACGTGCCGTCGGCGAAAGGCGTGCTGGTAGTAGGCCCGTTGTCTACCACTCAAGTTCCAGCCCGTCCGCGCTCGGCGAGGGTGGCCTCAGCTCCGCGACAGGTAGAAGCCGGCGCTGCCAGCTCATCCTCGCCAAACAACAAGGCTACCAACGCAGCGCCGCCATGGTGGACGCCCGGCGGCGGCGGCGTGTTGAACGTCGCGTCCCGGGATGTCCTCGATCGATTCAACGCCCTGGGCGAAATCATGCAAACGGTCTTGATGGAGTTCTTGGCCACGCGGATTTTCGTTTGGGTATGTTGATTTCTGCTTTAAGTTTTATTCCTTCAATTTCTCTCCTGGGGGCGCATCAGCGCACCCACTGGGTGTAGTCCCCCAGTTCCGAGCCGGCTGCTGAGCAGGCGGCTTGGAACTCCAAGGTGCTTCTTTGTAACTAACTTGTCTCTCGCCTCCCTTGTTGCAGGATTACCACAATCTTCGGGTGGCGGCCTACAACTCCAAGCATCAGGAGCTGACTCAGCTGAGGACCGCCCTGGCAGACAGCCGGAGTAAGTACCTCTTTTTTTTCTCCTCGGGTTTCGGACCGGCTGCTGAGCAGGCGGCTTGGAACTCCAAGGTTGTTTTGTCTTCTTGCTGATGCTAACGCTTCTTCCTCCTTTCTTGTCAGCAACCGCAACCGACCTCCGCAATGAGCTGGGCGGGGGCCTGGCCGAGCTCGCCGCCAAGGAGCAGGAGCGCTGCCTCGCCGTTCAAGAGCGTGACCGCCTGGCCAAGGAGTTGGCAGACCAGGCGGCGACGCACAAGGCAGAGCTCAAGAAGCTGGCAGATGCTGAAGAGCTTCTTCGGGCCGAGTTCGAGACTGAACGCTCGAACTGGGCCGAGACGGAGACGGCCCTGCAGTACGACTATGGGGCCATCGGGGACATGGTTGACGGTAAGCTGCTTTTCCTTGCTTTCGTATGTTCGCCGTCTGTCGCAGCAGCCGGCTCCTTTTTCCTGATTTTTTGTCTTGTCCTTGGCGCAGAGTACTGCCATTGAGGCCCAACGCGACGAGAGGCGCCGGGCGGGTCGGGTGATCGCACCCAATGCGCCCCGGACTCCCATCGAGCAGCTCCTCGCCGTCAGAGCACGCCTACAGCCAGCCCACCGTATGCTCCGCCGCCTTCAACGTGCCGGGTCCCAGGTGCTGGCCGCCCTCTGGCTAGACGTCCCGGCACCCCGCACTCCCAGTCGGGCCGCCGAATGGCTGGAGGCAGTCGTCGGCTGCTTCAAGGCTTGGAAGGGTGCTGCAGCGAGAGCCGTCACGCGGACCGCCCTGGAATTTGCCAAGGGCTAGTACCCCGATCTGGATCTCGCTCAGCTGGCGACCTTCCACCGGGAAGCTGTTACCTCTTGAGCTTGCGTTGTATTCCCTCGAAGAGGAAAGGGAGATGTAGCACAGTAGCGTAAGTATTTCCCCCAGTTTTTGAGAACCAAGGTATCAATCCAGTAGGAGACCACGCGCCAGTCCCTCACACCTGCACAAACGAAAAAGAACTTCGCAGCCAACGCGATAAGGGGTTGTCAATCCCTTTACGATCACTTACGAGAGTGAGATCTGATAGAGATGATAAGATAATATTTTTGGTATTTTGATATAGAAACAAAAAAATAAAGAAAGCAAATAAACAACGACGAAAGAAAATGGCTAGTTGACGGGAAAATAATATGATAAAGATAGACCCAAGGGCCATAGTTTTCTCTAGTGGCTTCTCTCCTGATAGCGGTATTCTTCGGTGGGTAAACAAATTACTGTCGAGCAATTGATAGAAAAGCGAATAATTATGAGACTATCTAGGCATGATCATTGTATACAGGCATCACGTCCGAGACAAGTAGACCGAAATGATTCTGCATCTTCTAGTATTACTCCACACATCGACCGCTATCCAGCATGCATCTAGTGTATTGAGTTCATACGAACAGAGTAACGCCTTAAGAAAGATGACATGATGTAGATGGATAAACTCAAGCAATATGATGAAAACCCCATCTTTTTATCCTCGATAGCAACAATACAATATGTGCCTTGCTGCCCCTACTGTCACTGGGAAAGGACACCGTAAGATTGAACCCAAAGTCTAGCACTTCTCCCATTGCAAGAACTATAGATCTAGTAGGCCAAACCAAACCAATAATTCGAAGAGACTTTCAAGGATATTATGAGCACACATAAAAAGTTCAGAGAAGAACCAAATATCTTTCATAGATAACCTTGATCATAAACTCACAATTCATCGGAACTCGACAAAGACACCGCAAAAAGAGATTACATCGAATAGAGCTCCTCGAAGACCGAGGAGAACTTTGTATTGAGATCCAGAGAGAGAAGAAGCCATCTAGATACTAGCTATGGACCCGAAGGTCTGTGGTAAACTACAAACAATTCATGGTGAGGGCGATGATGATGATGATGAAGGCCTCCATGATGGATCCCCCTCCCGGAACAGGCTCCAAGATGGGATCTCCACGGGAACAGAAGCTACGGCGGTGGAATTAGGGTTTTCTCTCTGTGTATGGAGTTTCTAGGGTACGCAGGTATATATAGGAAGAAGGAGGGCACCGGGGGCCACACGGGCTACCCTCGAGGCAGGGGGGCGCGCCCTGGGAAGGGGGGCACGCCCCCACCCTCGAGGGTGGCCCCTTTGTCCCCTGGCTTGGCCCTGAAGTCTTTCGTGCGTGATTTCCTCCAAAAATATCTCCCGCAAAGGTTTCATTCCGTTTGGACTCCGTTTGATATTCTTTTTCTGCAAAACCCTGAAATAGGCAAAAAAACAACAATCTGGACTCGGCCTTTGGGTTAGTAGGTTAGTCCCCAAAATGATATAAAAGTGAATGATAATGCCCATTAAACATCCAAGACTTCATAAATAATAGCATGGAACAATCAAAAATTATAGATACGTTGGAGACGTATCAAGCATCCCCGAGCTTAATTCCCGCTCGTCCTCGAGTAGGTAAATGATAAAGAAAGAATTTTTGATGTGGAATGCTAACCAATATAGTTTTTCAATGTAATTCTCTTAATTGTGGCATGAATGTTCAGATATGAAGGATTCAAGATAAAAGTCTATATTGACATAAGAAATAACAATACTTCAAGCAATACTAACAAAGCAATCATGTCTTCTCAAAATACTATGGCTAAAGAAAGTTATCCCTACGAAATCATATAGTGTTGGCTATGCTCCCTTATTATCACACAATATATTCATATCATGCACAACCCTAATTTTAGCCAAGCATTTGTTTTCATGCTCTATGTTTTCAAACCTTTCAACTTTCACGCAATACATGAGCGTGAGCCATGGACATAGCACTATGGGTGGAATAGAGGTGGTTGTGGAGAAGACAAAAAGAGGGAGATAGTATCACATCGACTAGGCATATCAACGGGCTATGGAGATGCCCATCAATAGATATCAATGTGAGTGAGTAGGGATTGCCATGCAACAGATGCACTAGAGCTAAATACGAATGAAAGCTCAACAAAAGAAACTAGTGGGTGTGCACCCAACTTGCGTGCTCACGAAGACCTAGGGCATTTGAGGAAGCCCATCGTTGGAATATACAAGCCAAGTTCTATAACGAAAAATTCCCACTAGTATATGAAAGTGACTAAGCATCAGACTCTCTACAATGAAGAACATGGTGCTACTTTGAAGCACAAGTGTGGAAAAAGATAGTAGCAATTGTCCCTTTTTCTTTTCTTTTTTTCTTCTTTTTTTCTTCTTTTTTTCTTTTTTTGGGCCTTTTTTTTCTTTGGCCTTTCCTTTTTTTTGCGGAGGGGCTTTATAGATTCAGCCTTTCCTCCCATGGGACAATTCTCTAATAATGATGATCATCACACTTTCATTACAACTCGAAATTACAACTCGGTACTACAACAACAAATTATGACTCTATGTGAATGCCTCTGGCGGTGTACCGGTATGTGCAATGAAACAAGAGTGACATGTACGAAAATTATGCATGGTGGCCTTGCCACGAATACGATGCCAACTACATGATCATGCAATGGCAATATGATAATATGATGCGTGTCATATAAACGGAACGGTGGAAAGTTGCATGGCAATATATCTCGGAATGGCTATGAAAATGCCATGATAGGTAGGTATGGTGGCTGTTTTGAGGAACAATATGGTGGCTATTTTGAGGAAGGATATATAGTGGGTTTATGGCACCGGCGAAAGTTGCGCGGTACAAGAGAGGCTAGCAATGGTGGAAGGGTGAGAGTGCGTATAATCCATGGACTCAACATTAGTCATAAGAACTCATATACTTATTGCAAAAATTTACGAGTCATCAAAACAAAGCAATCAACGCATGCTCCTAGGGGGAAGGTTGGTAGGAGTTAACCATCGCGCGCCCCCGACCTCCACAGAAAGGTTAACACTCTACAAATACCTCATGCTTTAACTTAGTCAGACAACGGTTCACCATACGTGCATGCTATGGGAATCACTAACCTTAACACAAGTATTTATCAATTTCATAACAACTCCACGAGCATGACTCTAATATCACTATCCTCATGTCTCAAAAGAATTATCAAGCATCCAACATCTCTTTCTATTCAATGCACTTGATGTGATTTTTTTTTACTACATTGACATTGGATGTCTATCATGTGAAGGCTAGTTTCTTTAGCCTAAACACTTTACCATGCTGTTTTAATAGACTCTCAAATAGATATAAGTGAAGCATGAGAGTTCAACAATTTCTACAAAATATTACCACCACCATGCTCTCAAAGATATAAGTGAAGCACTAGAGCGAAAACTATTCAACTCAAAAGATAAAAGTGAAGCACATAGAGTGTTCTAACAATTTCTAGGCCATATTTAACTCTCTCAAATAGGTGTGTCCAGCAAGGATGATTGTGGCAAACTAACAAGGAAAGATTCAAATTATACAAGACGCTCCAAGCAAAACACATAGCATGTTGCGAATAAAAATATAGCTCCAAGTATAGTTACCGATGGATGAAGACGAAAGAGGGGATGCCTTCCCGGGGCATCCCCAAGCTTAGGCTTTTGATTATATTGAATTTACTTTGGGTGACATGGGCATCCCCAAGCTTGGGCCTTTGCTACTCCTTGTTCCATAGTCCATCAAAGCAATACTCAAAACTTGAAAACTTCACAACACAAAACTTAGACAAAAATTCTCGTGAGCTCCGTTAGTAAGAGAAAGCAAACCACCACTCAAAGGTACAGCAAGGAATTCATTCATTGTTTATATTGGTGTTAAACCTACTGTACTCCAAGTTTTCTATGATTCATATCCTCCAATATTACTCATAGATGCATCGGAATAAGCAAACAACACACGAAAAACAGAATCTGTCAAAAACAGAACAGTCTGTAGTAATCTTCTGGGTTTGCCTACTTATGGAACTCCAAAAAATTCAAACTAAATTGGTAAATTTGCGCAATTTGTCTGCCAATCCGCAGCAAAAAGAATCAACTAAAAAGCACGCTCCAGTAAAATCTGAAAACTACTTTAGCGAGCACTAACGATTCTGTTTGTCACTTTATGATCAGATTGTTCACTGAAATCAATTGAATCTTTTATGGTTTTCTTGCTACATAAATGAATAGCTTTGTATGCTTTCCGATTTATCAATCGTTTTTAGCCAAGTTCGATGGGTTTATCTTCATTGGGAGTTGTGCACTGTAGTGGGTTCTAATCGTGTGGTGTTCTATATCCTAGTGAAAAAGGGACACACCGCATATTGTATTGTTGCCACTAAAGATAAAACAACGGTGTCTCGTCATATTCATGGATGTTTTGTTGTCTGCATTATGTCATCGTGCTTACTGCAATGCTCTCTCTCTCTCTCTCTCTCTCTCTCTCTCTCTCTCTCTCTCTGATCTTCAATACCATGTTCCCATGAGCTGCCTCACATGATCGGGATCAATTCGATGCAATTCGATGGTGTGTTTGTTAGGATATGATGAATTGTCACTTTTTGATCAGATTTTTCATTGAAATCAATTGGATCTTTTATGGTTTTCTTCCTGCATAATTGAATTGCTTTGTATGCTCTCCATTTTATCTATCTTTTTTGGCCAAGTTCGATGGGTTTATATTCAGATGGAGTTGTGCACTGTAGTGGGTTCTTGTCGTGTGGTGTTCTATATCCCAATGAAAAAAGGAACACAACGCATGTTGTATTGTTGCCACTAAAGATAAAACAACGATGTCTGTAGGATCGAAAGTAGGTCTAGAGGGGGGTGATTAGACTACTTGACAATATAAAAAATCTGCCTTTAGATCATGCAATGTTTTTGGCAGTTTCACAATTAAGACCAATTCAAGTAACACCCTACACATGCAATTCTAGAGTATATGCAGCGGAAAGTAAATTGCACATGTAAAAAGGAGGTGGAGAAGATCAAACGCAGTTTGGTGACACGGAGATTTTTGTCGTGGTTCCGATAGGTGGTGCTATCGTACATCCACGTTGATGGAGACTTCAACCCACGGAGGGTAACGGCTGCGCGAGTCCACGGAGGGCTCCACCCACGAAGGGTCCACGAAGAAGCAACCTTGTCTATTCCATCACGGCCTACGCCCACGGAGGACTAGCCTTACTCGGGGTAGATCTTCACGAAGTAGGCGATCTCCTTGCCCTTACAAACTTCTTGGTTCAACTCCACATCACGACGGAGGCTCCCAAGCGACACCTAACCAATCTAGGAGGCACCACCCCCCAAAAGGTAATAGACGGCGTTGATGGTGATGAACTCCTTGCTCTTGTGCTTCAAGTGATAAACTCCCCAACACTCAACTCTCCTCACTGATATGGCTGTGGTGGAAGAAAGATTTGAGTGGAAAGCAACTTGGGAAGGCTAGAGATCAAGTTTCATATGGTAGGAATGGAATGGCTTGATCTCAACACAAGGGTAGGTGGTTCACTTCTCAGAAAGTGTGTGGTAGAAGTGGTGGTACTTTCTGATGGCTCTCCTAACGAATGAGGAGGGGGTGGAGGGGTATATATAGCCTCCACACAAAATCCAACCGTTACACACACATTTGACCAATCTCGGTGAGACCGAAGTGAAAACTCGGTCAGACCGAAAGTTCAAATATAGTGAACGTTGGGATTTTCGGTGGGACCGAAAATACCATCTCGGTGAGTCCGAAGTGAGTCAAAGGTTAGGGTTTGCCATCTCGGTGTGACCGAAAATAACAACTCGGATATTCCGAAATGCTGTCATTTGGTTACAGAAGGTTGGCAGAACATTTTCGGTGAGACCGAGACTCAGAATCGGATGGACCGAGAAGTTAGGGTTTGGGGAAATAACTGAAGTGGTTCATCTCGGTGGGACTGAGTTTGCAGAATCGGTTTGTCCGAGATTACTTATGAGTGTGTTGTAAAGTGAAGAGTGCTGATAGTTGAGGGAGCTAGATCACCAAGCACTTGAGCAACAAGATCATCAACACAACCTCATCCCCTTTTAATAGTATTGGCTTTTCCTATGGACTCAATGTGATCTTTGATCACTAAACCAAAAATGGAGTCTTGAGCTTTTGCCAATGCTTGTCTTAGCATTTTGAGGGGTCCACTTCTTCAGACATTTCCATACCCATATCATCGAACTTTTCTGAAATGATTCTCAAGAGAATATTAGTTCAATGATATATATGTTGTTATTAATTACCAAAACCACCCGGGGATTAGTTGCACTTTCAATCTCCCCCTTTTTGGTAATTGATGACAACATATAGATCAAAGCTTCGACAAAGGATATAATCAAAGAATAATATCGTCGCTTTGAGAAGTATGTGATAAACAAGAGCTCCCCCTAAATTTGTGCATTATTTGAAATTTGCGTTTGAATGCAAATGCACAATCGATTAGGATTATGGGTCACTCTTCCATGTCACATACATCTTGATGGAGCGCACAAAATGATAAGAATGAGTAACATACACTTAATCACCAAGACAAGAGTAAATAGCCATACAATAAGAAATAGCATATGATAAGCAATAAGCACACATTAAGGCATAGTATGACTGAGCACTCATTAAGGTAGCATCAAACGTAGTAGCAAGCACACATAAAGTATCTGGAACCAAAAGAAACCAATGTATCTCAAGGAAAACCGGCAAAAGAACGAAAAGACGAAAGAGCACTCTCTCTCTCGAAGCCCTATGATCTATAACAATTTCTCCCCCTTTGGCAACAAGTTACCAAAAAGTTCGAAAAGGTATAGAGCTAAACGTCACTGCGGGCTCTGCTGGCGGCTCCCGTCTGGGTAGATGTCGGTGTAGAGATAGCTGCATCTGCGAAGACCTCTGCTGATGTCTGCGGTGGAGGAGTGGATGCTGGAGCTGAAGGAACTGCTGGAGCTGTAGCTGGTGCTGAAGTGGTAGCCCTGGAGTCTGTCACTGGGATAGCTGCAGATCTGGATCCTCTGGGAACCTGAGCAGTCTGGCGATGAGAGTCCTGGACTAGATCATCCTGCATAAGCTCTGCTCTCTCCTGCCTAGTCTCCTCCATGTCTGCCTCAAGCTTGTTGACAGACACCTGAATCTCAGTCAGCTTCACGTCCAGAGCGTGGATCTTGTCCTCGACAATCCTCTCAAGGCTCTCCTGAGATTGCTCAATGCTAGCCAGGCGTTGTTCAATCCTTTGGGTAGCTTCAAGAATTTGTTCTCCAAAGCTCTTTGGCTTAGCTGCTGCAGCTGCTGCCTCTTTGTCAGCTTTAGCTTTCTTCGCAGCTTCAATTTTGGCTTGCCCTTCAACTGAGGTGGGATCCTCTTCATCCATCACAACTACGTTGTCCTCATGCTCTGGCTGTAGTGGCAAGTGCTTCCTATCCAACATGAATTTGCCCGTGCCAAACTTGGCGTTGATGAGCATCTGTATCTGCGGTGCAAACCCACATGACCTCTTTTGGTCAGCTGCAGTCCTCTTAATGGTTTCTACCATCAAGTCCATCACCTTAAAAGGTGCCTTCTCATCGAGAATGTGCAGCATGTTGATAGAATAGCCTCGTATCATCCGGTGGTCACCTGACTTAGGCATCAAAGTATGCCTCAGAATAGTGTTAGTGGTGGTCAGACCTGCCTGGAGATAATACACTGAGCCGAGCTTCCATCCCTCTAAATCAGCAGCTGGGATCTCCTTGTACATATTCTTCATGGAATCATGACTCTTCTTAGGAATCCCATAGACATCAATGTCGTCCTCTCTCTGCACTGGAGCGTTCAGAAGTTCTGCCCATTCTTCAACAGTCGAAGAAAACCTTTGACCTTCAGTCATCCAGGTGATCTTGCCATCAGGGTAGAAGTGGGCAGTGGCATAGAATTGCATGATCATCTCGTCATTCCAGGCTGTCAGCTCTTGACCCACGAAGTCAGCAACTCCACATGCAGTAAAGCTCTCATGCACATGGGGAAAGAAGTCCCGGTGCTCTTCACTGTCAATGTACTTCCAGTCAACATACCTGGTGTCAGCAACAATGGGCTTCTTATCCATTAGCACGGTCTCATAGAAATCCTGCTGCTCTCTGGTGTGAAATCTGGGGTCCACAGCAGTCCTTCTCCTTATGGCATATGGATCAGACTGTCTCCATAGCCTGAGACCTTTGTCCTTCCTTGCCTTCATGTCCTCAGCTTGAGGATGAGCATCATTGTGGAGTGGCAACTTGGGACGGAGCTTGAGCAACACATGCTCTTCATCTGATTCAGACGGTGGCATCTCTCCTTTGTTCTTCTCAGAAGCTGGAATGCTTCTGGTTGTTCTCTTGGGCTTGGCTGGAGCTGCTTTGGAAGGAGCAGGCTTCTTGGGATTAGAGGAGGCTTGAGCCCGAATAGCATCACCCATAAACTTAGCTTTCTGAGGAGGAGGCTGGGGTGCTTCTTCTTCTTCTTCTTCAGCATCAACTTGAGGTTCAGCATAAACAACCCTCTTCCTTTTGGAAGTCTTCTTCACCTTGCTTGGAGCAGGCTCTTCCAAGTTGAGCTTCTTAGCAACTGCAGATTGCTTCACTTTGCTTGTACCTTTCCTTGGCTGCTGCCCTTGGTGCTCTTTGGCAACCACATTCCTCTTGGGCTTGGAGGTAACTTCCTCAGCAACAAAGTCGGAGTCCTCATCATCCGAAGTTCTCTTCTTCCTGGTTCTCGTAGCTGCGGGAGGCAGACCACTAGGGGTGCTCCTCTCACCATCATCACTAGAGCTGCTTGCAGGACTTGTATCTGCCTCTGGAATTTCAGCAAACGGTGATTCAGACCTGTTCTGGCTGTCACTGACATCTGACATGGCTGAAAGACCTGTGAAAAGATAAGGTATAGGCAGAATGGAAGAGTTATCACAACTGCAGAAGTTTTTGAAAAAAAATGAGTTAAAGACTTAGTTTTGAGTTTTCACAGAATGTATTTCGGTCAAACCGATTTTAGGTTTCGGTGCAACCGAAGTGCTCAACAGAACCTACACTCCACTTTCGGTCAGACCGAAGTGGGTTTCGGTCCTACCGAAAACTTAGGGTTTCACTGAAACTTCTTTTCGGTCGTTCCGATTGGCACAACTCGGTTAAACCGAACTATGCAGTGCAATGGCCAGAGGCCAAATCGGTCATTCCGATTTTCAAAAATTGGCTTCACCGAGATGCATTCCGTGGAAACCTAAACCTAAGAATTTTCCTCGAAACTAGACGATCTGAACTATTGTGTGGGGAACATATCAAACATGGATTGAATCATGGCAGCCTATCGTGCAAGAATCAGCAGTGGAGCACGAAAAGGGGTCGGGACACACCCTAACTTGGTGGTGTCCCTCTACGGCGACAACGGTGGAGATGATTACCGTTGACGGCGGCGGAGACCTGCGGCGAGGGCGCACAGGCGACGAAGGCGACGATCCGTAGACCAGGGCGGCGGCAGCAGGGGTCTTGGGGGCGAACGGTTTGAAGAAAGAAATCGCGCGCAGCCCCTCAGGTATATATAACCCCGTGCTATCGGTGGGACCGAGTTGAAAAACTCGGTGTCACCAAGATGTATATCTGCTGTGCAGTTACACATATCGGTCAGACCGAGAGTTTGAACTCGGTTTCACCGAGATGAAACCTAGATCAGTCTAAGCGTTTCGGTTGGACCGATATTGAGAAACCGGTCAGACCGAAATGGACTTAGAAGGTTTTGGAAGTCAGCCTTAGACGAATCGGTGGTTCCGAGTGCACCTCACTCGGACTGTCCGAAAAAGACTTGTTCAAAGTTGTGATATGAGCATGAATAGAGTTTTGAGACAAGAAAGCATAGATAGCTAGGGAAAGGTGCTTAGGCATTCTTGTCCATCCATTTGGCCAGAAAAAGAAACCAAAACAATCAAAACCACAAATGGATGTCCTTGAATGAATAGAATCATGCATTCAACATGCTCACACAATAAGATAGCAACTGAAACATGTGTCAAACATGCACATCCAATCACTCTAGCTACTAGCACACAATTTGTCGATGACTAGGTCATCTATATATGAGTATATTGACTTAGGAGCCAAATGAGAACATTTGATCATAGGTCATACTCATCGTTTAAGCACAAGTGGGGTTACCACTTTTACATAAAGCATTTATGTGTTCACATCACTTGAAGATGCTTTAGCCCAATTTTTAGAGCAAAGCTCCCCTAGATGTGAGAACCCCTTTTAAAGGGTCAAACTAACCTTGGGTTGTCGTAGAAGACTTCATGTAGATGTTGAGGATGTGGATGCTCAATGTTGATGTAGATCATCATGAGTTAGGAGCAATCCTTTGGATTAGGGCACTTTCAATACCTACATGGGTTAGTCCCACAAGGAACAAACAAGAATATCCATAGACATAGAGTGAAGTACACAAAAGATGATGTCCATGAAAGCAATGATTACCTTGTCCCTTGACTTACCAACAAGAGGGTTTGTGACTCCATGAACAAGTGCATGATGTGGAAGTTGATTGCACAAGTTCTTGCCAAAAAGAATATGAGTGAAGTTTGTTGGCGGAGTCACCCTCAAGAACCTACTAGTTCTTCTTCTTTGGGATCCACATCATCTTGATGGGAATCCTTGGTGTTGTAGTTGAGCTTGACGAAGTAGAACTTGATGTGTCCTTGGGAACGCACTTGACCATGGCTTGAGGTGCTTCAATGAATGCATCAATCTCTTCTTGAAGCTTGTCCTTGGCCTTTAGCTTGTGGTCTTGTGGTGGAATGTCATCTTGAGCTTGTTCCACATTGGAAGAAGTAGGATCATACTTCTCCTTTTGTGAGACAAACTGTGGAGTAGGGTATTGACCTTCTTCCCACTCAACACCTTCGGCGTTGAACTTTCGCTCAAAACCAATCCCTTGATTCTTCCGGTGCCTTCCTTGTTTGCGAACAATCTCCTCAAAGTTCTTGCTTCCGGCAAGACTCTTGTAGACACCTTTCTCTATGATTTCCTTCAATAAGCTATTCTCTTGCTCAAGTGTAACTTGGCTTGAAACATTGTTAGTGGAATCAAGAGAACTACTAGAAGTAACAACATTTGATTTAACATTGTTATTGTTACTACTAGAGGAAGAATTTTTCTTATGCTTGTCATGCTTAGTCTTAATAGGTGGCAAGAAATTAGACAAGAGAAGTCGTTTGGCAAGATATGAAGAACTCTTCTTTCGAAGATCGTCATTGATCGCTTTTAGAAACTCATGTTCTTGCTCTAGAGTGAGCTTCTCGAAGCGTAGCTTCTCATGAGATCTTAGGAGCTCTCTATGATCTTCTTGAGTTGTTTCATGAGCTAACTTAAGAGTGTTTAGTTCTTTAGTTAGACGCTCAATCTCCTTCATAGCATTGTCATTCGACTCTTCTCGACTATAAAGACTACTAGCATTTTCATCATTACTAAGCTCACTAGATTTATCATGCCAGAGCTCATCTTCACCAAGCAAGTCATCCTCATCACTATCAAAGTCAATGAATTCAGGGTGTGTTACCTTGGGACCTTTAGCCATGAAGCATCTTCCAATTCCCTCATTTGGTGAATCAAATAAGTCGTAGGAGTTGGAGTTGGAGGATACGAGTGCAAGTCCAGCAACACCTTCATCTTGACTATAGTCGGAGTCGGAGTGATAGCTTCCATCGGATTGATTGTCAGAGTCGGAGCCGGAGACCCATTCACCAACATGAGCTTGATGTCTTCTTCTTGTGTAGCTCCTTGATGACTTGTCTTTCCTCTCCGAATCCTTGCTTCTCCGAGAAGGTCTTCGTTCATAACGATCATCTCTACTCCTTCTCTCTCTCCGAGGTGACTCATCTCTTGCTCTTCTTCTTGGAGATTCTTCTCTTCTCTTGTGGGGAGCCGTACACTCATTTGAGAAGTGTCCGGGTCTTCCACAATTTTAGTAGTTTCGATCACGACTAGAAGATCTCTTTTCATCATATGATCTAGACTTTGAGCTTCTTTCTTTGCCTCTGTTCTTGTAGAACTTGTTGAAGTTCTTGACCATTAGGCTTATCTCTTCATTGGAAATTAGCTTGTCACTTGAGGTAGTAGGAGCATCACTTGTAGCTTTGTAAGCACCACTTGACTTGTTGTGAAGTTCTTCCTTATCCTTAAGTGTCATTTCATGAGCAACAATTCTTCCAATGACTTCAGTTGGCTTGAGAGTCTTGTAGTTTGGCATCATTTGGATCAAAGTGCACACGGTGTCATACTTTCCATCCAAAGCTCTGAGAATCTTCTTAATGATGAATCGGTCGGTCATTTCTTCGCTTCCTAAGCCAGCAATCTCATTTGTAATGAGAGCAAGCCTAGAGTACATTTCAGCGACTCCTTCACCATCCTTCATCTTGAACTTGTCAAGTTGACCTTGAAGAATATCAAGCTTTGATTCCTTCACAGATTCAGTACCTTCGTGCATTTCAACCAAAGTATCCCAAATCTCCTTAGCATTCTCAAGACGACTGATTTTGTTGAACTCTTCGGGACACAAAGCATTGAAGAGAATGTCACAAGCTTGAGCATTGTTTTGCAACATCTTCAATTCTTCGGGTGTAGCTTCGCGATCCGGAACTTTTCCTTCTTCAAAGAAATCACCTTGCATGCCAACACAAATAATGCCCCATGCGGCTGGGTTATGACCAAGAATATGCATTTTCATTTTATGCTTCCAACTAGCAAAATTTGTACCATCAAAGTAAGGACCTCTACGATAATTACCCTCACTAGACGCCATACTCTCCTAGGTTGTGAAACCAAGCTTATGGAGTCCAATGCAATGGAAACCACGGCAATGGAGACCAAAGCTCTGATACCACTTGTAGGATCGAAAGTAGGTCTAGAGGGGGGGTGATTAGACTACTTGACAATATAAAAAATCTGCCTTTAGATCATGCAATGTTTTTGGCAGTTTCACAATTAAGACCAATTCAAGTAACACCCTACACATGCAATTCTAGAGTATATGCAGCGGAAAGTAAATTGCACATGTAAAAAGGAGGTGGAGAAGATCAAACGCAGTTTGGTGACACGGAGATTTTTGTCGTGGTTCCGATAGGTGGTGCTATCGTACATCCACGTTGATGGAGACTTCAACCCACGGAGGGTAACGGCTGCGCGAGTCCACGGAGGGCTCCACCCACGAAGGGTCCACGAAGAAGCAACCTTGTCTATTCCATCACGGCCTACGCCCACGGAGGACTAGCCTTACTCGGGGTAGATCTTCACGAAGTAGGCGATCTCCTTGCCCTTACAAACTTCTTGGTTCAACTCCACATCTCAAAGACGGAGGCTCCCAAGCGACACCTAACCAATCTAGGAGGCACCACCCCCCAAAAGGTAATAGACGGTGTTGATGATGATGAACTCCTTGCTCTTGTGCTTCAAATGATAATCTCCCCAACACTCAACTCTCCTCACTGATATGGCTGTGGTGGAAGAAAGATTTGAGTGGAAAGCAACTTGGGAAGGCTAGAAATCAAGTTTCATATGATAGGAATGGAATGGCTTGATCTCAACACAAGGGTAGGTGGTTCACTTCTCAGAAAGTGTATGGTAGAAGTGGTGGTACTTTCTGATGGCTCTCCTCACGAATGAAGAGGGGGTGGAGGGGTATATATAGCCTCCACACAAAATCCAACCGTTACACACACATTTGACCAATCTCGGTGAGACCGAAGTGAAAACTCGGTCAGACCGAAAGTTCAAATATAGTGAACGTTGGGATTTTCGGTGGGACCGAAAATACCATCTCGGTGTGTCCGAAGTGAGTCAAAGGTTAGGGTTTGCCATCTCGGTGTGACCGAAAACAACAACTCGGATATTCCGAAATGCTGTCAATTGGTTACAGAAGGTTGGCAGTCCATTTTCGGTGAGACCGAAACTCAGAATCGGATGGACCGAGAAATTAGGGTTTGGGGAAATAACTGAAGTGGTTCATCTCGGTGGGACTGAGTTTGCAGAATCGGTTTGTCCGAGATTACTTATGAGTGTGTTGAAAAGTGAAGAGTGCTGATAGTTGAGGGAGCTAGATCACCAAGCACTTGAGCAACAAGAACATTAACACAACCTCATCCCCTTTTAATAGTATTGGCTTTTCCTATGGACTCAATGTGATCTTTGATCACTAAACCAAAAATGGAGTCTTGAGCTTTTTCCAATGCTTGTCTTAGCATTTTGAGGGGTCCACTTCTTCAGACATTTCCATACCCATATCATCGAACTTTTCTGAAATGATTCTCAAGTAAATATTAGTTCAATGATATATATGTTGTTATTAATTACCAAAACCACCCGGGGATTAGTTGCACTTTCACCGAGCAGGATACCTTCAACAACAGATGGATGATACGTCTCTAATGTATCTATAATTTTTGATTGGTCCATGCTATTACATATTCTGTTTTGGATGTTTAATGGGCTTTATCATACACTCTTAAATTATTTTTGGGACTAACCTAGTAACCCAATGTAGGATCGAAAGTAGGTCTAGAGGGGGGGTGATTAGACTACTTGACAATATAAAAAATCTGCCTTAAGATCATGCAAAGTTTTTGGCAGTTTCACAATTAAGATCAATTCAAGTATCACCCTACACATGCAATTCTAGAGTATAAGCAGCGGAAAGTAAATTGCACATGTAAAAGAGAGGTGGAGAAGATCAAACGCAGTTTGGTGACACGAAGATTTTTGTCGTGGTTCCGATAGGTGGTGCTATCGTACATCCACGTTGATGGAGACTTCAACCCACGGAGGGTAACGGCTGCGCGAGTCCACGGAGGGCTCCACCCACGAAGGGTCCACGAAGAAGCAACCTTGTCTATTCCATCACGGCCTACGCCCACGGAGGACTAGCCTTACTCGGGGTAGATCTTCACGAAGTAGGCGATCTCCTTGCCCTTACAAACTTCTTGGTTCAACTCCACATCTCAAAGACGGAGGCTCCCAAGCGACACCTAACCAATCTAGGAGGCACCACCCCCCAAAAGGTAATAGACGGTGTTGATGATGATGAACTCCTTGCTCTTGTGCTTCAGATGATAATCTCCCCAACACTCAACTCTCCTCACTGATATGGCTGTGGTGGAAGAAAGATTTGAGTGGAAAGCAACTTGGGAAGACTAGAAATCAAGTTTCATATGGTAGGAATGGAATGGCTTGATCTCAACACAAGGGTAGGTGGTTCACTTCTCAGAAAGTGTATGGTAGAAGTGGTGGACTTTCTGATGGCTCTCCTCACGAATGAGGAGGGGGTGGAGGGGTATATATAGCCTCCACACAAAATCCAACCGTTACACACACATTTGACCAATCTCGGTGAGACCGAAGTGAAAACTCGGTCAGACCGAAAGTTCAAATATAGTGAACGTTGGGATTTTCGGTGGGACCGAAAATACCATCTCGGTGTGTCCGAAGTGAGTCAAAGGTTAGGGTTTGCCATCTCGGTGTGACCGAAAACAACAACTCGGATATTCCGAAATGCTGTCATTTGGTTACAGAAGGTTGGCAGAACATTTTCGGTGAGACCGAGACTCGGAATCGGTTGGACCGAGAAGTTAGGGTTTGGGGAAATAACTGAAGTGGTTCATCTCGGTGGGACTGAGTTTGCAGAATCGGTTTGTCCGAGATTACTTATGAGTGTGTTGTAAAGTGAAGAGTGCTGATAGTTGAGGGAGCTAGATCACCAAGCACTTGAGCAACAAGAACATTAACACAACCTCATCCCCTTTTAATAGTATTGGCTTTTCCTATGGACTCAATGTGATCTTTGATCACTAAACCAAAAATGGAGTCTTGAGCTTTTGCCAATGCTTGTCTTAGCATTTTGAGGGGTCCACTTCTTCAGACATTTCCATACCCATATCATCGAACTTTTCTGAAATGATTCTCAAGAGAATATTAGTTCAATGATATATATGTTGTTATTAATTACCAAAACCACCCGGGGATTAGTTGCACTTTCAATGTCTCATCATATTGATGGATGTTTTGTTGTCTACATTATGTAATCGTGCTTACTGGAATGCTCTCTCTCTCTCCATCTCTCTCTCTATATCTCTTTGATCTTCAATACCATGTTCCCATGAGTTGCCTCACATGATCGGGATCAATTTGATTTAATTCGGTGGTGTGTTTGTGAGGATATGATGAATTGTCACATTATGATCTGATTGTTCATTGAAATCCAATTGAATCTTTAATGGTTTTCTTCTTGCATAATTGAATAGCCTTGTATGCTCTCGATTTATCTATCTTTTTTGGCCAAGTTCGATTGGTTTATCTTCAGAGGGAGTTGTGCACTGTAGTGGGTTCTAATCATGTGGTGTTCTATATCCCAGTGAAAAAACGGACACGACACATATTGTAGTGTCGCCACTAAAGATAAAACAACGGTGTCTCGTCATACTCATGGATGTTTTGATGTCTACATTATGTCCCCGTGCTTACTGCAATGCTCTATTTCTTATAAACTTAATACTTTGAGATGCATGTAGGATAGCGTTCTTAGAGTGGAGTATTAGTAGTAGATGTGTCGGGGTTTTGGTGCGACATATGCCAAAGGATGGCTTATCATGCATGGGGACAAGAGTACGTCACCGGGCCATGGAAGCGGGATAAGGCGATACTTAGGACGCCTATGAATCTTACCCAGGTTCGGGGCTCTCCGTGGAGATAACACCCCTAGTCCTACTCTGTGGGGGCTCCGCGTCATGACAAATGTCAATATGGTAGCTACAAGGTTGCTCCTTGAGCTGTGTCGTCTAGAGGAGGAAGAAGGGCAAGGCTAGATCTCTACCTTCTCTCTGGGGAACGGGAGTGATCGCTAGGGTTTCTTCCTATCGATGTCTCTCTCTTTCTCTCTGTGTCTCTTAGGGTCCAACCCCACCACATGGAGGACCCTGGGGGGGGGGTTTATACAGGCCTACCCCCAGGGGTATAAGGGTAATCTACGCGGAGTGGCCCCCGGCCGTCAGTGTCTCTAGGTGCCGGCCTCTCCACCGTCTGCTGGGGCCCGCCGTCTGCGGGCCCGCGTGATTGTCTTTCACTGTTGGCGTCCTTCTGCTAACGGGAGCATCGTCAGGAAGGGAGTGGCTATAGTGCCGCCGCCTCTTGGTCGTACACTGCCACCACGTCCTGTCTTGTCATATTGATGGGGTTTAAACTCCCAGGGCACGGTTACCCGCCTGCCACAGGGCGGCCCGTCCCCGAGGCTGCCTGCCAAAGGTCGCTTGCTTCTGGGTGGCTCACTGGCGAGTGGGGCCTGCCGCCTGCTGGCCACTCCGCCTACGGGTAGTGGGATCATGGCTTCCTCTGACCAAGGCTAGGTCATGGGTAACATGGCTAGAGTGACACGTTGTTTAGGGAGTGTCCATAAGGTACACTCTCACTGTAGCCACTCTTATGTGGATTCTTTAGGGACAGGCTTAACTGTAGCCATGCCTTAGTCTCGTCGCTGACCTCTAGCGCGCCTCGAGGGGGAGGCACGGGGCTGTCTTCTAGATGCTGGCTGCCAGGCTGCCATTTGTCAGGGATCCACCGCCTACCGGCAGCCGGCTCCTGGGCGTTGTGGCCCTAGGAGGCGGCCAGAGGATGACATGCGGCCCCTATTTGTCTTGAAATGCCATGGGTGATCGATGAAGACACTCGTGGTCAATATCTCCGACAGTAGTCCCCGAAGCTGGTGGAGCTCTGCGGTCGTGAGCGGGACTGCGGGGCTCCAACAGCTTCCCACTCTAAGTAAGGTTTGGTGGTGCTTCTCGTCCATCTCCTGGAAGGGCCGGCTTCTAGCAGCCGGGCCTTTGTCTTCGACTCTTTGGGGAGAAGATATCGCATGGATGGCAGGACGCGGTGTCGTTTTGCCGCCCGTTGGCGGCGTTCCACGCGTCATCATCTCGCCATGCCGTCCTGCCAGCACACGCGTGCGATGGGACGCAGCAGCAGGACGGGGCCCACCACTACAGGGCCTCGGCGCCCCCGCGGATCCGTTGCGGCAGAGGCAATCGATTGCCCTCCCCACGGGCATTAAATGCGCACGGATTAGGCACGAAAAAGGCGTGGGTTATGCGGGGCGTAGCGTAGTTAATCCCACGCCCCTGCCCCCTCGGCTTCGTTGTCCAGGGACTATAAGTAGGCGCGGGAGGGGGCGAGCGCTGCTCACGCGCACACCCCCGCTCCATCTTCTTCTTCCTCACTCCCTCTTGCGCACCTCACCACCGTTGCCCGCATCGCTCCGCCGGAGTTTGCCCTCGCCCCAAGCCATGGCCGCGGAAGCGCAGGTCCACCGCTCCGGCGAGTGGGACGGCAGCGAGGTCATCGACGAGCACGTGTATTACCTCCGCCGCTCGCGGCGGTTGCCTCCCGCCGAGAAGGTCGTCGTGCGTCTTGCACCATCCGCCGAGATCAGGCCGGCGCTGCGACTGGGCGAGCGGGTAGTCTTCTGCTTGCACTTTCCCTGCGGCTTCGGGCTCCCCGTTGGCGGGTTCTTCCACTCATTCCTCGCTTTCTACAACGTGCAGCTCCACCACCTCACGCCGAACACGGTGGTGACGCTGTCTGCCTTCGTCGTCCTCTGTGAGGGGTACTTTGGGATACTCCCCACGATCGAGCTGTGGAGCGAGCTCTTCTACCTGAAGCTCGGCACCGCACTCCAGGGCGAAGCTGCCCAGTGCAGCGGGTGCATCGCAGTGAAGCGCACTGGGGACAAGAACCACTTCACACCGCCTTCCCTCGTGCATTCAGCAAAGTTGTGGCAAAAGACATACTTTTATGTCTCCAACGTCGACCCGGAGCACGACTTCATCAGTCTGCCGGATTACGCCGCCGGCCTGCCTGCCGAGCCCCGCGCCTCCTGGAAGTTCCGGCCCATCTCCCTCATGCCTGGGGCCTCTATCACCGTGAGGCGCCTTCGGGAGATGAAGTAAAATGAGGGTCTGGTGTTCTCGGACCTCCTGGCCACTGATGCGGAGCGCCGAGTGCTGCCGCTGCAGTCCCGCCCGCACCTGATCTGCGACATGAGCGGGCACTGGGACCCGAGCCGGACCTGCACCAAGCAGATGCCGTACAAGGAGGTGGCCCTTCTGGTGAACTCCATCTCCAACTGCAAGCTGTCTGATTCGGGCTGGGCGTTTGGCAAGCCGCCGTACAGCTGCAGCAACCCGCCGCCTGTGGTGAGCCTTCATTCTCTTTCTCCTTCTTTCCTTATTCCTCCTGCCGCAGCCGCCTGACCTTTGTGCCGCCTCGCAGCTCTTCCCCGGCCAACCGGAGCCGGGTTCTGGGCAGCCGGGACGCCCGTTGATGCGGGACCGCTCCCAGAGTTACAAGAGCGACCCCGATTTGGGGGCGGCTGCCATGGAGGAGGAGGAGGTTACGGGCGGCGGGGGCCAGCCAACAGGCGGCTCGTCAGGAGGCGGAGTCGAGGACTGGCCGGACGATGACGACGAGGAGGAAGCGTCGCCTTGTGTCCAAGACGCGGACCCGATCGGGGGCAGCAGCTCCCCGATGGCGCCGCCTATCACGACCGGTGGCTCGAAGCGTCGGGCCTTCGCCGAGCTGCCCGGAGCCCGGCCCAAGAAGCCCAAGGCCTCGGTCGCCACCACCAAATGCTAGGAGGCGGCCACCAAGGCGTCCCATCTTAGGGTCCATAAGCCCAGGCCGATGATACGTCCAAAACGTATGTATAATTTCTGCTTGCTCCATGCTTCTTTTGTGTGATATTGCTATGATATTGATGCACTTCCATGCACTTTTGATCATATTTGGACTAACCTATTAACTCAGTGCACCACAGTGCCAGTTCCTGTTTTCTGCTGTTTTTCTATTTCAGGTTTCCCCCATATTAATGTGCTCCAAAAATTCCAAGAAAAATATAGGAAAAATCAGCGTACAGGAAGCTTCACGAAGAACCAAAGATGGGCCAGAGGGGAGCCAGGGGAGGCCCAGGCGGCCACCTGGCGCGGCCCCACCCCTGGCCGCGCCAGGGGGGCGCCTGGGGCCCCTGCTCCACCTCTGGCTGCCCCCCTTCGCATATATATCCCTCTCGTCCCGAAACCCTCGAGGATAGAACCCTTTTTCGCGATCTCGCCTCTGTTCCGCCGCCGCAGCGCTTCCAAGATCAGGAGCATCAGAAGAACTCTTCCCGGCACCCTGCCGGAGGGGAGAACCACCACCGGGAGGTTCTCCACCGCCATGGACGCTTCCCGGATGAGTCGTGAGTAGTCCTCCTTGGACCATGGGTCCATGATCAGTAGCTATGTGATGTTCTCCTCCCCTCTTTACTCTTCATGGTTTAGACCTCGTGAGCTGCCCTACATGATCGAGGCACATATGTAATCTTTCTGCTGTTGCTTTGCTGAGTTTGCTGGGATCTGATGGATTATGAGACTATGTTCAGATTGTGTTTGAGTAATATATTTGATTCACCTCTTTTATATCTTTGTTCTTGAGTAATTCTTGCATGTTCTCCGTTGCTGTTTATTGCTTTGGCCAAGTAGTAGGTAGTAACTCCAAGAGGGAGCGTTATGCTTGATTGTGGGTTCATGCCCCCTGATGACTAGCTTGAGTGACAGAAACATGAGTCTAGGGGATGTGCTGTTGCCACAAGGGAGAAAACAACGGTGCTTGTACTTGCGGGTGCAAGGATTGTTTACTTTACGCAAAGTTCTTTTAATGCAGTTGTCTGTTGCTTTGAGTTTACACTTTGGGTGGGATTCGCAACTTAATACCAGCGAGATGTTCTGGATACATATCTCAAGGTGGATTATTAGTAGTAGATGCCGATGGATTTCGGTCTACTTGCCTTGGCGTACCGCCCATGCTTTTGAGCCTCTACCTTTCTTTGCAGCATAGTTAGCATTGGTTTGCGCACATAATCCTGTCAATTGCCTAGCTGTAATTTGTTTACCTCGCTTTGCTGTTTTATCGTCTTTTGGGAGAGAGACATCACAAGTGAACATCATGGGACCCCGGTCCATATTACCACCGCTGATCACACCTTCTATTTACTTCCTGTTTTTATTTCCTAGTTGCAGTCATAGCTATCATTATTATCTCTTGTGTTTGATCCTTTGTAAACAACAAGGCCGGAGGGATTGACAACCTCTCTATACTCGTTGGGAGCAAAGTTATCTGTATCTGTGTGCAGGTCCCGTCAACCGCTAAGTTTCTGGCGCCGTTGACACCTACTTGTCGACCCTCGGAGTCTCACGGGATTCGATCCTTGGTATCTTTGCCAAGGGAAATTTGCCACTACGCTACATCTCAACCTTCCACTTGGGGTAACCAACGAGGGGCGAGAAGCCATCAAGCAAGTTTCTGGCGCCGTTGCCGGGGACTCCACTCTTCAAGATAGGGGAGTTGCACGCTATCTTTTATCTTTGCTTTTTAGTCTTGTTAGTTTACCTTTCAGTTTTTGCTTTAGCGTCCCTTACCAAAAATCACAAAAATAGTTATCTTGCTTGCTGCTGCTATGGGTTCCACCGAGAACACCAAGTTGTGTGACTTCACTAGTCATAACAACAATGACTTTATCTGCACGCCTATTGCTACACCTGCCACTTCAGCACCTTCTTATGAGATTAAACCTGCTTTGCTGAACCTAGTTATGAAAGATCAATTCTCCGGTGGTGGAGATGATGCTGCTTTGCACTTAAATAATTTTGTTGAGCTCTGTGATATGCAAAAGTACAAAGAAGTAGATGGTGATATTGTTAAGCTTAAGCTTTTTCCTTTCTCCTTGAGAGGAGGAGCTAAAATCTGGTTTCAATCCTTGCCTAGGAATAGTATAGATTCTTGGGACAAGTGCAAGGATGCCTTTATTGGGAAGTACTATCCCCCTGCTAAAATTATCCAACTAAGGAGTAACATAATGAATTTTAACAATTGGATAATGAACGCGTTGCCCAAGCTTGGGAACGCATGAAATCTCTTGTCAAGAACTGCCCTACTCATGGTTTGACTACTTGGATGGTTATCCAAACTTTTTATGCAGGCTTGAACTTTACCTCGCGGAACTTGTTAGATTTGGCCGTGGGAGGAACCTTTATGTCAACTACACTTGGTGCTGCCATGAAGCTTCTCGACGAGATGATGACCAATTATTCCCAATGGCACACCGAACGCGCTCCAACAGGTAGGAAGGTAAACTCTGTCGAGGAGATTTCCTCCCTAAATGAAAAAGTTGACTTGATCATGTCTCTACTTTCCAAGCAATCTTCTATTGATCCTCATGATGTTCCTTTAAATTCTTTGATTGCTCAAGATCAAGTAGATGTGAACTTTATCTCTAGAAACAATTTCAAAAACAATGCTTATAGGAGTAATTTTGGTAGCAACCCTAGACCGTTCCCTTCTAATTCCTATGGGAACAACAATGCTTATCCTAGCACCAAGAACTCCACTTCTGAACTAGAGATTATGCTTAAAGACTTCATCACTACCCAAAAGTCCTTCAATAAGAGTGTAGAAGAAAAACTAGACAAACTAGATAATCTCTCTTCGAAGGTAGACAATTTAGCCCATGAGGTAGAGTTGCTTAAAATTAGAACTTCTCCTCTTGAGGAGAGGAAGACCACTCCTATGAATGCTATTCAAGTGCAAATTAATGAAAACATTAGGATGATGGCTAAACTTAAAAAGAGATGGGCTAGAGAAAAGGAGGAAGAAGATAGAATTAAGAGCCTTCCTACCCACCACACTGTTGCTACTATTCAAGTTGTTGAGGATATCCAAACTCTTAGCACCTGATACGTCCAAAACGTATCTATAATTTCTGCTCGCTCCATGCCTCCTTTGGGTGATATTGCTATGATATCTATACACTTCCATACACTTTTGATCATATTTGGACTAACCTATTAACTCAGTGCACCCCAGTGCCAGTTTCTATTTTCGGCTGTTTTTGTATTTCAGGTTTTCACATTACGAGAACTGCCAGGAAAAATCCAGAAAAATTATATAAAAAATCAGCGTTCTAGAAACTTCCGTGCGCCCGAAGGACAGCCGAGGGGGGGGGCACCAGGGCTCCAGGCGCCCTAGCGGCGTGCCCCCCCTGGGCCGCGCCCGGGGGGGCGCCTGGGCCCCCCGAGGCTCCTCCGATGCCCCCCTTTGGCATATATTTAAAGCGTTTCGAGAAACCCTCGGAACAGGAACTCTTTTCGCAATCCCATCTCTGTTCCGCCGCCGCCGCCGCTTCCAAGATCGGGAGCACCAGGAGAACTCTTCCCGGCACCCTGCCGGAGGGGAGGATCACCACCGGGAGCCTCTCCACCACCATGGACGCCTCCCGGATGAGTTGTGAGTAGTCTCCCTTGGACCATGAGTCCATGACTAGTAGCTATGTGATGTTCTCCTCCCATTCTTGTGCTTCACTAATTAGTCCTCGTGAGCTGCCCTACATGATCGAGGCACATATGTAATCCTTATGCTGTTGCTATGTTGAGTTTGCTGGGATCCGATGGATTATGAGATTATGTTCAGATTGTGATTGAGTAATATATTTGATCTACCTCTTTTATATTTATGTTCGTAAGTAATTCTTGCATGTTATCTGTTGTTATTTATTGCTTTGGCCAAGTAGTAGGTAGTGACTCCAAGAGGGGACGTTATGCTTGATTGTGGGTTCATGCCCCTCGATGACTAGCTTGAGTGACAGAAACATGAGTCTAGGAGATGTGCTATTGCCACAAGGGGGAAAACAACGGTGCTTGTGCCCGCGGGTGCAAGGATTGTTTACTTTACGCAAAGTTCTTTTAATGCAGTTGTCTGTTGCTTTGAGTTTACACTATGGGTGGGGCTCGCAACTTAATACCAGCGAGATGTTCTGGATAGATATCTCAAGGTGGATGATTAGTAGTAGATATTGATGGATTTCGGTCTACTTACTTTGGCGTACCGCCCATGCTTTGAACCTCAACCTTTCTTGCAATGTAGTCAGCATTGGTTTGCGTTCGTGGTCCTGTCAATTGCCCAGCTGTAATTCGTTTACCTCACATAGCTGTTTTATCGTCTTGTGGGAGAGAGACATCACTAGTGAACATCATGAGACTCCGGTCCATATTACCATCATTGATCACATCCGCTATTTACTTTTCGCTTTTACTTACTATTGCAACATTATCAATCACTACTATCATTTGCGTTTAATCCTTTGTGAACTACAAGGCCGGAGGGATTGACAACCTCTCTGTACTCGTTGGGAGCAAAGTTATTTGTATCTGTGTGCAGGTCCACATTGACTGCTAATATCTGGCGCCGTAGCAGTTGACACCTTCTTGTTGAACCTAGGAGTCTCTGGGGATTCGATCCTTGGTATCTTTGCCAAGGGAAAAACTTCCGCATCACTACATCTCACACCTTCCACTTGGGGTAACCAACGAGGGGCGAGAAGCCTAGCAAGAGTTTTTCTGGCGCCGTTGCCGGGGACTCCACTCTTCAGGATAGGGGAGTTGCATGCTATCTTTTACCTTTGCTTTTTAGTCTTGTTAGTTTACCTTTCAGTTTTTGCTTTAGTACCTTTTTATCAAAAATCACAAAAATAGTTATCTTGCTTGCTTGCTACTATGGGTTCCACCGAGAACACCAAGTTGTGTGACTTCACTAGTCACAACAACGATGACTTTATCAGCACACCTATCACTACACGTGCCACTTCAGCACCTTCATATGAAATTAAACCTGCTTTACTGAACTTAGTCATGAAAGATCAATTCTCCGGTGCTGGAGATGATGCTGCTTTACACTTGAACAACTTTGTTGAACTTTGTGATATGCAAAAGTACCAAGAAATAGATGGTAATATTGTTAAGCTTAAGCTTTTTCCTTTCTCTTTGAGAGGAGGAGCTAAAATTTTGTTTCAGTCTTTGCCTAGAAATAGCATAGATTCATGGGACAAGTGCAAAGATGCTTTTATCGGAAAATACTATCCACCTGCTAAAATTATCCAACTAAGAAGTAACATAATGAATTTTAAACAATTGGATAATGAACACGTTGCCCAAGCTTGGGAACGTTTGAAATCTCTTATCAAGAACTGCCCTACTCACGGTTTGACTACTTGGATGGTTATCCAAAAATTTTATGCAGGCTTGAACTTTACCTTGCGGAACTTGTTAGATTCGGCCGCGGGAGGAACTTTTATGTCAACTACACTTGGTGCTGCCACAAAACTTCTCGATGAGATGATGACCAACTATTCCCAATGGCACACCGAACGCGCTCCAACAGGTAGGAAGGTAAACTCTGTCGAGGAGATTTCCTCCCTTAATGAAAAAGTTGACTTGATCATGTCTCTACTTTCGAAGCAATCCTCTGTTGATCCTCGTGATGTTCCTTTAAATTCTTTGATTGCTCAAGAACAAGTAGATGTGAACTTTATCTCTAGAAACAATTTTAACAACAATGCTTATAGGAGTAACTTTGGTAACAATCCTAGACCGTTCCCCTCTATCTCTTATGGGAACAACAATGTTTATCCTAGTACCAAGAACTCCACTACTGAACTAGAGATTATGCTTAAAGATTTCATCACTACCCAAAAAGCCTTTAATAAGAGTGTAGAAGAAAAACTACATAAACTAGATAATCTCTCTTTGAAGGTAGACCACTTAGCCAATGAGATAGAATTTCTTAAAATTAAAACTTCTCCTCTTGAGGAGAGGAAGGTCACTCCTATTAATGCTACTCAAGTGCAAATTAATGAAAACATTAGGATGATGGCTAAACTTAAAGAAAGATGGGCTAGAGAAAGGGAGGAAGGAAATAGAATTAAGAGCCTTCCTACCCACCACACTGTTGCTACTATCCAAGTTGTTGAGGATATCCAAACTCTTAGCACCCAATGTACTCCTGGTCCCATTGGACCTATTAATAGTGATGCTATGACTATAGAAACTACCAAACAAGTGAACCTTAAGGACACCACTACCAATTTACTTGATGCTAGTGATCTTGATTTTGATAATTGCACCCTTACCGAAGTTATTGATTTCCTTCACAAGATGTCTAGAGATCCCCGCACTAGCACGCTTAACCTTGCCTTCACAGAGCATATCACTAATGCTCTCATCAAAGCTAGGGAGGAGAAACTTAGAGTAGAAGCCTCCATACCTAGAAAGCTAGAAGATGGTTGGGATCCTATGATAAAAATTAAATTGAATGACTTCTCTTGCTATGCATTATGTGATGTTGGAGCTAGTACCTCTGTTATGCCCAAAAGAATATATGATATGCTTAAATTGAAACCTTTTGATTCTTGTTCTTTTGGTGTTCGTCTCGTTGATTCTTCCATAAAGAAACCTTTGGGGAGGATCGACGATGTTCTTATCGTTGTCAATGAAAATTATGTTCCCGTTGATTTCACTTTTATGGATATTGATTGTGATCCTTCTTGTCCAATTATTTTGGGACGTCCCTTTTTACGCACCGTTGGTACTATCATTGACATAAAAGAGGGTAATATAAAATTTCAGTTTCCTCTCAAGAAAGGGATGGAACACTTCCCTCGAAAGAAGATCAAGTTACCTTTTGAGTCCGTTGTACGGGCTAGCTATTCTTTTACTCTTGATAAAACTTGATCTCTATGCATTATGCCTAGCTTAAAGGCATAAAAGAAAGCGCTTTTGGGAGGCAACCCACATGAATAAATTTTTATTTTGCTTTTGTTGTGTCTTGATGTTGTTTACTACAGTAGCATCATCATTGTATCTTTGCTTTTCATATTTGTGCCAAGTATAGCCTCTGATTGCTAGAAAGTTCAAAAGTTGTGAGGTGCTGTCCAGGAAACAGATTCTGTCCTTTGATAGAAAAATTCGTATAAAATCACTAGATCATCTTTTTGGTCTGAATTTTTTCGACAGCGTTCTCTATATAATTGTCTTTCGTGCGTCTGTTCTGAGTTTTTTTTGATTTGAGTTGCAGAAGTACCCCGAACAAATCAATTACTACCCGCTGTTCTGTTTTTCACAGATTCTGTCCTGTTTTGCCTTTCCTTCATTTTGTAAACCAAGAGCTTGCTTTTTCTTTGCAAAAACCTTTTGGCAATCTTGAGAAACAGTAGAACTTCAAGAATATCTTTATTTCCAGCAAGGTGCAATTATTTTATTAAGGGTACTAACCTCGCTAATCAGATTATGATGAGTTATGTATGAAGGGAGTTTTCAAGTGTGCGAGGGAAGATGATAAAAAGATTCAGGAGTGTCAAGCGCTCAAGCTTGGGGATGCCCCCATGCACCCCCAAGAAATATTCAAGGAGACTCAAGCGTCTAAGCTTGGGGATGCCCCCGTGCATCCCCTTCTCCATCAACATTATCAGTTCGTCTTTCGTTCCACTATATTTTTATCACTTCATGTGTTATGTGCTACGCTTGGAGCGTCTTGCTTTTAGTTTTCTTTAGTTTTCCATAACGAGTCGGAACTCAGTGTTCTTTATGCGGGAGAGAAACACGATCCACTTCTACCTAGAACATAACATAGAATTTTCATGACTATCTTTGCAGTGTGTGTTCTTTGTCTTTTAATAGCTACTATCATGTTCAGCTCTTAGCTTTCATGCTTATCTTTTCAAAGAGCTTTTGTTTAGTTGGTTGCTTGAACTCTCTTTAATTATCATGCTCACCTTATTAATAGAGTTTGCTTCCGTTGCATTGGTTAATATGTCTATGATAAAGATGCTACGTGCATGATGGCGCTTAGTAGTTCAGGTTTTCTTATGGTTAGTCTCAAATAGCTGGGGGGTTCCCAATGTGTTATTGGAGTACCAACATGATTTGTTTGCCTATGATGTGGTATGCTTTAGTAATATCTTCCCTCAAGAATTTATTTTGATTGACTTGGCGTATGCTCACGCATATTTAAGACTGTAAAGAAAGTCTGTCAAGCCTTGATGATCTTTTGTTTCTGAGTAGCGATATAACTACCATGCCTGATTCAATGTTGCTTTGTCGCTCTGCATGATTATGACCGTCATTGCTCTCTTAGTTGGTCGCTCCCAGTCTTTTGCTAACCTCCACCTGTACTAAGCGAACTAAATTTGCAATACATAGCTCATGGGAAAGTAGCTTAAAAACTATTGTGGTAAAGAATATGTTGCTTATGTATCTTATTTCTTATAAGTTGCTTGCTGAGCGGTAACCATGTTTCTGGGGACGCCATCAACTGTTACACTTTTGTTGAATATCATGTGAGTTGCTATGCATGTTCGTCTTGTCTGAAGTAAGGGTGATTTGCCATGGGTTGAATGAGTATGCATATTGTTAGAGAAGAACATTGGGCCGCCAACCAAAGCCATGTATCATGGTGGAAGTTTTATCTTGGACATTAATCCTCAATCTCTTATGAGAATATGCTTATGCATTGAAGAGGAGTCCATTATCTATTTTCTATGTTGTCCCGGTATGGATGTCCTCAAGTTGAGATCTATCAAAAATGAGAAATCAAATGCGATCTATCTCCTTGGACCTTTGTACAGGTGGCATAGAGGTACCCCTTTGTGAAACTTGGTTGAAACATATGTAATGCAATGATAACCCATGGAAATCCGAGCTAATTAGGACAAGGTGCGAGCACTATTGGTATTCGATGCATGAGGCTTGCAACTTATAGGGTGTCTTATGCATAACACATATGAAGTACTACTACCGTTGACAAAATTGCTTCTATGTTTTCAAAATAAAAAGCTCTAGCACATGACCATTCTTTTACTTTTATGTCGAGTCTCCACCTTCTTTTAAAGCACCAACTACTGAGAGCATGATTGTCATTCTGAGTGTAATGTGCATTGTTCCAAAGTAGCATTGTCTTTTGCATGATTGTGATATCGTTTATTATGAAATCATTGTATCTAGTCATCACTTAAACCTTGAAGGTGCCCCTGCATTTATGTTTTGCTTCACTAAAGGGGGCAAGCTAGATATCACTTATCATATTTTCACACCATGTTCATTGCAAATCTATTTGATGTTTCAATGTCATATTGTAAAACTTTCAGTTCTTTGTGATTTTCTCATGAGGCAACTTAATTACTACATTTTCATTATCTCAGTAAGCTTTTGTCATATGACTATGAATAAGTCCTATATGGTTAATAGCATGTCACCACAGAAATTATTCTTGTTATCATTTACCTACTCGAGGACGAGCAGGAATTAAGCTTGGGGATGTTGATACGTCCAAAACGTATCTATAATTTCTGCTCGCTCCATGCCTCTTTTGGGTGATATTGCTATGATATTTATACACTTCCATACACTTTTGATCATATTTGGACTAACCTATTAACTCAGTGCACCCCAGTGCCAGTTTCTGTTTTCGGCTGTTTTTATATTTCAGGTTTTCACATTACGAGAACTGCCAGGAAAAATCCTGAAAAATTATATAAAAAATCAGCGTTCCAGAAACTTCCGTGCGCCCGAAGGACAGCCGGGGGGGGGGGGCACCAGGGCTCCAGGCGCCCTGGCGGCGCGCCCCCCCTGGGCCGCGCCGGGGGGCGCCTGGGCCCCCCGAGGCTCCTCCGATGCCCCCTTTGGCATATATTTAAAGCGTTTCGAGAAACCCTCGGAACAGGAACTCTTTTCGCGATCCCATCTCTGTTCCGCCGCCGCCGCCGCTTCCAAGATAGGGAGCACCAGGAGAACTCTTCCCGGCACCCTGCCGGAGGGGAGGATCACCACCGGGAGCCTCTCCACCACCATGGACGCCTCCCGGATGAGTTGTGAGTAGTCTCCCTTGGACCATGAGTCCATGACCAGTAGCTATGTGATGTTCTCCTCCCGTTCTTGTGCTTCACTAATTAGTCCTCGTGAGCTGCCCTACATGATCGAGGCACATATGTAATCCTTATGCTGTTGCTATGTTGAGTTTGCTGGGATCCGATGGATTATGAGATTATGTTTAAATTGTGATTGAGTAATATATTTGATCTACCTCTTTTATATTTATGTTTGTAAGTAATTCTTGCATGTTCTCCGTTGTTATTTATTGCTTTGGCCAAGTAGTAGGTAGTGACTCCAAGAGGGGACGTTATGCTTGATTGTGGGTTCATGCCCCTCGATGACTAGCTTGAGTGACAGAAACATGAGTCTAGGGGATGTGCTGTTGCCACCAGGGGGAAAACAATGGTGCTTGTGCCCGCGGGTGCAAGGATTGTTTACTTTACGCAAAGTTCTTTTAATGCAGTTGTCTGTTGCTTTGAGTTTACACTATGGGTGGGGCTCGCAACTTAATACCAGCGAGATGTTCTGGATAGATATCTCAAGGTGGATGATTAGTAGTAGATATTGATGGATTTCGGTCTACTTACTTTGGCGTACCACCCATGCTTTGAACCTCAACCGTTCTTGCAATGTAGTCAGCATTGGTTTGCGTTCGTGGTCCTGTCAATTGCCCAGCTGTAATTCGTTTACCTCACATAGCTGTTTTATCGTCTTTTGGGAGAGAGACATCACTAGTGAACATCATGAGACTCCGGTCCATATTACCATCATTGATCACATCCGCTATTTACTTTTCGCTTTTACTTACTATTGCAACATTATCTATCACTACTATCATTTGTGTTTAATCCTTTGTGAACTACAAGGCCGGAGGGATTGACAACCTCTCTGTACTCGTTGGGAGCAAAGTTATTTGTATCTGTGTGCAGGTCCACGTTGACTGCTAATATCTGGCGCATAGCAGTTGACACCTTCTTGTTGAACCTAGGAGTCTCTGGGGATTCGATCCTTGGTATCTTTGCCAAGGGAAAAACTTCCGCATCAATACATCTCACACCTTCCACTTGGGGTAACCAACGAGGGGCGAGAAGCCTAGCAGCACCCAATGCACTCCTAGTCCCATTGGACCTATTAATGGTGATGCTATGACCTCAACCGTAGAAGAAGAAACTCCTATGACCATAGAAGCTACCAAACAAGTGAGCCTAAAGGACACCACTACCACTTTACTTGATAGTAGTGACCTTGATTTTGATAATTGCACCCTTTCTGAAGTTATTGGTTTTCTTCACAAGATGTCTAGAGATCCCCACACTAGCACACTTAATCTTGCCTTCACGGAGCATATCACTAATGCTCTCATCAAAGCTAGGGAGGAGAAGCTTAGGGTAGAAGCCTCCATACCTAGAAAGCTAGAAGATAGTTGGGATCCTATGATTAAAATTAAGTTGAATAACTTCTCTTGCTATGCTTTATGTGATGTTGGAGCTAGTACCTCCGTTATGCCCAAAAGAATGTATGATATGTTTGAATTGAAACCTTTTGATCCTTGTTCTTTTGGTGTTCATCTTGTTGATTCTTCCGTAAAGAAACCTTTGGGGAAGATCGACGATGTTCTTATCATTGTCAATGACAATTATGTTCCCATTGATTTTACTATTATGGATATTGAATGTGAACCTTCATGTCCAATTATTTTGGGACGTCCTTTTCTTCGCACCGTTGGTGCTATCATTGACATGAAAGAGGGGAATATAAAATTCCAATTCCCTCTCAAGAAAGGGATGGAACACTTCCCTAGAAATAAGATTAAGTTGCCTTTTGAGTCCGTTACACGGGCTAGCTATTCTCTTACTCTTGATAAAACTTGATCTTCTCTTTTTGCATCATGCCTAGCTTAAAGGCATAAAAGAAAGCGCTTTTGGGAGGCAGCCCACAACGAATTAGGTTTTATTTTGCTTTTGTTGTGTCTTGATGTTTGTTACTACAGTAGCATCATCATTGTATCTTTTATTTTCAATTTTGTGCCAAGTTTAGCCTCCGATTGCAAGAAAGTTCAAAAGTTGTGACGTGCTGTCCAGAAAACAGATTCTGTCCTTGGACAGAAAAATTCGAATAAAATCACCAGGTCATCTTTTTGATCTGAATTTTTTTGACAGCATGCTCTATACAATTGGCTCTCGAGCGTCTGTTCTGAGTTTTTTATTTGAGTTGCAGAAGTGCCCCGAAAAAATTATTTACTACCTGCTGGTCTGTTTTTCACAGATTCTGTCCTGTTTTGCCTTTTCTTCGTTTTGCAAACCTTGAGCTTGCTTTTTCTTTGCAAAAATCTTTTGGCAATCTTGAGAAACAGCAGCTCTTCAAGATTATTTTTATTTCCAGTAGGGAAAAATTATTTTATTGTGGGTACTAACCTCGCTAATCAGATTATGATGAGTTATGTATGAAGGGAGTTTTCAAGTGTGCGAGGGAAGATGATAAAAGAAGATTCAGGAGGGTCAAACGCTCAAGCTTGGGGATGCCCTCGTGCACCCCCAGGAAATATTCAAGAAGACTCAAGCGTCTAAGCTTGGGGATGCCCCCATGCATCCCCTTCTCCATCAACAATTATCAGTTCGTCTTTCGTTCCACTATATTTTTATCACTTCATGCGTTATGTGCTATGCTTGGATCGTCTTGCTCTTAGTTTCCTTTTTTTAGTTTTCTTTAGCTTTGCTTGCTGTTCATAACAAGTTAGAACCCAGCTTTCTTTGTGTGGGAGAGAAACACGCTCCACTTCAACCTAGAACACAACATAGGATTTTCATGCTTATCGTTACTGTGTGTGTTCTTTGTCTTTCCTTAGCTGCTGTCATGTTTAGCTCTTAGTTTTCATGCTTTTCTTTTTAAAGAGCTTTTGTTTAGTTGGTTGCTGAACTCTTTTGAGTTTTCATGTTTATCTTGTTAAGAGAGTTTGCCTGTTGCACTGAGTTGTGTGTCTTAACTTAAAGTAGGTAATTGAGGTTGCTATTTAATTTTAGTAGTAACTTGCAATAGTTTTGAGGTATTGCCATGAGTAATGTCTGAACTTTTGGTGTCAAGAGCTTTAGCCTATTAGTGATAGATGTCGTATTTTGGGCAATCCGTGTTTATTTTCGAAAACCTACAAAATAGTTGAGAACTTTAGCTACTAGATGGATCACTAATCTTTGGAGGGATCGAATATTAGAGTACACTCACGTACCATGAGTCGAGGATGCGCAAGGATAACCAAACCCCCATACACTCCTCCTCGGGGTACTTGTCTCTTTGTGAACCTCCTAATTAGATTGAGAGTTACCGATAATAAGTGCATGAGTTCTTCGGACTAATGTGAGTATTCGAAAGTTGACACTTCCACCTAGCCATATTTTTCTAGCCTCTTCGGTACCGTGCATTGCCCTTTCTCACCTCGAGAGTTGGCGCATACTTCGCTGATGCATCCAAATCCTTGGCACGATACGCTCTGTCATCATAAGCCTCATTATATCCTTCCTCAAAACAGCCACCATACCTACCTATCAAGGCATTTCCATAGCCTTTCCGAGATACATTGCCATGCAACATCCATCTTCTCATGACTTGATCTTCATGTCATACATGCCTTTTGCTTGATCGATGAGCCGCATGCTAGTTGGGCCTTGCCCTAATCATTGCTACATGACGCGCTAGTATCATTGCATATCCTGCTACACCGGCAGAGGCATACATTTGCATACATCATGATAGTTTCATTTTCTTTATGTTGAGTACTTTTGTAAAGTGTGAAAGATCTTCTATACTTCTTGTAATATATAGAGTGTTGCCCCTAAAGTGAGGAAAAGATCCCAAAGAGGACAAAATCAAAAGATCCCAAAGAGGACAAATGAGAGTTAAATAGAAAGAGCCATTTAGGCCACAAAAAAATAAAAAAATATAGAAAAAAGAGAAAAAGAAATAAAAAGAGAGAAGGGGGCACACTATTATTCCTTTTGAGAGATCCACACTTGTACTCCATCTTATACCTTGTACTCCATAGAGATTAGCATTCATGCATATAGCTATGTGGGGACCTTCACACTATAGAACTTGGCTTGTATATTCCAATGATGAGCCTCCTCAAAAGAGCTCTAGGTCTTCTTGAGCGAGCAAGTTGGATGCACCCCCACTAGTTCCATTGGAGAGCTTACCTTAGCTCGTATGTGCATCCGTTGCATGGCAATCCCTACTCCTCACATCATATCTATCATTTGGCTTTCTCTCGCCTATGATTGTCCTCATTGATGTGAGCCTTTCACACCTTTTTTGTCTTCCCCCTTCATCATTTTTCTCTCTTTGCCATCCTAAGTGTCAACCTTCTTGCTTACGCTCATCCATTGCATGAGTGCTCAAAATGAAAGGGAGTGGATCATTTTGACTTGTACCTGGCTAGTGGTCTGGGGATGAGTCAAGATAAGATTCCAAAGAAGACCAAGTGTGAAACTTTAGTATATTAAGTTCTCAACAATACAAAAACTATGTTTTAATCTCTCGTATATCCCTATCCCCTTTCTTTCACGCAAACACCATTTGGAGACATTCGAGTCACGGACAGCGAGAGCTCTTGCACCTTTATGTTCTTATGTTGTTTGTTACAATGCTAATATAGACTCTTCCTTGTTATGACTTGAATTGAATTACATGCCTTGATTGCTTTACTTAAAAAGTTCTTATATGGTTGGTAGCATGTCACCACAGAAATTATGCTTGTTATCATTTACCTACTCGAGGACGAGCAGGAATTAAGCTTGGGGATGTTGATACGTCCAAAACGTATCTATAATTTCTGCTTGCTCCATGCTTCTTTGTATGATATTGCTATGATATTGATGCACTTCCATGCACTTTTGATCATATTTGGACTAACCTATTAACTCAGTGCACCACAGTGCCAGTTCCTGTTTTCTGCTGTTTTTCTATTTCAGGTTTCCCCCATATTAAAAGTGCTCCAAAAATTCCAGGAAAAATATAGGAAAAATCAGCATACAGGAAGCTTCGCGAAGAACCAAAGATGGGCCAGAGGGAAGCCAGGGGAGGCCCAGGCGGCCACCTGGCGCGGCCCCACCCCTGGCCGCGCCAGGGGGGCGCCTGGGGCCCCTGCTCCGCCTCTGGCTGCCCCCCTTTGCATATATATCCCTCTCGTCCCGAAACCCTCGAGGACAGAACCCTTTTTCGCGATCTCGCCTCTATTCCGCCGCCGCAGCGCTTCCAAGATCGGGAGCATCAGGAGAACTCTTCCCGGCACACTTCCGGAGGGGAGAACCACCACCGGGAGCTTCTCCACCACCATGGACGCTTCCCGGATGAGTCGTGAGTAGTACACCTTGGACCATGTGTCCATGATCAGTAGCTATGTGATGTTCTCCTCCCCTCTTTGCTCTTCATGGTTTAGACCTCGTGAGCTGCCCTACATGATCGAGGCACATATGTAATCTTTCTGCTGTTGCTTTGCTGAGTTTGCTGGGATCTGATGGATTATGAGACTATCTTCAGATTGTGTTTGAGTAATATATTTGATTCACCTCTTTTATATCTTTGTTCTTGAGTAATTCTTGCATGTTCTCCGTTGCTGTTTATTGCTTTGGCCAAGTAGTAGGTAGTAACTCCAAGAGGGAGCGTTATGCTTGATTGTAGGTTCATGCCCCCTGATGACTAGCTTGAGTGACAGAAACATGAGTCTAGGGGATGTGCTGTTGCCACAAGGGAGAAAACAACGGTGCTTGTACTTGAAGGTGCACGGATTGTTTACTTTACGCAAAGTTCTTTTAATGCAGTTGTCTGTTGCTTTGAGTTTACAGTTTGGGTGGGATTCGCAACTTAATACCAGCGAGATGTTCTGGATATATATCTCAAGGTGGATGATTAGTAGTAGATGCAGATGGATTTCGGTCTACTTGCCTTGGCGTACCGCCCATGCTTTTGAGCCTCTACCTTTCTTTGCAGCATAGTTAGCATTGGTTTGCGCACATAATCCTGTCAATTGCCCAGCTGTAATTTGTTTACCTCGCTTTGCTGTTTTATCGTCTTTTGGGAGAGAGACATCACTAGTGAACATCACGGGACCCCGGTCCATATTACCACCGCTGATCACACCTTCTATTTACTTCCTGTTTTATTTCCTAGTTGCAGTCATAGCTATCATTATTATCTCTTGTGTTTGATCCTTTGTAAACAACAAGGCCGGAGGGATTGACAACCTCTCTATACTCGTTGGGAGCAAAGTTATCTGTATCTGTGTGCAGGTCCCGTCAACCGCTAAGTTTCTGGCGCCGTTGACACCTACTTGTCGACCCTCGGAGTCTCACGGGATTCGATCCTTGGTATCTTTGTCAAGGGAAATTTGCCGCTACGCTACATCTCAACCTTCCACTTGGGGTAACCAATGAGGGGCGAGAAGCCATCAGCCGACCGTATCCGCGTAAGTGTCGCGTCCTACCTTTCTCTCTATATTTGTATCAATCTTCTGCCCTTTTCGTGGCTCATATTGCTGTCTTCCTAGGATCTCTTGACAAGAGCTCCGCTTTCCCTTTCGCGAGCTCATGAGGGCTCGGTTGTCTGGGGCACGGGCGCCTCTCCTTCTCCACGCCGTGTGGACCCTGCCGCCGCCCTCCGAGAGGCGACGGAAAGGAATGCGCGAGAGGCGCGGGAAGAGCGGGAGGCCGCGGCCCGCCAGCAGGCGGAGGCCGACGCCGCAGCCAAGGCCAAAGCCAAGGCGGCCACCAAGGCGCAAGCGGATGCCGCCGTCCGAGCCCGGGAGTAGGAGGCAGCCCTCCAGCATTCGGCGAGCCACGCCGATCTCCAGCGCGCGGCTACTCCGGAGCCGTCTATTCAAGTGCCGGCTGGAGGTGATCAGCCGGCCCTTGAAAAGGAGGGGGACGACCACGCCGTCTTGGAGGCGGAAGCAACCCCTCCCGTGCCGCCTGCTCGGGCACGGGACAGCCGGCCCGGGGGGGACGGATGTGCCGTCGGCAGAAGGCATGCTGGTAGTAGGCCCGCTATCTACCACTCAAGTTCCAGCCCGTCCGCGCCTGGCGAGGGCGGCCTTAGCTCCGCGATAGGTAGAAGCCGGCGCTGCCAGCTCATCCTCGCCAGAGAACAAGGCTACCAACGCAGCGCCGCCAGGCTGGACGCCCGGCGGCGGCGGCATGTTGAACCTCGCGTCCCGGGATGTCCTCGATCGATTCAACGCCCTGGGCGAGATCATGCAAACGGTCTTGCGGGAGTTTTTGGCCACGCGGACTTCCGTTCGGGTATGTTGATTTCTGCTTTAATTTTTATTCCTTCAATTTCTCTCCTGGGGGCGCGTCAGCGCACCCACTGGGTGTAGTTCCCCAGTTCCGAGCCGGCTGCTGAGCAGGCGGCTTGGAACTCCAAGGTGCTTCTTTGTAACTAACTTGTCTCTCGCCTCCCTTGTTGCAGGATTACCACAATCTTCGGGTGGCAGCCTACAACTCCAAGCATCAGGAGCTGGCTCAGCTGAGGACCGCCCTGGCCGACAGCCGGAGTAAGTACCTCTCTTTTTTCTCCTTGCGGGGCGCGTCAGCGCACCCGCTGGTTGTAGTCCCCGAATTCCGGACCGGCTGCTGAGTAGGCGGCTTGGAACTCCAAGGTTGTTTTGTCTTCTTGCTGATGCTAACGCTTCTTCCTCCTTTCTTGTCAGCAACCGCAACCGACCTCCGCAATCAGCTGGGCGGGGGCCAGGTCGAGCTCGCCGCCAATGAGCAGGAGCGCAGCCTCGCCGTTCAAGAGCGTGACCGCCTGGCCAAGGAGTTGACAGACCAGGCGGCGACGCACAAGGCGGGGCTCAAGAAGCTGGCAGATGCTGAAGAGCTTCTTCGAGCCGAGTTCGAGACTGAACGCTCGAACTGGGCTGAGACGGAGACGGCCCTGCAGTACGACAAACGGCCTTGCAGGACATGGTTGACGGTAAGCTGCTTTTCCTTGCTTTCGTATGTTCGCCGTCTATCGCAGTAGCCAGCTCCTTTTTCCTGATTCTTTGTCTTGTCCTTGGCGCAGAGTACTTCCCGGGCCATTCTGTTGCCGCCAGTTAGGCCATTGAGGCCCAACGCGATGAGAGGCGCCGGGCGGGTCGGGTGATCGTACCCAATGCGCCCCGAACTCCCATCGAGCAGCTCCTCACCGTTAGACCACGCCTATAGCCGGCCCACCGTATGCTCCGCCGCCTTCAACGTGTTGGGTCCCAGGTGCTGGCCGCCCTCTGGCCAGATGTCTCAACACCCCGCACTCCCAGCCGGGCCGCCGAATGGCTGGAGGCAGCCGTCGGCTGCTTCGAGGCTTGGAAGGGTGCTGCAGCGAGAGCCGGCACGTGGACCGCCCTGGAATTTGCCAAGGGCTGGTACCCCGATCTGGATCTCGCTCAACTGGCGACCATCCGCCTGGAAGCTGTTACCTCTTGAGCTTGCGTTGTATTCCCTGGAAGAGGAAAGGGAGATGCAGCACAATAGCGTAAGTATTTCCCCCAGTTTTTGAGAACCAATGTATCAATCCAGTAGGAGACCACGCGCCAGTCCCTCGCACCTGCACAAACAAATAAGAACTTCGCAGCCAACGCGATAAGGGGTTGTCAATCCCTTTACGATCACTTATGAGAGTGAGATCTGATAGAGATGATAAGATAATATTTTTGGTAGTTTTGATATAGAAACAAAAAAATAAAGAAAGCAAATAAACAACGGCGAAAGAAATTGGCTAGTTGACAGGAAAATAATATGATAAAGATAGACCCGGGGGCCATAGTTTTCTCTAGTGACTTCTCTCCTGATAGCGGTATTCTTCGGTGGGTAAACAAATTACTGTCGAGCAATTGATAGAAAAGCGAATAATTATGAGACTATCTAGGCATGATCATTGTATATAGGCATCATGTCCGAGACAAGTAGACCGAAATGATTCTGCATCTACTAGTATTACTCCACACATCGACCGCTATCCAGCATGCATCTAGTGTATTGAGTTCATACGAATAGAGTAACGCCTTAAGAAAGATGACATGATGTAGAGGGATAAACTCAAGCAATATGATGAAAACCCCATCTTTTTATCCTTGATGGCAACACTACAATATGTGCCTTGCTGCCCCTACTGTCACTGGGAAAGGACACCGTAAGATTGAACCCAAAGCCAAGCACTTCTCCCATTGCAAGAACTATAGATCTAGTAGGCCAAACCAAACCAATAATTCGAAGAAACTTGCAAGGATATTATGAGCACACATAAAAAGTTCAGAGAAGAATCAAATATCTTTCATAGATAACCTTGATCATAAACTCACAATTCATCGGATCTCGACAAACACACCGCAAAAAGAGATTACATCGAATAGATCTCCTCGAGACCAAGGAAAACTTTGCATTGAGATCCAGAGAGAGAGAAGAAGCCATCTAGATACTAGCTATGGACCCAAAGGTCTGTGGTAAACTACTCACAACTCATGGTGAGGGCGATGATGATGATGATGAAGGCCTCCATGATGGATCCCCCTCCCGGAACAGGCTCCAAGATGGGATCTCCACAGGAACAGAAGTTATGGTGGTGGAATTAGGGTTTTCTCTCTGTGTATGGAGTTTCTGGGGTATGTAGGTATATATAGGAAGAAGGGGGGCACCGGGGGCCACACGGGCTGCCCTCGAGGTAGGGGGGCGCGCCCCCCACCCTCGAGGGTGGCCCCTTTGTCCCCTGGCTTGGCCCTGAAGTCTTTCGTGCGTGATTTCCTCCAAAAATATCTCTCGCGAAGGTTTCATTCCGTTTGGACTCCGTTTGATATTCCTTTTCTGCAAAACCCTGAAATAGGAAAAAAAACATCAATCTGGACTGGGCCTTTGGGTTAGTAGGTTAGTCCCAAAAATGATATAAAAGTGAATGATAAAGCCCATTAAACATCCAAGACTTCATAAATAATAGCATGGAACAATCAAAAATTATAGATACGTTGGAGACGTATCAAGCATCCCCGAGCTTAATTCCTGCTCGTCCTCGAGTAGGTAAATGATAAAGAAAGAATTTTTGATGTTGAATGCTAACCAATATAGTTTTTCAATGTAATTCTCTTAATTGTGGCATGAATGTTCAGATCTGAAGGATTCAAGATAAAAGTCTATATTGACATAAGAAATAACAATAGTTCAAGCAATACTAACAAAGCAATCATGTCTTCTCAAAATACTATGGCTAAAGAAAGTTATCTCTACAAAATCATATAGTGTTGGCTATGCTCCCTTATTATCACACAAAATATTCATATCATGCACAACCCCGATTTCAGCCAATCATTTGTTTTCATGCTCTATCTTTTCAAACCTTTCAACTTTCACGCAATACATGAGCGTGAGCCATGGACATAGCACTATGGGTGGAATAGAGGTGGTTGTGGAGAAGACAAAAAGAGGGAGATAGTATCACATCGACTAGGCGTATCAACGGGCTATGGAGATGCCCATCAATAGATATCAATGTGAGTGAGTAGGGATTGCCATGCAATGGATGCTCTAGAGCTAAATATGAATGAAAGCTCAACAAAAGAAACTAGTGGGTGTGCATCCAACTTGCTTGCTCACGAAGACCTAGGGCATTTGAGGAAGCTCATCGTTGGAATATACAAGCCAAGTTCTATAACGAAAAATTCCCACTAGTATATGAAAGTGACTAAGCATGAGACTCTCTACAATGAAGAACATGGTGCTACTTTGAAGCACAAGTGTGGAAAAAGATAGTAGCAATTGTCCCTTTTTCTTTTCTTTTTTTCTTCTTCTTTTTCTTCTTTTTTTCTTCTTTTTTTTCCCTTTTTTTGGGCCTTTTTTTCTTTGGCCTTTCCTTTTTTTTTGCGGAGGGGCTTTATAGATTCAGCCTTTCCTCCCATGGGACAATGCTCTAATAATGATGATCATCACACTTTCATTACAACTCGATACTACAACAACAACGTATTACTCTATGTGAATGCCTCTGGCGGTGTACCGGTATGTGCAATGAAACAAGAGTGACATGTATGAAAATTATGCATGGTGGCCTTGCCACGAATACGATGTCAACTACATGATCATGCAATGGCAATATGACAATATGATGCATGTCATATAAACGGAACGGTGGAAAGTTGCATGGCAATATATCTCGAAATGGCTATGGAAATGCCATGATAGGTAGGTATGGTGGCTATTTTTAGGAACAATATGGTGGCTGTTTTGAGGAAGGATATATAGTGGGTTTATGGCAGCGGCGAAAGTTTCGCGGTACAAGAGAGGCTAGCAATGGTGGAAGGGTGAGAGTGCGTATAATCCATGGACTCAACATTAGTCATAAGAACTCATATACTTATTGCAAAAAATTACGAGTCATCAAAACAAAGCAATCAACGCATGCTCCTAGGGGGGGGGTTGGTAGGAGTTAACCGTCGCGCGCCCCCGACCTCCACAGAAAGGTTGACACTCTACAAATACCTCATGCTTTAACTTAGTCACACAACGGTTCACCATACGTGCATGCTACGGGAATCACTAACCTTAACACAAGTATTTCTCAATTTCACAACAACTCCACTAGCATGACTCTAATATCACTATCCTCATGTCTCAAAACAATTATCAAGCATCCAACATCTCTTTCTATTCAATGCACTTGATGTGAATTTTTTTACTACATTGACATTGGATGTCTATCATGTGAAGACTAGTTTCTTTAGCCTAAACACTTTACCATGCTGTTTTAATAGACTCTCAAATAGATATAAGTGAAGCATGAGAGCTCAACAATTTCTACAAAATATTACCACCACCATGCTCTAAAAGATATAAGTGAAGCACTAGAGCGAAAACTATTCAACTCAGAAGATAAAAGTGAAGCACATAGAGTGTTCTAACAATTTCTAGGCCATATTTAACTCTCTCAAATAGGTGTGTCCAGCAAGGATGATTGTGGCAAACTAACAAGCAAAGACTCAAATTATACAAGACGCTCCAAGCAAAACACATAGCATGTTGCGAATAAAAATATAGCTCCAAGTATAGTTACCGATGGATGAAGACGAAAGAGGGGATGCCTTCCCGGGGCATCCCCAAGCTTAGGCTTTTGATTATCTTGAATTTAATATGGGGGAAAGCTGAAATAGAAAAACAGCAGAAAACAGTGCACCACAGTTCCATGCTTCTTTTGTGTGATATTGCTATGATATTGATGCACTTCCATGCACTTTTGATCATATTTGGACTAACCTATTAACTTAGTGCACCACAGTGCCAGTTCCTGTTTTCTGCTGTTTTTCTATTTCAGGTTTCCCATATATTAAAAGTGCTCCAAAAATTCCAGGAAAAATATAGGAAAAATCAGCGTACAGGAAGCTTTGCGAAGAACCAAAGATGGGCCAGAGGGGAGCCAGGGGAGGCCCAGGCGGCCACCTGGCGGGGCCCCACCCCTGGCCGCACCAGGGGGGCGCCTGGGGCCCCTGCTTCGCCTCTGGCTGCCCCCCTTCGCATATATATCCCTCTCGTCCCGAAACCCTCGAGGACAGAACCCTTTTTCGCGATCTCGCCTCTGTTCTGCCGCCGCAGCGCTTCCAAGATCGGGAGCATCAGGAGAACTCTTCCCGGCACCCTGCCGGAGGGGAGAACCACCACCGGGAGCTTCTCCACCACCATGGACGCTTCCCGGATGAGTCGTGAGTAGTCCACCTTGGACCATGTGTCCATGATCAGTAGCTATGTGATGTTCTCCTCCCCTCATTGCTCTTCATGGTTTAGACCTCGTGAGCTGCCTGATACGTCCAAAACGTATCTATAATTTCTGCTTGCTCCATGCCTCTTTTGGGTGATATTGCTATGATATTTATACACTTCCATACACTTTTGATCATATTTGGACTAACCTATTAACTCAATGCACCCCAGTGCCAGTTTCTGTTTTCGGCTGTTTTTGTATTTCAGGTTTTCACATTACGAGAACTGCCAGGAAAAATCCAGAAAAATTATATAAAAAATCAGCGTTCCAGAAACTACCGTGCGCCCGAAGGACAGCCGAGGGGGGGGGCACGAGGGCTCTAGGCGCCTTGGCGGCGCGCCCCCCCTGGGCCGCGCCGGGGGGGGGGGCGCCTGGGCCCCCCGAGGCTCCTCTGATGCCCCCCTTTGGCATATATTTAAAGCGTGTCACGGAAACCCTGATTCCGGAACCCTTTTCTCCAAAAGCGATTCCGATCTCTGCCGCCATCGCCATCAAGCTTCGGGGGACCAGAATTCCTGCGCCGGCACCCTGCCAGGACGGGGAAGTGCCCCCGGATTCATCTCCATCGACGTTGCTTCCTCCCTCCATGATGCGGGAGTAGTTCCTCCTCGGGGCTGAGGTTCTTACCAGTAGCTATGTGGTCAATTCTCTCTCCCATGATGTGATCCTCGTTGTGATCATAGGCTATGTTAATCTAGGGTGATCCCATGATATTTCCCCTTCCTCTATGTATTGGATTGATGTACTCACTTGTCTTTATCTAGTATAATCCCCAAGACCAAGGTGACAGCGTTCTATTGGACATGGATTAGAAGAATAATTTCATGAGTGATTTCCTTTTTGTGTGTTGATTGAAGATTGAGAGTCTCTTGGTGCTTGTCTTTGACTATCCTTTAGATATGTTGTGGTGATTGTGGGACTCTCTTTGGATGGCCGCGGTGACATTGGGAAATCCTTAGATTGAGAACTACGAACTTTGAGGTGTGCTTTTGTAGCCCTACATAATTCTCGTCCTCTCTTGACCACGAAGGAATGACCTCCGAGTGTGTCCCCTTTGCATGTTTTATGGGAAATATCATGTGATTCGATTATGTTAATGTTGTTGGGAGTTGCCACTAGTGAAAGTATGAACCCTAGGCCTTGTTTCACCATTGCAATACCATTTGTGCTCACGTTTACCACTTGTTTGCTTTCTGCACTTTTTTATTACATATTTATATTACTTTGCTTTGCCACTCCTATCATCCATATTTTACCATCTCTTCGCCGAACTAGTGCACCTATACAACTCCTAGTTGTATTAGGTGTGTTGGGGACACAAGAGACTTCTTGTATCTTAGTTGCAGGGTTGCTTGAGAGAGACCATCTTCAACCTCTACTTCCTTGAGTTCGATAAACCTTAGGTCATCCACTTGAGGGAAATTGCTACTGTTCTACAAACCTCTGCGCTTGGAGGCCCAACATAGTCTACAAGAGTAGAAGCGTGTGTAGACATCAAGCTATTTCTGGCGCCGTTGCCGGGGAGGTGAGCGCTTGAAGGTATATCTTTAGATCTTGCAATTAAATCTTTTCGTTTCTTGTTTCTAGTTTCACTAGTTATGTTTATGGAAAATCGTGCTATTGGATCGTTGCTTGCGGGAAGACACCCCACACCTGTGGTGGTTGCTCCTCCCCCTACTGAAATTGTGCCCTATAAAATACCAGCTGGTATTATCGATTATGTTTTGGCTAATCGTTATGCAGGAGACAGACATCCCGGTGAACACTTGCTGTATCTGTCACAACTATGTTCATTATTTAAGATTCCAGGTGTATCAAGGGAGTTTGTCATGAGGAAATTGTTCGCCGTATCACTTATAGATAAAGCTTCAGATTGGTATAAGCTTCTCGATAACTCGCACTTGCTTGATTGGGAAGAGATCCAGTCTCTCTTTTACTCCAAGTTTTATCCTCTTCATGAAGTCCATGAGAATAGGAATTATGTTTATAATTTCTATCCTCATGACGGAGAGAGCATAGCTCAAGCTTGGGGGAGACGGAAAACGTTAAAGCTAAAATGTCCTGACCATGGGCTCCCCAAAGATATGATTATTACTAATTTCTATGCGAGGCTTTCTCGACAGGATAAAGATTTGCTCGACGCTTCCTCTATGGGTTCTTTCACAAACAAAAAGATTGATGCTAAATGGGAACTCCTTGAAAGAATTCAACGCAACAATGAAGATTGGGAGATCGACAAAGGTAAAGAGTCAGGTATAATTTATGAGTATGATTGCATTAAGTCCTTTGTTGAAACTACAAGTTTTAATAAGTTTAGTGCTAAGTTTGGGCTTGATTCTCAACTCCTTGTTGATTTCCTCAAATATTTTGCTTCACATCTTAATATGCCTAAGGAGGATTGGATCAAGTATCATAAACCTTTTAAAGAGACTTGCAAAGAAAATGAAATTGTTCATGATGATTGCAACATGCATGATCCAATTCCTAAAAATGAAGTTTTATATAAGCATGTTAATTTTTGTGGAGTGGATAGACCTTGTGAAAGGCCTACGATCGAAGAAGAGAAGTATTGTAAGCAACATAAGCATGAAAGAACAATCACTTGGGTCAAAGATTTAAATGAAATTGCTAGAGAATTGTGTGACCTTTATCCATTTACTTGTGAACTCTGCCGTATAGAGGGTCACTTTAATTTTCAATGCATGAACTTTCAAAACATAACTGTTAACCGGTTGTGTGATAACATGATCACCTCTGATCTTTATGATGAGCTTATGTTATTTTTGATGTGTGAAGAGTTATCAGAAAAGACTTCTTGGCTGGATGATAATGCCATAGGAATAAAAAACACTTTGCAAAATTGCCATCTCTATTGTGTTGTTAATTGCCAGGAAAATGATTACATAAGTAAGATTAGAAAGGAGGGAACTTTACCAAAGTATAAAAATGTCTCTTATATTTCTGCTAATAAAAAGGAGAGTTTCTCCCAAGTTTCCCCTATTGTTTCTAATGATAAACCATGATATGTGGAGAAGCTTCATCTCCAACCACTCCCTCCTAAGGTGAAGAAGAAGAAAAAGAAGAGGAGGAGGAAGAGGAGCAAGAAGGAAGAAGAATGGGTATCAACCTGGCCTGAGCATATTCCACCCATCAACTTTTATCCTAACGGTTGTAAGTTTAAAGAAGAAGGTGAAGTTTATTGCCTTAATTATCATCTTGATGATACGTCCGTAGCTACTATTGAAGATGATTTTGATTATGACATGCATGTTACTTATTGTGATTGGGAAAATGATGATAATGCTACTTATGATCTTGAAAATCTTTTTGGTACCAACTCTGAAAGTGAAGATATGGGAAGCTCTAAGCTTGGGGATGATAGGATTGCAAATCCTTTACCCACTAGTGATGTGATAATTGATAATTCTCTTGCTAGTAAGAATAAAGACAACATGTTTACAAATATAGTTGCTAGCAATGATAATGCTCTTCTCTACCATGATGATGTTATAACTCCAATCTATAGTGATTATAAAGGTACCTATGACATAAGGAGAAATTATCCTTATGAAACTTGTCATAATCATGGAGGGAATTACTCCATTGTTGAACACCACCCTCCTAATATACAATTAATCTATAGTGTTCAAGTTGTTTATGATAGTCCTACTCCCACTATTACCAATGAGAAATATTATGCTTATGTGGAGAGTGAGAGTACCTTTTTGCATGTGGATCATGGTAACAATGCTTTATGTGATGCTTATATTGTTGAGTTCATCCATGATGCCACTGAAATTTATAATGAGAGAGGGAGACTTGGTTCTAAATATCTTAATAATAAGAAGTTTCCTCTCTTTATGGTGAATATTTTGAAGTTATGCTTGTTTTGCCTTCCTATGCTAGTTGCTTTGTGCTTCAATGAATTATTCTATTGCAATATTCCCATGCATAGGAAGCATGTTAGGCTTAAATGTGTTTGGTATTTGCATCTTGATGCTCTTTTTTGTTCTTCAACTCTTATTCCTACGAGAGCATCATTAAAGTCTTATGCCTAGCTTAAAGGCATAAAAGAAAGTGCTTTTGGGAGGCAGCCCACAATGAATAAAATTTTATTTTTCTTTTGTTGTGTTTTGATGTTGTTACTACAGTAGCATCATCATTGTATCTTTGCTTTTCAATTTTGTGCCAAGTATAGCCTCTGATTGCAAGAAAGTTCAAAAGTTGTGACGTGCTGTCCAGGAAACAGATTATGTCCTTAGATAGAACAATACTTATAAAATCACCAGATCATCTTTTTGATCTGAATTTTTTCGACAGCGTGCTCTATATAATTGTCTTTCGTGCGTCTGTTTTGAGTTTTTTGATTAGAGTTGCAGAAGTGCCCCGAACAAATCATTTACTACCTGTTGTTATGTTTTTCACAGATTCTGTCCTGTTTTGCCTTTCCTTCATTTTGCAAACCTAGAGCTTGCTTTTTCTTTGCAAAAACCTTTTGGCAATCTTGAGAAACAGTAGAACTTCAAGAACATCTTTATTTCCAGCAAGGTATAATTATTTTATTATGGGTACTAACCTCGCTAATCAGATTATGATGAGTTATGTATGAAGGGAGTTTTCAAGTGTGCGAGGGAAGATGATAAAAAGATTCAGGAGTGTCAAGCGCTCAAGCTTGGGGATGCCCCCATGCACCCCCAAGAAATATTCAAGGAGACTCGAGCGTCTAAGCTTGGGGATGCCCCCGTGCATCCCCTTCTCCATCAACATTATCAGTTCGTCTTTCGTTCCACTATATTTTAATCACTTCATGTGTTATGTGCTATGCTTGGAGCGTCTTGCTTTTAATTTTCTTTAGCTTTTCATAACGAGTTGGAACTCAGCGTTCTTTATGTGGGAGAGAAACATGCTCCACTTCTACCTAGAACATAACATAGAATTTTCATGTCTATCTTTGTTGTGTGTGTTCTTTGTATTTTAATAGCTACTATCATGTTCAGCTCTCAGTTTTCATGCTTATCTTTTTAAAGAGCTTTCGTTTAGTTGGTTGCTTGAACACTCTTTAGTTACCATGCTCACCTTATTAAGAGAGTTTGCTTCCGTTGCATTGGTATATATTTCTATGATAAAGATGCTACGTGCATAATGACGCTTAGTAGTTCAGGTTTTCTTATGGTTAGTCTCAAATAGCTGGGGGGTTCCCAATGTGTTATTGGAGTACCAACATGATTTGTTTACCTATGATGTGGTATGGTTTAGTAATATCTTCCTTCAAGAATTTATTTTGATTGACTTGGCGTATGCTCACGCATATTTAAGACTGTAAAGAAAGTCTGTCAAGCCTTGATGATCTTTTATTTCTGAGTAGCGATATAACTTCCATGCCTGATTCAATGTTGCTTTGTCGCTCTCCATGATTATGACCGTCATTGCTCTTTTAGTTGGTCGCTCCCAGTCTTTTGCTAACCTCCACCTGTAATAAGCGGACTAACTGCTTGTGCATCCAAAATCCTTTAAACCAGTTATGCCATATGAGTCCACCATACCTTCCTATACATGGTATTTACCTACCATTCCTAACGAAGACTTTCATGTACCATCTCGAAATTATTCAAAAAAGCATTTCTATTTTGTGCCTCTGTTTTAGCTCATGAGGAAGTAGTAGTTAATTCATGATCTTTTTAAGTTGGACATGCTTCACCCCGGGATTGCATGTCTAATGTGCAAACCCATAATACGAGAAGGAACTGGCATTGAGTGCGCCCGGCTCAAAAAGATAATATAACAAACAAACCCTCCTTCACGCTTTGTTCATGAGAAATCAGAAAACTTTGGCAGTGATAAACAAGGGAGATTAAGAGGATGTGATCGTCCTCATTCGGGAGCCGTTCCTCGAAACTTGTCCATCTCAAGAAGTGATTGAGTTGTCTGCTAGCATTCGTTGACGGAACATGCATAATCAAAAAAATTATTACCTCTGTTTTTAAAACCAAGAGCTCTGGTACATGTTTTGTCTTTGTTTCCGACTACGGGTTTTCAACCTTGCCAACAAAAGCCACGGTTCGAGAGTCTCCACCTTCTTATTAAAGCACCAATTACTGAGAGCATGATTGTCATTCTGAGTGTAATGTGCATTGTCCCAAAGTAGCATTGTCTTTTGCATGATTGTGATATCGTTTATTCTGAAATCATTGTATCTAGTCATCACTTAAACCTTGGAGGTGCCCCTGCATTTATGTTTTGCTTCACTAAAGGGGCAAGCGAGATATCACTTTATCATATTTGCACGCCATGCTCATTACAAATCTATTTGATGTTTCAGTATCATATTGAAAAACTTTCAGTTCTTTGTGATTTTCTCATGAGGCAACTTAATTACTATAGATTCATTGTCTCAGTAAGCTTTTGTCATGTGACTATGAAAAGTCCTTATATGGTTAATAGCATGTCACCACAGAAATTATTCTTGTTATCATTTACCTACTCGAGATCGAGCATGAATTAAGCTTGGGGATGTTGATACGTCCAAAACGTATCTATAATTTCTGCTTGCTCCATGCCTCTTTTGGGTGATATTGCTATTATATTTATACACTTCCATACACTTTTGATCATATTTGGACTAACCTATTAACTCAGTGCACCCCAGTGCCAGTTTCTGTTTTCGGCTGTTTTTGTATTTCAGGTTTTCACATTACGAGAACTGCCAGGAAAAATCCAGAAAAATTATATAAAAAATCAGCGTTCCAGAAACTACCGTGCGCCCGAAGGACAGCCAGGGGGGCCACCAGGGCTCCAGGCGTCTTGGCGGCGCCCCCCCTGGGCCGCGCCGGGGGGGGGGGGGGGCGCCTGGGCCCCCCGAGGCTCCTCCGATGCCCCCCTTTGGCATATATTTAAAGCGTGTCGCGGAAACCCTGATTCTGGAACCCTTTTCTCCAGACGCGATTCCGATCTCCGCCGCCATGGCCATCAAGCTTCGGGGGACCAGAATTCCTGCGCCGGCAGCCTGCCGGGACGGGGAAGTGGCCCCGGATTCATCTCCATCTATGTTGCTTCCTCCCTCCATGATGCGGGAGTAGTTCCTCCTCGGGGCTGAGGTTCTTACCAGTAGCTATGTGGTCAATTCTCTCTCCCATGATGTGATCCTCGTTGTGATCATAGGCTATGTTAATCTAGGGTGATCCCATGATATTTCCCCTTCCTCTATGTATTGGATTGATGTACTCACTTGTCTTTATCTAGTATAATCCCCGAGACCAAGGTGACAACGGTCTATTGGACATGGATTAGAAGAATAATTTCATGAGTGATTTAATTTTTGTGTGTTGATTGAAGATTGAGAGTCTCTTGGTGCTTGTCTTTGACTATCATTTAGATATGTTGTGGTGATTGTGGGACTCTCTTTGGATGGCCGCGGTGACATTGGGAAATCCTTAGATTGAGAACTACGAACTTTGAGGTGTGCTTTTGTAGCCCTACATAATTCTCGTCCTCTCTTGACCACGAAGGAATGACCTCCGAGTGTGTCCCCTTTGCATGTTTTATGGGAAATATCATGTGATTCGATTATGTTAATGTTGTTGGGAGTTGCCACTAGTGAAAGTATGAACCCTAGGCCTTGTTTCACCATTGCAATACCATTTGTGCTCACGTTTACCACTTGTTTGCTTGCTGCACTTTTTTTACATATTTATATTACTTTGCTTTGCCACTCCTATCATCCATATTTTACCATCTCTTCGCCGAACTAGTGCACCTATACAACTCCTAGTTGTATTAGGTGTGTTGGGGACACAAGAGACTTCTTGTATCTTAGTTGCAGGGTTGCTTGAGAGAGACCATCTTCAACCTCTACTTCCCTGAGTTCGATAAACCTTAGGTCATCCACTTGAGGGAAATTGCTACTGTTCTACAAACCTCTGCGCTTGGAGGCCCAACATAGTCTACAAGAGTAGAAGCGTGTGTAGACATCACTGCCCTACATGATCGAGGCACATATGTAATCTTTCTGTTGTTGCTTTGCTGAGTTTGCTGGGATCTGATGGATTATGAGACTATGTTCAGATTGTGTTTGAGTAATATATTTGATTCACCTCTTTTATATCTTTGTTCTTGAGTAATTCTTGCATGTTCTCCGTTGCTGTTTATTGCTTTGGCCAAGTAGTAGGTAGTAACTCCAAGAGAGAGTGTTATGCTTGATTGTGGGTTCATGCCCCCTGATGACTAGCTTGAGTGACAGAAACATGAGTCTAGGGGATGTGCTGTTGCCACAAGGGAGAAAACAACGGTGCTTGTACTTGCGGGTGCAAGGATTGTTTACTTTACGCAAAGTTCTTTTAATGCAGTTGTCTGTTGCTTTGAGTTTACACTTTGGGTGGGATTCGCAACTTAATACCAGCGAGATGTTCTGGATATATATCTCAAGGTGGATGATTAGTAGTAGATGCAGATGGATTTCGGTCTACTTGCCTTGGCGTACCGCCCATGCTTTTGAGCCTCTACCTTTCTTTGCAGCATAGTTAGCATTGGTTTGCGCACATAATCCTGTCAATTGCCCAGCTGTAATTTGTTTACCTCGCTTTGCTGTTTTATCGTCTTTTGGGAGAGAGACATCACTAGTGAACATCACGGGACCCCGGTCCATATTACCACCGCTGATCACACCTTCTATTTACTTCCTGTTTTATTTCCTAGTTGCAGTCATAGCTATCATTATTATCTCTTGTGTTTGATCCTTTGTAAACAACAAGGCCGGAGGGATTGACAACCCCTCTGTACTCGTTGGGAGCAAAGTTATCTGTATCTCTGTGCAGGTCCCGTCAACCGCTAAGTTTCTGGCGCCGTGGACACCTACTTGTCGACCCTCGGAGTCTCACGGGATTCGATCCTTGGTATCTTTGCCAAGGGAAATTTGCCGCTACGCTACATCTCAACCTTCCACTTGGGGTAACCAACGAGGGGCGAGAAGCCATCAGCCGACCGTATCCGCGTAAGTGCCGCGTCCTACCTTTCTCTCTATATTTGTATCAATCTTTTGCCCTTTTCGTGGCTCATATTGCTGTCTTCCTAGGATCTCTTGACAAGAGCTCCGCTTTCCCTTTCGCGAGCTCATGAGGGCTCGGTTGTCTGGGGCACGGGCGCCTCTCCTGCTCCACGCCGTGTGGACCCTGCCGCCGCCCTCCGAGAGGCGACGGAAAGGAATGAGCGAGAGGCGCGGGAAGAGCGGGAGGCCGCGGACCGCCAGCAGGCGGAGGCCGACCCCGCAGCCAAGGCCGAAGCCAAGGCGGCCACCAAGGCGCAAGCGGATGCCGCCGTCCGAGCCCGGGAGCAGGAGGCAGCCCTCCAGCATTCGGCGAGCCACGCCGATCTCCAGCGCGCGGCTACTCCGGAGCCGTCTGTTCAAGTGCCGGCTGGAGATGATCATCCGGCCCTTGAAAAGGAGGGGGACGGCCACGCCGTCTTGGAGGTGGAAGCAACCCCTCCCGTGCCGCCTGCTCGGGCACAGGACAGCCGGCCCGGGGGTGACGGATGTGCCGTCGGCGGAAGGCGTGCTGGTAGTAGGCCCGCTATCTACCACTCAAGTTCCAGCCCGTCCGCGCCTGGCGAGGGCGGCCTTAGCTCCGCGACAGGTAGAAGCCGGCGCTGCCAGCTCATCCTCGCCAGACAACAAGGCTACCAACGCAGCGCCGCCAGGCTGGACGCCCGGCGGCGGCGGCATGTTGAACCTCGTGTCCCGGGATGTCCTCGATCGATTCAACGCCCTGGGCGAGATCATGCAAACGGTCTTGCGGGAGTTCTTGGCCACGCGGACTTCCGTTCGGGTATGTTGATTTCTGCTTTAATTTTTATTCCTTCAATTTCTCTCCTGGGGGCGCGTCAGCGCACCCACTGGGTGTAGTTCCCCAGTTCCGAGCCGGCTGCTGAGCAGGCGGCTTGGAACTCCAAGGTGCTTCTTTGTAACTAACTTGTCTCTCGCCTCCCTTGTTGCAGGATTACCACAATCTTCGGGTGGCAGCCTACAACTCCAAACATCAGGAGCTGGCTCAGCTGAGGACCACCCTGGCCGACAGCCGGAGTAAGTACCTCTCTTTTTTCTCCTTGCGGGGCACGTCACCGCACCCGCCGGTTGTAGTCCCCGAATTCCGGACCGGCTACTGAGTAGGCGGCTTGGAACTCCAAGATTATTTTGTCTTCTTGCTGATGCTAACGCTTCTTCCTCCTTTCTTGTCAGCAACCGCAACCGACCTCCGCAATCAGCTGGGCGGGGGCCAGGCCGAGCTCGCCGCCAATGAGCAGGAGCGCAGCCTCGCCGTTCAAGAGCGTGACCGCCTGGCCAAGGAGTTGACAGACCTGGCGGCGACGCACAAGGCGGAGCTCAAGAAGCTGGCAGATGCTGAAGGGCTTCTTCGGGCCGAGTTCGAGACTGAACGCTCGAACTGGGCCAAGACGGAGACGGCCCCGCAGTACGACTATGGGGCCATCGAGGACATGGTTGACGGTAAGCTGCTTTTACTTGCTTTCGTATGTTCGCCGTCTGTCGCAGTAGCCGGCTCCTTTTTCCTGATTCTTTGTCTTGTCCTTGGCGCAGAGTACTTCCCGGGCCATTCTTTTGCCGCCAGCCAGGCCATTGAGGCCCAACGCGACGAAAGGCGCCGGGCAGGTCGGGTGATCGCACCCAATGCGCCCCGGACTCCCATCGAGCAGCTCCTCACCGTTAGAGCACGCCTATAGCCGGCCCACCGTATGCTCCGCCGCCTTCAACGTGTTGGGTCCCAGGTGCTGGCTGCCCTCTGGCCACATGTCTCGACACCCCGCACTCCCAGCCGGGCCGCCGAATGGCTGGAGGCAGCCGTCGGCTGCTTTGAGGCTTGGAAGGGTGCTGCAGCGAGAGCCGGCACGTGGACCGCCCTGGAATTTGCCAAGGGCTGGTACCCCGATCTGGATCTCGCTCAGCTGGCGACCATCCGCCTGGAAGCTGTTACCTCTTGAGCTTGCGTTGTATTCCCTGGAAGAGGAAAGGGAGATGCAGCACAGTAGCGTAAGTATTTCCCCCAGTTTTTGAGAACCAAGGTATCAATCCAGTAGGAGACCACACGCCAGTCCCTCGCACCTGCACAAACAAATAAGAACTTCGCAGCCAACGCGATAAGGGGTTGTCAATCCCTTTACGATCACTTACGAGAGTGAGATCTGATAGAGATGATAAGATAATATTTTTCGTATTTTTGATATAGAAACAAAAAAATAAAGAAAGCAAATAAACAACGGCAAAAGAAATTGGCTAGTTGACAGGAAAATAATATGATAAAGATAGACCCGGGGGCCATAGTTTTCTCTAGTGACTTCTCTCCTGATAGCGGTATTCTTCGGTGGGTAAACAAATTACTGTCGAGCAATTGATAGAAAAGCAAATAATTATGAGACTATCTAGGCATGATAATTGTATATAGGCATCATGTCCGAGACAAGTAGACCAAAACGATTCTGCATCTACTAGTATTACTCCACACATCGACCGCTATCCAGCATGCATCTAGTGTATTGAGTTCATACGAACAGAGTAACGCCTTAAGAAAGATGACATGATGTAGAGGGATAAACTCAAGCAATATGATGAAAACCCCATCTTTTTATCCTTGATGGCAACAATACAATATGTGCCTTGCTGCCCCTACTGTCACTGGGAAAGGACACCGTAAGATTGAACCCAAAGCCAAGCACTTCTCCCATTGCAAGAACTATAGATCTAGTAGGCCAAACCAAACCAATAATTCGAAGAAACTTGCAAGGATATTATGAGCACACATAAAAAGTTCAGAGAAGAATCAAATATCTTTCATAGATAACCTTGATCATAAACTCACAATTCATCGGATCTCGACAAACACACCGCAAAAAGAAATTACATCGAATAGATCTCCTCGAGACCGAGGAAAACTTTGTATTGAGATCCAGAGAGAGAGAAGAAGCCATCTAGATACTAGCTATGGACCCGAAGGTCTGTGGTAAACTACTCACAACTAATGGTGAGGGCGATGATAATGATGATGAAGGCCTCCATGATGGATCCCCCTCCTGGAACAGGCTCCAAGATGGGATCTCCACAGGAACAAAAGCTATGGCGGTGGAATTAGGGTTTTCTCTCTGTGTATGGAGTTTCTGGGGTACGTAGGTATATATAGGAAGAAGGGGGGCACCGGGGGCCACACGGGCTGCCCTCGAGGTAGGGGGCGCGCCCCCACCCTCGAGGGTGGCCCCTTTGTCCCCTGGCTTGGCCCTGAAGTCTTTCGTGCGTGATTTCCTCCAAAAATATCTCTCGCGAAGGTTTCATTCCGTTTGGACTCCGTTTGATATTCCTTTTCTGCAAAACCCTGAAATAGGAAAAAAACAGCAATCTGGACTGGGCCTTTGGGTTACTAGGTTAGTCCCAAAAATGATATAAAAGTGAATGATAAAGCCCATTAAACATCCAAGACTTCATAAATAATAGCATGGAACAATCAAAAATTATAGATACGTTGGAGACGTATCAAGCATCCCCGAGCTTAATTCCTGCTCGTCCTCAAGTAGGTAAATGATAAAGAAAGAATTTTTGATGTTGAATGCTAACCAATATAGTTTTTCAATGTAATTCTCTTAATTGTGGCATGAATGTTCTGATCTGAAGGATTCAAGATAAAAGTCTATATTGACATAAGAAATAACAATAGTTCAAGCAATACTAACAAAGCAATAATGTCTTCTCAAAATACTATGGCTAAAGAAAGTTATCCCTACAAAATCATATAGTGTTGGCTATGCTCCCTTATTATCACACAAAATATTCATATCATGCACAACCCCGATTTCAGCCAATCATTTGTTTTCATGCTCTATCTTTTCAAACCTTTCAACTTTCACGCAATACATGAGCGTGAGCCGTGGACATAGCACTATGGGTGGAATAGAGGTGGTTGTGGAGAAGACAAAAAGAGGGAGATAGTATCACATCGACTAGGCATATCAACGGGCTATGGAGATGCCCATCAATAGATATCAATGTGAGTGAGTAGGGATTGCCATGCAATGGATGCACTAGAGCTAAATATGAATGAAAGCTCAACAAAAGAAACTAGTGGGTGTGCATCCAACTTGCTTGCTCACGAAGACCTAGGGCATTTGAGGAAGCCCATCATTGGAATATACAAGCCAAGTTCTATAACGAAAAATTCCCACTAGTATATGAAAGTGACTAAGCATGAGACTCTCTACAATGAAGAACATGGTGCTACTTTGAAGCACAAGTGTGGAAAAAGATAGTAGCAATTGTCCCTTTTTCTTTTCTTTTTTTCTTCTTCTTTTTCTTCTTCTTTTTCTTCTTTTTTTTCTCTTTTTTTGGGCCTTTTTTTCTTTGGCCTTTCCTTTTTTTTGCGGAGGGGCTTTATAGATTCAGCCTTTCCTCCCATGGGACAATGCTCTAATAATGATGATCATCACACTTTCATTACAACTCGAAATTACAACTCGATACTACAACAACAACGTATTACTCTATGTGAATGCCTCTGGCGGTGTACCGGTATGTGCAATGAAACAAGAGTGACATGTATGAAAATTATGCATGGTGGCCTTGCCATGAATACGATGTCAACTACATGATCATGCAATGGCAATATGACAATATGATGCATGTCATATAAACGGAACGGTGGAAAGTTGCATGGCAATATATCTCGAAATGGCTATGGAAATGCCATGATAGGTAGGTATGGTGGCTATTTTGAGGAACAATATGGTGGCTGTTTTGAGGAAGGATATATAGTGGGTTTATGGCACCGGCAAAAGTTTCGCGGTACAAGAGAGGCTAGCAATGGTGGAAGGGTGAGAGTGCGTATAATCCATGGACTCAACATTAGTCATAAGAACTCATATACTTATTGCAAAAATTTATGAGTCATCAAAACAAAGCAATCAACGCATGCTCCTAGGGGGGAGGTTGGTAGGAGTTAACCGTCGCGCGCCCCCGACCTCCACAGAAAGGTTGACACTCTACAAATACCTCATGCTGTAACTTAGTCACACAACGGTTCACCATACGTGCATGCTATGGGAATCACTAACCTTAACACAAGTATTTCTCAATTTCACAACAACTCCACTAGCATGACTCTAATATCACTATCCTCATGTCTCAAAACAATTATCAAGCATCCAACATCTCTTTCTATTCAATGCACTTGATGTGAATTTTTTTACTACATTGACATTGGATGTCTATCATGTGAAGACTAGTTTCTTTAGCCTAAACACTTTACCATGCTGTTTTAATAGACTCTCAAATAGATATAAGTGAAGCATGAGAGCTCAACAATTTCTACAAAATATTACCACCACCATGCTTTAAAAGATATAAGTGAAGCACTAGAGCGAAAACTATTCAACTCAGAAGATAAAAGTGAAGCACATAGAGTGTTCTAACAATTTCTAGGCCATATTTAACTCTCTCAAATAGGTGTGTCCAGCAAGGATGATTGTGGCAAACTAACAAGCAAAGACTCAAATTATACAAGACGCTCCAAGCAAAACACATAGCATGTTGCGAATAAAAATATAGCTCCAAGTATAGTTACCGATGGATGAAGACGAAAGAGGGGATGCCTTCCCGGGGCATCCCCAGGCTTAGGCTTTTGATTATCTTGAATTTAATATGGGGGAAACCTGAAATAGAAAAACAACAGAAAACAGTGCACCACAGTTCCATGCTTCTTTTGTGTGATATTGCTATGATATTGATGCACTTCCATGCACTTTGGATCATATTTGGACTAACCTATTAACTCAGTGCACCACAGTGCCAGTTCCTGTTTTCTGCTGTTTTTCTATTTCAGGTTTCCCCCATATAAAAAGTGCTCCAAAAATTCCAGGAAAAATATAGGAAAAATCAGCGTACAGGAAGCTTCGCGAAGAACCAAAGATGGGCCAGAGGGGAGCCAGGGGAGGCCCAGGCAGCCACCTGGCGCGGCCCCACCCCTGGCTGCGCCAGGGGGGCGCCTGGGGCCCCTGCTCCACCTCTGGCTGCCCCCCTTCGCATATATATCCCTCTCGTCCCGAAACCCTCGAGGACAGAACCCTTTTTCGCGATCTCGCCTCTGTTCCGCCGCCGCAGCGCTTCCAAGATCGGGAGCATCAGGAGAACTCTTCCGGGCACCCTGACGGAGGGGAGAACCACCATCGGGAGCTTCTCCACCACCATGGATGCTTCCCGGATGAGTCGTGAGTAGTCCACCTTGGACCATGTGTCCATGATCAGTAGCTATGTGATGTTCTCCTCCCCTCTTTGCTCTTCATGGTTTAGACCTCGTGAGCTGCCTGATACGTCCAAAACGTATCTATAATTTCTGCTTGCTCCATGCCTCTTTCGGGTGATATTGCTATGATATTTATACACTTCCATACACTTTTGATCATATTTGGACTAACCTATTAACTCAGTGCACCCCAGTGCCAGTTTCTGTTTTCGGCTGTTTTTGTATTTCAGGTTTTCACATTACGAGAACTGCCAGGAAAAATCCAGAAAAATTATATAAAAAATCAGCGTTCCAGAAACTACCGTGCGCCCGAAGGACAGCCGGGGGGGGGGGCACCAAGGCTCCAGGCGCCCTGGCGGCGCGCCCCCCCTGGGCCGCGCCGGGGGGGCGCCTGGCCCCCCGAGGATCCTCCAATGCCCCCCTTTGGCATATATTTAAAGCGTGTCGTGGAAACCCTGATTCCGGAACCCTTTTCTCCAGACGCGATTCCGATCTCCGCCGCCATCGCCATCAAGCTTCGGGGGACCAGAATTCCTGCGCCGGCACCCTGCCGGGACGGGGAAGTGCCCCCGGATTCATCTCCATCGACGTTGCTTCCTCCCTCCATGATGCGGGAGTAGTTCCTCCTCGGGGCTGAGGTTCTTACCAGTATCTATGTGGTCAATTCTCTCTCCCATGATGTGATCCTCGTTGTGATCATAGGCTATGTTAATCTAGGGTGATCCCATGATATTTCCCCTTCCTCTATGTATTGGATTGATGTACTCACTTGTCTTTATCTAGTATAATCCACGAGACCAAGGTGACAGCGGTCTATTGGACATGGATTAGAAGAATAATTTCATGAGTGATTTCCTTTTTGTGTGTTGATTGAAGATTGAGAGTCTCTTGGTGCTTGTCTTTGACTATCCTTTAGATATGTTGTGGTGATTGTGGGACTCTTTTTGGATGGCCGCAGTGTCATTGGGAAATCCTTAGATTGAGAACTACGAACTTTGAGGTGTGCTTTTGTAGCCCTACATAATTCTCGTCCTCTCTTGACCACGAAGGAATGACCTCCGAGTGTGTCCCCTTTGCATGTTTTATGGGAAATATCATGTGATTCGATTATGTTAATGTTGTTGGGAGTTGCCACTAGTGAAAGTATGAACCCTAGGCCTTGTTTCACCATTGCAATACCATTTGTGCTCACGTTTACCACTTGTTTGCTTGCTGCACTTTTTATTACATATTTATATTACTTTGCTTTGCCACTCCTATCATCCATATTTTACCATCTCTTCGCCGAACTAGTGCACCTATACAACTCCTAGTTGTATTAGGTGTGTTGGGGACACAAGAGACTTCTTGTATCTTAGTTGCAGGGTTGCTTGAGAGAGACCATCTTCAACCTCTACTTCCCTGAGTTCGATAAACCTTAGGTCATCCACTTGAGGGAAATTGCTACTGTTCTACAAACCTGTGCGCTTGGAGGCCCAACATAGTCTACAAGAGTAGAAGCGTGTGTAGACATCAAGCTATTTCTGGCGCCGTTGCCGGGGAGGTGAGCGCTTGAAGGTATATCTTTAGATCTTGCAATTAAATCTTTTCGTTTCTTGTTTCTAGTTTCACTAGTTATGTTTATGGAAAACCATGCTATTGGATCGTTGCTTGCGGGAAGACGCCCCACACCTGTGGTGGTTGCTCCTCCCCCTACTGAAATTGTGCCCTATAAAATACCAGCTGGTATTATCGATTATGTTTTGGCTAATCGTTATGCAGGAGACAGACATCCCGGTGAACACTTGCTATATCTGTCACAACTATGTTCATTATTTAAGCTTGCAGGTTTATCAAGGGAGTTTGTCATGAGGAAATTGTTCGCCGTATCACTTATAGATAAAGCTTCAGATTGGTATAAGCTTCTCGATAACTCGCACTTGCTTGATTAGGAAGAGATCCAGTCTCTCTTTTACTCCAAGTTTTATCCTCTTCATGAAGTCCACGAGAATAGGAATTATGTTTATAATTTCTATCCTCATGACGGAGAGAGCATAGCTCAAGCTTGGGGGAGACTGAAAACGTTAATGCTAAAATGTCCTGACCATGGGCTCCCCAAAGATATGATTATTACTAATTTCTATGCGAGGCTTTCTCGACAGGATAAAGATTTGCTCGACGCTTCCTCTATGGGTTCTTTCACAAACAAAAAGATTGATGCTAAATGGGAACTCCTTGAAAGAATTCAACGCAACACTGAAGATTGGGAGATCGACAAAGGTAAAGAGTCAGGTATAATTTATGAGTATGATTGCATTAAGTCCTTTGTTGAAACTACAAGTTTTCATAAGTTTAGTGCTAAGTTTGGGCTTGATTCTCAACTCCTTGTTGATTTCCTCAAATCTTTTGCTTCACATCTTAATATGCCTAAGGAGGATTGGATCAAGTATCATAAACCTTCTAAAGAGACTTGCAAAGAAAATGAAATTGTTCATGATGATTGCAACATGCATGATCCAATTCCTAAAAATGAAGTTTTATATAAGCATGTTAATTTTTGTGGAGTGGATAGACCTTGTGAAAGGCCTACGATCGAAGAAGAGAAGTATTGTAAGCAACATAAGCATGAAAGAACAATCACTTGGGTCAGAGATTTAAATGAAATTGTTAGAGAATTGTGTGACCTTTATCCTTTTACTTGTGAACTTTGCCGTATAGAGGGTCACTTTAATTTTCAATGCATGAACTTTCAAAACATAACTGTTAACCGGTTGTGTGATAACATGATCACCTCTGATCTTTATGATGAGCTTATGTTATTTTTGATGTGTGAAGAGTTATCAGAAAAGACTTCTTGGCTGGATGATAATGCCATAGGAATAAAAAACACTTTGGAAAATTGCCACCTCTATTGTGTTGTTAATTGCCATGAAAATGATTACATAAGTAAGATTAGAAAGGAGGGAACTTTACCAAAGTATAAAAATGTCTCTTATATTTCTGCTAATAAAAAGGAGAGTTTCTCCCAAGTTTCCCCTATTGTTTCTAATGATAAACCAGGATATGTGGAGAAGCTTCATCTCCAACCACTCCCTCCTAAGGTGAAGAAGAAGAAAAAGAAGAGGAGGAGGAAGAGGAGCAAGAAGGAAGAAGAATGGGTATCAACCTGGCCTGAGCATATTCCTCCCATCAACTTTTATCCTAACGGTTGTAAGTTTAAAGAAGAAGGTGAAGTTTATTGCCTTAATTATCATCTTGATGATACGTCCGTAGGTACTATTGAAGATGATTTTGATTATGACATGCATGTTACTTATTGTGATTGGGAAAATGATGATATGCTACTTATGATCTTGAAAATCTTTTTGGTACCAACTCTGAAAGTGAAGATATGGGAAGCTCTAAGCTTGGGGATGAGAGAATTGCAAATCCTTTACCCACTAGTGATGTGATAATTGATAATTCTCTTGCTAGTAAGAATAAAGACAACATGTTTACAAATATAGTTGCTAGCAATGATAATGCTCTTCTCTACCATGATGATGTTATAACTCCAATCTATAGTGATTATAAAGGTACCTATGACATAAGGAGAAATTATACTTATGAAACTTGTCATAATCATGGAGGGAATTACTCCCTTGTTGAACACCACCGTCCTAATATACAATTAATCTATAGTGTTCAAGTTGTTTATGATAGTCCTACTCCCACTATTACCAATGAGAAATATTATGCTTATGTGGAGAGTGAGAGTACCTTTTTGCATGTGGATCATGGTAACAATGCTTTATGTGATGCTTATATTATTGAGTTCATCCATGATGCCACTGAAATTTATAATGAGAGAGGGAGACTTGGTTCTAAATATCTTAATAATAAGAAGTTTCCTCTCTTTATGATGAATATTTTGAAGTTATGCTTGTTTTGCCTTCCTATGCTAGTTGCTTTGTGCTTCAATGAATTATTCTATTGAAATATTCCCATGCATAGGAAGCATGTTAGGCTTAAATGTGTTTGGTATTTGCTTCTTGATGCTCTCTTTTGTTCTTCAACTCTTATTCCTACGAGAGCATCATTAAAGTCTTATGCCTAGCTTAAAGGCATAAAAGAAAGCGCTTTTGGGAGGCAGCCCACAATGAATAAAATTTTATTTTGCTTTTATTGTGTCTTGATGTTTTTACTACAGTAGCATCATCATTGTATCTTCGCTTTTCAATTTTGTGCCAAGTATAGCCTCTTATTGCAAGAAAGTTCAAAAGTTGTGACGTGCTGTCCAAGAAACAGATTCTGTCCTTGGATAGAAAAATTCGTATAAAATCACCAGATCATCTTTTTGGTCTGAATTGTTTTGACAGCGTGCTCTATATAATTGTCTTTCGTGTGTCTGTTTTGAGTTTTTTGATTAGAGTTGCAGAAGTGCCCCGAACAAATCATTTACTACCTGCTGTTCTGTTTTTCACAGATTCTGTCCTGTTTTGCCTTTCCTTCATTTTGCAAACCTAGAGCTTGCTTTTTCTTTGCAAAAACCTTTTGGCAATCTTGAGAAACAGTAGAACTTCAAGAATATCTTTATTTCCAGCAAGGTATAATTATTTTATTATGGGTACTAACCTCGCTAATCAGATTATGATGAGTTATGTATGAAGGGAGTTTTCAAGTGTGCGAGGGAAGATGATAAAAAGATTCAGGAGTGTCAAGCGCTCAAGCTTGGGGATGCCCCCATGCACCCCCAAGAAATATTCAAGGAGACTCAAGCGTCTAAGCTTGGGGATGCCCCCGTGCATCCCCTTCTCCATCAACATTATCAGTTCGTCTTTCGTTCCACTATGTTTTAATCACTTCATGTGTTATGTGCTATGCTTGGAGCATCTTGCTTTTAATTTTCTTTAGCTTTTCATAACGAGTCGGAACTCAGCGTTCTTTATGTGGGAGAGAAACACGCTCCACTTCTACCTAGAACATAACATAGAATTTTCATGTCTATCTTTGCTGTGTGTGTTCTTTGTATTTTAATAGCTACTATCATGTTCAGCTCTCAGTTTTCATGCTTATCTTTTTAAAGAGCTTTCGTTTAGTTGGTTGCTTGAACTCTCTTTAGTTACCATGCTCACCCTATTAAGAGAGTTTGCTTCCGTTGTATTGGTTAATATGTCTATGATAAAGATGCTACGTGTTTAATGGCGCTTAGTAGTTCAGGTTTTCTTGTGGTTAGTCTCAAATAGCTGGGGCGTTCCCAATGTGTTATTGGAGTACCAACATGATTTGTTTACCTATGATGTGGTATGGTTTAGTAATATCTTCCTTCAAGAATTTATTTTGATTGACTTGGCGTATGCTCACGCATATTTAAGACTATAAAGAAAGTCTGTCAAGCCTTGATGATCTTTTATTTCTGAGTAGCGATATAACTTCCATGTCTGATTCAATGTTGCTTTGTCGCTCTGCATGATTATGACCGTCATTGCTCTTTTAGTTGGTCGCTCCCAGTCTTTTGCTAACCTCCACCTGTACTAAGCGGACTGACTGCTTGTGCATCCAAAATCCTTTAAACCAGTTATGCCATATGAGTCCACCATACCTTCCTATACATGGTATTTACCTGCCTTTCCTAACGAAGACTTTCATGTACCATCTCGAAATTATTCAAAAAAGCATTTCTATTTTGTGCCTCTGTTTTAGCTCATGAGGTAGTAGTAGTTAATTCATGATCTTTTTAAGTTGGACAAGCTTCACCCCGGGATTGCATGTCTAATGTGCAAACCCATAATACGAGAAGGAACTGGCATTGAGTGCGCCCGGCTCAAAAAGATAATATAACAAACAAACCCTCCTTCACGCTTTGTTCATGAGAAATCAGAAAACTTTGGCAGTGATAAACAAGGGAGATTAAGAGGATGTGATCGTCCTCATTCGGGAGCCGTTCCTCGAAACTTGTCCATCTCAAGAAGTGATTGAGTTGTCTGCTAGCATTCGTTGACGGAACATGCATAATCAAAAAAATTATTACCTCTGTTTTTAAAACCAAGAGCTCTGGTACATGTTTTGTCTTTGTTTCCGACTACGGGTTTTCAACCTTGCCAACAAAAGCCACGGTTCGAGAGTCTCCACCTTCTTATTAAAGCACCAACTACTGAGAGCATGATTGTCATTCTGAGTGTAATGTGCATTGTCCCAAAGTAGCATTGTCTTTTGCATGATTGTGATATCGTTTATTCTGAAATCATTGTATCTAGTCATCACTTAAACCTTGGAGGTGCCCCTGCATTTATGTTTTGCTTCACTAAAGGGGGCAAGCGAGATATCACTTTATCATATTTGCACGCCATGCTCATTACAAATCTATTTGATGTTTCAGTATCATATTGAAAAACTTTCAGTTCTTTGTGATTTTCTCATGAGGCAACTTAATTACTACAGATTCATTGTATCAGTAAGCTTTTGTCATGTGACTATGAAAAGTCCTTATATGGTTAATAGCATGTCACCACAGAAATTATTCTTGTTATCATTTACCTACTCGAGGATGAGCAGGAATTAAGCTAGGGGATGTTGATACGTCCAAAACGTATCTATAATTTCTGCTTGCTCCATGCCTCTTTTGGGTGATATTGCTATGATATTTATACACTTCCATACACTTTTGATCATATTTGGACTAACCTATTAACTCAGTGCACCCCAGTGCCAGTTTCTGTTTTCGGCTGTTTTTGTATTTCAGGTTTTCACATTACGAGAACTGCCAGGAAAAATCCAGAAAAATTATATAAAAAATCAGCGTTCCAGAAACTACCGTGCGCCCGAAGGACAACCGGGGGGGCCACCAGGGCTCCAGGCGCCCTGGCGGCGCGCCCCCCTGGGCCGCGCCGGGGGGGCGCCGGGGCCCCCCGAGGCTCCTCCGATGCCCCCCTTTGGCATATATTTAAAGCGTGTCGCGGAAACCCTGATTCCGGAACCCTTATCTCCAGACGCGATTCCGATCTCCGCCGCCATCGCCATCAAGCTTCGGGGGACCAGAATTCCTGCGCCGGCACCCTGCCGGGACGGGGAAGTGCCCCCGGATTCATCTCCATCGACGTTGCTTCCTCCCTCCATGATGCGGGAGTAGTTCCTCCTCGGGGCTGAGGTTCTTACCAGTATCTATGTGGTCAATTCTCTCTCCCATGATGTGATCCTCGTTGTCATCATAGGCTATGTTAATCTAGGGTGATCCCATGATATTTCCCCTTCCTCTATGTATTGGATTGATGTACTCACTTGTCTTTATCTAGTATAATCCACGAGACCAAGGTGACAGCGGTCTATTGGACATGGATTAGAAGAATAATTTCATGAGTGATTTCCTTTTTGTGTGTTGATTGAAGATTGAGAGTCTCTTGGTGCTTGTCTTTGACTATCCTTTAGATATGTTGTGGTGATTGTGGGACTCTCTTTGGATAGCCGCGGTGACATTGGGAAATCCTTAGATTGAGAACTACGAACTTTGAGGTGTGCTTTTGTAGCCCTACATAATTCTCGTCCTCTCTTGACCACGAAGGAATGACCTCCGAGTGTGTCCCCTTTGCATGTTTTATGGGAAATATCATGTGATTCGATTATGTTAATGTTGTTGGGAGTTGCCACTAGTGAAAGTATGAACCCTAGGCCTTGTTTCACCATTGCAATACCATTTGTGCTCACGTTTACCACTTGTTTGCTTGCTGCACTTTTTATTACATATTTATATTACTTTGCTTTGCCACTCCTATCATGCATATTTTACCATCTCTTCGCCGAACTAGTGCACCTATACAACTCCTAGTTGTATTAGGTGTGTTGGGGACACAAGAGACTTCTTGTATCTTAGTTGCAGGGTTGCTTGAGAGAGACCATCTTCAACCTCTACTTCCCTGAGTTCGATAAACCTTAGGTCATCCACTTGAGGGAAATTGCTACTGTTCTACAAACCTCTGCGCTTGGAGGCCCAACATAGTCTACAAGAGTAGAAGCGTGTGTAGACATCACTGCCCTACATGATCGAGGCACATATGTAATCTTTCTGCTGTTGCTTTGCTGAGTTTGCTGGGATCTGATGGATTATGAGACTATGTTCAGATTGTGTTTGAGTAATATATTTGATTCACCTCTTTTATATCTTTGTTCTTGAGTAATTCTTGCATGTTCTCCGTTGCTGTTTATTGCTTGGGCCAAGTAGTAGGTAGTAACTCCAAGAGGGAGCGTTATGCTTGATTGTGGGTTCATGCCCCCTGATGACTAGCTTGAGTGACAGAAACATGAGTCTAGGGGATGTGCTGTTGCCACAAGGGAGAAAACAACGGTGCTTGTACTTGCGGGTGCAAGGATTGTTTACTTTACGCAAAGTTCTTTTAATGCAGTTGTCTGTTGCTTTGAGTTTACACTTTGGGTGGGATTCGCAACTTAATACCAGCGAGATGTTCTGGATAGATATCTCAAGGTGGATGATTAGTAGTAGATGCAGATGGATTTCGGTCTACTTGCCTTGGTGTACCGCCCATGCTTTTGAGCCTCTACCTTTCTTTGCAGCATAGTTAGCATTGGTTTGCGCACATAATCCCGTCAATTGCCCAGCTGTAATTTGTTTACCTCGCTTTGCTGTTTTATTGTCTTTTGGGAGAGAGACATCACTAGTGAACATCACGGGACCCCGGTCCATATTACCACCGCTGATCACACCTTCTATTTACTTCCTGTTTTATTTCCTAGTTGCAGTCATAGCTATCATTATTATCTCTTGTGTTTGATCCTTTGTAAACAACAAGGCCGGAGGGATTGACAACCTCTCTGTACTCGTTGGGAGCAAAGTTATCTGTATCTGTGTGCAGGTCCCGTCAACCGCTAAGTTTCTGGCGCCGTTGACACCTACTTGTCGACCCTCAGAGTCTCACGGGATTCAATCCTTGGTATCTTTGCCAAGGGAAATTTGCCGCTACGCTACATCTCAACATTCCACTTGGGGTAACCAACGAGGGGCGAGAAGCCATCAGCCGACCGTATCCGCGTAAGTGCCGCGTCCTACCTTTCTCTCTATATTTGTATCAATATTCTGCCCTTTTCGTGGCTCATATTGCTGTCTTCCTAGGATCTCTTGACAAGAGCTCCGTTTTCCCTTTCGCGACCTCATGAGGGCTCGGTTGTCTGGGGCACGGGCGCCTCTCCTGCTCCACGCCGTGTGGACCCTGCCGCCGCCCTTCGAGAGGCGACGGAAAGGAATGCGCGAGAGGCGCGGGAAGAGCGGGAGGCCGCGGCCCGCTAGCAGGCGGAGGCCGACGCCGCAGCCAAGGCCGAAGCCAAGGCGGCCACCAAGGCGCAAGTGGATGCCGCCGTCCGAGCCCGGGAGCAGGAGGCAGCCCTCCAGCATTCGGCGAGCCACGCCGATCTCCAGCGCGCGGCTACTCCGGAGCCGTCTGTTCAAGTGCCGGCTGGAGGTGATCAGCCGGCCCTTGAAAAGGAGGGGGACGGCCACGCCGTCTTTGTCGTGGAAATAGCACGGCAGATGTCCGGTTTAGCGGACTTGATGATGGAACCATCACACGGGTTAGCTTGAAGGGGTTCATAGCACACAAGGGACACAGAAGGTTTATACTAGTTCGGCCCCTTCGATGAAGGTAAAAGCCTACGTCTAGTTGGTTTGGTATTACTTGGGCGTCGGATTACAGGGAGCGGATTCGCTTGCCTGCGTCTCGACGGGTTGATTGTTGCTTGTCTCAAAAACTTGTCCTCTTTGGGGAGCCCTGCCCCTCCTTATATATGTTGATGGGGCGGGTTACATGACTAGTCCTAGTAGGACTAGGATTGATCTATTACAAGGAGTCCTAGTCTTGCTTCCTTTATGGAGAATATTCCTTGCGCTTTATTATTAAACCGGCCCACTATTAATATGAACCGGCCTTCTGGGCCTTGGGCCTTGTCATCCATGATCCGCCTGCCGGGTTACCAATAACTTGTCAAATATAAACCGTCTTAAGTAGAATGCCAAGTCCGGCCGGGTCATAATTCCGGCCGGTTCATACCGCGGGGTATATCCCCGACATTAGCCCCCAAGTTTAGCTTGGATGTGTCCATGGTTAACTTATGCTCCAAAATAACACAAGAACAAATTTGATAGGTTGTGCTCCGAGTTAAGAATTCTTGTAAACCGGCACCTGATCATCTTTAAGTCCTTGTCCTTCCTTCTTCTAGAAAATCCGGGTCAACAGACCGACTTCATATTCAACTTGCTTGCATAAGAAATATTGTAAATAAAGAATCCATTTGAATCGGCCTTCCAATGTTCTGACTTGATAAAAATATTGATCTTCAAATATTCCATTGATATCCAACCGGTTTGGAGATGTAGAATTTGCCGGTTTATGATTGCCAAAATTGCCGGGTCACACAATTAATCTAATTTGCCAGAACTGAAAATTTGAAGATGTTCCTCCTTTATATGCATATTACCTATAGCCCCCAAGTGCCGGGTCATTATGTAATAATGAGCAGGGACTTTTGTATATATTCCATTGAAAATAGCCTTGTATAATCTTGAAGAAATCCAGATTGTTCATCTCAATCACCATGAAACTGAATATTCCATATCACGTAGCCCCCAAGTGCTGGGTCATTATGCAATAATGAGCAGGGACTTTGAAAATGTAAACTTGAACAGCCATATGTAGCCCCCAAGTGCCAGGTCATTTATGCAATAATGAGCAGGGACTTTGTAGATATAATCATTGAAAATAACACTATATAATGTAACTTCCATCGTGTGGTTTGAATCCATGTCCACAAGGTTAAGAGCTTTGTGCTTTACCAACTGAGCAGTGGACCTTTCAATATAATGGATGAATACTTGTGTACCTTGAATTGTTGATATGAGCGATTGGTAGCCCCCAAGTTCCGGTTTAGCTACATTTAGAAGGTGAACCGGTACTTCCAGATGAAGCAAATGATCTTTCCATTAGCCCCCAAGTGTCAAGTAGACAACTTGCTTGCGTGCTTGAGACTTGTGTATTTGATGTAATCTCAGTCTGAATAATGTAGCCCCCAAGTGCCGGGTTGTAAGCCTGCAGCAATTCGGGACTATTCCTTTGTAGAATAAATTACTTCCATCGATGAGATAATATCCATTGCGCTTAAACCGACTTTGAAAACCTCAATCATAATATTGATAACCATAGTAAAAATCCAGCCATGTTGGCTATTAAAGGTTTGAATAATATAATCCGGTTTGAAGACCGGTTCCAATGATGTTTGATCATAATCGGGCCGGGTTAATAAACACCGGTCATTATTTTGTCTCATGCTGGCGACTTATAGTCAAAACCAGGCCGGTTTAATAAACACCGGTCATTATAACTGATCATATACTGCCAAATATATATTTGAAAATAAAATACTTCATACCTGCGATCAAAATATGCTTGATATTCTTAATCCGGCGAAACTTGCAATTTTCTGAGGGAGTCTTTGATAGATCCAATAATAATTACGGGCTTGATAACAGACACCGATTCATATTGTTCTGAAGAACTTTGTTCAGAAATTTGTGGCTTGTTGCCTGATAGATGATCCGGGTTATAATGAACACCGGTTTATTCATGCTGGTATTCATGACCCAGACTTTTCACTTTATAGATATGTGGTCAGCTTTTGTAGCTGCTCCACTCCGGTTTAAAGGGTTATAAAACACAAACACCAAAAAGATGCAAATTTTGCAAATAAGACCATGTAGTCGAGGCTTTTTAAGAGCTGCCAGGCTCAAAGCAAGGTTCAGCCAATCAATGGGACGTGGTTTGTCCAACACTCCCAAGGGGCCTAGCCAATCACTGAACGTGGCATTATCCAACTTTTCAGAGGGCCGAAAGAACCGCAAATAGAAACTGAGCCAATCAATGGGACGTGGTTTGTCCAACACTCCCAAGGGGCCTAGCCAATCACTGAACGTGGCATTATCCAACTTTTCAGAGGGCCGATAGAATTACAAAACTGATCCGATCACTGGGAGTGGGCGATACCACTCCCAGAGGGCCTCCAGGGTTCCTCCTGAACTGGTGGGTCAATTTAAACCAATCACTGAACATGGATTTATCCAACTTTTCAGAGGGTCTCCAGGGTTCCTCCTGAACCGGTGGGTAAATTCAAACCAATCACTGAACGTGGAATTATCCAACTTTTCAGAGGGTCTCCAGGGTTCCTCCTGAACCGGTGGGTAAATTGTGAAGCCTCCTCTCTTCGAACCGGATATGATCTCATGTTTTTTAGAGAGTTCTATTGCTTCTATGTATATTCTGCAAAATCAGATAGACTGATCAAAGCATCTTATTTTCTTAATGAAAAATGATATATAATAAGAGAAATAATATTGTAGATGGATATCACCTGAGTAAATTTGAACCGGTATGTTGAATAGACCGGATCACAGAGTGGATAGTAAAACGACCGCAACATCAGAGGCAGCTCAGACAGTTAAACCGGTTGTGGGTTTGTAAACCGGCGGAGACGAGTAAGTTGTCCGCCGTGTTGTAAACCGGTATGTACGCGTGAACTGGCCGTCCGTTCCACGGTAGTGTGATACAAAAGAAAAAATGTTGTTGTAGACGTTGCCAGTGTGTGTTTTGTATCCGCAGTATAACAAGGTTTTTACCGACGGGATAGTTGCCTTCTTCGTTGTAAGCCGGCGCGTATGCGAAAGACGGCCACGGCGTTGTAAACCGGTGCGGTCGCAAAAAGATGTCCGCGGCACTCTGATTCGCCTGGAGAACGGATGAGCCGTCCGTAGTGTTGTAGACCGGTGCGGATGGCGGGTTGATGCAAACCGGTCTGCCGTACTACGGCTTATATATTCGTCGGGCTTGATGACACGGTTAAATGACCGTTACTCTTGCAGTGAATAATTGTCCTGCATTTTAAAAAAATATCGCAAGGCAGAGTAATCGTTCTTTGATGAAAATAATATGTGCTAATATAAAGGAAAGATATCACCTCATGTTTATGAACGATGCACCATCTGTACGTATCCTCCAGTATTTTCAACATAAATTTAGCCTCCTCATCGGTGCCCGGCTGTGAACACACTGATAGCAAACATTGCCTCATGTACTGTGTCATTTTGACGATCAAAAATTGCTCCAAAGTAGATCCCTCGTCTCATCTTAAAAAGGCAAACTTGCTCGACTCCATCCCTTCCAACTCGTGAATAATAATCAATAAACAGTCACAAAGAAAAGCCCTGTATTCACTGCTCCATTACCCTCCGATTGAATCCCTAATTTTTCTCCTACCTCCTTAAGCAGGGAACGTCTTGGCAAAACAGAGACGAGTCACGACAGAAGAAAACAGCAGGAGCCGCCCCGCAGGGCATCTCAAGGTGGAAACGACTCTCAGGCGCGGCGGCTTGAGCGGCAAGATCCGAAACGGTCGGCGTGCAGATGGGTCGCTTCCACGTTTGGGTGCGTGGTGGCTAGCTCGCGGCGGTTCGGGCCCAGGGTCAAGCGGGGACAACCCAAGATCCTCCGGCGGTTCGGGGAAGGCTCAACAGTAGATCTGCGGATCGAATCCTTCTCCGAATTATCACTGTAAAATCCCCAAAAACGAACCCGGTGGTGGCCGGCGGGTTGACGAGGTGCATCCATGGCCGCGGCGGGCCGGACTCAAAGATGGCGGCTCGCAGGCGGACTCCACGGCTTGGCGGAGGAGGGCGGCTTGAGGCCGGGACTGCGGCGGTTCCGACGCGCTTGCAGCAGGTCTGTGGCCGGTGGCAGAGGCTGGCCGGCCTGGTACGGGCGGCCTGGGGCGTAGTTAGAAGCAGCCAGCGGCTCAGCGAGGGCTCAAGGCAGGCCACGACGGCTCAGGTGCTGACAAGGTAAATTGCGCCGGGGGGGGGGGTATTGACTCTGGCCCGGAGATGGTTATATGAGCCCGAGGCGGAGCTGGTTTGGTGGAGGCACCGGCGGCCACTCGTCCGCTGCAGAGTTCGGCGGCGATTTAGACACAAACGGAAACCAAATTCTGGCCTTAGCCCTTCCCAAAAACTGCCGTCAGCTGCGCACGTGACTTTCCTTGTGGGTATCCATACTAGTCTTTTGGTATTCTTCTCGATGATGCTGACTTGGTTTGGTTCCTTCAGACTCGTGAACTCGGGTAGTAGAATCCGTTGATGCTTGCATCATAGTTTCTGCAAATTTCATCTGTGTGATCTGAAATCACGGAATAACCTGTTGATTGTTTTCGGTCATCGCGATCTGACCCCGTTAGTCTTTGGTAATTTTCGAGACGGCTTAATCGATGTAATCCGGATTGTCTTGTGCGATTGTTTTCTGCCGGTTCTTCATCCAGCCAAACACAGATTCTTTCGACCCCTGAAAGAGATCCCTCCAAGAAACGCTCTTTGTTTGTTGACTCGTGGTGGCTGACGAGTCCTAGCTCCTTCGGCCGAACGTTTACACACAAATTAATCCCGATCCTCCTGTAGTAGTCTTTCCATGGTTGTTTGATAATAGTACTTCTTTGATCTCCGCGGCAGGTACTCATCCCGCAGAAGCTTTTTTTTGACAAGGAATTCGCAAACTCCTTCCGATCTTGGCTCTTCATCTTCTGGTCCATCGCGAGCTTCTCGACCCTTAAAAGAAATCCCTTCAAGAACTCAACACCACTGTGCGCAGGCCCCACGGTGGGCGCCAACTGTCGTGGAAATAGCACGGCAGATGTCCGGTTTAGCGGACTTGACGATGGAACCATCGCACGGGTTAGCTTGAAGGGGTTCATAGCACACAAGGGACACAGAAGGTTTATACTAGTTCGGCCCCTTCGATGAAGGTAAAAGCCTACGTCTAGTTGGTTTGGTATTACTTGGGCGTCGGATTACAGGGAGCGGATTCGCTTGCCTGCGTCTCGACGGGTTGATTGTTGCTTGTCTCAAAAACTTGTCCTCTTTGGGGAGCCCTGCCCCTCCTTATATATGTTGAAGGGGCGGGTTACATGACTAGTCCTAGTAGGACTAGGATTGATCTATTACAAGGAGTCCTAGTCTTGCTTCCTTTATGGAGAATATTCCTTGCGCTTTATTATTAAACCGGCCCACTATTAATATGAACCGGCCTTCTGGGCCTTGGGCCTTGTCATCCATGATCTGCCTGCCGGGTTACCAATAACTTGCCAAATATAAACCGTCTTAAGTAGAATGCCAAGTCCGGCCGGGTCATAATTCCGGCCGGTTCATACCGCAGGGTATATCCCCGACAGTCTTGGAGGCGGAAGCAACCCCTCCCGTGCCGCCTGCTCGGGCATGGGACAGCCGGCCCGGGGGG